>CM045462.1:10660356-11260356 GCA_024666655.1 Dascyllus trimaculatus
GTTGTCACTCGCGAAATCTTCTGTAATTCTAGGGTTAAAATAAATAAATAAATAATTCATCACTGCAGTCATTTTGGCTATGTTAATTAATGCATATGGCATTAAATTTGGCAACGTGTTGCTACTGAGGATGTTCCTACGAACATCTGTGTGAGTAAGAACTGGAATGCTGATTAGGACAGCAACTAACGATTATTTTCATTGTCAGAATCATCGATTACTTAATCTGGTCATAATATTGTCAATTATTTTCAGTATTAGTTTATTGAAAGTTACTGAAAGTAGTTTATTTCAGTAATTTTCATTATCACCTAATCTGCTGAACATTTCCTTGATTAATCTATCACTTGTTTTGCAATTTAGAAATTAGTATCAGAGAGTTTTACTTTTTTCTTTCAAGGTATTGCTTAAACTGACTGAATGATTATCAAAATAGTTGGCAATAAATTTAATAAACAATTATTCAAGTAATCTTTGCAACTCTAAAGCTGATGCCAACTTGAACTATGGACAGGACAAATTAAAGCACTTCAAATTTATCCCCAGTCTGTTTATGAAAGTTGTGAAAGGTTGTTTAAATTATTTACATAAAATGTCTTTCTTTCTCCTATTTTTCTTTTTTGAAATTTTCAGTTGTGCGACGAGGTTGATGCCATGCACCCCTCTGAAGTCAACATCTGCTGCCGCTTCAGTGAGAACTTCATATTTGTTCTTCCAAACATCCTTAAACCTGTCAAGGATTTGCCACTAAAGAAGGTCTACATGGAGGCAAGAGAAGATGCACTGGCTGAGGACGTTACAGGTGCTGGTTTGAGCAAATACAAATAGTCCATTTTGTGACATAATTGTGTCATTTGTGCCCAGTCCCTTCTAAAGAGAATGGGAACAGTTGCATGGAATTATAAGAGGATGTATAATGCAACATTATCTTAATGTTTTTCAGTTTCTTTCTTACATGACCTGCAGTAAAATAGTGACTCTAATGTAGTTGTCTGTCTGTGAGAATTTGCACGTTATTTATACCAATTGAAATTTGATGAGGTGCTTTTGCACTTACAGTTGTACTATCTGTATGACCTAGGAATTGACTTCAACGGGGGGACTCCTCCTCTTGCCATCAGTCTTCAAGGAGAAAATTGAAGATCTCATCATCCTTGGAGAGGTAAATACCTGGTGCCGTGCATAGCTACTGGCCACGTTACTGTTCTTTTGGATCACTGTGCATACCTTATCCGATCAATCTCATTATGTATACTAACATTTCATTCCTCTTGTGTAGAATAATCCTGTAACTCCATACCCAGCCATTCAAGTGAAAGACCAGGACTGGAAAACTGCCCTCTCCAGACACTGTCACAGTGTTGTGAAAGTGGAAAGAATTGAGGTTTGTTCCTGCAGTTCGCTGGATGAGGCCTACATCGCCCATACTTCAAAAAGACACTGATATTTCTCCAGAGTCATGCCATGTATTTAGCCATGTACACACTGAAGCCATCCCTTTGTTCTTGAAAGTCAAGTACATTCTGAATGTTGACACTTTTTGGGTGTTGTGTGGTAAACCGTTAATTCCCTGCTCTTACGACATGTTTCCATGTTTACCAAGTGACAGCTGACAGTAACTGGATTCTGCTAATTCTAGGAAATGAGATAAACTTTCAAGCTCTAGACATATTAAGTTGATGATAGATTGTTTGTTTCTTTGAGGTATTCTGTGTAAATATGTTGATGTGATGTTTAAGGCTTTGACATGTATTTATTTTATGTGACATGTATGTGACATTATGTAGCAAATATTGTGGACAAAAGCAAAAATTGCAAATAAAAAAGCAAATATTGTGGACAATTGAGGTACATTTTTGTCTCTTTAAAGTCCAGAATAGGTTGTCGCTGGGGGGGTACCCTTATAAGTACCCAATCGTACCATTCTCAATGGGAACATTTCTGTACTGTAGTTTAACGGTACATTTATGTCTTGCAGGGTACATAATTGTACTTTAACTGGTACAACTTGATAAGGTACACAAATGGACCAGGACTAAAGGGTACAAAAATGTCTTTCAAAAAGGTACACCCCCAGCGACAAGCATTTGTACCCTTTTAGGTACATGTTGGTACCTTTATTTTTGAGAGTGTAGGACCACATCAGGACCACAGTAGGACCACATCAGGACCACAGTAGGACCACACTGGGACCACATTCAGGACCACACTAGGACCACACTAGGACCACATCAGGACCACAGTAGGACCACACTAGGACCACATTCAGGACCACACTAGGACCACACTGGGACCACATTCAGGACCACATTAGGACCACACTAGGACCACAGTAGGATCACACTAGGACCACATTAGGACCACACTAGGACCACACTTGGACCACACTAGTACCACATTAGGACCACACTAGGACCACAGTAGGATCACTCTAGGACCACAGTAGTATCACACTAGGGCCACACGAGGACCACATTAGGACCACACTAGGACCACAGTAGGATCCCACTAGGGCCACACGAGGACCACATTAGGATCACACTAGGATCACTAGGATTTGTTTTTAGCCATTGTCCTCCCTTGTTCACCTTCCACAACTACTATCCCTCAGTAGACTGGAGTTCAAGTCCTGTGTGGACCGATTCCTTTTTCTTTTTATTAGTTGCTTTGTCGGTGACTGTTTACTTTCATTTCCAGTTTTCAGTCATTTTAAGTCGCTATTGCTTTTGTTTATGCTACAATATACTTGGTACTAATACTTGGTTTAAGTTTAGGTTGAAATGCTGCTTGGTTAGGTTTAGGAGAGGATCAAGGTTCAGGGAGTCTGACTCACTGAATGTAGATTAGCGGTTAGCCGTGCATTTCACACTGTTTTCTCCTCATCTTCCATTATTTACAGTGTGTGCTAATGTTTTTAAAAGCCACTTCACTACAGGAAACAACAACAGTCTCTGGGTAGCACCCTACGACACTGAAAAATTCAAGTCTTAAGAGGATTTGGATCATGTAGTAAGGCATCCCTGCCAGTTTTTAAAAAAAAATCATTTTAATGATGGTTCTCGCCTCCCTGTGTGTAAATGTTTTACCAGAAGCATTCTTCGCTTAACTGTGCCCAATATGATGATGATTGATTTAAAAAAAAATACAAACAGGCCAGAATATTTTTCAACAGACCAGGCCATTCTATGCTGCAGAACGGTCTGACTATGCAGAACTATGATCTGGGTTTATAGATACTTGCTGTACGGTGCAAAGGTGCCACAAAAATAACCCTTAAAAATAAAAGCATCTCACAATTTTTATAGCCTTTTTGTAAAATAATGCATTATGTGCTGTGGACCAGTGAAGCCAGCAGCCACAACCACACATGTGCACCTTATAAATTAAAAAATTAATTATTAAAAGTATAATTTCATTTCTCTACTCTTTCCATGAAATGCTCTGTCTTCTTGTATCTCCCATCTCACAGCAAGCGTGGCTTCTCTAAGCAGATATTAGAGAGAAGGCTGTTCTTGCATAAAACCTGTCCAAATGTGCGAAATTAAAAAAAACAAAAACATGCAAGCTCGGACATCCATCACAACCAGACTCCGTCTTAGAGGGTCTGGGACGTTCGCTGTGGGAAATTAAATGTCAATTCCAAGCAGCGGGTCCATTTGTAAGAGGCTGGGTGCAGCGGGGACATCCCCGTTCATACACAGCGCATCAACACGCTTTAGCATCATATCAGGTTAGAAGTATTTATGTTTTGTCTTGTTTGCTTCTCTGCAAAATCACCTCTGGGATTATGTCATTTTCACATATAAAAAAAGCAGAGCGATGTTTGAAACATATTGTTTTCTCTCCATTTTTCTAACTTTTGACTCTGTGGAGAATCACTGGCAATGTATTAAACAATAGAGGTCTAACACTCCATCACTGTCATAGCCATAATCATAGTAAATAAGGACTATAAAGACTATAAAGACTATTATTGCTATGATACTCTCTAAATACCAAATAGGTCAGACTATAGTTGAGGGTATTTTAAGATGCAGGCGTAGCATGATGATGTGTGTTTTTTGTTCTGCCATGCAACAAATTTGAGAATCAGATGAGATTAAACTGAAAACCTTTAGGAAACCCCCTGAGGCTGTAAAAAAAGATCTTAGAATAAAGTATGTCCCTCTGCAATAGGTTTGTGTGCTTGGGAAAAGATAACCAAAAACAGTCTGCTAGAATATGCATTTGGATGCTGATTTACATTCTCCCTTCACTTGCTGTCGTGTTTCCAGTAATGAAACTCAATTCATCACTGATCTCGGTTTGTCATGCCTCTTTGCATGCTGCACGTGTCGGCTTTATTAAATGAATTTTCTGTTCGCTCTCCTCGCTTAACAAAGTCATTTAAAAAAAAAAACATCAGTCAGCCCATGCTCTTAAGCTGTTACGCGCTACCCCAGTTTGACTCGACTGTGCTGGCTACAGTAAACTGAACGGCGCCTCCGTCTCTGTGTATTTGCAGAGCTCTTGCAGTGAGTGAGATCAGATAACCCGTTGCTTCGTGTTAACCAGTGTGATCCGCGTGTCAGTCGGTGCTGTGCTGCTGGTAATATCCAATAAGCAGGCAAATATACACAAGATTTACCATGTTGATAGGAGGAGGGTTGTTTTTATAGGTTACGGTACAGGATTATGCTGCACAGTCGAGAAATACGAGGGATCTTTTGGCGGGTTTTTTCACGTTGCCTGGAATATGGCTACCAGCAGTGACTTTAGCTGATAGTGGAGATCCGTGCTTCTCCTTAAATATGCAGCTTTCAGCAGGGAGGAAGGTGATATTTTGCATTTGAAGAGAGCTCACTACTAGCGTGGAGGAACAGTGCTATAATGCAGTTTTCCCTCTTAATTTCCCTTGTCACAAGCTGAAAGGCAGCTTAATTTTATAATCACCACAAACACGCAGATATGCATCATATTTATCAGAAAACCCGGCTCATGGGAGAACACGTGTGTTGTGCGTTCCTCTTCTGCGAGCAGGCCAGCTGGCGTCTCTCTGCTGCGTCTTTTCGTCTTTCAGATTACGTCAAAGGAAGCCGACCGTATAGAAGCCGCATATGTGCACAGTTCCGCAACAGTAGGTCAAGCTAATTTGTTTAGAGCGCGCTTTGTTTTCATCTTCTTCAGCAAACATCAACAGATGACCCCTAATCTGTCTTCTATCCCACAGTACCAGATGCAGAGTCGAACATGTGGAGGCAGAATTTTCTGCAAGAGGGCCTGTGAAATGAGTCACATGCTAATTACTAGAAGGTAATTGGTGCTCTGAGAGAGGTGAGAAGAACTCCTAATGTAAAAACAGGTTTCCATTTGTTCAATGTGCATCGTGGAAATTAAATCAGTTGTTTTTGTACTTTAATTCTTCTTGTTGTGGTTTTCAGATTTTTATTATAGGTGTGTATGGCCTTGCAGCTGTTTAACTTCACCCTACAATACATGCCTCGGCAAAGCTTTTATAGGTAAAGCCCTTTACACACCAGGGATACACAACACCGATGGCTTTATCAATCAATTAAAGTGTCATTCAGACATTGGTCACTTTCATGTTAATGTTCCTCACTGCTTCGTTCAGATAAACCCACCACAGAGGGTCACATGGCGTGTGAAAGCAAGCCTATCAAACTGTCCATGAAACTAATAGTCCAGTTTATTTATGATTTCCTAAACACTGAAAATTCTGTCCATGTGTGACAAAAATCTAACTACTGTTTTACTGGCAGTAAAATAAATTGTGATGCAGCTCAGGACTCAACCTGAATATGGCCACTATGTGACGATTAAACTGCATTTAGACTGTGACTTTGTTTGTGACAGTTCACCTGTCTGAGGTGAAGAAAAAAACAAAGTGTGACTTGCTATTAGATCCTGACTGATCCTGTCTCCATGTTGGGGATTATTTTTGTGTAATTAATCATTTTACCGCTGTGTTGTGTTGTGTGTAAATGCACAGACCACCAGACGTTTATATGGATCCTGCTGCTCTCTGATGCTGCATGTATTTACTAAACTCAGTGCAAAGACTCTTAAAAAAACAGCTGGAAGCAACAAACCAAACTGCAATTAACATTTTGTCCAAACACACATTTAGTTAATTATCAGTGATTGTCATTAATCTGATCTGTTACAGTCTCTGTCTTCTTCGCATTAAAGTTTTAGTTTCGTGGACATTTTGTAATAGATGTGAAATTGTAGAGCAAAGTCAGCGAGAGAGGTGTGTTACTGATGTTTTAGGTCCAACCTTTTATGTAAAAAAACCATGGTGACCATTCAGACATGTTCAGATGCCGTCAGATTAATGGAAAGGAGTGTCTGTCTGAAAGAGACTACAGTAACTTAAATGTTTAATAAGGCTCACTAAGCCCCACGCCCCTTAGTTGCTACACAGGCTTTCCCCTTTCAGACAGTTTACATGTGGTTCATGATAGCGGGCAGATGTACCTCTCAAAGTCCAAACTACTTTTCTCAGCAATTGTCAATGATTCCACACAGAAGTATCCCAAAGACACTGAAATGCTGAAATGACAAACAGCACTATAGCATATTATATGAGCTGCAACGAGCTAATTAAACAAATGTCAACTCTATCAGCTGGTTGAAACTGAATCTCCAGCTGACTCCAGTAATACGTTTGAAAAAGAGGACTCAGACAGAGATCTTAAATAAACCGTTGACAGTAATATCCATAATGTTGTGCAAAAAGACTGAGACTAAATCTGCATCCTCACCCGCTGATGATTCCTGTAAAGCACTATTCCTTTTATTTCCTGCAGTGGAGAGCTTGCTAGCAGTAGTGTTATAAGTAATGTGATATTCATAAGCAGATCTTTTTTTTAATGCATGAAATGCCACTGGCCTTTGGTAACGCTGAGTTAGCTCACTTTTGTTGGTAGTTAGCCCGGTATAGTACCTTGTGCTGCTTACATTACAGCACAAACACCTTTAATTATCCATCCCTGACACTTTTGCTCTTGAATCTCTGCTTTGGAAAGAGATAAAAAAAACCACCACCCAAACTTTTTCTTTCACTGCAGTCTTCTGTACGCTTCACCTACATTAGTAACAAAGTCACAAGTTGGCCTAACACACTTAATTAGGCTCACTATGCTGAGACTGAACAATCACTGCTCGGGGAAGCGGTTTAGGGTTGCTGAATTTTGCTACTGATTTGATCACCATTAGTGCCAATCACTTTCCTAATTAATTCAGGTCACTTCATCTGGTGTTGAGAATCTGAGACCAGTTTGGGAATTATTCAGACCTGTGATAGTAAGATCCTGTGTGCATAATCGCTCCCCTTTATTGGACTCACGAGTCTTCTTCCCTGAACGAGATAGTTCCTTTCAATCTATACAGTGTTGTGCAGAAGCCCAGCTTGTGAACATAAAGCGATATTGAATTTCAGCCCTATTCTTCTCCATCCTGTGCCCTCTTTTCATTAACTCCAGCGTTTGCTTCCACGAATACCACCCCATCCTAGTGCAGCAATCACTACTGCTCTCTCTCTCTCTCTCTCTCTCTCTCTCTCTCTGTAATGCGTCTCATTTCCCTTTTCTCTTTCTACTTCGTGCCTCGTGAAATTATTTATCTCTGTCACCCCTTTTCCTGGAACAGAACAACACCCTCCTGACAGAATTTTTGTCACCATTAGGGGTGTCCTTTTCCCAAGGTTTGTGTCAGATTAGTGAGAAGTAATTGGTGACACCGTGTCATTGAGAATGCATATTTTCGACTTCCAAACTTAGAGATGACAAAGTGGCCGTCTGAGAGTTTGGTGGAGGTGCAAATGCAGCCGGCAGGCGCAGTGTGAATGCCTTAGACTGCTGTTTATTAGTTTTGTGCCTCAGATGCCTTGTGCATTATGTCACACAAACATAATTTAAACTTCTTTTATAATCTTGTGACCTTTTGCGTGCTTTCACTGTACTTAATTAGTATTTTGCCCAATTTCAGTTTATTCCACATTATGCAAAGTCAGATATAGAATGTGTGAGTAATAAAGGCGACACTTCAAGTGAGCACAAGCTTTTTTTTTTGGAAAGAAATGCATGGTCTTGAAAGGGAATATGTGACCTGATTTTCTCTGACAAGTATTTTTGGAGTGGCTTTTTTGCTTTTATAAAAGAGTAGAAATGACAGAACATGATGGGGGGTGGGAGAAAGGTTCCCAGCCAGACTTGAACCCAGGATTTAGGGTTCATAGTGAGCTCTTTAAATCCCTCCATCATCACTGTGCCCTCGGCTACTTGCATTTGTAAAGACCTTTAGAACACTTTGACAGAGGCATTCAAAATATATTGCAGTTTGTTAAGTTTTTTTTATTTACAGCAATTGATTTTAAAAAGCAAACAAATTCAAGTCCATTACAGTGTAAAGTGATGGGAAAAAGAAGTCAAGTCAATGAAATCACTTTAAATGCATTTCGACAGACTTCCCATTTCTGTCCCAGATCCTAAATGACAAACGTGTGTTTTTAAAATCAATGAAACATTTATGATAGTTTGAAATAAACTGAGCAAAAAAAATAAATGCTGGATGTAATATTTCATTAAATTATATCCATTCTTGGGGCTGCATTGTCAGTCTGTCGCCTCACAGCAGGAAGATCCCTGGTTCGCGTCCCGGCCTGGGCCTGGGATCTTTCTGTGTGGCGCTGCATGCTGAGGTTATTTGGTGATTCTGAATTGTCCATAGGTGTGAATGTGAGTGTGCTTGATTCTTTGCCTTTATGTGTAGCCCTTCGATAGGGTGTGCCCTACCTGTCCAGGGTGTGCCCTGCCTTTGGCCTGAGTCGGCTGGGATAGGCCCCAGCCCCCTGCGACCCTACAAAGGATTAAGCGGTGTATAGAAAATGGATGTATGGATATCCCTTTCTTTAATCTAGGGGAATACGTATTTTCACACGTCATCTCTACAGCAGAATGGACAGACTGAAACAACCAAGTATATTGGAAAAGATAATGGGCGGATCGGGTGAGGGATCAGGCCAGAAATCAGAAGTCAGCGTCTCCACCGATTGCATTGTGTGGTGCCACACATCTGTGACACGTAGAGTTACAGAATTATATTGCCCGACGCATCCGTCCAAAGCTGTCTGATAGGATTTCTTGGATGACAAATGGTTCTGTCTAGGTACACCTCTAACTGACATGACACAATCCAGCATGCCAGTATCAAATACCCTATTCTGATCTTTTGCTTCTCATCCATGGCATTGTGTCATTTGATCAATGCTGCATTTTAAGGTGGGCTTTAATAGTCACAGGTGAAAGGAGAGGAGGATAGTGTGTCTGTAAACCGGTCACACTATCTGATCATTGTGCTTTAAAGTCATACCTGACTGGAATGTGAATTAACTCAGTGGTCAAACATTTGCCACCACTTGAATGGATCAAAAAAAATGGCTAAATTGAACCCTCTTCTAACCAGAAGAATTGAAATTAGATTTTTTACTTGTTCTCTAGGTCCATTAAGAAGACCATTTGCATGCTGCCTTTATATTTCTGTTCATTGTACATTCAAATTGAACTGTTGTCTCACTCTACAGCCTACAGGGCAAATGGGGTCATTCTTCAGACTTTACATAATGCCTGATTTGCAGAGACCTATTGTCCGCTGCAGCGTCACATTGTGAAAGAAGAAGCACAGCTAGAACTGTGCATCAGTAATGGAATAACAAGGCCATGCATGCTTGCATCTATTGTTTCATTTCCTGTCGTCTTTCATACACAGAAGATGAAATGGTGTGGCCCTCAGCGTTAAAATGGCTGTCAAACGAGAAACTTTTCCTCAACGCGCTGACCGTTTATCATATTTTTGATGATACCACAAAGGAGGAGAGGGGCACCACCGCTGATTTACACCTTTGATTTCTTCTGGCCATAAACATTCACCCTCCACCACAGTGTCTTAAAGAACTAATGATCTAGATGAATCAGAGACAAACTGCTGAAGGTCTCCTTTCTGTTGGGCCACTGCCACAAAGTGGCCTGCTGAGTCAGGACTCTGAATAGGCAAACACATCATTTACGGAGCTCATCACAAACTGCACGAGACGCAGGCCTGGCTCTCTGGATGTCTGCTTCTTATCCAGCAGTCCAGTGTGAGATGGAGCTCATGCTGCAATGTGGCTTTTCACAATTTCACAAAACACAAACTGTAATTGGAAGAATCTCTTAGAAAGCCCACAAAATAAAAGATTGTCATAATCATAATAATTAAATTCACCGAACAAATTGGGGTTTTATTCTGCTTCTGTTCAGCAGAAATCAAGAGCGATGGTTACCACAGGTGGGAAAATGTACTTGGAAATGTCCAACCAGGAGATCCTCCAGAAAATTTTGCCACTGAAAGACGTCATTACTGAAGTTAAAGACTTATATCATGACGTTGTGGAAGTGGAAAAACTATGACAATGTGAGATTTAAGAAATCACATACTGATATACATTTGTTTCTTATTTTACTGTTAATGTTACAGATTATGTGATGTGCATAGACTAATGCAGGTACAGTTAACGCTTTGTTTACTATGATGACCAAAGTTCAGAACAAGAAATGATGCTGTATTTGAAGGGGAAAGTTCATCCAAACATCCATAGTTTGTTTATGATTTCAGTATTGAAAAGTAAATTATGGAAGAATACTGTGTTTGCATTGTCACTGGGCTACCTGTTGTCTTATTTTGGTAGTTACTTTAAGCAAAGTTACTTTATGTAAAGCATCAATATGCACAGTAATGTCACTGCTGCAAATAACCTTTGAAATGGAAAAATCTCCCAAATACAATAACCTGATAAAACAGAAGAATATTTTGACTTTAGTAAACAGATCAGATTTTTACAGCAAAATAATATCTAGCAGCAAGGGAGCGCATATTCATCTAATGTATTATTTCTCTGTGGCTTAAAATCTTTGACTCGAGAAGCTACAGCTCACCTATCAGAGGAAAGGTGTTAACAGTGTTATTTACCATTAAATCCAGACCGATCCTGTCTCAGTGTCCGGGATAATTGATAATTAGAAGTAAATAATGAAGCCATCGCTGTGTTGTTTTGTGTGTAAATGTGTGCGTTTTGAGGTCTGTGTCAACTAAAGTCACCAACTGTGTTTTCTGCGCTCTCGGAGATGTTTACGGACAAGATGCCAACTGACTGCTGCTATGAATAGCCGTAACAGTCAGTAATGCTGCTTTCATGTGCACTCAGACACTGTAGTTGCATTCAGTGACACTTGGACATAAGTGTTTCAATAAATGAACTTGACTGTTACAGCCCTGAGCCGTTGCACTCCCGCTCCCCTTGTAGTTATAATAACATGCATTGTGTACAGCCTCGATACCCTTGTCCTGATTGGCTGTACTGGTCTTTGTTGTCCAGCCTACCCTTTCCAGAGCTGAAGCTGGATTGGATAAGATCAGACTACAGCCTCCAGCCAAGCTGCTCACCTGGCTTTAAAAGTCTTGACCACCCAGCATTCTTCTTTTGTGAGAAGATAAGCTTGCTCCCACGTGCTTCGACTTTGTGTGTCTTGTTGCAAGAACTAGATGAGTTATTTGTAATATGTGAGGGTTAAGGGCTTGGACAGGAAAAATCTGATCGTTAAAACATTTTGAGGTAGCACATCATTTCTAGTTTAGTTAGGGATGCTTCTTTGTTGGTATTTCAGGTAGTTAGGTTTTTGGTTTTGTGGTGTTTGCCTTTGTTTTTAAAAAATCACTACGGTTCACTCTGGTAAAAGCGTCTGTCTGCTGTTTTTGTTACACCTAGTTGACCCTAGACAGCTGGGTTGTGACACTGACTTATCACACCTGTGGTAGCCATTGAGATTTCAGGGGTGGAAGTGGCCCCCACTTGTCCCCCCTTGGACGCACCTCCGTATCTAAAATTTCAATCTTTACAAGACAAGTTCGAACAAGGTCGACTGTACTCTGTAGAAGCGGGAAAAAATATTCTATAGTTGGAATCTAAATGAACTGAAAGGCAACCTCTGCAACTGTAGTGACTGTACTGCGTGAATGGTTACAGAGCGAGGGAAGATGAAAGGTGTAAACAACATGAAAGAAACATGAAAACAGTTTTATCCAATTGCTCAGACATTAGTTTCCGCCGCATGGTTTCCCCATTACATTTAATGTGTACATTTGTGTGTGTGTGTGTGTGCATGTGTGTCTCACTTCTTTATTATGCACTTGCAGTCGGAGGGCTTTCGCTCGCACATTCGTCTTAGTTGGGTGTTATTACCTTCGGGAAAATCCATCACACCGCTTAATTCAGCCAAGTAATCACCTGCTTAGAGTCATTTCTTGCGCTTTCCTCAACCGCAAACAGAACGACTTGGCATATTCAGCGCGTTGTTTTTCTTTGGGCCTAACAGGGCATCATTCATCAAGCCCTGTGTTGACCCAGTCAATGCGCAGGTGGCTGGGGAGATGAATTAGAGAGCAACATGAAAAATACATGTGGGTTGTGCTTCTCTTTTCACTCCACCCTTCCTTCCCATAACCTGAGAACATTGTGAATGTGACACACCCCTCTGGACACCGTCATCCCACTGTATATTTTAAAAACGTCTGTAAATGATTCAAACGCCACGTTGCTGCTTTATTCTTCAGTGTGGCACAACTAGCCTAAGACGTGAATCGATGCACCGCGCTGTGATGTGGACGTATTAGCAGGTTGCGAGGTTCGTCTGTGTGAGATGTGAATGCTGTGGGCGATATCACCTTGAACAGCAGTGTTTAGCAGCGGGTACGGTGGTTACATAACACACACACACACACACACACACACACACCATTTACCCAAACCAAAAACAAAATGTACAACAGCAAATGAGATCAGAGAAAGCAGATAGACGAGGGGAGCCATTATTCCAGCTGTAAGCAGAGCCAGATATGCCGGGAATACAGATGCAATATTGAATTATCTCTGGATTTGATTTGTCTGATAGACTTCGATATTTCCTCTTGGATACATTTAATGTCACAGTAGTTTAGCGGTTCTGACATTGTGCAGGTAACATACACTCTACCGCTAATAGAGTACAGTGTGCCAGACTAATATGTATGTGTTGGTTAATTTAGCTTGTAGGACTGCCAAACAGTATCTAGATTTTAATTTGCATTGTTGACAAACTAGCATTAAAGGCAGCATAGTTCATTTTTACAGTTAGCAGAGTTGTTTCCAGTGTTTCAGGTTTTTCTTCGCCGTATCTGGTCCCTAATGAAAACTGCAAAGAGCACAAAAGCCTCAGTTGGCATTTCAGCAGTGCTGTACACACACACACACACACACACACACACACACACACACACACACACACACACACACACACACACACACACAGCTCTCCAATATGACAAATCAACTTCCACATATTTGGCTTCTTTTCTTTCTCTTTCTTGTCACATTTATTACACACCATATTGAAATGCCTGTCAAAACAGCTATTACTGGGACTCAGGCAGATCTGAAACGTGAATAATGTCGGAATCTTACAACAATGCCGTTCAGTTTTTCATTCATTCATCAGTTTTCTTCCACTTATCTAGAGTCGGGCGACGGTGGCAGCAGGTTGTGCAGGGAATTCCAGATGTCCCTCTTCCCAGCAGTGTTTTCTAGTTCTTCTTGGGGGATTCCAAGATGTTCTCAGGTCAGATGAGATATGTAATCCCTTCAGCAAAGTGTGGGTCTACCTCCCAGAAAACCTTCAAAATACTTCAAATATTCGAATCACCTCAGCTTGCTCCATTCAACGCAAAGGAGCAACGACTCTACTCTCTCCGAGCCCTGCTGCCCGTTTCAAGAAAACCCATTTCGACCGCTTGTATCCGCAATCTCATTCTCTCAGTCAGGACCCAGAGCTGATAACCAAAGGTGAAAGTTGGAAAAATGCCCCTTACAATGCCTGTTCAGGTGTCACTGTATGTCAACCTGGATTTTGGCAGACAACATTAGTAGACCTGCTGGCGTCCTTTTTGTTCCCGAAAGCCTCTGTGTTGTGTTGCTGTGTGTCAGATTCTTTCCTTTGACTTTACTGCAGTGTTGCGCAGCAGGAGGGACAATAAGTGCTACTTTGAATTGAGAGTGATGCGCATATTAATGCATGGGGAACAGGAGCAGTAACTTGATTAACACTGGATCAGTCAAAATCTAATGGTAAATAATGTTGTGTTTTCTTATACACATCCAACAGGTCAGCTAATTCACACAGATTCCAGAATCCATCCATAAAGCTTTATCAGGAACTTTTTATTAAGATAATCCTGTCATTATACACAAAATGGTCTGGGACTGGAGTTATGAGAGTGTTTACCAGTTCAGATAAACCTGAGCCTCTTTCCAACTTGCCCCTCTAAAGGGTCAGTTCACCCCATTTTTTCTTCAGTATCTCTCGTCATAAGTCTCCCTGCTCAGTTATTAAATTGATGGATTATCTATCCAAAATAAGAAGGCCATGAATAACTAAGTGCGGCACCCCTCTCCAAAACCACATTCAATCCCTATCAATGTCTGTCTGAAGATGCTGCCCTTGCTTCAAGGGGTACTCCTGTGATTTTACATGCCAAAGTCAATTTAACGGGAGCACTCAGCCTGTGAAAACAGTCGTATAATGTCTTTCACGGTTTTGGAGGAGCTTGTGTCAGTTCTTACAAAAATATACAAGTGATATCACTCAGATGGCTCAGCTTAAGCTCAGAGATGACACCTTATTTTCTAACAGAGAGCCAGTGCTACCAGCTAGAGAAGTGAGTCTTTACCGAGCAGGGACAGTCTAAGGAAACATCAAGCTGCATGATGGGAAGTGCCGGACTGACTGAGGCTGAGAATGCTCTTTTTGGCCAAAGCAGCAATGTGGCTCTATGAATGCTGCTGTTAGTGATGCATTCAGTTAATCAGCTGGTCAAACAGCCACTGTGGTTCAGATTGAAATATGTCAACAACTTTTAGATGGGTTGCCATTGACAGTTTGCAAAGGTACTTGTGTTCCCCTTAGGATGAACTACAGTAACCTTGTTGATGATATCTCATCTAGTACCATCATTGAATTGAAATTTTAACTGTCCAGTACTTTGGTTTAGGGTGAGGAGTTGACCGAGGTAACCACTATACCTGCTAAACATAAGCATGTTAACATGATACTGTCAGCATGTTGCAGTGCTAGCATTAGCACTTGCCATAGTGCACCGCTGTTTAGTTTAATCCATCTCACACTTAAGTCCCCCAACTTTTAATGAAAGTGCATTTTTAAGTTGCTACCATATTTTTTGTACTGAAGCCTGTGTGTTGCTCTTATTACAGAAAAGGAGTCGGAGCAGCGTACTTTCAGCAGGAGACTTCACACAGCATAGGCTTCACACAGTCTCAGACCTATTTTTGGTATCTTTAATGCACAGTGGAAAAAAATTCCATTAGGCTTTACACCTTTTTTTTACAGGCAGTTGTGGGGTTTATAGTTGGTGTGGATGGAGTGAAATGCCAGACAAATCAAGTGGATGATATTTCATATTGACTACAAATATCTATTTTTAGTTCACTGGCATTCTCAGAAAGGACAGGTGATACACTGTAAACAGTCACACAATAGCTCATATTACCAGACATTTTTTGCTAAATAAGATAAAAGAACATTAAATTTAACTAACAAACATAAAAAACTGTATAATAATTCACTATAGAACTTACACCAATAAGCCACAATATTAAAACCACTGACAGATGACGTAAATAGCATTGATCATATTAGTACTATGTGCTGTTCTGTTGGAAAAACTTAGATTTTGCCATCCATGTTGATCAGACTTGGACACCCAAATAAGCATTGTCCCACAACAAGCACACTCCCTCATGTAAATGGAAATCCCAAACATCACTGGCCTACCCCTGCAGGAAAATGCACCCCACCACATGGAAAAAACATCAAACAATCAGGAACATGTTAAGGAACATGACAATGGCCCAACATGTTGATTTGACCTCCAAACTCCCTAGAGTCCATTGTGATCAAGCATCAACAGGATGCAGTGGAACAAATTTGATAGACAGAGGCCCCACTGCACAAGCCAGAGTACCCAAAGGATCCAGTGCCAACGTCCTGGTTCCAGACCCCATAGGACACCCTGGTACCCCTTTTCCACTGAGCTGGTTCCAGTGCTAGTTCAGAGCCATTGCCTAACTTAGCACCAGTTCTTTGTGTTTCTACCACGTAAGCACCGGCTCCAGGTGCTAAAAACCAGTGTTTAGGAAGCACCAACTCTTTGCTGGGCCAGAGCTAAGCACAGAGTATGTCAGGGGCTGGGGGCTGGGTTATAATGACCAACAATCAACAGTGGAAAGTGACACACAAATGGTAATTTGTTTCCTTTTTCTCCAGGACGTCCCTGGTCTGATTGCATATGTATTGGAATGACACCCGGGTCACACAGAAATTTTGCACATACTGTTGCATGCTGAAATCCGGTACAGTTGTGTCCCACCAGTAGCGCGATTGCGAATGTACCCAGGCAACAGGCGACCTCCAACTTGCAATCAGCCTTAAGACCATCTATAAAGACAAACTTACATATTATCGTCAACTTATCGCGTTTAATTGCTATGTAATCGAGGCAAACGTAGTCATTTTACAGTGACGCAATGGCGTGGTTCCAACTTGGCTCCTTGGCAATGGAAAAGCAAACAGGTTTTTAGGAGGAACGAGATTTGAACCAAGTAAGCACCAGCACCAAACTAGCACCTGGTTCTTCTTGGTGGAAAAGGGGTATCAGAAGTCCTCTTGTCCATGTCCAGTGGTTCAGAGCATTTTTGAGCACATAAGGGGGAACAACACAATATTAGGCAGGTGGTCATTATGTTATGCTTAATCAGTGTATGGTAGATGAAACTGAGCAAGAGAAAGACTTTTGCGAGAGTATACAATGTGTTCCAGGAGCATTTTTTTTGTTTCATTTGTAAAAAGTTTCTTTATATCCCGACAGCACAATGATTGGTTGGCATTCTAACAGCATGTACTTTACACGTGCACTAATTGCACATCTTTCACAAGGCTTGGTGGACCCACTGCTAGAGCTAGTGAGCAGAAGAATTACAGAAAAAGTGCAATTCCACCTGAATGTACAAGGTCTTGCACTGCTGAACATACCACATGATTGTGTCCTGTTATTTAGTTGTGCGTCTGTCAGTGCTGTGTTTGGTCACCATCCTGCTCCAGTTTCATTGGCATGTGCTACTTGTCAGCATCGTAGCCTGGCCGATGGTGTGCATCTTATGCTAGTCTCTATTGACTTTGAACAGAATGTTATGCAAATGTGGTGATGTAATCTATTTGTGTGTTTTTAGACAGAGGTAGTTTTAACGCGCTGTGCCTCTCTCCTCACCAGTGCTCTCTGTCGTGGATTAGTCCTCCAGCTGTACTCAGGCAGTCTGTGTTCATGTGTTCTGGAGCAAGACCTGTGAGAGGGGTTGGGATGTTGTTGCATTTGCAAATATTATAGCAAATATTGTAGCTTCAGGCTTTGAAACTGTTGAAATGTGTTTCATTCAAAGCCAGGATGATATTTCAATTATCTTTTTTTACATACTCTAACTTCTGTTGCTTCACATGAGGAAATAAAGTTTAGACATTTCGCTCTGGCCCTCCATGCATAACTCTGTCAGCAGTGAGTGGCCTTCGTGGGGGTTTTCATGTGTATCATTAAACGATGACAAACTGCCCAGAGCACATCAGTCCAACACAACAAGACAGGTGAGACGTGTCTCCTTTGCACGTCATTTAGCCAAAGTCATTCAAGAGCAGTGATAAGGCCTGCTGGTGAATGACTGGAATGAATAGTTAGCGGTGGCTGCAACCTCATTACAAGGACAAACCGCGTACAGCAGGAGGCTGATATCTCTGGCACAGCCCCACTTTGCTGTTTCCAATTTGAATAGAGAAGGGAATAATGCTTAATGCCTTTCCCTGCGTGGATATTGGCTTGTATGGGACAGCGACCCGTGAAATGAATATTTTTGTGAGATGAGATTTGTTATTCACAAAGAGAGGAAGGCCTGCTTTTCCAGCTGACCGAGAAACACCCGACACAGGAGAGTAGAGGTATTGTGCGTTCAGGATGTGTTGAGCTCGGAGAATGATAATACCTGAGAAAAAAAGAGGACAGATCAAGAGGAAGAAGAAAGGATAAGGAAGAAGATGAAGAGAAGGAGGGGAGAGTAAAAGGCAGAATATTAGAAGGATGAAAAACGGTGTAGCCATGGTAAGCAATGAGATAACTGAGGGACCGGGATTACGTAAGATTACATAGTGAATCTGAAACTATTATGTCTTTTTATCTGATGGATCATGTTTGACTGTATTTAGCAGCTGAATTATACTGTATCTATCGAGTGTTGTGGAGCTTCCTAAGTCCTGTTTTCTTTTGCGAACTGTATCTTTGCAATATGATTGTTCCTTGAATCTTTTCATTCTAATTTTACGTCTTCCTTAAAAAGCCTTTCTGAAAGCAGGTGAGTGGATTAAATACTTGCTCAAAGTACAGATTTGTTTCCAAATTCCATTCCTGCGTGTTGCTAAGCACGTAGAAAATACACTTTAATCCTTCTCTGGCAGAGACTTAGAAAAGGCATAAAAAAGAATGTATTCGTAATTTGCTGAAAATGATGTGCTAACTGACACAATTCTGATGATACAAAGAGATGTGATGTTCAGCCACAACAATCAAACCACCTGAGTAAAATTATTCATGTATCCATTATGCTGCCAAAACAGCTCTGACCCATGTGGACATGGACACGGGACCTCTGGCACTGTCCTGTGATGTTTGGCACCAGGATGTTGGCAGTGGATCCTTTGGGTCCAAGCGGCAACCTCCGGGGCTATAAAATGAAGCCAATGCAGAAGTGCCAAAAACTGTAATTCCTTAACAGGCCACTTGAGACTGCCTCCAAAAGCGAGCCGATCCCCACAGACCTCCATGTTAAACTGCCCAGCTTTACAGCAGAAATAAACATGTTTACAGCCTGGTATAAAAAGCTGTTTTGGTCTCTATAGCTGGTTGTCCCATTCATGACAACTGTACAGGTGTGAATTTTTATATAACTTGCCCATTTAAATTGTAGTATGACTTAAAATGATGCATAATTCAAGCATGGCCACTCTGAGTGACAGGTGGGTGTGTCAGAGGACAGAGTTTGCACAGCCCCCCTTGACTCCATTCCTGCTTCAACTCAGCAACTGTAAAGCTACCACACTGAGCTTCAAAGTCACTGTTTGGAAGATCTATAGATGATGTCACGAATGGTTTGTCCATCTCTATATAGTATATGTTTACGTCCTGTGGCTTGAGGGAGGGGCCTCCATGGATCAAGCTTGTCCTCGCACATTCCCCAAATGCTTGATTGGATTGGGTTTGGTGGCAGGTCAATGCCTTGGGTTCTTTGACGTGTTCCTCAAACTGTTCCTGAGCGGTTTTAGTGCAGTGTGGCGTGGTGCATTGTCCTGCTGGGGGGAGCCTGCTATGATTGTGGAGTGCGCTTGCTATGGAACTGGATATGCTTGGTCTGCAACAATGTTTAGATTGTCTTACATACTGGGCCTGAGCAAAATGTTTTTTACCCCTTCTGTACTGTAGATACTCCAACATACCATGTAGGTAGTTTGCAACTATAATCCCAGTAACTTTTGAAACCGTAGGTCTAATTTTACACACAAGAAAACAAAAGCAGGCTTCTAATTTCTGTTGGTACATGTCCACAGGGGTGTTTTTACATGCAAAGCAACATGTTGCTTCCAGATATTACATGCTTGATAGACATGTCACTACCGGGTCACATGACAGGCGCTTTACCTTCACCAGAAACCAGAGGCTTCAGACCAACATGGCCGCTCGGTCGCAAACTTTCTCTTTTATTACGCTGATCTGTGTTTATTACAAAAAACAGATCAGCGAAAAGTATTTCTGAAAACATTTGAGGCGAGAAATAAGCTGCAGTTGCTGAATCTGTCTTCATTTTAGTTGAACAACAGCTAGTTTAGAGGTTTTTTACGAAAGTTTCGCAGTGTGTCGGACCTCCACCCAACCCATCTCATTTGCATAAAGTAGCTGAGACCTCAACTTTATGTAAATGAGGTGTGGGCAGTTAGCGGGTAAAGCGGCGGCCTGTCGCTCGAAACGCAATGCAACACTACCAGGGCGTTTCACATAGACAATGAATGGAAAGCGTTAAAACGACGGATTCTGTGGAAATGTACTACAACTGTCATTCATGGATTTTGTTGGCTGAAATGACAACTGTTGCAAGCATGAGCTAATGCCCCTTGTATTATTTTGCAGAACCATGAATAATAAATACGATAAAGATAGTTTTCGGTATAACAGTACTCTTGGAAGGTCTGGCATGTGGAGAAATCTAAAACTTGGCTGAAATGGTTACTAAGCTAAGCTGTCTGATCAGAGACCTGAGTTACAGCCTCATTATAAACCCAGACAGCCCATTCCCCTCCTTCGCCTTGCCCTCTTCTTCTGTTTAATTTTCCCACCTGATTGAGACAAGGGACAATATCAGTATTATGCATGTCCCCACCTTTCCAATGAAGGTGGGATGAGTTTTTTTCAGCGGACTCATAAATCCCCGCTCTACCTGGTTGAGCACTGTTAGAATGCGTGGTGGGTCGCTGGCCTGACTCTCTTGGCCGAGACTATAGATCTGGATTGACAGCTGCTCCATCCTGTCTGCCACTGTTAATCATTGAAGGATTTGGGCTGCCGGCAAGCAGCTCTGCCAAGCGACCTTGAGCCCTGCTGGGGCCGAAGGACTCCAACTAAAAGCCTGTTCCCCTGTTACAGCAAGCAAGAGACACTTCAGCCAGGCGGCCCAATTGCTCCATAAGAGAGATTGATAGATAGCTAAATGTGCCACATTGCTGGAGAGTATTCCCTTTAAATTCGGCATGCTTCAAGTATGCACATTCACTTGTGTGCCGCTGCCCATGGAGATAATTTGACAGGTTATGTAACTTCATCGAACTACCGTTTATTTTACGTTAATTTCAACTTAAAATCTCAAGAGATGGGTGAAAAATCAACATCCATTATTGTTGGCAGCACAAGAAAGAGAAATACAGACATGAAGAAAGACAACAAAAGACTATGACAGCCTTTGTCAGAGGTGATGGTGATGCCAAAGTGGTTGAAAGCTCTTTGGAAGGAGCCCTTGATATGTTGTCAGTTTAATAGTTTATCCACAGCGACACAGCAGAAGCCGGGGATCGGTGATGAGCATGCAGTAGTAGAGCGAGCAAGCGAGCGAGGGAGAGAAAATATTAGATGTCATGCAAGAGAGAAATGACACGGAGATAGTGGAGCAGTCTGCTTGGTGCCACGAAAAAAATAAGCCTCTCACTATCTCTTTCTCTGTTACTCTCCTCCTTTCCCCCCATAACTCTCCATCTGTTCGGGTACATGCTCAGTGGAGGAGAAAACCAGGATCCAGACTCCAGCCCCAGATTTTTGCTCCAGCCATGCCGTTGGAACCAGCAGCAGTAAATGCCTGTTTTGCCTGCCTCTCTCCTCTCTGCTCTCCCTCTCCCCTCTCTTTTGCTGCGCGCTACTCTGCTCTGCTGCAGTGGATGGTCCTCACGGTGCGCTCACAACTCGTCTCAGTGGAGGAGATCTGAGCATCTCGCTGTCATTTTCCCACCCTTCTTTCCGTTTCGCAGGCGTCGCTCTTTTGCTGTCCCGCCTCCCCCCCCCAACCACCACCACCACCTATTGTCAGAGGGTCTGGATAAATGTGAGGGAAAAGTCATAGGATAGATGAGAGAGCTCAGGAAGTCTTTAATCCAACAACCTCTTGCACGTATGATCCTGTGATCTTCTGCTGTCTCCGGATGACAGAGAAGCTCGTGCTCTTAGATGCCTCCTGCTTTTAGACTGTGTGCCAGGTAAGTTCCATCTCTGGTTTGCTGTTTTCATTCTGCATTTGATGTGGTGCCTGACAGAGAAGCGTCTTTTGCCTGCTTCTCCCTGAAGGGGGGGTGGTTGACATGTTCTGATGAGGAGGTGATATTTTGGGAGAAGTTGTGTGCAAACAAGTCCAACATAGGGTAATCTGTAACATATAGTATGCAATAATATATATATGTGTGCGTGTGTGTGCAGCTCTGTGCTCTGTAATAGACCACATGAGCTACCATTATATTTGCCAAAAAGCTCTGCAATAAATCCTCTTCTGCTGCAGCAACTTAAAATTGTTAGCTCTTTTTAGGTGTTTACCCCCTTGTTTGCATGTTCCACACACTGCCATCAATGATCCAATTTGAATTAGGTATTGGGGAGTGGTGGTAGCTGTATTAATGTGCAGTTGAGCGTCTGAGTGTGGTTTTTTTTGGGGGGGAGGGCACAGGATTAAAATAGTGCAGCATTATTCCTTTTTTTTTCTTTTTGAGGGAAACCCTGTAGAGGCACTGTATACACTGAGTGCAGTGCAGCAGAACTGTGAGATCCTGAGACAACACTGTGGAGAGAGGGGCACTACGGCGTGCATGTGTGTGTGTGCGTGTGTGAGGTCGTACATGCGAGTGTGTGGGCGGCTGTATGCGTCTAATGTAAAGTCTCCCATGCAGGGCTGTGCTCTGCGTGGGCAGCTTGTGCGTCGTTTTGTGAATGAAGTGCTTTTAGCCTGTGCTCAAGGAGAAAGCCTGGCCAGTTTGCGCGCACACACATTTGTGCTGTCATGTTTGTGTTTGTTTCCATCTCAACACTATCAACTGTCGCTCATCCGCTGACTGTGGCGGTGAGCTCACGCCTCAGCAGCACATGCTCTCTTTTGGGAAACTCTCATCTCCGGCACAGTGTCTGTCTCTTCATCAGGTATTGGGTGGCGTTCCAGTGTGGGTGGTGACTTGGTGACGATTTACAACCCTGGGTTCCCGGGTTCTCGCCCCACAGTGTAAATCAGCCTGCTTGGTGAAGCCACTGCAGCTAGCTCAGAGGAGATGCTTTGGATGTTCATGCTCGCTGCTGCACTGCAGACAGACTCTCTCTCTCACCAAAGCTGCTAACAGACAGTGTGTTACTCAGCCACAGACAGCGTAGGCTTGGTTAAAGAGGCTCTTCATCTATCGGCTCACCGTATTTAAACAGATGTGCGTAATCTAAAAGTAACTTCCAGCAGTCTGTGTGTGTTGTTTTCGCAGGTGCAGGTGGGCCTGTCATTTGGGAATTATCTCCCATGGCTGGCGTTATTATTGTTGTGCTTGAACAAATGTGTCACTAAGGCCACTATGCTGAAAAATCAAGGCTCTGGAGATATTAACTGAAAGGCTGATCTCTAGTGTTCAGGAGTGGATGTACCATTAATGAACCCCAAGCAGTTCCTGTGGCTCTTCTGTGCCTCCCATGTGGTGCTCACTAATTAGAAGGCCCTGATTTAAATGGGGCTTCCCCTTACATGCACCCTGCATCGGGTATCATGCTGTGTATAATACTGCAGGCTTTGTGTGTGTGTAAGGCAGCCACAGGGAAGCCCTTGCCCACATCACAGTGGCTGCAATTATCTGACCTGCTGAAGTGTCTTTGAGCCAAAATACTGAATACCCACTAGGGCCTCTGTCTCACATATTGCAGCATTTCCTCTTAATCCAAGCGCTTGTTCTTCTGCCTTCATGTTAACATGCGGCAGGAAAAACATGGCTATTGCCTCACTGAGAAACAGTCACCGGGCTGGATGCATGGGAACACTCTTAAGTGGCACAGCTCTCTGAAAGTGGTGGATCTCAATCCGCGTTCCACTCCCAGTGAGAACAGCTCATATGAGATTCTGTTTGTGCGTGGATCTGTAGAGCCTTGGAGGAGCACACAAAGCAGGGCTGGAAACTTTTTGTACCACTGGGCCAAAAGGCTACGAGATTTGGAAGTTACTAGCTACCCTGAATTTCTTTCAGCTGAAACATATTTTACTTCAAATAAAACATTATGATCTCGTGTATCCATTCATCATGTAAGTAGAAAATAAGACACAATGGAACAATTTAGATGGAATTCTACTGAAATTCAATTATATTAATCAGTAACTATGAATAGTAAAGGGTAAAGAAAGACAAGAAAAAGCTTTAAATGATTAACTTTTCACATTATACCACATGATTAGTGTATCATGTGAATGCAACCATATATTATGTAATTTAATACAATTAAATAACTTACCAGCAGTCTTTTATAAATCTACTGCAGTAACTAGAGAGATCATTACTTTGTAAATTTATTGTAAGTATGGGGACCAGATTTCCTGGTGTGTACTTCACAAACCAAATTTCAACTCTATAAATCAGCACTGGTTGCTTCGAGCCGCTATCATTCCACATAAAACCTCAAGGAACACAATTAAGGCTTTGATTTTTTTCATTCATTCCAAAAACATTTAAGCCTCTTAGAGGACATGATCTGCACTTTCCTCTCGTTTAGTGGAGCCATTTTCTTAATGTGCCTCTGTGATTGGCACATCTGTTCAAAAGGTATTAAACAAGCAATACCACTGAGATTTATCACAATTCCCATCAAGCTGTGCTCAGCTACACAAACTCTTTTTGCACATATGCTGCATGTGTAATGAAACTAGTAGGTGCACTTGGACGTTGTGTAATTGCCTTTGTGCACACGTTTTAGCACTTACGACTGCGCTTTAGCAGAGTTGGATCCTGCACCTGCCTATTTAGCTTGTAACCCGATGGCAACCCAGACATAATAATACCTCCCCACACTTTTAAAGCTTTATGCTAATTTCAATGCCTAACAAACACATTTAATTAATTAGTTGTAATCAAGTATCAAGATTGAGAAATCTCCTTGCAACAATCAGACATAACATTATTACCACCATTCTAATACTGTGTTGGTCCCTTTTATGTGCTCAAAAATGCTCTGAACCATTCGGCATGGACAAGAGGACCACTCAGGGTGTTCTATGGGGTCTGGAACCAGGACGTTGGCACTGGATCCTTTTGGTATTCTGGCTTGTGCAGTGGGGTCTCTGTCAATCAAACTTGTTCCACTGCATCCTGTTGATGCTTGATCAGAATGGGGTGTAGGAAGTTTGGAGGTCAAATGAACATGTTGGGTCATTGTCATGTTCCTCAACATGTTCCTGATTGGTTGATGTTGTTGCCATGAGGTGGGCTGCATTTTCCTGCAGAGGTAGGCCAGTGACATTTGGGATTGCCATTTGCATGAGGGAGTGCGCTTGTTGTGGGACAATGTTTATTTGGGTGTCTAAGTCTCATCAACACGGATGTTAAAATCTAAGGTTTTCCAGTAGAACAGCACATAGTACCAACATGATCAATGTTATTCACTCCACCTGTCATTAGTCATAATGTTGTGGCTGATTGGTGTATACAGTATATATAACCTGCCTGACAGTGACAAGACATCCTGTAGGTTGTCTTGTCAGACATCTGCTCTGTTGCTCTTGTCCTTTCCGCAGCCTTACAAGCCATTTAGGATGAAGCAGGAATGATCCGCATGCAGCTGTCGACTCACTGAAAATAAGGCTGTCACATTTTTCAATCAAGATGAATGACTCTTGAGTGGCAGCTGAATTTGATTGCACAAAGAGCTTTCTTACGTAATAGTTGATTAGCATGGCCCGCGTGAGTGCTTCGGTTACGTTGGCCATGCAACTGTGTGTATTCTGTTTCTGTCTGAGGGCATCGTGAATTAACCAAGTGTTTCCCAGATGCAGCCAGTGTAGACTCCAAATGGACAAGTGGATAGTAGCCTGCATGCAAAAGGATCGGCGTTTTAAAGAAGGTGCAGATGGGAAAAAATACATTCTGTGGGTTCTTCGCTACTCACGTTGGATGTTTGGGACGATGGAATCACGGCAGCTCTTGGGCACAGAAACACCGAAGCTCGCAAACAACTGAAATAGCCATCAGCCATGAACAAATCGTATCTGTCTTGACATATAGCTGTAGCTGTGAGACCGCATGTGGGATATATCCATTGGCACATTGTAATGCAGTTCTTTATCACATACAATATCATTTCCATATGTGTGAGAGACAGTGCTATAATAACTATTACAAGGAGCTGTGCAAAGGACCTGCAGTTACACATCTTAAATCATGCAAAGGAAAGCAAGTAGTCTTTGGTTACTGGGCTGTGAAGGTGTTCAGATGGTTAAGTGCTTTTTGAAAACGTTGATTCAGGCCTGTTTGCATCGCTACAGTAACAAATCATGATTGCACTGCTCTGATTTTATGGTTTGCAGGCCACTCGTGTTGATTTGCACAGCTTAAGGAAACACATTGTCACAGTCCAGTGGTGACCAGCGACTGGAACGACAGAGCGCCTCTGAGAAGTGGTTGCGTCCATAAAAAGACACGTCGTTATTCCTGATCTAATGCGGTGCAGCCTCAGGAACTTCACTGCGAAGGAATGTGTTTGACTGAAGATTTAATTTGTCATGGATCATCATTTTAGCAGGATACATGGATGAAAGCTGTGGCAGGGCACTGTTTCGGATATTTGATGAGGATAATATTCCACAGCTCTGGATGGATGCATGAACCCTTCGCACACACAGATGGTGGCCTGGCGTGTTGCATTAAGGGACCAGTCAGTATGGTGATCCAATGTGGGACGAGGCAGCCCACTCGCGCCGCTGGTGTCAGATGTGTCTGTTTGTCTATGTGAGTGTGTATGTTTTTTTTTGGATGTGTTTGCATGAGGTGTGAGTTACTCTGAGTGCACAATATGTCTGCTGGGATAATGGTTTTGACTCCAATCAGTGTCCAACTGACTCCATCAGCCCCTCTCTTTTTGGAAAGCTTTCACAAAAAACACACATACACAAGCAAACATGCGGGATGCCATTGAGGTCCTGAACAGCCGCCTCTTCAGAGAAGGCTTCTCTCCCGACGGGGAATCTTGAACTGAACCCAAAAGAAAAACAAGAGAAGAAAGCCCTCTCTTCTTTTGCCTCCGTCTCTCCCTCCCTGTGTGTCTGTCACTCACCAGCACACACTCCCTCTCTACTATAGCTCCCCTTTTCTTCCTCTTTCTCTCTCTTTTTTTTTCTTCTGTCTCTGTCCCTGGGCAGTCAATAGGTTGCACTGCACCCTGAGCCAGTGCCAGAGCTCAGCCTCTGAGCCACAGGTAAAGCATTAAAGCCAAATGACTCATGCACTGAAACAGAACAACCTCTTTGCTACTTGAAAGCACTGCTTGGGCCGGCAACTTAAAAGTTACACCCGAATAAGCTGCTCCAGCAGTGATGCGTTTTTCGCTTTACCTCCACCAGCAGTTTGCTGACACACCTTCATGCCTCTGGTAGACACAAAGTCAAAGGATGATAAAATGTTGGGTACTCTGGCACGACGCCTTCTCTACCTTTTGAGGTTGTGTAAAGGGCAGTGTGTGTGTGTGTGCATTTGTACTGCAGAGAAAAAATGTAGTATGTGGAGTTTTTTGGATAGTGCTAATTTGAATTTAAAACTGCAAAGCAAATATTATTATTTCCATTAAGTATAGCAGTTAATGTTAAAGTATTACGGTGCACAAACTGCATTATCCATGCAAAACATTATGCACTACCGAGCACACAATATCCATTACCAAAAGTGTGTCAAATACAGTAATCCTGCAAGGCCACTATATACAGCTCACTTCATTGCTAAGGTTGAAAATCCTATGTGTGTTTGACACTGCATCGTAGGGCCTTGCTCCCTTAGTTGCCATGGAGACACCATTAGACAGTGGTGCCGCAACGATTTTTGTATTTCTTTGCATAACCCCACGCCAAAACCGTGCTGCTTGTCGGGGACTCGCCCGTGCCAACTGCGTGCGTGGGCGGGTAGATGGGTGCATGTGCATGCTTTTGTGACTGAGAGCGAGTGGGAGAGGAAAGAAGAAAAAGATCAAAACAAGGTGGGAGGGATGGAGAAAATGAACAGAAATGGTGGGGAAAGAGTGACAAGGACAGGAATGAATGGTGGAGACGACGAGTGGGAAACACACACAAACATACACGCACTGATCAGACACGCTTAAACTGTACGCACACATCCCCCCAGCAGGGATGACTAGAGTACGCACGTGTGAGTGAGCAGAGCGAGTGTGTGGGCGGAGGGATGCCGCAACAGTGCAGCTTATTTCGCCTTCAGTTTGATCCCTGCAACCTTCTCTTAGGGGCTTCTCACTGCATTACATCGAGCCCATTCACACAGCGTGATGCCAAACCCAGACTCACTCTCATTTTTTGTCATGCTTGAGAGTCTGATAATGACTCTAATGATTTTTAGATCCTTTTAAAGTGTATTGATTTGTTTTCAGAGAGGAATAGACATGTATTGATATATATCACAGTGCACCATAATTAAAATGGGGCTAATTTATTCACTCATCAATAAAACATTATACTATTTTCACCTGCTTATACTCTGCTGAACTATTTCCTAAAACATACCATAAAAAATTATGGTGATTGACCCAATTTTGGTTAATTCACTGTAACGCCACTTTTCATTACTGAAAAGAAAACAACAGTTTAGTAATTGCCTGATTTCCTTCAGCAACTGGCTAAAATTGATAGCGACTGAAGGTGTGTTAATATATTACCACATGCTGTATGATGACAATTCACTCATTTCAGATATTGCTGCTAATTATTTAAGGATAAGTGAACCAAACTCCCCAGGTCTGCACGTATCGACAGGTGATAAATTAAAGGATGAACCTAAAGAAGCGAGAAGAGAAACACAACAAGTGCAGGTGCCTCCGCACAGGTGCACCGCATGGTGTAATTAAGCAATTAACATCCAATCACGCTCGGTGGTGTCTCTAAAAATACTGAGCAGGCCCAGTTAATTCTGATTTTGTGTCAACAACATGGCAAGAGGAAAGGATGTCAGTGGCTTTAAAAGAGGGTTCATAGTTAGGGTACGGATGGCAGGAGCTTCAGCCACAAAAAAACTAATGGCTTTGTGTTTCAAAAATGGCTGAAGTGACATCTGCTGTTAGATCTGTGGGGAAGATATCATTAAATATGGTTGGTAGCGGTGGCCAAGAGAGCACATTTGTTGACTGTAATGTTAGTATATTATGTAAGAAAAATAAGAAGAGCAACTCTGCCTCAGGCTGGGACTACGTAGATCTGTGCATTCTAAATGAAGCAATGGTTATGTAAGATGTCAAGGTAAGAGGGGATTTATTTTTTTAAATATCTATATATATACACAGTGTATCTATATTGATACACAGAGGCAGGCTTCTAGGGGTTAAATCAGCAAGTGGGACTTTCACCCCTCATTACAAAGATGAAGACACATTTTGGAATTATGTGCTACAAAACCGAAAAGCACTGGTCTACTGACATGTGGAAACAAGTGATTTGGTCAGTGAAGTCGTCCTCTGCCATATTTTGAACAGATAGGCTACAGCAAATTGGCCGTACAACAAGACGACAGGCCTTAATGCTAAACCCCTACAGTGAAGAGATCTGGTGGCCCTGTTATGATGTGGGGGACATTTTGCTGGCCTTAACTGTCCCCATGGAGAGAGGGGTTTATTGCAAATCAATGCAAAGCTTCTCTAAGTGATAACCTTCCTGGTCAGACTGGTCTCATCCAGGATGACACTGGCCCCATTCATTGGGCATAAGGGGTCACTGAATGGTTTAAGAATGAAAATGATGTGAAACATATGCTATAGTCTTCACAGTCACCAG
This sequence comes from Dascyllus trimaculatus, assembly GCA_024666655.1. Classification (NCBI taxonomy): domain Eukaryota; kingdom Metazoa; phylum Chordata; class Actinopteri; family Pomacentridae; genus Dascyllus; species Dascyllus trimaculatus. The sequence continues at coordinate 10,690,112 of CM045462.1, forward strand.
ATCTCAACCCATATGAAAAGGTAGGGAAGATTTTGGACCAACGTGTTAGACAGCCCTATCATCAACACCAAATCTTTCAGAAGAACAATGTTCCATCCCTCCAGCAGACACTTGGACAATTAAGGCACAATGAAATCTGTTCTGGTGGCCCGTAGTGGCCAAAGACTTTAATAAGACACTATGTGTTGGTTTTTCATTCAGTTTGTCACTGCTTGTCGTTTGAAGGGGAATGATGATATCACAGCTTTTATTGTTTATGGATCAAGTGAAATGGATACAGTGAACTACTCTGTGTTTCTCACTGGTTGAATGCATTGTTGCTTTTGGTCAGTAGATGTCACAGTTGGACACGGTTCCTGTTTAATTTAGATGAAATTAAGGGTGTGTTTGATCTATTAGTTTTTTATGTTTTACATGACAGTGAGGAATATAATTTTTTTTTATTATCTTAAAAGAAGTGCTGTAGTGTATATCCAGATTGCAGGAATATTAAAGTAAGTAATGCTTTTGTCCTTTGGCCTGTAATGTTTAATTTAATCTGATACGTCTCCAGGACAAACCTATGGAGAGAGTCATTAAGAGCTTATATATTTTTAATGAGTCATGAACCTTTTTAAATAACACACAGGAGTCCATTTTTACTTTGAGATGATATATCTTTGTGTGTTTGTGTCATCAGCAGCATGCTAATAGAAAGCGTGTTTTGGCGCAATGCTCTAAATTGTCACTCAAAACGATCCATAAAGATGTGCTGAAATCACGGCTTGTGCTTTTTAACCTGACATCTGAATTTACTGGTCAGTTTTCTACTATCCAGGTGTTAGAATCCTGCCTCTATCTAGTGTCGCACAGTCATGATTCATGAATCTATCCATACACAACTTTCAAGTAAAATGACGCAAAATAATTTATGATTGTCTCAAGAGTGCTTTTGCACCTTAACCATTTGGTTTAAGATGTGTTTGGTGTAGCCAAGTGTTCTTGAAGATTCTACTATGGATCTGCTTGAAAACTGGAAAAAAAAATGTGGAAAAGCCTGCATTGCTATCACAGAGCATCCTGCCACAGAATGAATGGGGATACTAAGATCTCTGACAGATGGTGGTATAAACTCTGATGTGCAGTGGACACACTGTGCTCCCTGCAGAAAAGCAGCCAAGGGAGGTAGGTCAAAGGTGAGACCACACAGTCATGGAGAAAATGGAGTCATCATTGCAAAAAAGAGAAGAGACATTAAAGAGACAGAATGGGAAAAGAAGAGAGACTTACTGAGTGAGTGTTTGCATCTGCCAAGATAACCATAGAGTGGGTGAGGGGTCTTTTCAGTGGCACAGCCCTGTGAACATGATCATGTTTATATTTACAGTAACAGCAATTTCTTGAGTAAATAAGAGACAAATTGGACAGATAGCAGGAACAGCAAAGGAGAGTGTTTTCACACAAGCCTAAATTTTCAGCCAAAATCAAGCAGCTGGTTCAGATCCAGCATCTGTCATCATACAGTAGGTGCAACTAGCTTAAATTGCTAAGTAATCATAGGCAAGGGACCCCAAACAGACAGACAGTCTGTCTGTTTCTTGGTAAGTGGATGCAGCAGTATTCAGGTGCAAAATAAGCAACTCACCATGTGCCAAATATGACTTTAACTAAGACGTGAGCCAGCCAGTATCAAAAATAGTCTGTACATATGAAAACACCGACTCTGTGGATCTAGACTGCAGTCAAAATCCTGGCAGGAGTAGCTATTCTACTTGTCCTCTAGAATACTTTTCTTTACTCCCAATTTACTCGGTGCATGCTTTCTTCCTCTGTCTCATCCACCCGCGCCCACGTTCTCTCACTGGAGTCCTGAGCCTCTCTCGCACTTGTTTACTTTGTGTGTTTTTTTTCCTTTCTGCAGTATAAGCACGAACAAAGCTTAATATTGCTCTGGACATCTTGAAAGAATTCAACGTGGATTTACTGCTGTAAATTCTCTCTGAACGTCTCGCTCTCACTCCCTGCACAGACACGAGTCTGTGTACTCCAAGTGTGCAGTTTTGACAGCACCGGAATCCAAATCACACTAACAAACCATCCAGAAGGTATTAATATATTCCCTCACAAGTCATGCTGGTGTCTTTCCCTGCCCATGCCTTCACAAACTCTACATTAAAAATCTAGGCGGTGCATTTGAGACCAGCTGAGGCGTGTTTGAAGTGCCAGATTTTGGACTCGCTTACTGCTTGCTGTTGAGCCAGCGAGTGGTGCGTTCACAAAACTTAAGTGGTGCGTTCACAAAACCTAGCTCATCCACAGTGTGATGCATTGTCATTGTCCAAAAAGAGGCACTGGTGTCAAGGACAACACTACATTAAAACCACTGGCGGGTGACGTGGATAACATGACAAAGAGCTGGAGGTGTGACCTGGCCCCCAAACTCCCCTGATCCCAAACCAATCGAGCCTTTACGGGATGTGCCGGAACAAGCCCAATCCACAGAGGCCCCTCTCTGCAAGGATCTAAAGGAAAGCTGCCAACATCCCAGAGCTAAACATCACCCAGATGTCCCCAGATGTCCTGTGTCCGTGCCCCGATGGGTCAGAGCTGTTATGACACCATGAAGGGGACCTACACAGTGTTAGACAGGTGGTTTTAATGTTGTGGTTGATCTGTGTATATGACCAGAAAATACAAATATTGTGCATTTAAAGTGCATGAGATTACTGAGAACGAACGTTTAATATTATGCTTAAGAAGCAGAATATCATCATTTTTCATGCTGCATGGATCGCTGTGACTTTAAAGAGGCCATTAACCCCAAGATTATTTGCCAGCACCTTAGGATGATACATGTCCAGACTATTACTAATTCTTTTTCGGGGTAGGCTCCTTGGTCCAATCATAACATGGGCTTAATGAGCAGTGTCGAAAGCCCATCATATTACAGTAATCTGATTACTGTTTTTAGTCATGTGTTTTGTTAGGCAGTTTTTGAAAAAGTAATTGCATCTGTTTGTCTGCATTAAGTGCATTAATATCAGGCATGTAAAGGGAGTTGTTGGTAGGGAAAGAGAGCATGAGTGTGGTTTGAATGCTACCAAAGGAGTAAAAAAAGCTCCCTGTAACTCTAAGGTTTTTCTTTTATACATGTGTTTCTGCTTAGCTGGTTAGTTAACATTAGCCACCAGTAAGTTTTAGATACATTCGGGAGTTGCTTGACTTTGTTGAAGTGACTTCAAGCATGTTTATTCCCTGTGGCTTTACTGTGAGTTCTGGCTTCTGGAGAGCAATGTGAACCATAGGCTTGACCTTAAACTGTCATGTCTTTTGTTTTCGAGCTGAATACGTGCTAAAAGAACGTGACTTGGAGACACGTGTGGAGGATCTGGAGTTGTTTACAAGCACATTTGATGGAGTTGGGTGTAATGTATTTACTCTTTAGTAAGAATAATTAGGAATTTTATGAATAATTGATTATAGTATTTATGTAACTTGCCCAAACTGGGCAATGATTAGATGATATAGTTTGGTAATTCCAGTGATCCCTGAGACACACTTGTTGTCCAGACTATTACGTTTTTTACCTTACCTTGTTTTTTTCCAAGGTCCAAGAAAGTCACAGTTGCATCCTCTTTGCGCTACGTAGCTTGTCATACACACACCAGATTTTTATGAAAATGTTTGATAGAGTTTATCTTTCTGGATGAATAAATGATGTGATTATTTTGTGATAACTGGAGTAGAACAAGATACAGGTTGATTGGGCAGCTCTTGCTCTTTTACATTGGATTGCAAGTACAGGCAGGTGCAGCAAAAAGTAGAAGCAAGATCCATCCAAGCAGGATGTTATCTTATGATTAACAGAATAAGTTTTTATCACTGGGATTGTCAAGTGTGTCTTTTTACATGGACGTTGTGTTGACGTAAAGCCCTCAATACAACCAAAAGCCTCAACTCTGAACTCTGTTGTCCATTTTTCTTTTTTACCTCTATTACAGATAGTTTTTGAGACCAGATTGTTGATGACTGTGTCCAAAAAGTGACCAAATGGCCTACCATAAGCTACGGTAGCATATGAGTCACTTTGCTGCCATCTACTTCTGTTGCTCACCACATTACGCAGTCAGTCATCACGAGAATGCAATTACACCCACTCCCCCACAGCTCCTAATAATAGCCACAGATAAATCATCAATGTGACATGTCCGTGACACACTTCCAAATTTTAATAAGGCTTTCCAAGTGTAATGCGTCCCACAGTTCAGATGGTGAATGACTATAGAGAAACAAACAATACATAAACACAATTACGCAGCGTGGAAGAAACGCGTGTACCACTGAGCCTTTGAACATAAACAATTTTCACATTTACACCCTCCCCAAGTGGGCTCAGTAGTAGTGTGACACCTCTGGGATGATGTGGTGGCGATCCAGCGCCTTCGTTTCCAGGTCTGTGTGGGGCAACACACAACCACAACCAGCACCACCTCCTCCATCGCCCCACCGTCTCGCCCACCCCCCTTCCTCCTCACAGCTGATCTGTAGCAGGTCGAGCCAAAGGCCTGCTGACTAGTAAGAGGCAGGGTCATTAGGCCAGGTGGTGCCGCTGTGATACCCACTGTGCAGCACATGTCTGGTATTAACACCTACAGACACGACTATAGATTAGCACACCCGGATCATTAATCATTGTTCCAGCAAAATGCAGTCAAGACTTTACCTGTTGTCATGCGTACTGCTCGCAGTGTCCCTGCAGTTAGATGTGGAAACGGTCTCTTCTTAGAGGCCAGTGTCTGGTTGTTAGTTTGAATCTCACTATTTGCTGCTGTGGCAATTAGAAAAGTACTTAAACAGTCGGAGTAGACTGCTCAGATGACACAGGCATAACAGTTCTATGTGTGAACGTACTACACTGAAAAAACTCAAGGGAAAATAAACAAAGATTGTCTGACAGCAGAACAGGAAAATTCCACTCTGCCAAGATGTTTAAAACTGATAATAAAATATCTGGTTTCGAACACCGTCTAGATATCTTAAAACTAGTGCAGCCAGTACTCAATTCAAATAAAAGGTGGAGGAATTGTCTTCTACATATGCAGCAAAATGTGCTTGAATTCATAAAATGCTGTGCCATCATCTGAATGTAAGCGAAATGTTTAGGTATTATATCCTAAAAACAATGCAGTTGCAAAGTTCAGGATTTTCTTTTTTCAATTTTTCGAAAAATTGCTTAAATTTAGCATCCAGTGTTCTTGTGCTCATCTGGAAATGAAGCTTTACCACCTGGAATTCACACAGAGAAATGGCCTGTTGTGCTTAAAAGAAGTAATCTCAACTGAGATCAATGCACTTGTACTACTACGGGAAATGAAATTGGCTCGTTTAAAGAAATAAATTAATCTCAATGCCGCGGTGAGTCACTCTTGATGGATACCTGCAGGAGAGCTCGAGTTTCTCTTCACAGCTCTTTCCTTTTGACGTCACTCTAACACGGAGCTCTTCAACCCAGTCACCCAGTCACTGCTCTTCTGGTATCACACCCCCACTAGTCTAACATAAGTGAAAAAAAAACACGAGCAAATGAAGTGTTAACATAATGGAACAAACATGTCATTCAGTTAATTAGACTCTGTTTTTGTTGCACTTTTCAAACAAATATAATGAGACAAAGTACTTTACAGATGGAAAAGGGAAAAAACAATAGGTTTAAAGCAGTCGTAGTTGAGATATATTCTTCTCGGGGAGACCAGATTGCAAAGCTATTAATCCTGCAGCTAATAAAAACAGCAAGTACCTGTTTTACATTTTAACAATGCTCTTCAAAATGACAAACTTTCTAGTTACGTTTCTAATGTGATGCTCAAAAATGAGATCTGAGTCAAAGGTGAGTCCTATTTTTTCCCACGAGTTTGATGCCAGTGCTTGCAGTTTCACATTGAGTTTCTCACTCTTACTTTTAGTACTAATGAATAACACTTAATTTTTGTCGAGGGTAAACTGTGGAAAGTTCTCTGCCATCCATGACCTGGCATGTAAACACGGTTTAAAAAGGGCATCAATTAGCTCTGGGTCATCAGGAGGCAGCAGTTTATAAATATGTGTCATCAGCGTAGCCATGGAAATGAATGCCTCCTGATGATGTTCCCAACTAGCAACATGTGAAGGTAAAAGAATTTAGGACCTACAATCGAACCTTGAGGAACACCATAAGTCATTCTGGAGCTTTTAGATGAACGTTCATCCATGTTTACAAAAAAAAAAAATCTCTATTTGTGAAAACAGTACCAGAGAGGCCAATCAGGTTGTGAAGTCTGGTCAAGGTAGTTCTAATAAAGAGGGGTTTTTACAGATCCATACTGAACCTCAGGTCATTCACAATCTTGACTAGTGCTTTCACCGTACCATGATTGGTCCAAAATAACAGATCTGAAGAGAATAAGTTTCAGTGTTGAGTAGATCTTAATTCAAAAAGACATTAAATGTTTCAATTCAGGATGTGGGAATAGGATCCAAAGAGCAGGTTGTCAGTGTAATTTGGGAAATAACTTTCTTCAGTGTTGTTCGGTGTTTAGAGATATTTGATCTTATGGTATCAAACAGAACAAGCACAACATTTCAGCTTACATCCATAATTACTACTGCAGACCCCAGACTTTTCCGACTTTCAATACAATACATTTCTTCACTTGTTTATTGAGGATTTTAGTAGCCATTTCTATTATGGGATGACCAAAGGATGCAAAAATAACATGAAGGCCTTTTGTGGTCAAGGTATCAGATCTATGGCAAGATCATGAACATAACAGTGATTTAGATTTTATTATGATAAACAACAAACACTGTGCTTGCTTATTAAAGGTTATTGGATCTGCCAGTTCTGTGATTGGTACTTTGTTTGTTGCTGTCATTGGTCTGTATTGTATTTTTACTATAGGAATACATGACTTCTGCTTTAACACAGCAATGTTGTTCTTGTCAGTGTTGATAAAACACCCTTTCTAGTTTCAAGCATTAAGTTTCTCAGATAAAGTAATACAACCTCAATCATAACTTATAACATATTAAAGCAATTACGGACAAAAGGAAAGTGAAACAAGTGAAATGCTCTAACATAAAAACTACCTGGTAAGAAGGAGTATATTATGAAACCAAAAAGCATTTATTGTCTTGATTTAGGAGGTTTCACCTTAGATTTTAATATTGCCAGTCCATGTCTAGCTCTTGGAGAGTGAACCATGTCAGTGATGTGGAGCCCTCTGGTGCGTAGCTTTAATCTGTTGCCATTGCACACAGAGCTAGGCAACATTTTAATTTCTGATTGATAAATACCCAGTTGGTCATTTAGCTACACTTACCGCTGTTCTGAAGATGTTTCCAGAATGTCGAAGACTCTTCGAACCATCTGGATGAAAAATGTTTCTCATTTGCTGCATGGTAAAGAAGACATTTCCCCAAGTTGACACTCGAGGGGGAATACACAAGAAGCATAAACAGGGGCTAGGCTTAAGGAGAGTTAACTAACAGACGGGCAAGTGTAGACAGGAATATTTGCAGTTGTGATGACTTTCAGTACTGACCCCACATCTCCAGATGTCTGCATCTCTTGAGTGCCAATTTGGCCGTTGCGCGTTGTTAGAAATGATGAACTCATTTGAACCGAATCCACTGGATAAATGAAACAACTCTTGGTGCCATCTAAGAGTTGTGAGATGACGACAGCTCTCGATTTGCCTGCCAAAGAGTGAAACGGCCCTGTGAATGACAATGGGCTTTGCTGTGTCAGCTTCCTGAACTGTCTGTGAGTGATTACAGGGAACAGATGCACTGTACAGATGGGCATTGGTCTTTTTTTCATTAGCAGGCATATGAAGCAAACTCTCAATGTGTCCGCCGGGCTTTTAGAAAGCTTGCATTTATGATAGTGTTCAGGCTGGCAACTGGAGCATTTAAAGGCTGTCTCATTTTGTGTACAATATGCAGACATTGTTTTGGAACATATATTGAGCAGCTTTAAATGTTAATGTTCGCTGCTGCCCACCAGAGTATTACCATGAAGACTTGAAGAGTTCAAGCACCTATATAGGTAGATTTCTCATTGGGCATCAGTCCTGATTTGCTTAATGAATAGAAGGGAGAGTAGATTGAATTTCATTACACTGTGCCAGTCTGAGTAATTTGAGTCTCCGTGAGCATGTGAGCTCATCACCAGGACGTCCTTTCACATTGTTGATCTGTTCTTGAGCCCTAAGTGCCTGGCTATTACAAGAAGATGTTTCTGAACCATCAAGGCCATCATATCTTTATCCTTTGCAGGTGTCTCGCAATTGGATCTGGGACTAATTTAAATGGGAAATTTGCAGAATTTACACTTCACTGTCTGCTTACAGATCTTGAAGAGGACTGCTTCATGTGTGGAAAAGTTTATGAACCCGTTGTGGCTCCACAGGGAGCTGAGAAATCCAGAGAAACTGCAGAGGCAGCGTCAGTCGGGGCTGAGGACTACAAATTAGAAAATGAAAAAGAAAAGGATCTGGGGGTGTAAAGTTAGAAAGAAGCGACCTCAACAGATCTCTGTAGCCCTGCTCTTCATCTCAGTTAGGACAGTGACTCAAGGCCAGCACAAGTGGAGTTGCATTGTGGGGAATGTAGTGGCCAGGTTTTGACAAGAAAGAAAAATGTGTAGAATAGAGCAGGGGTATCTCTGGGATAAAGTGGCTGTCGGGAATTCAGGAGTGTTCTTTAAAAGCGGGCCAAAGTACAGACACACCAGCATCTCTGCCTCCTCCTGCTCTCCAATGTATTATTTACATTTACAACTTAGGCATTTTATTATTCATGTATAAGCCATTTGTTCAACACCTTAGCAAACACTTTTCAACTCATGTGATAAAAGCATCGTTGATCAGATTACTGACCTGGTTTTAGACTCATGAAACAAGTGATTTCCCACACATAGCACTTTAACACACATAAAAGGTTCCATCACTCCTGCCACTGCTGCCGTGGTTCCTGCCAGGCTGATTAGGTCTTGGGCCTCTAAGCCATTACAGCATTGATTGGAATCATATTTTGTTGCAGGGGCGGCAGATGCTGATCGACAAGCAAACTCCCAGGCATGTTGCACATATGGGAGTTGATGTGCCTGCCATTAATTAAATCACTCTGGGCCAGAGACCGCCAGCGGATGATGGCTTTTATTTAAAGAGCATCAATCACTGGAATTGTGGGAAAAATGCAAATGACGGCGAAGCAAAGTGCGCCTGTCGCCTGAGCGTTCTTTGATCGGATGGAATCACTCTGTACGGCCCTGTCACTATGATTTAGGCTCCATGTCACTTTGCTCCAGCCACACAACAATGTTCACATGTCTGTTTTTTATGACTCAGACCAGCTCTTTGGTCAAATCCCATTTAGATTTATGCATCTCACATGCCAGAACTTATGGTTTTGCACTCAAACACCCCTCCTATAGTCATAATTAACCTCTGTTACATGTGCGCTTAGTTATCAGCCGTCGCCCTACCCATTTGTCCTGAAGTTATATCATGTCCCAGGGTCACTTTGTAAATTAGATGATAGACTCATGTATCACTGCATGTTTTTGGCCTTAGCCCATCAAGTCGTGACTTGACTTTTATCCTTGGGAATTCAAGGCTGGTCCTGACACAGACAGACCGCTCCCATAAGTTCCAGCTGTTTATTCTCGCCAGGCCATCAATCTCTCTCAGCTGTCTCCAAAGAGACGACTGACTAATGGAGATGAGACCCAACGTTTTTTTTTTTTTTATCCCTTTCTCCCTTTCTCCCTTTTAACCCAAAAGGGAGCCATCTGCGAAAACATTGATGCAAATCCGTTTTATTTACCAGATTCGCCACCTGTTATTAAAGGTCCTAAATCACATCAGAGAAGCTAAGTGAGTTAGTCTGATAGCGCCCTGTTCTTTCAAATCCTCTCTTGTTTCATACTCTTTTATCTGTTTCTGTCCTTAATCGCGTTCATTTTCAATCTGGGTGTCTCCTACAGTATCACATGTCCATTTTGAGGTTGTCAGATGCTCTGTTCACATAGCAGCTCTGTCTCACAAACATGACATTCCTCTGAAACTGAACTGCATTTTGATGTATGTCTTGAAATTACCTGAAGTTAGGACTCTGATGAAACTGAAACTCTTCCAGTTTGAAAGAGCCACAACGATCACGTTAGGACAGATGTAGCTGTGTTGGATCTCTTTAACGTGATTACTTCCATTATTGATCTGTCGTTTGATTGATTTGATTGATTAATCATTTAATCCATAAAATTGTAAGAAAATGGGGGAAATGCATAGCACAGATTTCAGTTTTGTCTGACTAACTGTCTAAAGCAGAATGTAATTTTATGTCATTTTGAGTGATATAACTCAAAGAAAATCAGCAGATCATTACATTCTTGGGAAACGTGAGAAATTTAATTCTCGATAAAACATGTTACACATTGATTTTTTGCAAATTTCAAATTAATTTAAGAAACTAAAACCAGCAAATAGTTGGCATTTTTAGATAAATGACAGAAACAGTTAAAAATCTGAATTATCTGAGATTATTTCTGACTAGTTAGTCCACTGTGAGCTGAGTGCAGTTATGCCTAATAGGTCAAGCCACTCACTTTTTGGTCATCAGGTGTAAGGTGAAACCCTACTTTCTCTTCACTGAGGTTAACTCACTCAGTAAGGGCTCAGACGCTTTTATGTACCACCGTCTAAAACCCAGTGATGGAAACTAATTATATAAATTTTCTTAAGCGCTGCACTTAAGTACAGCTTTGAGGTACTTCTATTTTACATGAGTATTTTCCTTTTTGTGCGACGGTTCCGCTTCACTGCATTTTAAATGATAATGTTGTTCTTTCTGCCCAACTACATTCATTGCAGCTTTAGTGAACAGCTACTTTAAAGGTGAATATTTACCACAATGAATAATGTAAAATACATCAACCTTTCTGGCTTCTGACGTCTCACAAAAAGAACTGTGTAGTCAGGATCTCGGCTCAGTTCTCAGTGAGTTCCAGCAAAGAATTTGGGTTTTTTTTTTACCCTCAAATGGTTTCAGTTCAATTAAAGCTCAAATGATCCAATATCTCACAAAAAGAATCAAAGATTAGAGAGAAAGTGGAAACAGATTTGTTTATCAGAGCTTTGTTTTTTCTTCTTTCCTCTCTCGTTAATCATCTGATAACCCCACAGATTTATCTGCTGTTCCTGTGTATAAAACTGAATATAAAGTATTTCCTGCTGGCTCCACCTGCAGCAGCTACAACAGCAACATGCTGCTAACACACTGATGGTTCTTTACTAATAATCTAATGATGTCATGCATAGTAATACACCAGCATGACACCAACGCTTTCACTTTTACAGTAAAAAATTTTCACATAGGACAGTTACTCGTGGTGGTGTATTCTTACTTTGCTATATTACTGCTTTTACTTAAGTGAGGGATCTGAATACGTCTCCCACCACTGCTAAAAGGTTTAAATGAGCTCCCATTCAGAAAGTGCTCCCTGGTGTTTTAAAATTAGGCACAATTCTTTCTTTAAAAAAACAGCTTTTCTCCAGCCACCCTGCGGCTCCTCCCTGTCGACTTGAAAGTGAAAACACGGCTTTGGCATTTTAAAATAAAGCACAGTAGTGTGAATACACCCTCAGGTGGTTGCAGCTGCCAGCATATCCACCTCCAATAGCTGGAGAAGGCCTGCTGGTGAGGTCACACTGACTACAGCCCCATTTGGATTAGGAAATACGCGTGCAGCACGGTAGCTGATTGTTGTTTGTTGCATGGCAGGAACACCTGTTTTTTAATATACAGAGGGAGTATCTTGCAAGAATGGTAATCGAGCACCTCTTTGTGCCGCGATGCTTCATCTCAAATGCCATCAGTGAATGAATATCATGTCATCAGAAACACCTTATGCAAATCATGATTTTGACATGCCTATGCTTTGTTTAAGTACTTTTTTAGTCTAGGTTGTGAGCAGTTTTTTGGCCTCTGTCAGGTGGAAAGTCCCCCTAAAACCTGAGTTGGCCCCATCCAGAGCCAGCTACCACTTAGTCATGGCTACTTAAAGACAGCTCTGATGGACTCCCGTGCTGTCGGTCTGCTGGTTAGAGCTTGTTAACCCGGGCACTTTTAATACAAGGTCAGGCCTAATATACCCCCGAAGTCATTCCAGAGTGCTCTCAACCTATTACGGCAGAGCTTAAACAATAGACTATTCAAATGTATGCCTTGAATAAATTACTATGTGGGGGCGTTTCAGCTATGTGCATCCTGAATGTAAAGAGCCTGAGTGTTGACATGATTGCACGTTGTAGCTTTTAAGTCTGCTTCAGCATGTGGGGGCATTATTATATATATGTTGGTAAGTGTGTGTGTGTACACGTGTGGCTGAAAGTGCTGATGTTACGGCGTGGGTGGGGGGTCAACTGGGACTCCACGCCTGGTTGCACGCCGCTACCCATGTATCCACAGGGCCTAGTGATCAATGCTTAGAGAACATCTGAGGGAACAGTGGGAATTTTTGTGGAGCAGACTGCGCATCAGCATGCTATTCCCACATTTATCATTCGCCTACCACTCCTCCGGATGAGCTCACACTTTGTTCAAATCAAAGAGATTAAGCCAAATAAATGGCTGCATGAATAAGTGAATGATTTAATCTCTGCAGTTCTCTCGCCGTCAGACTATGAATGAAATAACACGCCGTGATAGATGGCCAGGGCTATGAAGTCGTAAAGAGGACATAAAAGAGGCCATCGATGTAATATTTATCGCATTTGCAAATACAGTTCGCTGCAACTCCATGACTCATAAGCATATCTATTGAGGATGACCTCGCATCATGTAATATTCATCTTTCTGTCAGAGATAAACTCTTCCCCGTGCTTCAGCCCCTGACTTCAAGCATAATGAACAGATCCTAGAGAGGGCCACGGGTTGAGCAGGAAGTAAAGAGCATCCTCCCTCCGTGGGCATCTTCCTATCTAGAATGGAAGTGGGCCACATTAAATCAGTCTTGGTGGAGATGGCGGATTAGCTCCATTCTGATGCATCTGCATTAAGTAAGAGAGTGCAAGGGAAAACACTTCGCACACAGGAAGGAGACTCCACGAACATATTGTCTTTCCTCTTCTTCCTCTTTGCCCATTGCTATGGCAACGGGATGTCTTCAAACACAGGAGAGCTACAGATTTGTGTGTATTCACACAACTGCACTGGCTTTTTGTTTATGTGTATGATAAAGGGCCCGTGTGAAAGAAAATCTCCCAGTGTTTGTGTTTGGCAGCTGGGGATTGTTTGCTTTTTTTTTTTTTTAGCAGTGGTAAGTCCCTTCAGTGCCCCTCTCTTATTTCTTTTCCAGTCTCTCACTCCTTTTGAGTCACTTTCTGTCACATATATGCACTCTCTCTTGTTTTTTTGTTCTCTCACCTCACACGTCGTTCCTCACTTCTGAGGCATGCTGCTGTTTTTTCCCGTCTTCTCATTCCAGGAGTGAGGTAGCGTTGCCTTCCCTATAACGTGCGACACTGCAGAGCAAAAAAAGAGCTGTACTGCGGTTGCTAGGCTACAGAGGGACAAGGAGGATCTCTAAAGAATTCCTCTGTTATGAATTGTCACATCGGATGGCCTTTAGCATTAAGGCGCGTTTGAAGTCATCATGTTGAGATACACAACCACTCCGTTTCAAGCTGCGCTGTGTTTGCCGGGTATTCCCTAGCATGCGCCTGATTTCAAAAGTGGATGTAGATGTCCGGGGCCAAGCCTGTGTCAGCTTTCTTGCAGCCCTTTTGGCTTTCGCACTGTAAGCATTTGCCCCCGTGAGCAACCCCTTCAGCAACTAATGTGAAATCCTGTGGAAAACAGTGGTTTTATTGTCTTTCCATCAAGCAGCCGTGACACAGATTCAAGCTCCACTGACGGCAAAGGACAGAAGGAGGGAGGTGGTTATGAGCAGCGTAGCGATAACAGGTCAGCGGTGGTAACACCATGCTGCTGGGAAAGCCCAGGGAGATGGTGTGCTAGTTTACATTCATTCACCAGGCGTTAGTGTGTGGAAACACATCCTTATGCATTCACTGTGATCAAAACAAACACCATCAATATTAGCTAGACCATGAAGTATGATTTATATGAGGCTGCCTGGTTCCAGCCTATCAGATGTTTCCCCTTATTTCCTCTTCTTTACCTGCCTGAGGCCATTGGCAAGTTCGTATTGATCTTCTGCACCTTTGTTGATCCTGTTTGAGGCTCGGTTGTTGTTTTACCTGACAAGGGCCACAATATACCTTGAATTAATTTGCCCTCCGTGGTGTTGAAAAGTGTTCTTACCTGAATGACACCTCTTTCGAATATTGCTTTGACTGCAGTGTCTTGTGAATTTTAAAGTCATTAGTCTTTGATTAAACCCCTAAAAACTCATCTCTGTGTATCACAATTACATATTTCAAAGTTTTTTTGCATGAAAATAACCCCTTCCCACCTTAAAATGACACTGCACTTGGTACGCTTGGATCTTCATTCACTCCTCCCCACTCGCTGCAGCTGAGCACACCAGCTCACCCGTAAGTCTACTCAAACTTCTCTACGCTACTAAATGACAAGTTGTAATATTGGAATAATTCAGTCATGCAGGCTGGAATGGAAAACCAATCCTGAAAAGGAATGATGGTGCAGAAAGCCCCACCTTGCAAGTCGACAGGTTCGGTTGGTTATTTAGGATTGTTAATATGAAACTGGCTGTCTGAATCAATGTTTTTGTCATCAATACGCTGTCGATTTAAGGCAAAAATGCTCAGCTGTGGCACTGACTGCTTATTAGGCTCATGATATGTTTTCCCAGAATATAACAACCAGCATATGGACATGTTAACAAGGTGGAAAAACTTGATTTACACTGGAGGTAGCCTTTAAAATTCTTGCAGTCCACATTTTTGGGCTGATAATGTATGAAGTCATGATGTGTGTCTTCATAACTCACTGTTTTGGTTTTGTGGCCCACATATTAGCTGTTCCGATCCACTCCCAGCACTGTTAACAATGTTGTTCCCAGCAGCAGGCAGTTAACAAGGAATCTCTAAAAACCAACTGTAAACAGGCGAAACAGGAAAGTGACAAAACTGGTGAACACACTGAGGCACTTAACAGCTAAAGAGTCACACAATTCTCCCTGGAGTTGTTGGAAAACAATAGAAAGCCGAAAAGAGAATGAAAAATATAGTTAAATTCATCAAATGGGAAGAACAAAAAAGCCCAAACACTGTATGCGACAAACCTGTCAAACCAAGCTAACAGGCTTTAGATCTTTAAAGAGAACTTACACATCAAACTCTATTGTAGGTCTTGGGGGAGTAATATGTGGAAGAAGTTCAAGAGAGAGGGCAAACTCTGACAAACTGCCTGAGGGGATGTCATTTGCATCATCATACTCATAAAATAAGTCTGAAAATGACAAAAATCTCTGATGGTGGAGACTGTAGAATGATGGTCTCTAACACAACTATATGTGATCATTCACTTTGTTGTCTCACATAACAACTAGCTTACCTGCATGCACTTGGTTTGGATAATGCCGTAAGCAAAGCCACCCTGGCTATTCCCCAAGATGCATTTACTAGTTAACAAAGAGACAGAAGGACCCGGCACGGCTCCAATATGGCCACCCAGTGACATGGCTGACCAGGTGTTAGACACATCGTACGCTGCCTCTGGGCTTGCTTCGTCTGCTTTCTCCTCATGGCCCATTAGGTCCATTCCAGGAGATGGAGCATAATGCAATACCCTGGACAGTACTCGTAAAGTACACACACACACACACACACATGCACATGCACGTGCACTGTTACATCTGTAGCGCGCACATTCCCTGGCGGAGCAGTCGGAGCCAAAGGCAGCAGGTGCGTAGCCGCAGAAGTCTGTTGTGTGGCGTCGCCGGGTGCCAATCCTTCATCGTTACACAGAGACCCAATCACATGGAACAATGTTGTGACATTACGGTGACATGGAGAGAGAGACGGAGGGAGTTTGGAGGAGGGGGGGGGGGATTCTCAGCCTTGCCAAGTTACCGAGTGCATCTGCGTCCAGCACATGGAGAGTTTTTGGCCGTATGAAGCTTCTTTTGATATGATATTTTTGGCGAGATGGAGTGTGAGTAAGTGAATGGACGGTCTTTGTGGTTGTGGTTGTTAGCGGGATGACTCCTCACTCAACTTTGCAGGTGGTGACCTCTGTCGGTTGTGCGCGAGAAAGAGAGAAATAGAAATCAAAAGGCTTGTCTTTACCTCAAATGTCTCCACTTTGTGAAGTTTTACAAAGTGAACTGTGTTTCTGTTTGTAGTGGCGGCATATGGCATCTAAAGACACACACGCGCATACACACACACACACACACACCCCCTTTGATATCTGATGCTGCTGAGAGTGCTGATAGCCAGAAGAGTTTTCTTTAAAGAGTGAATAGTCAGGCGGGGTGATTTATCAGCAAATGCTCTCAGTCACTCCCAGTCTCTCCATCTCTCCATCTCCATCCTTCCCTCTCTGCTAGCTCCCTCCCTCGGCCACCTCTACGTCCCTCAGTGTAAAATATGAGCGCAGCAGCCCTATAAATCTGGACGGGAGATAATGAGAGTTGGTCCTCTCAGTCCGGTGGGCCACCAGCCAGGCTTGGTGCCAATGACATCATCCTCGGGGAAAGCGAGTGGATTGATGAGTGTGGTGACACTGTGCCATTGCTTCTGAGACAGACACACACTTTTTCATACATGCACACACACTTTGGGCTTTTATATCAAATCTTTGCACGTGATAAAAGTGTGTGTGGGTGAGGTTCCAGGTGCAGAATATATGTAGTTATTTTATTACAGTGTCAATTGATATTCTTTCTCTCTAGGTTTTCTGACTCACCCTTACAATGTTGGCACATTAGAGTGAGACTGAATAACCTTTTAATTAGGAAACAACACACTCTTCCTTGTATTTTCGAAAAGTTAAATCCATGAGTAATAAAAATCAACTTGCTTAAGGCTTAAGGTGACAGAGGTTGCTAATCTTAAGATTTTTTTGCTGTGTATTTAGGCTTTGCAGCGTCAGTTTACTTACTTTGTGATTCTTTTCTGTTTCTGCTATAGTCAGATTACATCTTAGCACTTTGTCTGCACCAGCTGCTGTTGAATGACAAACATAGATATCGTAATATTTAGCCAAATTTATTTAGATGTGGTGCTGGATCGCATTTGCAATCATTTGAAACTTTTTAAAAAATATGTTACATACAGACATACGAGATAAGGCTGTTAAATAAGTCGACTAATGCTGTAATTTAGTTTGATTTACTTCAGTTTTATTCAATGCAAGCAGATCTGGAATATGCCGATCAGTATATCACACTGTTTGCGCAAACTCACTGTGGTTTGATTTGCATACCTTATCTTGTTCTTCAATAGCCACACCTCATATGGATGCTTTTTTCCTACAAAACCCCTTTTCCAGTTCATCCTACCAGTTGTTGACATTTTTTAGTGATGTCTCATGGGCTAGCTTCATCTGTCAGTCTACCACTTTGGCCTCAGTGAAACATACCTCCACTACTACTGGATGCTGTGTATTTTCTTTTGAAGCTTTGTACAGATGGTCATTGACCCCCAGAGAATGGCGTTGTTGATCCCTTGAAGTTTCCTATAGTCCCACCGTGAAGTTAACATTCATGGTTCTGAATGAAAATCATAAAAAAATATTTGATGGGTTGTCATGAAAAGTGCTATAAACATTAATGTCCTCAGAATGAACTGTAATAATTGGGTTAATGACGCGTTGACTTTTCCTGAGGTGCAATCATAAAGTCTATTTTCTAGTATGGCCATTAATGGTCTATGACTTAATTCCTGCTAAACTACAATAGTGACATTCCCAGCAGCCTCAGCTATAGGTCATCTTCAGTGCTACTTGCCTATGTTAACATGCTGAGACACTAAAATGTGATGATGACCATGACAAACATTACATCCGCTAAATATCAGCAGTTTTTGTGAGTATGTTACCATGATGACATTGGTATTTGGCTGAAAGCATTGCCGTGCCAACACAAAGCCATACAGAGGTGGTGGCACATCTGTAGACTCTAAAAGGGGGATTTATGGTTGTGCGTTGGTGTCTGTTTGCTCTCTGCATACACCGTATAAAAGATTATGGGAATTCAATTAACGCAGAGGTTATGGAGGCGCTAGAGTGTAGTTCTCTAACAAGCCAACACTGGGTTGCCCCTTTGTAGTGATGCCGCATGTAGGTGGATGAAAGGTTGACTCAAACCGGGAAGATAAAGCTTCGTTTTGGTATAATTAACCATTTACAACCACTGATTTCACTGCTCCTGCAACAGGCCTGTGTGTAATGCCCTCTAATGTTGGTTACACTCCACTATGACTTCCGTGGGGGTAAAAAAAAAAAGTAGTCTGCATTTCCGGTTGTTACGTATATTTTTAAAAGTGCCCCCATGTGGCAGCAGAGAGCTACAACAGGTAGACACGCATCTGCAAACCCCTATGTAGCACCGTTACTGGAGGTTTAAGTTGTGTTGCACCTGAGTGCTGTGGACCCTCATTGGTCAGTAAAACTATAGTACAGAGCCAATAAACTGTCCACCCCTAATTGCAGTATTTGATTGCCCAGCCCAAATATGTTTTGAAAAACCATGCATTTTAATTAGCTAATTTTGCACCGGGTCTGATTTTCCAGATACAGTTGACACGTTGCGCCTGTGCTGAGAGATGGGTTTTCAGTTCAAACCAAATTACTTACTTCAATCAAGTCTCATTTTCGGGATGCAAATGGAGTGATTTGTTTGACTCTGTCTTGTTCCGTAATTGAAAATTATTGAAACAAGGACAGCTCCATTGGAAGCAAATAGAGCTGTGTTTTCCACTAGTTTCATGGGGCAGAAAAAAAGAAAGAGAGAGAG
Organism: Dascyllus trimaculatus; assembly: GCA_024666655.1. Taxonomy (NCBI): domain Eukaryota; kingdom Metazoa; phylum Chordata; class Actinopteri; family Pomacentridae; genus Dascyllus; species Dascyllus trimaculatus. The sequence continues at coordinate 10,709,079 of CM045462.1, forward strand.
AGAGATGCCTGGAGTGAACCCCACGTACACAGACACCACACCATGTACTTCCCAGCCTCCGTTTTCCCCCTCTTCCACCACTTTGTCCTTCTCTGTGTGTCTTGTTTGCTTTGTATCTACAAAACTAAAACGTCTGAATGAATAAGAATAATAGACAGTAGCCCCAGCACTACTGTCACTGACCTTGCTGATTACTTTCATGCTTGACGGAGCCTCTTCTCTGCTTCTTTGTCTGCTGTTATTGAGCGCAATGCCATACACATGTTAGGCGCAATGAGCTGCAATGGAGCTTGACAATGATTACAGTTATTGATTCATAGCAATAAAAGTTATGAGACATCAGCCACTGATTTTGTTCATGTGTGAGTCATTACATTTGTAGTTACGGATTTATCTGTGGATGCAGGATTCGTCGAGGAAAATGCCTTTCGCATTTGTATTTTAGACAGATGAGTCACTGAACACAACAAAAACAGTGACGCTGTTAAGGGTCAGTCCAGTCTTATTTCAGTCAGTCCGTTAATTTTTTGGGTGATTAAATTCGTCTCACCTATTGCTTCAGAAAATAGTTATTGTGGTAATTATAGAGATTTGCGGTACTTCTTAACTTTATAACTGTGTTAAAAATGTTTTTCTCCTTCTGCCATCTGTTATCATAGAACTCCGAGAGGTTTATTTCTGTCTCCTACTCCATATTTTTTGTCGTAAAGCAGAAGAATTCTTGTAAAAGTTTTTCCTTCTGGTAATGTTACATGCAGTGAAAGATGGGTGCAGATGCCCAATCTGTCCTCGGAGATTTATGTAAACATGCTGCACATGCTGGAGTTTTCTTGTGTGAATAAAAGTATCCCCTAGTTGACTGACTCCCATGTGTCAAAGCTGTCACATAACATGAGACGTGCAGACATCACAGTCAGTTTAGTATGATTTACACTTCGAGGAAATCTCTGATTGGAAGTGAAGGGATTTAAACCTGCGGACAACTCCAAAGACATGACCTGGAGCCCGCTTCAGCCCCTGTCACATCTCCCTCCCCGCAACAGCTGATCTTGGATACTCGGCGGACAGTCACAAATAACTGACTCAGATCATGCTGTCATCGTCGACGGCCACAAATACACAGGCAGATGGGAGGATGAAGTGAGCAAGGAGGACGTGCCGATGGAGGGGAAGGAGAAGTGAGGGACGTGTCATTGATGGCTACACCCCCCCTCCATCAGCAGGTGTCAATATGGTCATCTGCGAGGCCGAGCACTCCTGATAGATGCTCCAGTAAGACAGAGGGCTGCTGGGGCGTGAAGGAGGCCATCAATATCCTCTCTGCACAAGTCTCCCTGTCTGCTTCTGTCTATACACCTCTCTCTTTCTCTTTGGCCCTCCATCATTTTCCATCTGTCCAACCTCACTTGTCCTTCTCTTTTACACACATCCACCTCTCCTCTCCTTCCATCATTCGACACAGTTTAGATGCAGCGAATCACTCGACTACGCTCTCGTCCCTTTTACATACTCTACCCTTACTCCATCCTCTCCTGCTCCCTGAAATATTTATCTCCCTTTTCCTTTTCGACTGCCCCTCGCCTCCTGAGAGTCCAGAGAAACCACCTATAAATCTGACCCAGGGCCCTTGGGGTTGATGGAAAAACGATGGGATGTTTTACCTCCTGCTCTTTTTTTACCCACCGTCTCTTTCCTTTCGTTTGCCAAATCCATCCCCGCCGCCCCTCCCCGTGTGTCTGCTTTTTGCCTCTTATCGTCACAGTCAGGCTGTTATGTGTGAAGCTCAGGGACTAACACGGGAAACAGTCTACAAAATGAAATGTTGCCTCACATGTGCAAACACCCACAGTGTGAACACAGTGTGTCCACCAGCAGCCTGTACAGTGCACAGCATGCATGCTCAGCAGGCACCAGTACATATACACTCCATATACTGCATCATACATATACAAGGTAAAGTGCAGCACATATAAATGATTCAACATGCAGTATATCTGTTGCGAGTTTTATTAATTCAGCATGGACTCAAACACTTAAAAAGCTTGGCTGATTTTGAAATTTTAAACTTTAAAGAACACCCTACACACACACACACACGAGCACACACACACGCACACACACACATATATATATACATGTAAAGGTAGTGACTCTTTACTAAAATGACCTTCATGGACATCTAATGTCAGTTTCAGCTGTTAGAAACACCTGCCTAACTTTTTCTATCATGTACACCGATCAGCCACAACATTATGACCACTGACAGGTGAAGTGAATAACATTGATCATATTGGTACTATGTGATGTTCTGTTGGAAAACCTTGGATTTTGGCATCTGTGTTGATGAGACTTAGACACCCAAATAAACATTGTCCCACAACAAACACACTCCCTCATGCAAATGGAAATCCCAAATGTCACTGGACTACCCCTGCAGGAAAATGCACCCCACCACATGGAAAAAAACATCAAACAGTCAGGAACATGTTGAAGAACATGACAATGGCCCAACATGTTGATTTGACCTCCAAACTTCCTACACCCCATTGTGATCAAGCATCAACAGGATACGGTGGAACAAGTTTGATTGACAGAGGCCCCACTGCACAAGCCAGAGTACCCAAAGGATCCAGTGGCAACTTCCTGGTTCCAGACCCCATAGGACACCCTGAGAGGTCCTCTTGTCCATGCACAATGGTTCAGAGCATTTTTGGCCACATAAGGGGGACCAACACAAAATTAGGCAGGTGGTCATAATGTTGTGCCTGATTGGTATATATGTCAATTAGAAGACCCTCTGGTGTAAATCAAGTTTTTAACCTTGTTCACATGTTAATGCAGTGTTTATATTCATTCATACACACACACACACACACGGAAGAAGGCGTTCTAAACATACAATCTCAATATACAGAGGGGTTTTAGGGGTTTGATCAATGCCAGGAGAGGGAGTTTAAATATTTACAACTTACAGATGTCAAAAACTGGAGCAACCCAATGACTGGATGATTAGGGTGCATTTAACAAAAATGCCCTCAGCACCCGAGTCCCCAGTTTGACTGTGTGTCAGCTGCCATGTCTTTCTCCTGCTGTCTTTTCCACATTTTCTGCCTAACTCTAGGCATACAGTGTTGATGGCTGCCTAAATTCTGAGCTGATTCTGTGCCGAATTCAGATTTTCTGTTATGCTATCAAACCCCATCTGATAGGGACAGAAATCACAGAGCAGTGGCAGCACCGTAAAGTCTGAATGATGTCACTTCTTCTGTCTAACCCACTCATAGTTTTGTGACCTACTGTACTGTGATCACATAACGAAAGCACTCACAGGGGTGTGATAGAGCAATGAGAATAGCTTCAATATTCCCAAGGAGGTCTACTCCCACAACACACTGTGGTCTGAGTAAGCAACACCTCCTCATCCTTGCAGAAATCGAGACATATGCGCACAGATAGGAGTTATTATAACTGTCAGTGGGGCTGTGTTAGTTTGGCAACAGATGTATTCATTGTATCAAAATAACCTTTGTCCAAAAACCCTCCCTGCCTGCAGTGATCCAAAGAGCAGTATTATGAAGATATGCTTGCTTCAAGGACCCGTGGCCTCACAGCCACACATCCCCCCGCAAACAGAGACGTCCTGAACAGACGGGGGATGCTTCCTGACATGTGATGGCTTTTTATTCGCCACAGAATGACAGTGTTTGTAACTGAAGGTCGAGCTTAGATCCCTGCGCTGGCGTCACACCGAACCGCCCACTGCTCCTTCAGCGCACAGCCGGCAGGAGCCCCACTAAAAGCTTTTTTCTCTTTTAACTGTTTCTTCTGATGCACCTTGTTTTGGAAGTCGCGCACCAGAAAAGCTGTTTGCAGTGTTCTCACGGCGTCTTCATCCACAAACACTGATGGCTGGCTTGCTTTCAAACACTTGCTGTTTGATGCCAGACTCCTGCTGTTTCCTTTCTAAGAAGGGAATATTAAGAGTATCCTGACAATGAGCCCCTCATTATTGCACAATATTGAGGTTTTGATTCCCTGTATTGTCTTTTAAAGTGATTTTTGCAGTTCTCCAAATCATAGTCTGGTCTTAATGTGCGCTTTTACTGCTTTTATTGTGCTTTTATTACGATGATTCTGAGGTTTACTTCTGCGTGTGATGATTTTGCCATGTGGTAATTTCCCTTTGTGGCAAGCTAAAGTTTGAACTTAGCATTTAGTGTCATGCTTTTTGAAAAAAGGCAGTTAATATAGTAGCATAGATAGCTGATCATATGTAGTACATAACCTAAATCATGCTAATTTTCATCTTGACAGAACACAGTGGTTAATTTCTCTCCTTCCTGCAAGTACTTCAGCTTCATTGATTCAAGTACTGAGCATTAATGTTAAATTGAAGGTCAGTAGCTTCGCATTAATACTGGAAACAGGAGCAAACAGCAGGTTAAAATAGTCAATTATGAGCATTTCTCAATCTGACTTTACTTTATTTCTCAATTTGACTTTATTGGCAACCGGCGGTGCTCCCAGCCAAGAAACAGTCTGGCAATAAATCCACTATTAGCCTCAATAAATCCACAATTTGTAGTTTTGTACAGAATAAACCAACAATGACGATGTGCAAACTGGTGAGCTTTAGAGGTGTTGGTAGACAGATCTCTTTTACCTTTGAACAAACCAGCTGAAATGAAAAAGGTCTTAAATCCAAGGCGCCTTTCAGACATGCACTCTGTTCCATTAATCTGACAGCATCCAAACAAGTCAGCTTCATATCTGAAGGAGCACCCCGGTTGCTTTTCTTTCAGAAGTCATGATGGCAGTCTTACTAGGTCTAATGTAGTAACAAGTCTGAACTGCATGCTATCTAGTTAGCAGATAGGCGCTCACAAGCTGCATGCTTCGAGTTGTATGAAGTCATATGCTTTTTCCACATTTCAGTACCAATATTGATATAAAAACATCAAAATAAATGAAGCTGAAGTTTAGTTTGTTGCTTTCAGCTGTTTGTAGGAGTCTTTCTTCTGAGTTTATTTAATACCTACAGCATCAAACAGCAGCAGGATCCATATGAGTGCATCCAAATAGAGAGAATAGCTTGCATTTACAGACATGACACGACAGAAGCAACTTCATTATTTACTTATGATTATAAATGTTCCCCAACATGGAGGCCGGATCGATTAGATTCTAACAGTAAGTCCCACTTTGTACTTTTCTTCACATCAAACAGGCGAGCTGCACACAGACTTGCAGTTTATGAGCTGCAGTTAAATCATTTGTTACATAGCGGCTGTGCTTTGGTCGAGTCTTGAGCTCTATCACAGCTGTAAGATAAGATAAGATAAGATAAAATAGATAACGTAGACACAGGTTACAGCAGCTGGATACAGATAAGGTTTGAAAGAAGCAGGACAAGAAATTACAAAAGTACACCAGGGCTAAAAAATAATTGCCACATAAAAACATTAAGCATTCTGCACTTTAAGCTGCTGCACTATTCCCTTATTTTTCTTGCTGGGTTGCTACTGCCACAATGCTGCTAACTGTTTTTACATAGGTTTTTATTAGTTTTTGTAAAGGTTTTTATTTTCTTTAGGTCAACAGGCGATATAAGAATAAGGAATAAGAGACCTGAGTACTGTATTCCGTTCCTCATGTTTCATGCTGTGAATAACAATAAAGTATCGTATCAGAAAGATATAATAATAATAAAGGTCTCATTGAGACAATATACCAGGCATGATGAATGTACATGTGGATATGTACATATAAGACATAGTGACTTTACATATGGATAAGTACAGATATGACATGATGAGGAAACATATGGGTATATAAAGTAGCAGTCAGTATCATCACACATGGATGGACTGTCAGCACTCAGGAAATTTTAAATAGTCTATCAGTTGTCTGAAGCTTTGATGAGCTTACCATTAATTTAGATTCATACTTGTTCAATCTCGTGTATGACAAATACAGGATGTACTGTCTGTCTGAATGATAGAATGCCATCACTTTACCAGACTAGACCAGAGCAAGAAGGCGAAAAAAGAGTATCTAACTTTTTTTACATATACATTATAATTGAGATTTGTGCGTATGTAGCATACTGCGTCAGTGTGTGTGACAGTGCAGTGTAATTAGCTCCTAAAGAGGCAGGCAGGGCTTCTACTGCCAGGCTGATGAGTTCTCCTCCAGCGTTGCGCTCAGCACAGCATCTCCTCTGAGAAGTGCTGGATCAGCTCCAGGGGGACACTGCATGTATGTAGGGGGGGCCCGGCTGAAGATGGATTGTGCCAGTCAAGGGGAAGGTAAACTGAAACTGGTGACTGTCCACACAGATGAAGGTAGAAGCTGAGTGCGTGGGAGTGTCTTGCTCCTTTGGTACAAATGTGTGAGTCAGTTTATCTCGCGGTCATGCCTGTGAGTTTGCAATTGTGTCGGTTGGTCTGTGCCGGCGTACATCTGTATGAGCTGTACATTACTGTGTGCTTCCCTTTATTGACTACCTATTGACCCTGCTCCAATAAACAAGCCTTTATTTGGCTTGTGTCTCACAATCTGTGTGCTGCCCAACTCAGGACAAACAAACAGAGCTTAGAGGCTGTTCCTTCCAGTAAATCCCAAGTCATCGATAAAACGCACCAACTCCCCGAACAAAGTTTTTATACCTTCGCACCTGTGGTCTCATGCCCCATCTCACCTCGCTTTATATAACCTTGTGTGTTTTCTCAGAAACGCAGCATTCTTGTGAAAGCAAATTTTAAAAAAAAACAAAAAAAAAAACACAATCTTAGCACTAACTAATTAGCACCTGTATCTCTCACACATCATATGATTGGAAGAAAGGGAGCGAGAGAAAGGGAGCGAGGGTAAAAGAGAGATCAGCCACTGGGGAAGGTGTGAGCAGGCTGCGCTGATATGGAAATGAAGGCTTTAATTATGGATGAATACATTATCAGATCAAGGCTAAGGATTTGCTCTCCGTGTATGTTGTGTTTGGAGATTGGCCGATACCAGGGGACACCGCAGACCCCGGTGAATATCTGTGTGTTCGCTTACACTCGACCAGCAAGAGGTCAACATCTAGCTTCATGTTATCCAGCATGCTAGCTGAGACTAGCAATCTGAAATAGACAGACTTTGGATTTAAGTGATGATGCACGGATGTAGACTGAGCTACATTCTCTTATATGAAATGTGACAATGATCATACTGATGCTCCTGGAACCATTCCGTCCTCGGCTCCATGTAAATACAGCTGTTCTTTCACTATGTTCCTTCCTCTAAAAGTCTCCTGTTTTCCCGCTTGCTCTTCATTTTGTCTCCGATCTATTTTCTTCTTATAGGCGATGACTTCAGGCAGTTGCTTGGAAACCTTTTTCGGTGTCCTGGGCAGTATAAATAGAAAACTCCCCTTTTGGCTGTGGTTTCACTTCCAAACAAGGCCTCACCTTGTTATTTTGCTGTTGTTGTTGTTGTTTTCAGGATGTACCATTACTTTTTCTTCCCAGCATCACTTTTGAATTTTTTTTCTCTGTTTTTCTAAACTTGTCATCAAAGCTGGATGTGTCAGAAACAGGCTTTAAATTTACAATATATAAATTGCTTTTAAGTCAAATTACAAATGAGAGAAACGTGAATGATAGAGACCAATCAGAACAGCTGGTCAGATTAATGCAAAACTCATGAGACAGTTTCTCTTAAATGGTTTGACCGGCTTCATCAGATGCAGGAAGTGGGCCGCCTGCATCGTGAAGGACTCCACCCAACCTGCACATTCACCCTTTGCCCCTCTCCCCTCAGGCAGGAGGCTGCGGAGCCTCTTTCCAGAAGCTGTTAGACTGTTGAACTCTGGTGGTGCTCTGTAGCTTTCCACCTATTACCCACCTACCTGCAACAACAGACACTTTTTTTTAATCTACCTCACAGCACAGCTTTGCACACATGCATATTTATCTGTTTACCACTGGTAAACACTTGTATGTATTGTTTTTATTGCTTGTAATTTCCCTTATCTTTCTTTATTTTTCTCATTTTTATATATGTATAATTATTTTTGGACTTATAACCGGGACCCGAGTGCCTATTTCGTGCCGTCTCATGTGAACACGTGTGCTGGTATCACAATAAAGAACCTTGAATCCTTAGATCAGTCTGCCAGTTCTGCCAGGGCTGTGAAAAAGACAATAAATTAGAAATTTGCAAAGCATGCTCTGAGGAAAGCCCTTGTGAAGAAGAGCAACCAAAACATTTCAACACCACAAGTCTCATCAGACATTTGAAGGTTAATTACATAAAAGGACTACGAGGAGTTTTCAAATTTAGATAGAACTAAGGCAGAGAGAGAGCAGGACTGCTTAGCAACTCACCCACTAAACTGTTGGAAACAGAGACAATGCAATGATAGCAACCCTACAGCAAGGGCAGCAAGAGACCAACAGAAATGCCAGCCAAAATAATGGAATTCAAATTCAGATTCATTTGGTCGGCCCTTAGCTATACATAGCTTTTATTCTAATTTTTATTTATTATAATTAAATCAATTTCATTCCACTGGAAAGCTATATTTGTTTGAGGTGTTCCCACAAACAGAGTGCGGTTTAAGTTGTGTCTCTAAGAAAGAGGGAGAGGAATATGTTGCCAATAAATAAACAGTTGGCAGTTCATGGTACTTTCTCATCTTTTAATTTTAATACTTAATACACAGTGTTGGTGAGATTAGTTAAATAAATAATGCTGCACAATAAGTAGAAAGCTTCAAATAGAACCTGGAACTGGTGATCAGTACTTGCCGCTTGTGAATTGATAGAGACTTGTTCATTTCTGATCACTTTTTTCCCCCAAAAAATCCCCGCCTGCCTCAAACCAGCCAACAAAACTACACCTTTAATGAGTTAGTTAGGAGGAAAGATGAAACAGATTACAACATATCAAAACGTGTAACTCTCTGACTCCATATTCCATAGTGTCTGTAATCAGCTCTGTTTCTCCCTCCGGCAGAAGCGTAATAAGTTTTGTTGATGACTGTGGGCTGGCAGCCACTTTACACCTTCAATTGGAAAGCAAATGAGAATTACCCAAGAACAGTTCCTATACTGTAAAAACTGCCTGACCAAGATCAATAGGGGCTCCACACAGGGAAATTCGAAAGCGCTTTAAATTTAAACAGGCAGGACAAACTAATAGAGCCAATTGCTTTGACTCTGTGGAATTATACTGTAGGGAGTGGGGAAGTAAAAAAGGCTAATTAAACCAGTAAATTCTCTCCAGGCTTCTGCTGTCCACCACTGCACCGGCGGCCCTGTACTGATTGTGAGTGGCTCGACCCCAGAGACCACAACCCGCCTTAAAAAAGGGGCTCGACTTCTGCAGGGTGATCACAGCTGGATTCCTGTCTCTCTACAGCCCTCGAATGCTGTGGCGTTCGTGTGCAGCAAATTCTGTCGGCAGAAGTAAGTGAACTACAGGGCTTAGCTTTCTGATCTACCCTTATGTGCAAATAAAGAGATGCATTTAGTTTATGGAAGAGGTGTTCAGGAGCGGCGATGAAATTTAAGCAGCGAGACCTTCGAGCCAAATGGAGTCACAGCGCCCGGGCGAGTTCTGTGACGAGTTGCCGGCGAGGCCGTGCGGCTTAACAACCTGCACCAGATTGACAGCGACCACAAAACTTTAAAGAGAGCACTTTCGTTCAGCCGACGGTCTGCGCAGGCCATCCTCGCCGCGCTCTGCCCATGAGCAAGGTCATCTGGGGACAGGGAGGGAGGGGAGAAACTGCAGCACTTTGGTGCTTCGAGCATTCGTGGGCATGTTTTTTTGCTGTAGTCTGTGGATGTGGGGATTGGAACCATCAAAAGAGCCGTCCTCACTGCTTCCACCAGAATATGACACGTCACGAGTCCAAGGTTGCTGCTGGTCTAATTAAGCCCCTAATTAGAGGTGATTAGATGAAGGAGAGCCTCGGCATAGGAAAAACAACATGGCCTCTTTTGGCCACTGCTACGTCAGGGGAGAGAGACGAGCGCTGACACACCACAGCTGTTGTGGGGCCGTCTGCTGTTTGGGACGCCAGGCCCGAGGACATAACACTCATTTTCATCATCATTCTGCTCGACTGTCTGTCTCTGCAAAACAAACCCATTTAACAATCTTGTTTGTTTAAAATAATCCCGGTGCACTTCTCCGAGGCTGCCTACACTGCCTTGGCTCATGGGAAACACTGATACTTCATTAAGAGTAATTCCCATTTATTGATTTTTGGGATTCTGAGGCTTCATGTGTGCTGTTATGTTGTCATGGGAGTAATCTGGCTGATTAACAAGAAGAGGAAAATCGCTCATGTTTACCCCAATAAGCATGGTGCATGTGAGCCCTGAAATAAAAGAATCATTCCTAATGCAAGTATAAGAAATGATGCAAAGCGTACAGTCATAAATCAATGCCTTTTGTGGCTTTAATTTAAAATTTTGAGTCTCACCCAGGTTTGTGTGAGTGCATCTACGGCACATGACAGTGATGAATTGGGCAATATGATTTCTCATTCTTTTTTCCCCCCTCCTTTGACGCCTGTCTCTGCATCATTTTGTCTTTTTATGCAGCCGCATGTGGCTGATGGTCATATTATGCATGGTGGCTGGGTTTCTATTATGTTGCACATGGGTACCGTGCTGCAAGGACATTAGGAGCGCAAAAACAAAAACAAAAAAAAACTGCTCTCTGTTGTTTGTTCAGTTTTATGGCTTTTATTTGTTTTTGACAGACAGCGAGAGAGATGCCGAAATCTGAGTAGCGGTTGTTAACATTGTTGCATGAAGGGCGGCGACGCTAATGTTTATCCCCACACACATGCTCAGACATCGCCGCTCACATATGTGCTGCCTCTATTAATCTCCTGTTGTCTCTCTTTGGTCCTTGTTTAGAATCACAGTGCACACTGTGTGGTGAACCAGAAGGTGAGTGGGCCTCGCCATTCCCCTAAAAGCTCTTGTCATCGTCATCTCCTGGCTTGCTGTTTGCTGTTAGGGGAGGGTGGGAAGTGGCGCGTGGGCGACGCTTTGCTCCAGACGCACACCGTTCTTCAGTCTTCATCTTTGCAAAGCAACGGCGTGATGCAAGTTTTAGGTTTCATGTCAGCAAAAAAAAAAAAAGCAAAAAAGAAACTGCACATAGAAAGATCCTCCTGGTTTTGTTGATTGTAAAGCATTTAGACAGCAGCCCTGTGCATTTCAAATCATCACACGTGCAGGATGAGGCAGGTAACTAAAATGCAATTCCAGGAGGCAACTTTCTATGTTTGATTGACAGCATGAAGGCTGAAGGGCACATCGTTAGAGTGCTGACTAACCACAAATGCTTCTGCTTCACATCTCATTGAATCTGTGCAGACACACACACACGTGCACATGTATATTCGTGTGCTCATGTGTGTGCAACATGCTCACGATGTATGTTAATGGCTGAAAGGTGCTTTGCTCTTGAGCCTGCCACTCGATGAAATGCTTCTCTCAGGCTTCTGACCTCTCATTCACCACATCATTCCCATGTGTCTCTCTCCATCTCATCCCAAAGCCAGACTCTTTCTCTTTGCATGGATTGCGTTCCATCATCGGGGTGACCATCATCTTTGGTCCCTCTGCTCAGCTGCTGTTTCATGTATTTATGTGTTCTTGGCTTTCATCTGATAGCCTGCTATTACTGACAATCTTACTAAACAAAAGTGACCAGAGATGACCTGTGGATACAGCAGGAGCTCGCAGCTTTGTTTGCATTTTGCATTGAGAGGGATGAGTAAGCTGCCAACATGTTCGGCAATAGGCTCAGTGACAGATATGATATTTCCCCGTGGACTTGACCTTGTCCAGGAACCCGCCATGTGCCTCTAAGCCCAATAAGCATGATTCTGTGTCTCAAAAAATCAATGGTGCTCTCTCTGCTTTGCTTGACTGGATTAAGACGTAATCAAATCGAGCATGATAACTGTGTTCTTGTGACCTTCCCGCCGAGACGGGCGGAGGAGGGGAGGCCCGAGGGAAGGACAGGGAGACTGTGTGCACACGTGTGTGTGTGTTTGGTGTTGTATGTGTGGAGCTGCACAGAAGGGAGCTCCTGAGGCGCCTCCATGTTGCTCCTTGTTGCATAGGGCAGCAGGGCAACAGAGCCAAAGGGAAAACCACAGAATACCTCATACCTCCACAGGGAAACAAACCCTGGACAGTGTCTGTGTGGTTGGTTTGGAATGTTTGTGCTCAGAGGCATAGGCGGAAAGATCGAGAGCTGCGTATCTTCTAGAATACAGACCCAAATTTATGTCTAGCATTAAATATCTAATGCCTTCAAATGGTATTTAAAGGTGGAGTATGGTATTCTAATCCGATACAGATTTTGTGAATACCTCCACATGGTCCAATAGCTGTCCGGTTTGTATGTGTGCTAAAAAATGTCTGGTGTTCGTGCACATCCCTGGTTCTGTAAATGGGAAACAAACAAAGAGACTTGGACAAATTAACACAACAATAGGGGAAAGTGGAGGTGAAAGTGAATATCTAAATATCAACCCTCTCTCTCTAAAATCTCAGACTCCACCTTTAATTGCTGGATACATTCTTAGTTTTATTCACTTTATTCTTTATTTAGTTAAGTCCTGATCACAGCTTTTGCCATATGTAGGCTCTGTTTCATTTAGGTTAAGTTCTTTTGCAGCTATTTTGTATACAGAAATACGACTTCTTTTGTGAGATAGAGAAAATGAAGTTTAGTTGAAAAAGCAGCTTAAAAGCAGCGTCAACAGATTTTTGGACAACTTTCTTGGCAACATAAAGACACTGGTGAACATGCGAGGATTTAGCATTTCAAGTGGAGTTTTCTGGACATGTGACAGATGTAAATCCAATAGTTTTTTTGGCCTCACCAGCTCATTAAAGAAATATGTGGATCTTTACTTGCAGATAGTTTTCACTATGCTCTCAGACTAGTTGCTAAAATTGCCTATAGGGCTGAACAATTATTCAGATTCAGATTTCAGTTTCAATTTGAAACAATTAAATTAGCAAATTGCAAAGGCTTTAATTTGGATATACGAGATGTGGCTATTAAATAAAGAGACCAGTAGTGTAACTCAGCTTGATTTAATTTGAGAATATTGAAACTTTTAGGGGTTGTTCCTGCCTCTCCATTCATTGATATTTACTATGTGATTTAAGCATGAACGTTGTGGTTTGACTGCCTTAACCCCACATTTTGCAGCATGTCTGATCCTGAGTTCAAACTGTTGTGTCAGTGGTTTTCCAAAGTCATACCATCCTCCTCGTGTGACAGTAATGCAATATAGTTATGCTCCATCACATGTTTTAAATCAATTACATGACAAATTTAGCTTGGAAAAAATATATTGAGAATTAAAAATCACAATTAGCGATTTTCTCCAAAATTGTTAAGCCCTAATTGTCTGTCTCCCATTAAGTGCAGACAAGGCTTTGTTTAAAATATAAACAGAAGCCTGTTGCACTTGGAAATGATACAGATGAAAGAGGTGATCGTGAACCAAAATAATGACTTTGTAGTTCATAAAACCAAAACTGTAAGCTGAAAGAAGCTAAAATGATCCGTAAAGGTGAGGGCAACTGGATAATACTTTGTGGATTTGTCATTATGAGCAACATTTGAGCCACTGGTGAGCAAAAAAAAAAAAACTTGTTTAGTGCAGCTTTAAATTCCTCAATGAACAGAGAAGCAGCGTATTGTTGTTTTTATCCAAACTACTGTTTCATATTTTTCACTCGTCTCCAAAATTACATGAAATACCCAGCCCTTATCTGTGTTTGTGTGTTTGCCCTGAGAATTGTCAGAGAGGAATTCAGCGCATTTACAAGGCCAGCCAAGGCCTTATTGCCTGCAGGTGATAATCCTGCGAGAGAGGCGGAGAGAGCGAGCGTGTGATGTCGGGAGGGAGAACGACAGAGAGAGATTGAAGTGCAAACATGCACATTTGCACATCTTGTCTCCTTGTCTTTGTGCAGGATGCTGAGCCAGGGGCAACGTGTCCTCCCGGAACCCTCAAGCCCTTATCTCATAAATATGCACATAAAAACATTATTGGATGTGATCTTAGGTGGCAGCATAATAGGTAATATAGATTTCTGGCCTCGGTGGTTGTTAGTAGGTGTTTTTTTTGTTACAAATCCCTGTAGTTTTAAGGAATGTAAATGGTAAATGGTCTGCACTTATATAGCGCTTTATACTACCTTGGTGGTATCCAAAGCGCTTTACCATGTGTTTCGCATTCACCCATTCACACACCAATGGTGGCAGAGCTGCCATGCAAGGCGCTAATCTGCCATTGGGAGCAACTTGGGGTTCACCGTCTTGCCCAAGGACACTTCGGCATGCAGAGGGGCCGGGGATCGAACCGCCAACCTTGCGGCTAGTGGACAACCCGCTCTACCCCCTGAGCCACAGCCGCCCTAATGTGTCACCTCAAGTTAGTTTTTTTTACATAGTTTTCCTGAGTGATTTGTAGCAAATAAGAAACTGCTCTGTAATTGGTCATGCAGGAGTTTTTCTCCATCGCTCTGTTCTTGTCATAAAGTACAAAATCTGCATAAGAACTTTAAACGCTGAAGGCACAGCTGCTCAGGGAACACACTGAGTAACCCTCGTCGAATATTTCTCTTTCGATCATTCTTTCTGTAGTTGCCCTGCATGCAGGAAGATGCTCCAATTACAGCCTTCCCTTGGATTGTTGGGTGAAATGGACCGTGCCCCAAATTTGCGATGAAATACGAGAAGACACGGCTCCAAACGGCGGATAGGAAGAGGCTCCTAAATGGGAAAGCGCTGGGACAAAAAAAACGAAGCACACTTTTGTACAACCCAGAGAAAAAAAATGAGAGGGCATTTACTCAGCTGTGTCCGTAAACTACTCGCGCTGCAGATAGAAAAATCTGAGGTCTGAATAATACCTATTATAGAACAAGGGCAAGGAGGACACTCTCATAGACAGGGTGGCCTTAAACATAAACATTATTGAAAAGCCGAAGTCACTGGACTCACCTTGACAGGCACTCTATGACTTCAAACTCCAAAACTGAAAAAAAGAGGAGTCCTGCCCAGTGAATACATAATAGCTCTAATGAAAATTCAAATAAGTCTAGTCAAGGTCTGACATATGGTCTCCGTCTCATTTTGCATCACTCGTGTGGGGACCAAGAAAATCACAGCTGTTTTCGAGTCAGAATTAGAGAACCGTCCTTCAGCTGGTGCGATGCGTGACAGTTTACTCACTGACAACAAATGCGAGAGGGAGCGTTCCATCATTAACCGGACCTTCACAGAGACCCTGAACTTCACAGTGAGGGGAAGAAAGACAGAAAAATGGTTGAGAGAGACGAGAGGCAGAGGGAGGTGAAGGGTGTGAGGGGCATTGGGGAGATGGAAAGAGAGGAAAAGTGAAGGGTGAGTGTGTAGTCTTGCCTGGTAGATATTTTGGTATGATAAGCTAGTTAATGTTTTAGTGGGGAAACATGCATTTTGACTGGATTATGTTCCCTGGTAAATCTTTACAGGGTATGTTTTTATGTTGACCTTGTTGGGTAGACTGCATCCAACACATTTCGCGACTTCTGACACGTTCATTAGAGTAGAAATCTTCGCCGCCTTACATTTCAATCTAATTGTCGTTGGAAATGTGTAGTTAATTTAATCTCTACAGGGCAGCGGTAGAGTAATAGGGTACAAAGACAGAACCTTACAACCAGCCCATGTGCACAGTTCACACCTCCAGGCACTCAGCAAGACTGAGTCATTAAGCAGTTCAGCTCAGTGTGGTTGCTATATATTATTTTTGGTACCCAATCCCCAGCTGCACTGAATGAATGTGCTGGCAACCAGGTTTCCGCGTTACATAGATCAATGCGTTAAACTGTGATCCATTAAACGCCATGCTTCCCAGTGTTATACTTCCAACACCAAACTGCGCTTTATCAACACGGTAAACGGCCGTCTTTCAGTAATGTAGTGTTGTACAGCCGCTCCATATTTAAGCACGGAGCCTCTAGTCATTTCCTCAAAGGAGCGTGGAGCATCTTGGAGTTATAGGTAATATCATTATGTCCTAATGCATATTCCCCCAGTACCCAGAAAACTCCGTCTTATATTGAATTGGGCAGCATAGATTTTTAATTTTCAGGAAACCATTTACATTGTATGTTGGCCGGACGAATAGGATGTGTCATGTGCCAGACTGCCGGCCAAGGTCAGTGTCCAATATAGAAGAAGCTTGTTGGTAGGTGTGAGGGGGGTGCTGATGCTCTGCATTATACAACATAGTGACTCAAGAGCCCTAATAGCTCTTTGCTCCTTGAGTTTCCATATGCGTTCTGTTTCTGGTTATTTAATCAAAAGTGGAATTAGGCTTTAAAAAGTCAAATTGAGGTTGCAATTCGTTTTTGGTAAATGTATACACTGATCCGCCACAACATTATCACCACTGACAGGTGGAGTGAGTAACATTGATCATATAGGTACTATGTGCTGTTCTGCTGGAAAACCTTGGATTTTGGCATCCATGTTGATGAGACTTAGACACTCGAATAAACATTGTCCCACAACAAGAACATTCCCTCATGCAAATGGAAATCCCAGATGACACTGGCCTACCCCTGCAGGAAAATGCACCCCACCACATGGAAAAAACATCAACCAATCAGGAACATGTTGAGGAACATGACAATGGCCCAACATGTTGATTTGACCTCCAAACTTCCTACACCCCATTCTGATCAAGCATCAACAGGATGCAGTGGAACAAGTTTGACTGACAGAGGCCCCACTGCACAAGCCAGAGTACCCAAAGGATCCAGTGCCAACATCCTGGTTCCAGACCCCATGGGACACCCTGAGAGGTCTTCTTGTCCATGTCCAATGGTTCAAGTGACTTAGATTGTACATTACGTAGTTCCCAGCAAGCAACCATTCTTTAGTTCCATTTGTGATCTGAACACTTTCTATGTTAATCTGTGACTCTCTGAAAATAGTAGCTCTAAATCACCCATTAGGCAGCCAAGCTGAGTATGAAAGAGACGCTAACTTGGATTTTGAAATATTTGGAGCAAGAAGTAACATCAGTTCCTTGGAATAAGTTGAACGGCATCAAGTTTAGCAAAGCAGCATAATTTTTCCTAATTTTGGGTAAGTAGCCTAACGTCATCATTTCCAGTTTCTGGTATGATAGGTCCTCATAAATTCTGAATTTTATAGAGGAACAGATGTACTAAACTAAGTCATTTGGGAGATACCATTGTGTGTCAACTTCCACAGTGTAAACAGGGCTCCAGACAATAGCACACCATGAATTGGCAGTGACTTGGCAAATCCAGCCCTTTAATGTCAGTCAACTACTGCCCAGGGAATCCCTCTCCCTGGAAGCATTTGGACTTTATTCAGTCATCCATTTTGCACGTCTGACAGAGCAAATACACTTTGCATTTTTATGCTTTCCTTCTTTCTCATGCACTAATTAGTGCTGGCAAAATTTAGGCAACTTACACTGTGCCTGAAAGCATCATGTGCAAGCACAGTTCACTAGACAGGCCCTCGGGAACAGCACTGGGCAGTGTGGCAATTTTGGTGTGATGGCCAAACGATCTATTCAGTCCTGGACATTTTGACAAAGGAAGTTAGCTGGCTTGGAGTTTTGGTATTGCATACTCACCACTGGTTTGGTGGAAAACGATACTAATGCTCATGCTCTACAGGGTCAAACTTTTGGTAGTATGCAGAGGGTAATTAATTGAGGAAGCTTGACATTTTTTGCAGCATATGTGCCACTATGTTGCTTTCATTCGAATGAGTGAGGCTACTTTGGCTATGTAGGTTGTGAAGACACTGTGTTAGACACTTGTTCCTTGAATGCACCCAAATATGCCAAATATTCTCTTCTGCAAAAGGATTTAAATAGGCTTGAGTCATTATGTCAATACTGCATATTGAACCGTCCAAAAGCTAAATTTCTGCTTTCACTGCTCACTGACTTGGCATATTCAGAGACCTTTGGCCTTCAGCTTGACAAGTCATGTCTCCCAGCTTAGATGTTGGGCTGCAGCTTCACCGGCCTTTGCCAGCAGATCTGGCTGTGGTCCATACACCATACTGTACACAGTCAGGAAGCCAAGCAGCCTGATGGCCAACAGTGCAACATTAGATTGCGGTGCTGTTCCCAGCCCTGGGAGGCCGACACAACGTTTCAGCAGCTTAGTGTTTGAGAGGATGGCAAAGCAGCAGCTTTATGTCACTAACAGCCATCTGAGAGGGAAAGGGAAGGAGTCAGCGGGGAGGGTGAGAAGAAAATATAACATCTGAAGATTGCCTGCAGCTGACCAGTGAAGTGGGATTTAGAAAGCATGCTATTTAAACTGCAAGCAATTTTTTTCCATCATCGGGCTCCCAGGAAAAGTGCAGCAGGCAGTCATTCCTTTGAGCTTATCACAAGTAACCAAAGTTGCTCTCTCTGCTTTCTCAACCCCTTGTTCTCTTTTAAGTCACAGGCGCACTCAGAGAATTTAAAAAAACAGCACTTATTATCACTCAACACACTTTTGTGACGCTGTCCTCCCCTGTTTTGATAGTTTTACACTTTATGTTACCCCTCACTACTTTTTAAATGAATTTTTAACGGCTTGGGGAGAGCTTCCAAGTTAGGTACGTGACATGTAAAATCTTATGGAGCCACCATAACGAAGGAGACAGCAAGGAAAAACTTGTGGCCTGTTGCTGGCGCTGCCTTAGATATTACATGCGATCTAATCAAGCTTCAGTTTGAGTGCAGGCATGACAAATGTATGGGGATGTATGATGTAAATGTATCAGTTCTGGAGATTGAAATGGAACACGTCTCTCTGTCTCACACTCTGCTGCCATCGATCTGTCTGCCTCTGAGTTACCAGGAATTCCAAAGTCAGTGGTTGGAGTAATGAGAAGGCAAAGATAGAGACACCTTGCCAGGTAGAACTAGTGAGAGGCCTTCAGCAGCCTTAGCAAAAGTTGGAATTAGAGGTTCTGTCTGTCTTTCTCGCTCCACCACTACCAGTGTTTTGTTTCCACAGTGTGACATGAGAAACCTCAGCACTCCCAATCAAGCTGCAGGTGAGAATTAGAGCCTCGATTGTGTGTGTGTGTGTAGGTGTGTATGTGTGTGTTTCCCATGTGAGCAGCTGTCCAGGTAATGGCTGCAGGGGAGCGCATACGGAGCAGCTTTGCTCAGAGAATCCTGGACTAGCGAGAGGAAAGCTTGACATCACTCCAGGCAAAAAGACTGATGAGCAGCAGAAACATCGGGGAAAGTTTGAACCAACTCAGAGGAGAACATCTTGGATGAGGTTTTTGTGAATGCTCCCATTTATGACTCATTTAAAGAACACAGCGAGAGCTTGTTGGCAAAAAATGCAATGCTTGATTTTTTTTTTTCAGTAAGCTGACTCACAAATGAATACATCTACAAATATTTGTGTCGTTATCACCCATAAGTGTCATGTTCCGAGGCAGAAAACGGTCAATAAAGTGAGAGTGACACTTTTGAATTCATCGCAGCCTCTAACTTCACTGTAGCTCGTGTGGTTTTATTGGGCTCTGGAGGTGATAACAACAGCAACTGACCGTCAGCATGCAAATAGTCTCATTACTAGGAGGCTCCCAGGACCTGTCGTAGAAACTGGCTGTGGAAGGTGTCATCACTCTGCTTCTGGTGCAAACATTAGTCAGCTTCTGTTTGACAGTGGCTGTTCGATGGCAACCACTTGGAAAGCTTTAAGCAGCCAGGAGGACTAATACAGCATCATGTCAGTATTGGTTAGCTCCCAGCACTTGTATAGAAAATTGGACAAAACTGCCAGATGTTAGGCATTGAACATGTATATACACAAATTGCATTCATTCAATACAACAAATCTATCTAATTTCCACAAGCTGCAAAGATGGTGTTGGAAAGCTTTAACAGTTTCAAATGGCAGTGAGTCACCATCATCGTCTATTTGCTGACTGGTTGGCCAGGCTTGGAGAATCTGCAGTGATTGTTCACCAAGGTTTAAAACTAGCTGATGTCATCTCTAATTTGAACTCGAGAACTGTTACTTGGCTTTGTGAGGCTGTAAGTTTGACAAGCAAGGAGAAGTTACAGTTTGATGATGAAAAAAAGTTCAAACTTAGTTTAATACCACACAAAAGTGGCACTGGTAAAATGATTTGCTGCTAGGTCTGCAAAATTCAATACATTCAGACCTAAAGTGGCTGAAATACACATGCAGGTATGCACAGATGTTACATTAGGTCTTTGTAGGTTACTCGTAAAGCCTGTGCATGGATAGCTGTGGACACCAGTGGTACATAGTTGTTGTTATCATACTACTTTCTAGGAGTACTCCATTTGATACGTATGTAGTCGGTCGGCCTTTACATATTCCGCACATTAACATAACTGCAGAATATGTGCACTACTCCCTCTGTAGAGTAATTACTGCATGGATGCCATTTTTACGCTGCATGTGGATGTCCATGGAAGGGTCTATGGGAGCTTTTGTGGACTTGTGACATCATGCGACACTCGCGGACCCCTGCATACACTTATCAGCTATATTAAAACCATCTCTGCAATATTGTGTAGGTCCCAGTTGTGCCACCAAAACAGCTCCAACTCATCGGAGTAGGCACCCTGGTCTCTTGGGGTGTCTTGTGGTGTCTGGGATTTCAGGCTTGGAATCTAATGAGTTTGGAAATCAGGTCAACATCTTGGGGTCATGTTTCTTGAGCTTTTTCTGAGCAGTTTTTGTGGTGTAGCGGGATACATTATCCTGCTGATGGAAGCTGCTGTTGTCTGGGAGTGCTATTACCCTGGAGGGTGTGTGCTTGGTCTGCAACAATGTTTAGGTAGGTGGTGCATATGGAAGCAGTATTCAGGACCCAAGGTTTCCCAGCAGAGCATTTCATTATAAAAAGATGATCAGTCACTTCACTTGTTAGGGGTTTTAATATTGCTTCTGGTCAGTGGTTGCAACAAGAAGAGGATGCTGCACTGAGTGTTGCCCCATTCTGGTCATCATACATGTTAACAACTGATCTCAGCACTGGTTTTCCTTCAGTTAACTTAGCAAATTCTTGAAGATGGAGACAAAACTGAAATAGTTCTGAAATGAACTTTATCATCCATTGTTCACAGTGTTCTCAAGGACAATAGTTGCACTCTGTAGCGCCCTAACATTGTGCTGTAAAAGCACCTACTTTGATATAGTATGTGTAGTCCATTATCTTAATTGGAGCAGATGAAGGATTCACACAGAGAAAGGACAAAGACACTAATTCAGGCATTATGATCCATATAAAAACATTTATTTCTAACATTGTAAAAGTGGAGCACCGGGTCAAATTCGGTGTCAACTCTAATTGACCGTTAACATTTAGATTTAGGAAGGAAAATGATCTTTAATGAGGCACCAGTCCTTCATGATTATGATGCAGTGTAAGCTGTCTGTCTAACTATCGCCTTTTGCTGACCATTTACTTTCTCTCTTTATCTCATTTCTCTCATTCTTTGTTAATTTTAACACTGCATTATGCAACTCAAGGTAGTAATTTATTCTTCTAATTGAAAGTAAATATCTCAGCACATTTGACTTAAGCAAAACCAAGGAAACGCCCCACGTCCCCCAGCTTTGTCTTGTTCTCTTTGTTGTCCGTCCTGCCTTTGTCCTCTTAATATGAGTGTGTCCATTGCTTCACACTGCTGTGGTCATCAGTGCTGAGGTCTTTTCCCACCAGGCATTGCCTCTTTCTTCTGAGTTCCTCATTAAAACCCAAACCTGGCCTCTGGGAGCCTCTCACTGTCTTCCTCCTTCACCTCCTCTTCCTCCTCATTCCCCTTCCTCTTTAAACACACATACAGGGGCAAAGGTGGGAGTTTCTCTCCAGTTTGTTCCACCCAGTCAGACATGAACTCCTCACATTTTTCAGCAACATGAACCAATTACTATAATAAGACTCGTAAAATTCCCTCGCTGAACCACAGATGTCATCATTTCACATTATATCCCTGCTGGCCTTTTCTACCTCTTCTCAGCCTACGTACTACTATATGATCAAGGGCCTCATGTGTATGGAGCCCCAGAGAAATTAATCATTGCTCTCTGCAATGATGGTACCGCAGAGATGCTTGTGATTACACAGCACCGCAAACTCACCGTATTTAAGGCCTGCATGGGTTTTTGATTATAATCAAAGCTTATTGCCGTACTTTTATTCATGAAGTCTCCGCAGATGCATCGCTTGGCTAGCCAAGCGTCAGACAGGGCCAGAGATATCGGATGATGCACTGGGCTGCTACTGAATTGCAAGCACCCTGTTGCTATGTATAGGCTCAGAGTACTCAGAGGAATGGATTGAGAGAGTATAAGACTGATGGCGACTGTCAGACAGCAGCATGGGTGAATCATGAACACTCCTATTTTCACCCATCTGAATTTCCACATAATGTTGCCCCTCTTGAACATTTTCTGTTGTCTCCTTTTCACCAGTGTTTTATCTGGGTATTATTTTGCAGGGGTGAGCAATGAGAGGTTGAGCCTTTTCGTTTTAACCAAATTGACGTCATTGACATTTGACATTGTGCTGCCGGAGCAGCTCATAAAACAACAAGGGCTGTAGCCCGATGACATAGTGCTCATCAGTTTATTGTGGTGCATTGTTTACAAGTTGATAAGCTCCAACAGCTTGAGGTCACAGAGAAGCACAATCCCTTTACGTAACAGTGAGACTCAGTCCTCTGTGCCCTATGACAGACTGTAAGTCTTTCGCTGACACTGAATCACCATGACGTGGGAGATAATGAATACAACACACATCCTACAGTAGAGCATTGGAGCTATTTTTGCACAGTTCAAAGATGTGCTGGTTTCATTGCCAAACGCTACCTCTCACTTTGTGTTGTTCCTCTCTAGTTCATGCGCTTGCACCAAAATCACATTATCATGCTCTGCAGCCTCTTCATTTAGCCAGATATTTGGCTCAGTAGCGCTGGGAAAAGACATTGGATTCTTGAAAGCATGTCTGCCAACAGGAAATAAGGCTTCCTCTTCTATCTGTTCTTCCCCTTTCTTCCCTGATGACAGTGTCTTTTAATAATGATGTGTTTGGGCACATGTGCATCCACTGTGTAGGAACTTGGGATGCAGTACTTCAGTGACCACTCTATCTGGCTCTATTAGCTATTAACCTCAGTGCAACTCAGGTGAACACAAAATGAGTTGAGCAAGTCGGACAGATTTCCCACTGGCCCCAACTTCATTGCCGCCAGTCGGATTAAGAGTTGCCAGCGACATAACAAACATATGCTCAGAGGACCGAAAGTTTGGCTAGGAAAATTGAATGATGCAGAGAAAACAACATCACAATTATCACTGTCACAAAAACTGGATCGCGCAGTATTAAACCTTACATAATAATCCAGGCCAATAACTGACTGCAGTCTCTAATTTAGTTGTCATTATTTCGCTCTGTGTCTGTGGAGCTGCTCGCAAGCAACTTTACAGTATCTTCCCTTTTATGTCATTAAAGACTGTCTTCTTATTCAACTCATGGAGCACTTTAAGCTCAATTCTTTATTGCTTCCGCTCATTCCGATTCATGACAGGCATGTCTCCGTGCCTGGGAGGTGCAGTCCTGGAGCTGCAGACACACTTCCCACTGCTAAAAATAAAGTTATCTCATCCTCCTCCTCCTCCTCCTCCTCCTCCTCCCCCTCTTCCTCTCCAAACCTGGTTTTCAAGAGGAAACACACACTCAAAGAGCATAAATAAGGCAGAAACAATGCTCACTACTTGAACTGCTAGAGGGGACTGTCATTATTTTCAGCAACAATTATGACAACACTGCACTTCTGTGAGTTTAGGCTGCTCCCCTCCCTTCTTCCTCATCTCCTCCCCATCGGGGAACATCCACGAATGGAGCCGATTTGCTCGCAAATGACTTCCCCTCCTACACAAGTTTTGGAGAAGAGGTTATTTGGAAGTCTGAATTTAGAAGTGAGTTATTGATAACACAGTTTAGAAATCCTTCTACTAGGATTGTAGATTTTGTGACTGAATATGAGAGTCAGGGTGATGTGAGTCATGTATAAAGCTGTGCGATTGCCTCCAATTTGGTTTCTTTGTCCAGGAAATTCACTTTGTGCTTCTGAGGAGAAGTGAAATGAGTGCAGCTTTTTGTTGTCGCTGACTGTGTTCAATCACAGCCCCTCCTGTGGCAAGCTAACCTCGGGACACAATAGCTGGCCCTTTTGCTCAGGCCTGTGTGTGGGATAACTAGCATCAGTCTGACATGGCAATAATCCAAGATCATGAGGGTTAATAGTGTGTACCGTGTCTTCACCCTAAAGGACCCTGCTTCCCTGAAGGGCCCTAATAACAACTCAATACCTGGGTCCAGTGTGGACCTCAGGAAACATTAATTCCTTGCCCAGTCTTGTGGAGGTCACTTTAGGTTAATCTTCATGGCAGGAAACTGATCTGTGGAGCCACGGATGATGGATGCATGCCATGACTCATGGCCCTCCATCAATGGTGTTTAGCCAAAATGTAATACCCTTTTTCAGTCTCACATGTGACCTCTGGCCGAGAGGTCTGAATCATGTAAAGAAGGAGCATTCATTCTCATATTTTGCCCTTTTTGTAGCAGCAGGGACACTCCCTTTGAGCTGTAGTGCTTTCAAAAAAACACTCAGGATGCTTAAATTGAACTCCGTCTGAAATACTCTACACTCTGACAGCCAGCTCCACTTAACGTTTATTCTTAAAACCAAACAATCCATCACTGTTGCTCTGCTCAGGTACTTCTCTGCAGGTAATGCAACCTCTGGCATTTTCCTGCTGGCACCAATAAGACCTCCCTGCACTGTTAAAGTCCCCCTCCGATCATCCAATAAACCCCTAAGAACACTTTAGAGTTTTTTTTTCCCCATGAAAATAATCCCTTTTTGCCTTTAAATGGCTTGGATGTAACTCCACACCATTGTTTTCTTTAAAATGTGTGGATCTATGACATCCCTGCCTTTCTCTCCACCTACCTAGCCTGCAGCTCGAGCACACCAGCTCAGCTATAACTCTGTTCAAACTACTCTACGGTACATAATGGCAAGTTGTAATAGTGAAGCAATTCACCCAAACAAGTGGAATGGAAACCAGTTCTGAAGACAATCTGAAGGATCGATTCTTTAGGTTTGTTTGTTCTTAAGGTTTGGTCATCAGTACACTGCAATTTGACACTGAAAGCATTTTCAGTCATGACACGTCTTCCTGCATATAAAAAATGCCATATGGACATGTTAACAACTTTAACTTTCACCAGAGGGGTTTTTTAAAGTCTCCCTTACTCTGCCCCTTATCCACCAACCTCTGAGGTGCAACAAATGAACACCAGCAGACAGATGAGCACTTTTTAAACGAACATGCTGGAAGTGTACTACTCTCCCATTTCTGTGTTTCATTTTCTGTATCTCTCTTTCAAGTTGTTGTCTCAGTCAGAAAGGGTGGTTTATTGTTTTTTGGTGTGTGCTGGTACAAGCTGTGAGGCTGCAGTGACAACAGCGTATTAATTTTAAAATGCTGGTGACAATTCCAAATTCAGGTCTACCCTTTGATGTAAAAATTACTCTTTATTCATACTGTCATGGTGTGAGCTGGAGAGTAAGACAAGCAACAAAAGCTGAGGTCAAGACACGCTGACCTTTACCATTGACTCAGTCCACATTTATTTGGTGACCTTAAAGAGTCTCTTCAGTCTTATGGGAAAACCCATAAATGCTTTAATTAGTCCCAGAACCATTTAACTTTATACCCTCATATACAGCAGCAGCTCTGTGGACTTTGCTGCTCCCTTTCTCCTGTAAACGTTGCAGAGCTGCAGCCAGTGTTTATAGATCCATCCCTCTGTCACTCCTAATCTGTTTGTGATCAAGTTTTGCACTAAGCAGATAGGACTCGGCGCGCTGCCCCGCACTCTTTGAGAGTACACAACATTAATAACTCAAGGTAATGAGTTATTATCTCTTGCCTTTATCAGATTGACAGAACCAACGGCATCAGCAGAGAGCTGAATGAGGGTACTAGCATCAATTAAATCACCACCTCTCATTGTTCTCGACGAGGCGGCATTAAAGTGAAACATAATTAGGTATTAAATTGTATTAAATTGACCACTGAGTGTAACAGATTCACAGCATGTTTCATATATCCTCCGTTAATTCATGCAAAACAGCATTAACCTATCACAAGAATGCCTCGCCGCACGCTTTGCCTCGCCTCACCTTGCTTCACGTTAATTCATCCTCATCTGCTGCTCCCTTTTTCTCATCACTCGTCAACCATGTCTGGATTTTCCGAGCACAAAACAATGCGAGACGGCTCGGCACTTGTACTCATTTACAGTAGGATCACATTCTCTTGAGCAGACTTCACAGAACGCAACAGTTTGTTGATTCTGAATCACACCTGCAAATATTGAACACTTTGTAATTCATGTTTCCCCAGACTTGTGTAATCTCTCTGACAAAGAACAGGAGGCAAAAAAAAAAAAAAGCCAGCTAGGATGAAGCAGCGATGTTCCTGAAAGTGTTCTGTTCCTCTTTAGATCGTGATCCTCGATGCTCGTGGACTTAATTGTTGTGGGCTCATTAATTTGCAGCGGGCGTACGCGTTACATATAGGAGGTTTACAAAGCTCAGGCCTCAAGGACAAGCATTAGAGGCCAATCAGGAAGCAGTGTGATGCAACGATGCGGTTGTTACCCTCCGGGGCTCCCCTTGTTAGATATAGAGATGAGAGTGGGAGGGATATCAAAGACACTAATTGATTCCAGTCAAGGAACAAACCACGTTGTGCCATTTCAACATCCATACGAGAAAATATACCGAAAAAATCCACATGCACACAGATTTTGTTGTGCCGTTGTTTTATTGCATAATTTAAAAATAATGCAACAAAAAGGTGCACTAATAACCTGCAGTGATCGCCAGACGGGGGATTTAATTTAGCATGCACAACCTATTCTCTCTCTTTTTTAATGTTGATATAGATATTGTACAATGTGAAAAGCAGGGATGTTACATCTTTTATCAGACTGTTAGAATCACTGATTAGACCTTTAACCAGCCTGAAGGCCATGCTGGCAATTATTTTCGTTATCAGTTCATCTTTCTATTATTTTCTTGAATAATTGATTAATAGTTGGGTCCAAAAAGATAAGAAAATGTTCTAAAAGCGGGGAAAAAAGAGCCTAAGCAGACATTTTTAGATGGCTTGCTTTTGCTGGAATCAGTGAATTTTGCCTGGAAATAAGGCACAGTAAATGATCAGAATACTTTCTCATTAACTTTCTGTTGATTGCCTCATCAGTTAATTAGCCTGTCAGTCACTTCAGCTCTAAATGACACATATACTCCGAACATAATCAGTGTTTCTGTTTTTTTCCTCAGTAAACCTTAAAGTGAAACATTATTCAAGTTTATCAAAAGACAAAGACGGAGTGTGACATCTTGGTTCACATGAAACATAGTAAATCATTGACAGGATGCTAAAAAGAAGAAGGTGTCTGTTATCTACAGCTCGCCATCTTGATTTTGTCATGTATTTCTCACAAATCTTAGATCACCGAAGCTTAAAATGCATATTGGCTTATGTGATCCACAGGATGTTCCCAGATTTGGGCAGAGGAAGGCATTTTGAAATGGTATGGTTTGTGTCAGCTTATTATAGGGTATTGTCTAGCAGTGCAGACTTCTGAGCTTGGAGCCCCTGAACAGGGACACAGCTAGTGGCTGCTGTGACTGTCACATCTCCCCATAAACTGCATATGGCCCCAGGCAAAGGCTAGCACTCTGGTCCTGGCTGAGATGTGCTCGGGCTTTGTTTCTAAGCAACCTCTAGCTCAAAGCTTGGAGGAAATGAACGTGGAGAGTTGCTGTAGAGTCTTGAATGGGTGGGTGGATGGAGGGGTGGACGTCTGTTGTGTTAGCGGTTCCACTTAAAGGGTTTGCTTTAGAAGCAGTTATGTCAGGGACTGCTTTTGGAGCAATGTGGAACTTTGACGAAATCTTGTGTCGTCTCGCTTCCTGGCTGTGATGTAAGTCCAAACATTGGCCAACATCTTTATCAACAGCTCATGAATTTTAATTCTGAGGCCTGATTTGAAAAGCAGTGAATGATTTCAACCACAAAGCTTTGTTAGATTCCCACATAAGGATCATTTGCATCGATTCCTGCAGCAGTGGGTTTCGTAATATTATATTTGCACTATGTCTCACTGAGTCATATTGTAACTGGATGGTGACCTTGCTTTCACCCTCTTCCTTTCACCTATGCCTGCCATTCTTCCTCACATACCCTCGACCTGACAGCACTTAGATTCCCACACACGTGCGTGCTAACCAGTTTGACTTTGTGAATTACTCCTACTCACCTCACAAAGACTCAAATATGGCTTGGTGGAAGAGGCTGCTGAGAGTCCCTCCTGGGTATGAGAATAAAAATAGTGTGAAGTGGGGATATCAAGTGAAAATGGACGACGAGTTTCACCTGCCAACAATCAATCTCAAAACCTGCTGTCGATATGTTTTCTCTGCTCCTCTGTGTTTCTCTCAGTCATTTACACCTCGGTGTCAAACAACAGGTGATAGTCTTTAAATCCAGTCCAGTCCGCCTGCTCGCGAAGCCTTCATCCACGTTTTCCATACCTCCTTTGATCCCATTACAGCTACTTGTGCTGGATCTAGGGGGGGGGACTCAATCAGCCCTCTCACTCCATTGAATTATTACTTGAATCATGGGGTTTTAGTGACTGCCTGGGGAAGCAAATGAAAGCTATCCTGTCCCCAAAAGAGTACTTTTGCACAGATGTCGACTATCAAGGCGGCATGAGTGTACATATCTAATCTACATTACTCTTTTAAATCAGATGTGTTTTACAGCGTCATGTGATGTGTGCTGTAAAGGGGGAGGGCATCAACTCTGCTTAATCATCTATTAAAGTGATATAAAAGGCAGTACGCACACGTCAAATGGATACTTGGTTAGCCACCATTTCACTCTAAAGGTGTGTACTCTTGCAAACAGATAGGTTGTTCCAAGCACCTTGGAGATCCTGTTGATCTGTCTCAGTAGCGATCAGTAGAAAAAGTTAAGGGAAACAGCATTATTGAGAAATAGTGTACCTAATTTTGCAAAAAACTCTTCACTCTCTCTTGAGATGCATTATGGGAAATGAAAACACCTCTTCTGAATAGCGTCTGACATTTAACTCGTGACTGATTCTGCTTCTTCTGCTGTCTTTGTTGGACATGTTTTGTGCATTAAACATGCTTAATACCGGCTTCTGTGAACAAATAATTACAACTGGGGTGCATTCCAACAGCCATACTGCCATACTATATATTATGCCAGAAAAACATTTAGTGTGTCCCAATACATTGTGTGTCAAATGCAGTATGCCAAAAAATACTAGAATGTCCTTCTGCCTCTGGTCTAATTCTGCAGCATGTTTGCATTCTCCCCCAACAATCCTCGTCGCATACGTTGCAGTGTCTCCCTCGAGTAACAAGTTTGAGCCACAGAGAGCACACAAACAGCTCATTTCACACGGCAGACTGCGACGGATACATGAGCGAGGCGTTTAAAGATTAAGGCACAACAGTACGACGAAGCAGTCGTATGATGCTGCATACAGCGGTAAATGCTTCGTAGGGGCTGCTGTAGAACGTATTGAAAGTATGCCGTTGTTCTGATCCTTCAGTAGTCATTTCTTGACCACCCCTGTTCCGTTATTGAGTGTCTCATCACTTGAGGCCTTCAGTGGGAGGAAACCTGACAGAGAAGAACAATAAAGGAAAATGCAAAGAAACAGAGTTAATGCAAATATTTCTTAAAATGCTTAACATTACACATTTTTCTTGATAAATTTCATCATTAATGTCTTTTTTCCATGCTGTTCATGCCACCTTTAAAAGTTGGCCTAATTGTTTACAAAATATGATTCTATTGGATTTATAGATTCAACAATGAGTTGATTTTGTAGACTGAGAGAAATCTGATCTGCAGCCGGTTTAATAACTAATTGATGAAGTCAAAGCAACTATTTAGCAGTATCAGTGGGACTGAGATAAATGCTGTAACAGCAACAACAACAACACACAGCAGCGATAATAGTGGTAGCTTTTGCAGCACATCACGAAACAGGTTATGAGCACAACAACATGGAGTGGCTGTGTCTGCTGTTTGGCTGCTCCACCATTTACTGGTAAATAGTTTTTGTATGATGCATTTAGAGTGCACCCAGGGCATTGTCAATAGCACTTCTTTCATTTCACTGCTGTGAAATTAGGCTAGTAAAACACTGGGACAGGCACTTATACTAATTACATTTTACTGTCAGATGTGTGCAGGTTCACCTCCACCCCCCCCCGAGCGACAGGGAACCTTCCTCCATCCAAATCAACACGTGGGCGCTCTAGTGTTTGTGAGTGAACTGAATTCTTACAGACACACGGATCAGCCGTAGCCTAATTAATTCATTACTCTATCAGTCGCACCCTTTTAATGTTGTCAATATACTTAATTTTTCCTGGTCTGATTTTGTCCAGATTAGCATCACAGCAAATTATTTAACACGCCAAATGACTTTGTGCCTGTAATGTTCCGGCAAACTTCGGAGAATCAAGGCAAATGAGAGACAAGGATCTGAACTTGGCTGCCGGTATCACCTCCATCTCCAAAAAGTCATTATGGTCGGCCCCCGCCCTCCATTCCCTGTGCTGCTGTGGTCTGCAGAGAGGAAAATTACATTAGAGGGGAAAGGGTTTCAATTGTCTTCTCCAGGCTGAGGAGTGCGGTTGCCTGCAGGGCTCAGGAGACCAACACTGTTTTTAAAATCAGTTCCGTGATGGGATTGTCTCTGAGGTCTCCTGGCTGGACTGGACCTTCTAGTCTGTCAGGAAACATGAGCTATGTCCTGAAAAGTGGATACAGTGTTCAGCATTAAAAGCATTTGGTATATTTATTGATTTTATATGGGCCAGCTTTGACATGTTTATTCCTTAAATCATCCCTGCAAATAAACAGTGTGACAATATCAAATTATCTCGATTTTTCGAACCCCTCCGTGGCTGCAGAGGATGGGAACTTCAGAGTGTGTTGCTACAGCAACAGCAGTTCTGAGGCTTCCTCTAACAAGTTGCCTGGGAATGCAGTCCTGGCTGTTACATAAGATGTGGCTTACTCGCTCTCTTTCTTTCTCACACACACTCACAGGGCTTTTCCTGTGGCAGAATTTCACATTCAGCATGATTTATTCATAGCTGGATAGCAGCACTGGATTTATGATTCCACCATGTAAATGCAAACCCTTGCAATCAACCACACTTGGCAAGAGTTTGCGTGGGGGGCATTGTCGGACTCTGAGTCCATTTCTGTGGCTGTTGTAAATGAAAAGAGGGCTTTGACAAGATCTAGATTGAGGAGATCGTTGCTTGAATAAGAAATGATACAAAGATAGAGGGACAATATTGCACCGTTGCCGCTGTTGTGATGTTACGTAGGATGCAGAACATGAGATGCGCTTCACATTTCTGTGAGCTTTAATTGTGTTCAGTTCCAAATACAAAAGAAGCAGAAACCTGCAAAGCACAAAGGCCTCAAGTATTCTCATTTTGGGAGGAACAAAGAACGCTGATCCTGACAC
Source organism: Dascyllus trimaculatus (assembly GCA_024666655.1). Lineage (NCBI taxonomy): Eukaryota > Metazoa > Chordata > Actinopteri > Pomacentridae > Dascyllus > Dascyllus trimaculatus. Next base: position 10,740,840 of record CM045462.1, read on the forward strand.
TTTGTTAAATTTCTTTCTGTCACCTACCATTCCATCCCCACTTTGACTGGCAGAGAGAAAGAGGAGCTGAGGAGGAGCGCTGAGCGCAGCACAGATAACACACTTCATCATTAGCGGACTCACGATAAGTATTCAGACATTCAGCGGCTTCTCCTTATCTGGCCGCCATAATCTCTCTGCAGCTAAATACTATAGCTGCATTCAGCTCGCCACACTGTAGGTGAAATTGGGTGTTAGAGAAGAGAAATTGCCATTTTGCATTTGTTGGGACAGCCTGCCAGTAGCTTAATCATTTTAGAGGCGATTAATACCAACGTTAATGGACTTGAGCTCTTTTCGGGGGGCTACAGAAATATACATATCTCTATGCATGCTCCTGTTCACTCTCTATCATTTTACAGTCTCCCATACATGTTATCTTACTAGACCGTCCCAAAACATACAGCCACACACAAACAGTCTTCCCTTTATTATTACTCTTGTTTACAGAAACTCAGCAGACAATACCCACTTACCTCCGCTAGCTTCTCTTTGCTCTAATCCATGCTCTCAGGCAAACCTCCACCCTGCTGGGAGAAAGATAGTGGGGTGTAGGCTTTGATTGCCATGGCGGAGTGGAGGTGTGTGAGGGGGTGGGGGTCTCTCGCGCTGCCATTTCTCACATCTCGACAGCACTCTCAGGTGTGAAGGTATAACCACACGCAGCTTGGTACAACAGGAAACACTAGAGGCCCCGGTGCAAAAGGACAAACACGCTCGCCTTTGCAGTTAAATGTACTTAAAGCAAGTTTGGAGTTATTTCCTCCCAGGAGTATAGTACCCATGAATTAGGTTACATTTTAATCACACAACCTCAGAAAATTAATTATAAAATGTTTATTTCTAATAGTAATCTTTCCCATTAGTTAGATTATGTGGTGATGTTGTCTATTTCCTGTAAAGAAAACACTATTTTGGAGGTTGATAAAACACAATGGCAACCAACAGCATTGTTTATTGGCATATCCTCTTCCCACTCTTAATATATCAGAGTGTTTGTATGTGACCATTTGACCTTCTGCACAGAGCTAATCTGAGATTATGATTTAGCATGGCAGTTGGAAAGGTAAATCTGTTGTGTGCACCCACACTGGCTTTTTGTTTTAGTGCTTTAAAGCACAGGAAGTTTGTTCTTTTTTGCAGTTACATAAACAGTAGGTTACATCCCACTTAGGGGCACTTAGGGAATTAGGATTTCATTGGGTATGTAGTCCATCTTTTCCAGTATTTTAAATATTGATCAGGGTGTAGTCTTAAAGAAAAAGTCAATTTCTCCATACAGTCTTTCATTGACAACTGCCATTGATTTTGGGAGGGCTGTCCGACCCCCCTGGTGATGAGTTTCTTACTTGCAACCGAAAGCCCTTTTTAGACATATTCATCCTGAGCATTGAGTTTGTCTGGATGTAATGTGACAAAAGAGCAATCATTTTCTATTGCAACGATGTTCCTTATTTCTTTGGTAATCCCTCAACACAATGCTACCCTGAAATCTATGGAAATGGCCTGCCGTTGGTTTACCACACTGCCTCAGCATTCATCGTGTCCCCAAAGACCCCGCTGTATTTTAAACTCAGACTGAATTGTATTATGTTCTCCCAGCAGAACTCACATTGGTAGTCTTGGCCTGGTATCCCCAAATATTATTCAAATCATCCTCAGATATCTCCAGGCACAATTCCCTCCCCAAAGTTTGCCCGACATGCACAGTAGAGTAATTTTTATGGGTTTTGTGATACATAGTGTTCATTGTCTTTAGTCTTACGGGTGTCAAATCAATATGTTGAGCAAAGTGGAGACATTATCTTTCTGTTTGATTTCTTTATTTATTGACCTAGAGATATCTGAAGAGATCTTTATTTTCCAAAGTTGTATGTATTCAAAAGGTGAATTAAAGGCTCTGAGTTATTGTTAGCTTCTGTGCAGTAGGCTGTTACAAATTTCTGTGACCACTGTCCAAACCATGTATTCAGACCAGATATTTTAAAACTCTACATTGTATGCCTCCCCATTTGTCCATTTGTTATTCTCGCAAACTTCACAAGGTTTACCTTTTTTACAAATTTTGGACCACACCGTAAGGGATACCTTGGTTCATTGGTTATATTTATCCAGAAAAAGATCCTGGTGTTGTCGATTACCTAAGATACTTGAAACTGTGCTAGTATATAGGTTGCATTGACTCCAAATCTTTTTGTTAGGCTAAATGGCCAGGTTTGCACTGGCATATCCATGGTCTTAGCTAGTCCTTGATGCATTGGAGGGAAAGTCCGCCTTTATCTTTAGATAGTTGTAGACTCCCATACTTAATCTGGGGCTTCTTATTTTTTGGATGTGAGGGGTCACGGCACTTTCACATTGGATGTTTGATCTGTGTGCAAATAAGTGGTGTCACAACTGACGGACTGATAGGTGTTCTCCTTCCCTGAACAGGAAACTGACAAATGCAACACTATCCTACAACTGCACAAAGACTACCTGATTGCAACACCACTGTCATCCCTGGGTTGTTTGGGCGGCTTGTTCGGAAGCTTCCTCTTACGTCAAAAAAATAGTGAATCAAAATGTGTTTCTGAAAACATTTGAGGGAAAAAACTTAAGCAGCTGCCGAATTCGTCCTCGTTTTCAATAGGCAACAGTGACTTTAAAGATTTTTCAGGAGTTTCCAGAGGTTGCAAATTATGCAGGACACCCCTGATTTGCAGAAACTAGCCTAGCACACAACTTTATGTAAATGCTGAGCCTCCAACCTGACACCTGTCTCTCGAAATGCAATGCGGTGCCACCAGATGCACCACACAGCTACTTGCATACACAATGAATGGGAAGCATGGAAATGACAGCTCCTGTGGCCACATACCATTACTGTTCCACACAATTCTTGAGATCATCCTTCACCTAAGTCTTTAGGGGAAACTACAACGAGAAGTGACTGGAACAAGTACAGGAACCAGAGGAGTGCATTCATTTTAATCGTTTCAATTCAGTTTAGCATGTCTGGTGGTAATATGGTCCATCTGTCAAGGTCTGTTTTAATTGTCTTAGTAACAGGACCATTTGCTTTCATACATTTTGGAAGTGTCCTTTGGGTCCAAATTTCCAGATATTTAATAGCAGGAGAGTCCCATCTAAAGTCAAATCTACTTCACAAATCATGGGGTGAAGCTTTAAGAAAGTATTTGAGACTTATGTGTCTTCAATTTATAGTTTGAGTGTGAGCCAAAGAAGTTTTGGGAGGGATGTGAATTTAGTTACCCTTGTCTCTGAGTCTCTCTATGATTAGACTTATCTTATACTCATCATCACAGTTTAAAATTCCATTAATCTTTGGTTCCTGCCTTATCACCTGAGCTAAAGGTTGTATAAAGAGTGCGTAAAGGGCGGGGCTAAGTGGCAAACTTTGGCACCACCCTCTCTCTTGCTTAATGTGTCAGGATATGAATCCATGAATTATTATTCTAGCCGAGGGGGTGTGAGTAGAGGGATCCAACACATTTCACTGGTCTCTCATTAAAGTCAAATCACTCTGATGCTTGGTGAAGATAACCTCACCCAAGTTCATCAAGCGCTTTTTCTCGGCTGATTAGTGTTGCACTGATATTTTTCTTAATCACATAGTCAACCACATGCAGTGTTCATGTGTTTATCTTTCTTGGACAAACGCTGCGTTGCCGTTTCCACCTGTTCAATCATGCGCTTTGCTCTGATTAGTGGATGGAGGTTTGCCACCTGTTACATTCACGTATTTGCACTCTGTGTGGCCCACCAAAACAATACTTTTTATCACACAAATATAAGCTTCTTCTATAGCATTAAGAGTAAATGGAAGATTATTATTTCAAGGTTGGGTTTTAGTTTGACTTTTGTTGTTGCATTAATAAGATCTTTATTTCAGTACATCTGATTTGACATGTTCAGTGTGGAAATAAGCAGGTGCCACATAAACAAGCAAATACCATGCACACAATTCTACTTCCAGTATCTGGAAGCACAGCAAGACTTGACATCTCTCTTTATGCAATGGGACATTGTGTCAGATGTTCCCAAAATAAAAGCAACATGAACTACAGTCGCTGTGACAGAGCACTTTCATTTGTCGGCCGTGATTAACAGTTAAGCCGTTCTTTTTATTGTGTAACATGTCATTGTTGTAACACTGGCCATCATCCACAGTTTAAAAGCAGTGTGTGTCTCGCAGAAGGGACTTCTGTGTGGATCGCTGCTCTGTTTAATGGTGTAAATCATTGTTATGGTGTGGATTCATGTGACACTGACCCCTCTAATGGCACCAGCATGAACTCCCAGTTTGATTTAAGGCCGGTTGTGATAGCGGGCCCTCCCCCTGTTGTGTAAATGTGTGAGCAGCCATGCGAACGTACATGTCCACTCGTGACACGTGCGGCGCTGACTCAGCTTGCAGTAATGCAACAGACTCTTTGTTTTTGATCTCAAGTCTCAGCATTAGGTGTCAGTCAAAGCGGCGCTCGTGAAAGGAACCGTTTCTTTCTGGCGTTTTTAGCTGTCACGCTCGGCCACAGACAGATGGTCTGAGGAAAAATATCAGTGACAAGTGATTGGCTCCCAATTGTTGTGTCAATTTGAAACAGCTCAGTTAGCTGAGTGTTGCATTAGCAACTCCGATGCTGCGGGTTTTACTTTCAGCTCACATGCAGCACTTGAAATGTATGCATGAATTGTCCTGTGCTGTCACTTGGATGGACAAGTGAGCAGGATATCTGCCAAAGATGTAAGCCAGGGCCTTATTTTGATCAGATCTTGCTCTGGTGGATGTCGCAGACTTCGCCTCTTTGTCTGTTGGCTCCTTCCTAAATCTAATAGCTCAGGTCATTGCTGATGTGCCCAGAGGGTTGAGGACACAATTCCCCTTCCTTTGATTTTCTAAAGAAAGGCCAGAATTCTGGGGAGACTGCATTTAACCTTTGGGAGATGGATAAGAAAGCTGCTTTATCGATTTGTGTTGCTCAGAAAATGAGGGGTGGGTCTTTACTCTGGCCAGTTGGAACCTGTTGGACAAAGCAGACTCTTTTTATGTTTATTATTATTGGTAAAATGTTATTATTTTTCCTGTCTTTGACATTTGTTGTACGTGATTGAATTTGTATTTCAAAATTTGCAAGCCTGTATAATTCAAATGAACTTGGCTCTTGCATCTGTTTCAAACTTCATGTAAAAGGTTTCCTACAGTCAACAAAAGAATTTCAATGCACTTTTGGAATCCACTCAAAGAACTTATCCATCTATAAAGAAATCATCTTTTTCATTGTTGTTGCCCTGATACATATTTAATGATAAACCTGCAACCAAAATAACTTATTTAAGCAGTTTTGAAGCCAGACAACATAGCAGTGACAGATTCTTCCGCTGATGCAAAACATTAAAGACGGTCTGTGATGTGTTGCCTCAACATCAGTACTCTTCCTCACTGTTACCTCTATCCTAATCCCCCCTTAAATAGCTCTGTGGCTAGCCGCGATGCTAACCACTGCCAAGTCTGAAGGTCGCACGCCTTTGATCTCTCAGTCTAGTGCGGCGCTTTATTATCTTTTAACTTTGTTTTCAACTCCAGTTAGGGTCTGAGCCAGTGGAAGAGTGGGAGCTGTCAGCGATACTCAGCGCAGATATAATGCTATTTAAATGCTAATGTGTTAAGAGGAGCAAAACGACCTTTACTCACACTCTGCACGCGGGCGGAGCAGCAGCACAAAACAGAAGCCCTTAATAAATGAGCCTCTTCCTCTGACTCTGTTTCCCATCCCTGCACATCTCGTGTCAGGTGCGAGGTGTGTTTATCCCAGCTGATCCCGGGAGGGGGGCTTTGACAACATTATAGAGCTGGGGATTGATTCGGGTGTTAAGTCAGACTTGATCGGATGATTGCGTGTGGTAGTTTGGATGTGACTGGTTTATTTTTTTTGGGGGGGGGGAGGCATCTTTTTATACGAATGGAGGGCAGGGAGAGACTTTATATGATTGCAGTGATAAAGCTGATTTGGATTGGCTTTCTATCTAAAGACAACAACAGCAAGCACCCTGTCTTTACCACTTCTAAAAATATCCAATTCTCTTGTTCGACTACATCTACAGAATCATTACTGTCATCACCCCCATCAACATTTGCGATAGCCTGACTTCTGATGAAAATTCAGTCCTACAGCTGCGTGCAGAGCTGGAATTGAATTGCCATTGCATTTGTAAATTCACCTCCCACCCCAGCAGTCCATCTAAGCGGTTGGCACCCTTGCCAGGAAGCCGATAATGGGATGGCAGGTGCTGGTATCAGTGTAAAAACAACAAGCCCTCTCCCTGTCCACAGATGCCACTGGTACTTGTCTCCCTGTTTGCAGACTACTTGCCAGAAGGATGCGCATGGACCGAAAGAAGCAGCTTTCTCTCAGTCTGCTTCGTGTAAATATTAAATAACCTTCAAGAGACTCACTTTTGATATCATGGTTCTGCTTTCTTCTTTCCTGTAGCTAGTGTTGAATTCTGTATCAGCAGTGGAAGGGGTGAGAAAGCAGAAAGAGAAATGGAGGGCGGATGAGTCTGTCATCTGTCGTATAATCCCAGGAAGTGCCATAACTCTGCGGGTAGATAATTTATTCAGTGCAGCTCCCCGAGATACCTCAAGGAATAGTCAGCCGTCAGAGAAAGGCCTTGGAGTAAGACAGTGACATAACTTCAGACAGAAAATGTAGGATCACATCAATCTATAATGCACCATCATCCTTCTGTTGCAATTACCAGCACCTGGACTGACTTGGGCCGAGCAGGTTCACCCGATTTAGCCTCCTTGAATACATTCGGTAGTAACGGTCTTGATTGCTTACTTATGTGCAGCCATACAAAAACAGTTCCTCCTCGGGGAAAACATCTTATCTTTTTTTTCCCTCATTCATGCATGCTTAGAGTAGCCTGGATTAATTTTACATCAAGCTGCCAAGTAGACATCCTCATGTAGGACTGGTAAACAGCGAGAATTTGTTTTCATCTCGACAGATGGAGGACGACAGCAACAGAAGAGCACAGCTGCACCTCAGGGGTTGAGATCTTAGACCTCATTAAAAATAAGTTTGAAAGGAATAAATTTGATCCAATTTGAAAGATGAAAAGGAACATCCACCCTTAGTTACACTTCACTTACAGCACAGTAAGTCATTCTGATGATCTCACACAGGTTGTTTGATCTGTGAATATGAGACTTTGTCAGAGCTATTGACAAAATAATCAAGAGGTAAATCCTCTTTGTAGGTCTGTAACTCACATACAACAGTGGCACTTTCACAGTAGTGTTTGAATGTAGAAGCAGAAATTTCATTGTCGGTTCATCATTTTGTGAGCAATCGAGTAGAATGCACAAACGCTCACTGTGCACACGTCATTCAGGTATATCATGTGGTGATGGCTGTTGAGCTTCCTCTACGAAAATTTCACACTGGAGGTCAAAATTCCTGCAATTTTATTGTCAGGCAAACACACCTGGGCTTGTGGCCTTCATCAGAAAACACAACACAAAACACATTTAATATGATTGCGATGAATCATAAGCCAATCGGGCACCAACATTTCATTGAAATATCTTTGAACAGAACTGGTTAAATCCTCTTAATGGAATCTGGTACATTCACTGACACTGCAGTGAAAATCAAGTTTTTTTTACTTTGTTATCATGACCATATGTCATTTTTTATATGCTAGAAGATATATCACAAGCAAAATTTGCAGTCAACTTCATTCCTGACCATTTAAACCTTGCAGCTGCAGTGTAGCAATGACAGATTCAAACCCCCAGGCTTTCATACAAGACAAATCTTAGGAACCATCGTTTTAACTTGCAGGGTGGGGCTTTCTGTATCTTGTTCAATTGGTTTCCAGTTCAAACATGTGCGGCTGAATGACTCCACTGTAACAGCCTGGCCCTGTCTAGCACAGAGAGGTTGAACAGTGTTTGAGTGGAGTTGAAGGTGAGCTGATGCGCTCCAGCTGCTTCAAGCATGGGAGGTTGATTCGACAGAGAGGCAGGGACTACATATATCTGTACACTGTACTGGAAGCAATGGTGTAGGTATATCTAAGTCATTTTAAGTCAGGAAGGGATTATTGTCATTTAAGACAACTTTTAAATGTTGAAAATTAAATGCACAGATATTAGTTTTAAGGAGCTGTATCAATGACTGGACAGGTACTGGGACTTATCTTTATTCTGCCACATTGAAACTGCATATAAAGAATAATTTTGTTTCGCAAGTAAAGAATCCTTACTTACCTAAATCCTTACTGTTGATAGTCTTTCACTGGTTAAAATACCCTTATTTTATGAGTTGGAAATGTATGCCAACTCCACACTTGAAATTGCTTTCAGGAGGTTTTGCCTTGAGGTCATGTGTTAAAGACTTTTCTATTTCCTATTGTGAAGTTAACACAGATAAGCTGTAAATGTTTCCTTCAAGTATGTCTCATAGTTAAGAATACACCAGTACTTTAGAATCATGCCCTTGATGTCATTTATGTTATGGGTGAATGTAATGCAATAAATGAAGCATACTTTAGATTTGTAGTTTTTTGGATGTGCAGATAAGCCTCTCAGCTCTTTAAATTCAAATTATGAAAGAATAACTGTCATTTCCCCTATTGATAATTCCTGACGACATTTCTCCATTATTGTAGCGTAGAGGACCAACGTTGACGCGTTCCTTCTTCTTCAGTGTAGTTTTTAACCGGTTGACAAACAGCTTCCTCTGCTCTGTTTATTACAGCCCTGCTTAATGTAACGTATAGCTCCACCTGATGACAGTACGCTGCCTAGTTTGTTTGCTCCAAAGCGGTTAAGGGATACAAGCCTCAATTGCTTCTTTTTCTTAATGTTTTGCACCATTTCAAAGGTGTGCATCAAATTCCCTTCAAAATTATATGGAAACACAACTTCTGATACACTAAAATAAAAAAAATATATCAAGGCAAAGGTTGTGTCATTGTACTGTATCACAAGTCAGGTTATAAGTAATGGCTCCACAGGTTAGTACAGAAAGGAGACAAGACGATTTCCATTCCTTCATAGCTTTAGATTGGGTTTCATTGGACAAAGCAGCCTTGATTTGTAAGAACAGCAGCAGTTATTCCTCCTGCGTGACATTTTCAAATATCATTCAGTCAGCATGCAGCCAGTTGATAGTAGTCACTAGTGCAACCACAAGGAAATGGTTTTCTGCTGGTGTTTTACTCACTGACGCTAACAATGTTATTCAGTGGAGTGCCTGAATAATCATGACTGAGGTGCTCAATAATATGTATATCAAGGTATCAGAATTAAGTTTATAATAATAGATTCAGAATTTATTGAGTTGTTAACATATTGATTTAAAACTGCCACATTTTGTGTCAAGCTCTCCCCCTATCTTCCCTCGCTCAGTAGCTCATGAAAACTCGCCTTCATTATATGGGGTTACAGTGGGAGTGAAAGCGCATTGGTTTGTGAGGCGTGTCATTGGCAAGCAATAGAGCTGAGATATGATTATTCTTTGTTTGTTTGTTTCCTATTTCACAAGACAGGGTGCAGATAAGTTTGAAAAAGACCTTCGTGTGTTTCTCTACTGCAGTGTGCAGCTCTTATGGAGGGACAGTGAAAACTTATCAAAATCAAGCAATCAAAAAGATCATTATTTTATGAAACAAAACAAAATGCATGTGTTTTTTTTACACTTAATTTGTTAAGCATTTGTTAACTATTTAAAGGTAAAGTGGGTCTGGCATGAAGACCTTCAGATTGAAATCAAGATTAATGCCACAAACTGTTTCCAAAGTAATATCACACTGAGGCGAAAGATCGATTATTTATGGGGTCATTCATAATGGAATGCTACAGTAGCAGGTGGAATTTTAACCCACATCGTCCTGACATGATTCAAAGGGAGGACACTGTAATTAGAGCGGGAATCGACAGTGGCGAGGCATGAAGATAAAGTAAACCATACCTGTGATTAAGTTAAGTACATCTGAATAGAGAGCTGGGACGTTTGCCCTTGGTGACCGATCACACAGGATTGGTTTTTAATCTCAGACTACATGGCCAACAGAAAGAGAAAAAGGGAGGGTGCATGTGGTGATCGCCTCCCAAGGACTCCTATCCGGGCGTACGCCTCACAGCGCACTCCTCAGGGCTTTGACGGATGACACCAGCACCACGGAGTGATAGGCTATTATTTCACTTTGCATTGGATAAATGGCAATGCGGGCTTCTACCTGTTGCCTGCCCTTCTCGTTCTTTCATTCTCTCCTTTTTTCCCCCCCATCTCTACAGCGGTATGCCATTCCAGGCTTGAATAGAAGGAGAAAAATAGGACAGCTGAGATTTTGTCTGTGCAATCTGTAAATTGCACTTCCACTTTTCAGATGTGCTACTTTTGAGCTTTTTTTCCCCTCTTTTTTGTACGTGCTCTGTAGTTGAAATGAATGTAGAGAGTGAGAGTATGGTGGATAATGACCAACTTGTATGTGATTTGGTCCTAAGCTGTTTTTTCTCCCCATCATTAAGTGTGAAATGCATTTCTTTTTCTGGTAAAAGTTTTTTTTTTTTTTTTTACCCTGAGTGTGGTGTAACGTTTTCTCTCTCTGTCTCTTTTTCGTTCTCTGGTTCTTGCTTTCAGACCAACAGTATTCATGGTCGCCCTCGCAGTACTTCGATGAGGACAGCTACTCCCCTCCACCCAGGAACATGAAGGGTCTCTCAGGCGGCCGCCCAGCCCAGCTCCAGCTCACCTCCGCCCACACCTGCGGCCTGGCTGATTGTGACCATTCCCTGGACCACCACCTCCACCATGGCGACTCACGGCCCCCCTCCTACCTCCTCAGCCCCACAGAGAGCTGCCCCCTTGATGGTCACCACCGCTGCTCCCCACGAAGCTCCATCCACTCCGAGTGCATGGTAATGCCGGTGTCCATGTCGGCCACAGACCACTCCATCTCGAGTAGCACTTTCCCCCGCATGCACTACGGTAGTGCTTCGCGGGACAGCGGTGGAAACACTTCTGGTGGCAGGGATTCCCACGACGATGGTGGCTCATCCTCCCGTGGTGGCAGTGGCAAAATGAACCGAATCCCAGCAAACCTCCTGGACCAATTTGAGAAACAGATGCCGCTGCACCGGGATGGCTTCCACACACTGCAGTACCAACGCACTTCTACCACAACCACAACCACAGAGCAGCGCAACGAAAGCCCTGGGCGAATCCGCCACTTAGTCCACTCGGTACAGAAGCTCTTCACAAAGTCGCACTCCCTAGAAGGTTCCTCCAAGATGAACGGGACCAAAAGCGACTCGCACAGGGACAGCTCACACCACCACCATCACCACCACCAAGGCCACCACAAACACAGCAAACGCAGCAAGAGCAAAGAACGTAAATCCGACGGCAGTGGCAAGCAGCGCTCAGGAGGTTGGTGGAGTTCCGATGACAACCTTGACAGTGACAGCACGTACAGAACACCAAGTGTCATGTCACGGCATCCTGTCGATCACATCAGTCACTGTTACCCCGACTCAATGCATGGCCATCTGGGGGGAGACCTGTCGCTAAAGACCTCCAAGAGCAACAATGACGTCAAGTGCTCAGCCTGTGAGAGCATAAGCATGGCACCTGAAGGCAAGTTCATGAAGAGGAGCTCCTGGTCAACGCTAACAGTCAGTCAAGCCAAGGAGGCCTACAGGAAGTCCTCGCTCAACTTGGAGAAGCCCATGACGCCCTCTGACCTCAAGCCCAACCTCAGGCCCTGCCACTATCTGCAGGTAGGTTTGTGTTGTTTTACTGTGTGAGCTGGACTGTGCCTCTCAATTAATAGAAAATATTAATATGCTATTTTGTTCCAGTTCTACTACGGTTAAGGGAAGCAACGTAAAACCTGCTGTTTTTGGTTTAGGAAAGTTATCAATTGCTTAGCAATATAATTAGCAAACAAAGGAAGCAAAACTGCCAAGGAAAAACAGGGCCTGTGTGTGCAGCCAAATCAATGAAAGACACATCTAAAGAGGCCAAACATTGTGCCAATTCTCTAAAAAAAAAAGTGAAAGAAAACACTGTAGGTCATATACCCAAACCAAAACAAAAGCAGCAACAGCTAGTTCCCAGTCTGCCTCATAGACAAACTCTTAACTTGACAAACTCTGAACTAAAATGTGAATGTGGCGGAAAAGCTAAGCATGGCCCAGTCTGTTGGCTGTCAAACAAGTACCTTATCACACAAATCACAAAGCTGTGAGCTACCAGTGACCACTGTTAATGGCTACAGAACACAAACCCAACTAGTAGCCATCTTCCATCAGATTAAAAAAAAAAGTTGCTAGCAAGTGTTACAGAAATACACACAGTACATAAGAACAACAAGAGGAACAGAGGCAACACATGAAATCACAGCCACCAAAAGAAAACAAGTTACTTTTAAACCCAGGTGTAGGGATTGCTGCATCTTGATTGGAGCATAGTCCATGTCCAATCATTTGCAAGGATAGGCAGGTCGATGAACGAGGGCTGGAGCTTCAGACCAATCAGATAGGATGACAGGGACGATGAAGAAAATGCAAAATGGTGAAAATGGTGCACCAGGGTTGTAACGATACAAGTGTTCCAGTACTTTTGAGGTTACTTGACTGGAAAAACTCAAAGTAAAATACAGTGAATTCATCTATATGTTGGTTGATGAGTATTTGGAGATATTAGTGGAAGAAGTAGATGGACATGATGCAGCTGAACAACTGAGGAAATTGTTCATTTGATTTCTCTCTGTTACTGCAGTGATTGATCATCCCATTCAAAATAATGTAACATTCTTAAGAACTACAAATGCTGTAGCACAAAGATAAACATCAGTTCCAAAACCATAAGAATGCCCTGCACAACGCAATATTCTAGAGATATTGTCAGTCAATCGACAAAGGAAGAAAAGCTGCTCATCTCAGCTGGATTTCTGATTGATCCGAAAGACAGTATTTTGTCAGTCGCTGCCCTGGATATCAAAATGCGAACCTATGCCTATGGCTCAGCATGTGACTGGCAGTAGAAAGGACCAGCACAGCAGGACAAATCAATTAACTCTGTAAATCATCTGTGCCGGAGGGGAAGAGTTGGCAGTATGAGAATAAAAGAACAGAAATCAATGTTTATTTTTACTGTTCTGTTTTGCTCCGATTTCACATCGGTCTCACTCTGGAGAGAAAAAAAAAGGTAGCATTTAGCCTGGGCCCATGATCAGCTCTGCAGGAGACCCCATAGCACCGTGGGGATCAATTCAGAGTGAGTCAGCACTTTCCACAGAAGTGTTTCACAGGTTTTATATGCATGCTGAAGGGTAAATGAAATAAGAAAGCATACTTATAAATCCCAAATTGCAAATCCAAGCAGGGAAAAATAGATTCTGTAACAATGCTGCAGAAAATACAGTATATAACAATGTGAGATCTGATAGCGTCATGTAAGTACTGCCTGCAGCCAAAATAAAATGAGCACTTCAGCACACTGCGAAAGAGGACTTGGAGACTCAGCGCTCCAAGCACAAAGTGTGTTGTATGGATTATAGGCTGTTGTAAATGGAAAGCCAATACATTATTCAAATCAGCCAAACAAAGCAGTCTATCTAAGTTTCCATCAACAGTAAGTTTCTCAGGAGGACTCCTTTTGACTAGCATATTTTTTAAACATAACTGATCATCACTTTGAATCAGTCAGACAGTGCACTCATCCACTTAAATTTTTTACAATTCCGGTAAGTGCAGTAATCTCTCAATGGGGGAGTCGCAGTGGTTAGTGCCCCCACCTCTTCCTCCCTTCCATTTGGTCATTCAGCTGAGGTAGTGTCCGAGTCGCGGCACTATAAACACTTCTAAAAATATCCTCCTCCCCTGCTTCCTGCCGCAGGGCTATATTTAGCCCAGCGTTATCAATCCAAGCCGTACAGGGTGTGACACATCTTCCCTCCCCGGAGGAGAATCAATGCCCTCTCAGGGACCTCTCAGAGAAGATGTATTGAAGGAGAGGGTGGGGGAGAGAAAGTTGGAGATGCATACGGGTGAGGTTTATGACTCCGTGGATGCATTTAGATACTCCTGGAAGCAGAGGGGAGGAAACAAAGCAAGATGGAGAAAGGAGATGGCTGTTTTCGCTCCCCATGGCTACTATTGTTGCTCATCAGCAGGAGCAGTCAGGCAGACGGATAGACCCAATAGTCAGGAATGATCCTCTGCACACACTGAGGGGTCACATTGAGAGCATTCACTTCCTGCTGCTGCAGCATCGGGATTGCCCGCACCTATCTGCACTGTAACAACATAAACTGTATCCAGAGAGAGTGTGTGTGTGCCGAGCGTCTGTCTTGTGTGTGAGTGACAGTGGATGGAGGGAGGTGTTTTTGCTGTTTATCGCACAACAGATGGTTTGATGATGTACTCGTCACCTTGTTTGTGTCCTTGGTTGATGACAGAGGAAATAAAAAACTTTGGAAGTGTTGTAAAAGTATGAGGCTGCCAACAGAATGATTTGCCTTGCTGAGGCTCCGTCCACACAAAGTATTAAAATGCATAACTTTGGCGACGTATTTACCTAGCATCCTTCCCACTGTGGCATTTTAATAAGTCTAGCCCTGTCTGACTCTTCTCTGACTTTCCAAAAAAAGAGATTTGGCACTTCTAACCTTGATATCACACATCATCGTGTTGCAATAAAAGAATTTAGGGGTCAACTGATATGTTTTTTTCAGCACTGATACCAGTCATTAGTAATGAAGGAGAATAATAACTGATTAACATTTGCAGTGAAAAGGAAAATCTTGGAGTTAAAATTCAAGATAACACAAACTCCAACACAAAACTTTGCTGAAATGTCTTTAATTACATTTACATCAAAAAACATACATGATTTAAGTGTTGATAGGCTGTTACTTGTGGCATACAACAATCAGCTACAACATCATGACCACTGACAGGTGAAGTGAATAACATTAGTCATATTGGTACTAGGTGCTGTTCTGCTGGAAAACCTTGGATTTTAACATCCGTGCTGATGAGACTTAGACACCCAAATAAACATTGTCCCACAACAAGCACACTCCTTCATGCAAATAGAAATCCCAAATGTCACTGACCTACCCCTGCAGGAAAATGCACCCCACCACATGGAAAAAAACATCAACCAATCAGGAACATGTTGAGGAACATGACAATGGCCCAACATGTTGATTTGACCTCCAAACTTTCTACACCCCATTCTGATCAAGCATCAACAGGATGCAGTGGAACAAGTTTGATTGACAGAGGCCCCACTGCACAAGCCAGAGTGCCCAAAGGATCCAATGCCAGGTGCCAGACCCCATAGGACACCCTGAGAGGTCCTCTTGTCCATGCCCAATGGATCAGAGCATTTTTGACCACATAAGCAGGACCAACACAATAGGTGGTCATAATGTTATGCCTAATCAATGTGTACCCAATCAGAGAGTGCTGTGGGTGGGACATTACTTAGGATCAAAGAATAAGTCAATTCAGTTTATTTTTTATTCAGTTCAATTCAATTTTATTTGTATAACGCATTTTCACAACACATGCCATCACATAGCGCTAACAATGACGAAGAAGCTGCATCAAAGCCTTAGTAGTGCATTTATACATTTACTTTATCTGGTATTTTATAGTGATAGTTGAAAACATGTTGAGTACTTGATCTGATAACCAGCTTGGCTAATAATCAGTCAACCCTAAAAGAAATCTCTGATGTTACTGTTTGTCTTTGTCCATCATCCCCTGTAATATTCCCAGTGTATGTGAATGGTCATGTGATGTGCCTTTTTAGGTGTGTTAGTGTAAATGGAGATTATTTCCGTACGGGTGCTGAGACCCATCTGGACACAGATCATTTTTGTTTTTAAAATGAAAATGTATTAGTGTGGATGACGCCTGAGGTGCTTGCATATTAATGTGTTGGCACGCAGCAAGTCTGTGTGAATCTTTGTGTGTGTGAGTGGGATAGCGCATGCGTGAGAGATCAATGGACTGGACATTGGAGAAGACAGAGATAGATTAAAATTGGCTGCTCTTTCTCTGAAATGACAAATGTGAGGGAATCAGACGTGGCATTAGCCATTGCTCCCTGTCGTTTAACAAATTAGGTCCAATTAGCCCTCCCCAAGCCACGCACACACGTGTTGTTATTCCTTCATGAGTTACGAGCTTCATATTAATGAAAGGAGGTAATTGTGACATTCATCTACTAATGGTGACAGACTGTGCATATATAGTATATAACACAAATGAGTACAGCCCTTTGCAATATCTTTTGAATGTCAAATTATTTAAAATTGTTTCACCTAACAGTAGCTATATTATTTCTAAGTTGGATAGTAGGGGCTTTGCTCTTATTTGAAATTGATAACAGGCATTGTAGATTTACTGTATTAAAAACATAAGGAGGAGACCAGTGTAGCCCAAAGTAAGGGTTGTGTTGCTTTATCTTAAAATCTCCCAAAGGTGTTCTTTTTTATTTAAATCGTGCAGCATACTTGGCCAGGTCCCAGGTTCCACATTTTTCTTCTTTAGAAACTCTTGTATGATCTCCTCAACACCTTGTGTGTTCATGCAGCCCCATATCTTTACGTTCTCTCTTCTGCGCTTCACTGTTGGGACTATGCATTCACTGTGGTATGTTCATGTCAAACATGCCGGATCCCATCTGAGCCGAACAAATGATAATTTCTTGTTCTTTAGCAAAGTTGTATCTTGCAGTTTTTTTGCCAATAAGCAAACAAGTTCTTTTTTTTTCTTGGATGCTGTCCACAGAGGCTAATGTTGCTACATGTTGCTCATGTTGTGCCTCCTGCCACTGTATTACCACTGATGTTTAGTTGATCACTGATCTTTTTGTGTCCTTTTCCATCTTTATGAAATTTCACAGTCACATTTTTGAATTTCATTGGCAATTCTTTTCCATCTGGAGCCATGATGTAGACATGGAGATAGACACTACCCTTAGGTCTTGAGAAAGTACTAGTGTTCACAGGCCATTTTATAAGCATGGTAGTGCAATAAAACTAACATAAAATCATAGGTGCACTCAACTTAGTTTCAATGATCACAGGTTTTCTAACTTGTATGTCAGTGATCACAGGTGTGTTCACTTTTGTTGCTTTAAGTTTCTGCTTTGGCTTCTGTATTTATATAATACAGTCCTCCTAAAGCAGGGGTCTCAAACTGCGGTCCTCCAGGGCCGCAATCCAGCATGTTTTAGACGTTTCCCTCTTCCCACACACCAGATTCAAATGATCAGCTCATCCTGAAGCTCTGCAGAAGCCTGATAACGATCCTGATCATTTGAATCAGGTGTGTGGGAAGAGGGAAACATCTAAAACATGCTGGATTGCGGCCCTCGAGGACCGCAGTTTGAGACCCCTGTCCTAAAGTGTTTGTTTTTGATTGTTCTTAAGAAGCAGTACTCTACTGTTGAACCTAGAAATAATGTAATTGCTGAGAGGTGGGACAATTTTGAATTATTTGACATTTACGTGTATACTGTAGGTGCATAGGCCACTCTTCCTCTCTCATAAGCCTGATCTGCAGTACAGGTGTAATCCTTGCATCCTCCAGTTTCCTTGCACTGAGCGCATAACTTCAGACGACAATAACTTTGTCTATACTGACAGCTCTCAGCCCTGATTAAGTCAGCCACTCTAGCAAACCCAAGCCTGTTCTCCCCCTGCATACAGTAGTGTGGTACAATGAGAGGATTAGTCTTTTGATAGTTTTGCTGATAGGGCATTGCAAAGGGATTTAATAGGCCAATTAATTGCCATGTTGGCTTGCCAAAGGTGGAGCTTGAGAGGCAGAAAGTCTGCTGATTAAAATACAAAAGGAAAGTGCAAAGCAGCAGAAACACGACTGGCACTATGACGGAAAGCTACAGGAGCACACACCTACACACACACACACACACACACACACAGGGGTTCCCTAACATTTTCATTAAGGAGTTCCCAGATAGCAATCAGGCCATGAACCACTACTTAGTGAGATTTTGTCCAGGAACCTGAGGATCAGACAGCAGTTTGTTGCTAAATGCTACTCATCTCTACTGCCTGAGGCGACTATGCGACTTTGTGGTTACCACCATGTCAGCAAGCATCTGCTTGTATTTGTGTTTTATTATCTCAAACCTCAAGTTTCCTTTGATTCTAGAAGAAGGTTTCTGGGCTATAACCGTTTAATAGTCAGTTGTTACGCACATTCTACAATATATTTTTCTTATGTGCTACTGCTCTCCCAAGCCAAATCAATAATAATGGCCAACAATAATAGCATCCTAATTCTTGAAGGGTTTAATAGCTATATTTGCTGCTTTGGTAGCATTTTCTTGCCAAGAATTCTTCAGCATAATAGTGTCTTTTAACATAGCAATTCATACCACTTGGAGCAATTGCAGCCCAGGGCTTAGGTTTAGACTTGTAACATCTGATAGTCTGAGAATGTGTGAAATAGTAATCCCTGACATGCATTGTATTGGACCCGATTTGTTATTTCTTCTATTTGAAGTGTTTATGGCTCTTTTCCATCTCTTTTCCACCTGTTATATTTGTACGAACAGTTCTTATAAGTCTATTGAGGGTAAACATTTATACCAAAATATATGATTATATGAACCCAATGCATGGTATAATTTCAGCAACATGTGGCATAATAGAAGCTGGTGAGCAAAGTAAAACTCCAGTAAGCTAAGGAGCTTAACAGGCTGGTAAAGATCACTACAGAGCTAAATGGAGAGCCAGTATTGGGAAAAGTCCACTAATATTGTGGTTTTAGTCACAAATAATGTTGCATATCTGCTGGATGTGAAAGTAGGTAATTGTTTGTTGGCACATTAACCTTAACAGCCGGTAATATGGCGTGGGTTGTGTATGTATGTGGGAGTTATGCAGAAGAGAATCCAGGGCCAATTAGCCGATTAGTCTGCCTCTCATTAATTCAACACATCTTGAGTGTAGTAGCTCATGTGGACTGTGACAAAGAGAAGCAGAGATTGTGATGGGGAGTTTCTTAAGCCCCTCTCTTGATTAAATACCTAAAAACTCAGTCATGTGTTACATTTTTTAAGCTTTTATTTTCATGAAAATGGTCTCTTCCTGCCTTTAATGGAACTGTTGCTTCCTTTAGAATGTGTAGATCTTTGAAGCCCTCCCTCTCCACTCCGCCTCCATGTTTGCTGCAGCTCGAGCACACCTGCTCACCTACAACACTGCAAAATTACTGTACTCTACGCAATGTGAAGCTCCAATATTGGGTTAATTTAACCATACATGTTTCAACTAGACACTGATTCTGAAGAAGAATACTGATACAGAAAGTCCCATCCTACATGTTGATGGGGTTGGTTAGTTTGTGGTTTGTTAATCCTCATTTGTCCGTCATTGTCTGCAGAATTTGGCAACATTCGAATTCTATTGAAGGCATTGCTGGAACATTGAAGCCCTTTTGACAATGGCTTCAACTTTAGCAAGGAAACCAATACTAAGATCCTTAGTGAAAATGGATTAGATATACATTTTTCTGTAACTAGAGTACTGTAAGTCTGCAAAATGCCTATGTCAAACCAATTATTGACATTTCACCAGAAAGAATGAGTTTCAGATGTGCAGCTGTTACTACATGGGCCAAGGCTTGCAAACAATATGAAGGCTGCATACACAGTTGTAATGCAAAAAGTGTTATTGCAGGACAGAAGATAAAGTATTCATAATGCGTGGCTGGGTGAAAATATGAGAATGAAAGCGAGTTTTGATGCAGCAGGGAAAGTAAAGGGTAGAGCAGAGTCATCACAACCAGAGGGAACCTGATCCCCCTCTTTTATCTGCCATCAAAATCCAACAATAGTCTTTTTAAAATTTATCAAAAGGCAAACATGTCCTTTTGATACTGCTCTTTCTCTGTCAAGGGTTCTTCACCTTTTTTTTTTTTGCTCAGAAAGGGTTTATTTCCCCCCTGGCCTCTCGAGACAACTCTCCACAACACTACTGGAAGTGAAGGGTTTGATGAGTTTTGACTGAATTTGATTCTGTTGTCCTGTCCTTCTAGGATTTTATCAAAAGGTTGGACACTTCACATGATGTTATTTCAAAATCGAGTTAACGCTACAAAATTGCTCATGCCCTCGCGGGGAAAACAATTTGGCCATGCTGGTGGCAATGTCAGTCCAACGCTTTGATCCACACTGAAATATCTCAACAACTACTGGACTAATTGGCATGAATTATGCATGAAAGACTTGTGAAAACATAGATAATACTAATTTTGCCGATCTTCTTATGTTTCCTCTCGTGCCCCCATCAGGCCAAAGTTTTCAGCTCTCCAGTGAAATCTGTCAACGCGATGGATTGGTGCAAACTTTTGTGCTGCTGATTTGTTTTGCAGAGATGATTAACCCTAAATTCTTCGGTGATCTCTTGACTTTACCTCCTGTCAGCCTCAGTTGTGCTTTGTGTTTGATGATGAAATTCTGAGCCGAGATGGCAAACATGATAAAAGCAATAGATCTGCTTCTAAATATCAAGAAGCATGCTTTGCCACAGCATCCTCTGCCAGTTCCCACACGTTTGGCGTTAGATTTGAACTGAGATTTAGTCTCAGAGCTATCACTGGTGTTGCTTAGAGAGGACAAGCTTGAAGAAAAAAGGCAGCAGCTTGTAGTACATAACTGTTTCCTTTTCCTTCTATTATTGAGCGTGTCTGTTTACACTTCCACGCTAACATCTGATAAAATAAAGTGTTAGTAAACAAACAGCATGAAGACAAGATTTCCATGGGGATTTCTGAATGTTGCACATGTGGTAGTATATGTGTGAAAGAGGAACACGAGAGAAGAAGAGTCGGTGGTGGGCGTACAGTTGGTGGTCAGACAGAGAAAAAAAAAAGCCAAAACACACCTGTTCCAACACAACCATCGTGTCCGTTTAATCTTGTGAGAGGAAATGAGGGGCTGGAGACTGGTGTTGGGTGGGATTACCAATGATTGAACCTGTGAGAGCTCTCTAATTCTCTCTCTTCCTCCCTCTCTGCTCGACAACTTCTCTATCTTTCTACACTGTATCCCTCCTGCACGTCTCTCTCTCTCTCTCTCCCTGTGTATCCATCTCTGTCTATCTCACTCTATTTCTTTACTTAATAGCAGTGACTTATGTTTCTTAGTGGGTGTATAGATAGAGCCGCAGAGTTAATCAATGAAATGCACTGCTGCACTGCAGGAGCACTGGCTGAGGTCTGCCTAGCCCCACCACCCAGCACACACACACTCATACACACACTTATACACATCACATTCCCGTTGGCTTCCCACAAAGCTGCAGATCAGATCACTGGAAACGAAGGTAGACACACAAATCTAATATGCAAATGTCTGCACAATAATGCCATGAGATGCTGGTGAGCCATTTCACCGAGACCATTTGTTGGCAACAAGTTTTGTCATGATACCAGAACTCTGACTTCAATATGATACCTGCTTAAACATACAAAGATCAGGAATAACATCATGACCACTTGCCTAATATTGTGTTGGCCCCCCTTATGTGATCAAAAATGCTCTAAATTATTAGGCATGGACAAGAGGACCTCTCAGGATGTCCTAGGGGTCTGGAACCAGGACATTGGCACTGGATCCTTTGGATACTCTGGCTTGTGCAGTGGGGCCTCTGTCAATCAAACTTGTTCCACTGCATCCTGTTGATGCTTGATCACAATGAGTTGTAGGAAGTTTGGAGGTCAAATCAACATGTTGGGCTATTGTCATGTTCCTCAACATGTTCCTGATTGTTTGATGTTTTTTCCATGTGGTGGGGTGCATTTTCCTGTAGGGGCCAGTGACATTTGGGATTTCCATTTGCATGAGGGAGTGTGCTTGTTGTGGGACAATGTTTATTTGGGTGTTTAAGTCTCATCAACATGGACGTTAAAATCCAAGGTTTTCCATCAGAACACCACATAGTACCAATATGATCAATGTTATTCACTTCACCTGTCAGTGGTCATACTGTTGTGGCTGGTCGGTGTACTAATATTGATACAATACCACAATTACAACCTAAGGCATCAGTAGAAGTAGTGATATCACATCTAACAGATCATGGAACTTTTTTATAATGTAAAAACACTAAAGAAAATAGAACATTAATGCAAGGCAGCAGAGGATGTTGTTGCTGAATAATTGTACCATACTTGTAAGAATCCAGGAACTCTTCATTTACATTAGTTCTTTACGTGTTCATGTCTCTCCATTTACACAGGGTTAAATCCTTGGGAGATAATTGCCCACTTTAATTCTTTCTGTAAGAATTCAGTTCATTCTTCATAACTGGTGTTGCTGATCTGCATACTAGTGAACACCGATTTTTAGCAGTTTGCAAGCTGTAGTAAAATTGCCGTCGCCAATGTGAATGCTGCATTGACAATGCAGAGATGTTTCCCACATTCGTGTGTTAATTTAAGATATGAAGCCAAATTAAACTTCA
Source organism: Dascyllus trimaculatus (assembly GCA_024666655.1). Lineage (NCBI taxonomy): Eukaryota > Metazoa > Chordata > Actinopteri > Pomacentridae > Dascyllus > Dascyllus trimaculatus. The sequence goes on from CM045462.1 coordinate 10,763,421, forward strand.
TCACAGCCCTTTCTTTTGCTTCGTCACACTCCGATGGTGAACAGTCATTTTTTTGTCTGTACATCGGTTTTGACAGTTTGCAGATTGTCGCCAAGTGCCCTCATATCTGCAGACATGCATCTTGTTTTGTCACCATGAACGCTGAATTGCGCTTATGAGAGAAAATAAATGCAATGTGCCTGCAGAGAGGAGAAGCAAAACGCTGCACATGCACTGCCCTGCTGTCACAGATCAACGTAACTCATAGAAAATACGGCTTCTATTAAAACACAGTCATTCTTTAAGTACAGGTATTATAAAATTAGATATAGTAGTCGTTTTTAATGGCAGGGTATTGTGATATCTCTCTAGTGTCGTTATATTTTGTAGCATTAAGCACCGAAGTACCAAATCAGGTTGGGTTCACACCCAGAGATGTGGTCACACCCCGGTGAGCAATAACATTCATGGTAGAATGCGGAAAAATCATTTTCTCCGAGACGTGTTTCTTATTTATTGAACAGAATCGAGTTGATTAAAGGAAATGAAAGTTCTGTTGTTGCGAAAATGTAACTTTGAATCTGAAACTTCACCCTTGCGCTGCGAAGTTTCACACAGCTCCCACAAATCATGTCTTCTCCTGGTGGGATTTTTAGGTCAAGGTGAGCAGCGAGGCACATGTTAACATGCATCGGTGTTTAAGCTGCACTAAGCACGCTCAGGCTCCATACGTGTTCACTAAAGCCATTACAAGCTGCTGCCCACCGCTTCTTTCTTTTTTAAATCTTCACAGGGAGACACCCTACTATCTGCCCAGTTTATCAGCGAATCCAAATTAAACAAATCTCACCACAGCTTGTGCCTGTCCTCTGGCGTTCCGTTCATTAATTAGACGTCTAAAAATATCAAACCCCTCCAAGACTTAATTAACCCATCGACTCCATTTGGTAGATGGTGTGTGCCTGCGTTTGGAGGGGAGATGAATGACTTTTATCGGTGTGTGTTTGGGCGTGCGTCCGTGTCCGTGTGGCTGAGTGCACGTTCTAGATAGAAGGCATCGCAGCAAGCTTATGCATTCCTAACTCATCTGTGCATGCCTGCGTGCTTCTGTGCATATTTTTTTGTGATTGACTTTTAGAGTGTAGGTGTGTGCTTTTGTGCCGTATATATATATGCTAACACCGCTTTTCATGTTGCAACACTGCAGCCTTGCAATGAAATCTGCTGCTAACGCTTTAGATTCCCAGAGAAACTTGTCGTAATCCCCATCAATCATGCTTTTCTCCATGCCAACTTCACAACACAAACGTAACACAAGAGTCAAAGGCGGCTTTGATTCGGCATTCTCTGTGATTCCCAAAGAGTGGGCTGTGATAAAGCAATAATTGATCAATTATTCAAGTTGTTTTGATTTGATTTGACTCTTGTTAAAATAGCAATTGTGCACTGGCATGCTTGGATGCTTCATGGGAAGCAATTTTTTCCAGAATATAAATACAACACGTGGACATCTTTAATCCCATTGATGAATTTAATGTTTTGTATTATTCATGTATTATTAATGTTTTCTGTTTAGAATTCTTGATGCTTTTCATGCTTTCTCTGTACGGTTTTCATTTTTAAGTGTGTTACTAGAAGGGATCACTCCTGTTTTTATTTCCTTTTGAATAATAATCACATATCAGTTGCCATTTTTCCAATACTGACATTTGCATCGGAAAACGATTAGAGTCCTGTGTCTGACGCATCAGTGACATTTGAATGTAGCCTATCTCCTCCTGACATTTGCCACAGACAGTCAACTGACACCCAGTTCCCCGTGAACCTGTGAATAGTGAGTTAGCCACTGATTGGCAGAGGGGAACATATATTTTGAGCGTAACCACACGTTCATCCAATGTTTTAGTGGTTTTGAGGCAATTGCCACTGTAAAGTCAAAGAAATATGGACAAGAGTCAGATTTAACTCCATAAAATCCAGGGAAGTGTGGATTTGTACTGTGCCGACAGCTTGCCAGGATGTTAAACTGACATATGGGCATAGCATCAAAGTAGTCGTCAACTTCCACATATAATTTAATGATTGCTGACAGTGTCATGTTTTATGAGTGCATGTAAAAGCATGACGAGCTGCGGCTCTGACAGTCAGCAGTGCAACAAGGTGAGTCTAAAAAGCAAAATGAAGCGAGAGACGTCTGTGCTTTTGCAGGTTGTCTGCATCTGTCTGCGTGTTGTGTTGTGTCACCGTCGCGCGTTTGTAAGAGTAGCCGAGATCCTGACTCAGCTGCTGTTGTCACGGTAATGCAATTGTGTTGTATTGAAAGAAAAACTGTGAGTACGTGAGAGAGAGAAAGGGAGAGAGAGAGAGAGAGAAAGCATATAAGAGAAAAAGAAAGTGCGGCTCTGTGCGTAATGAGCTTGTGAACAATCATCGTTGCTTCATTGTGTGAGTGGGTGAAGCTAGCCCAGAAGATTTTAATAAGCTACACCATCTGCAGTACAGAAACCTATTAGGATCATATAATAGTGCTTCTATGTGTTGTGTAATGGCATGTAACATAATAGAGTCGCTTTTCTTTTTTTTCCCTTTGCGGTAAGCTCACGATTGTGGAAATAATTTTGCTCCACATGATCTGTATTCATATTCGATGACAAGCTACATGTGTTCTGCTTCAAATGAACTCCAATAACAAAAATTGCCTGTCTGGGCAAAGCATGTAGGACTAATATCAAAGTGCATTACCCTCCTCTTAGTTATGAGCCTCCAGAGAGCTCTGTGCGAGACGCTCCGTTTGTCTTCCTGCTCGCTCCACATGCAGCATTTAAGACTTGCCTTGATGTCACTTGTTTGGTGTGAAATATTCCCTCCATGTGCAGTAAAGACAAGCAAGGAGTCCATGTCAGACACCCTGTTGTCACTGTGAACGCTGTAATGGAGACGCTGACGTCAGAATAGTCAATTACTTGGTTTAATGAGTGGAAGAAAATTGTGCACGGCCTACCTTGTTTTGATGGCAGGTTTCCACATGCGATAGCTACAACAAGATGAGTAAAGATAGCTCCTTTTTATCTCTGTTTTAAGGCTTTCTTCTGCCAGTAATTATGATTAACATATCAGCCAACTCTTACAGCAGCGTCTTAGTCAAGGTTTTCATCAGTTTGTGTGCCGGCCAAACTGCAGAAAAAGCTGAAATACTGAGCAGCTGTGGAAGCTGTGTGAAGGCCTTTAATGTGTGTTGAAGAAAATGGTTTCTGTGCCGTTCAGTGGATGGAACTAACTGTGCCAGCGATAGGGGGGCTTCAATTCCAGTGTCTATCAAATGGCACATTGCTTCATTACTGGGAAATGTTACAACACTGGTTTTTATGGGTTTTAATGTTTTAAAATTGCTACATTTAGATTTACATGGTCCTCGAAGAGTTAAGCGCGATTTCAGTCATTTGATAGTGTTTAAATTTTAATGGCTGCTCCGCTGTAGCAATGCAGAGGGGGGAATAAAATGAATTTTGTTCAAGATGTAGTGTTTTGGCCTTTTACTCGTGTTTTATGTGGATGGGAATCCACAGACAGCATGCAGTAAATGCAGAAAGAGGAATATGTGTCACATTACAGTGTTGGATGTAAATTTACCCTGATATGAAAAGGGTTTTTTTTTGTAAAGCAGAATCAGCTGCTGTTAAGTGTTTTTAACCCCAACCAAATAAGTTGAATATACCACCTGCCTAATATTGTGTTGGTCCCCGTTATGTGCTCAAAAATGCTCTAAACCACTGGGCATGGACAAGAGGACCTCTCAGGGTGTCCTATGGGGTCTGGGACCAGGGCATTGGCAGTGGATCCTTTGGGTGCTCTGGCTTGTGCAGTGGAGCCTCTGTCAATCAAACTTGTTCCACTGCATCCTGTTGATGTTTGATCACAATGGGGTGTAGGAAGTTTGGAGGTCAGATCAACATGTTGGGCCATTGTCATGTTCCTCATCATGTTCCTGATTGTTTGATGTTGTTTCCATGTGGTGGGGTGCATTTTCCTGTGGGGGTAGGCCAGTGACATTTGGGATTTTATTTGCGTGAGGGAGTGTGTTTGTTGTGGGACAATGTTTATTTGGGTGTCTATTTCTCATCAGCATGGATGCCAAAATCCAAGGTTTCCCAGCAGAACAGCACATAGTACCAACATGATCAATGTGATTCACTTCACCTGTCAGTGGATAATATATAAAATATCAAGTCATTTGTAGTGACGATCCCAAGCTAATCCACTGTTTACCTCAGTTCTACAAGCTTTTTAAACATCTTTCAGCACCAGGTTAACTATCTGGTAAATGTAGTGGAGGATTTAGTAACTATAGGGCTCAATATTTCCCTCAGGAGTTGGTAGAGAACAAAACAGAGCTAAAAGAGAGTGACTATGAGACACACATTTGTCAAGTGGCCAGAAACACCACTCTAGTGCTTTATAATGTTGCTTTGTGTCTATTAAATACGTGAAAAGGCAACTAATAGCTATCAGGTTCTGCATAATAGCTTTATTAAGTGATACTATTCCAATGCTTTAGGCACAGCTTGTTGCATTGTTCCCAGTTATTACATCTTTTAACCTGCTTTGGCTGTTTTCTGTTTGGGAATTCTATCTCATATTATCCTGATGCCAGTAGAAACACACCATTAGTGCATCAGATATGGTGCGTGTATCTCTGTAAACCAACAAATATGTGTGTTTTTGTCTCTCTCTCTACCAACCAGGTGCCCCAGGATGAGTGGGGGGGTTATCCTGGCGGAGGGAAGGATGATGAGATCCCCTGTCGTCGGATGCGGAGCAGCAGCTATGTTAAAGCCATGGGGGACGAGGAGAGCGGTGAGTCGGACTCCAGCCCCAAGACATCGCCTCAGAAGTCGGTGCGACCAGATGCCCTGGTCAAGGCCATCATCAGACCCAGGGACCTGCTGGACTCCCAGAGGTATGACACATGCTGCAGAAAGCTTTCAGTAGTTCATGGTGTTTGGCTCTTTTTTGGTTTGCTATTTCCATTTTTCTTCCTTGCATGTCCTTGCTTAAGTATTCAGTTTGCCTCTAGTGCTTGCACAAAGTCAACAATCTCCATCTTAAAAAGCTCTCATGCTCATTTTAAGAAAGCAACCAAGTGTAGAATATTTATGCACTTATGTCATCTTCATGTTTTTTGTGTTTGTGTCAAAAAATACAACCAGCCCCAGTCAAAATCTGAAAACTATTGGTTGAAGCCTGTTCATTCATACTCAGTGTCTCCTGGGTGGGACACCTCTGGGATCCAACCTGGGGACACTGAGGTTTTTGATGGATACATGCTGACAATGAAAAGCCTCAGATTACACATATAGTGGCTTTAAGTCAAGTAATTAAAATATTATATATCAAAATCTTTGTCAATAATCTTTAAATATCTTTAAAAGAGATTGGTGAAACTAAATACTGTCAATGCAGACATGTTTATTATTTTTATAGCTGCTTTTATATATGTTCCTATTTTTAAAATTGCATTTTTAAGAGTGTATCTCCTCTCAGCTCATTACCTGTTTATGTTTTGAAAATCATCTCTGCTCTTGCTCATTCCCTCGTGCGATGCTGCTAGTGTCTCCTGCTCGGCCCCACCGCTACATCAGTGTCAAGCCCTTGATAGCCGAACCCTGCGCTCATTAGAATGCCTTCATGGGTGGTGTTCATATCAGCCTTAAGAAAAGTGTTTCGGCACATTCTTCTGGGATCTGTCCTAATAAATGATGAGGAAATAGAGGGCTTTTGTTTTGTTAACTCAGTAGCAGAAGAAAACACTCATAAGAGGATTACACGATGAGACGAGCGGGAGACAGTGTCACAGGAAAAGGAACACAAGCAACTACGTTATGGAAGAGATACAAGAAGAGTTGCTATGATTGTGGTATTCACAAATCCATTAGATTAGAATGAAATTAGATTATAGAGTACTCAGATAAAAATAAATAAACTAAGCTCTTCTATAGAAAGGCTAGAGCGGAGAGATTCTTCGGTAACAGCTCTGCTTTTTCCCTGAAGGTATTTGCTTGGGTTGTGTTATCATTAACATGAATATTAAAATTATCTGGCTTTCTTAATACTGTTCAAGGCCAATTATAATAGAGTTACAGCGATGATACACTGCAGAGATTACTCTGAAGCTGTTTTTGGTCACAAGTGGATTTTCTTATCTAACCTGCCTGCTGTTCCTCTCTGTTGTATGTCATGATATTTCTTCATTTTTTTTCCAGCAGTTTCTTCTCACCTTTTGTGGTACCTCACATCCTTTTACCATCTTGATTCCATCCATCTTCTACCCACTTCAGTTCAACATGGTACTGGGTGAAAACCAACCAATGATTCAAGTGATGCTTAGCTGGTTATCATACTTAGAGGCTGTGAAAATGCTTATTCTGTCTATTATTTCCAGCAGTTTCTGGATGTTCAATTTTAAAATCCATAAATGAAACTATTTGCCAGTCATCATCTTTCTTTACTGCCTTGTTTGATTTTGGAATTGTATTGTAATGGCACTCAGATGCCAAACTATTACATTGTGTGTGCAGATTCCTATTTCCCAAAGTAATTTTTAAAAGGTGGCAATACAGGAAAGCAAATTCACTTTTGTTCCCTCTTCAAGAGACCTGCTCCTCTTTGTTCTCAGCAGAGTGTGAAAACAATGATTACAGCTGACATTCACAAGTCTGTTTTAATAATGAGACAATCTAAAGGATATCCTGGACCTGCTTTTTCAAAACACTGTGTTTTTTCTGTACCTGCTTCTCTTCTCCTCTATTGAGTGCGTCTGCAGTACCAGCCAAGGTTTGTGTTGAGCGTTGGGGCCTGCAGTCTCGTCCTAAATGGCAGAGGTTCTGATTGTGCCTTCTCGTTTTTAGACGGTCAGATGTTGTCTTTCCTTTTATCAAAGGTGTAATGGCAAAAAGCGTAGTCAAGATGAAAGAGAAGTGCTTTTTGGTGATTCTGTGACCTGCAGAGTTGGTGTGTTTTAAAGTAAGGCTTTGATTTAGGAGCAGTACGCTTTGAGAATTTGTTGTGGACTTCATTCACCTGCTTTGTGCCCTCCTAAATTAAAATCAAGGGGATTTTATGCACTTTTATGCCTTTATGCAAAGGAAGTCTACTGGGACTGCTCTAAAAACCTTTCTCAGTGACAGAAAAACTCATGTCTGGGTACCACATATCCCTTGTGAATTATCAATAAACCACTTAGAATAGATAAAATGGGGTTCAAACAACCATGTCTGACCTCAGTTCTTTTTATATTAAAAGTATCCTGGTAGTTGTGTGAACACCGAATGACTTGGAGGTGTGGAAGTGTTTCAGTTAATCATAGCTCTTTACAAAAATACAGCTTTTCTTCCAAATTCATTGGTAACAGAGTCCATGTCGTGATAAAAAGGGAAGCTCCACTGCTTGGGCTCAAGAATGCAACAGTCTGCCTCGGTCTTTTTAATGCTCTAATGAAACGATGTGCAACAAACAAATGAGTCAGGAGAATTAGGTTTTCTTTCACAATCAAAGGTATTTTTAAAGATCCCTTGCTTAACGATTGGTACCCTGACCTCAAGGTGAAGAAAATATTTTGATATGAAGTCCATTTCATTAGGTTACATCAACCTGACTGAAGTTTTAAATCAACTAATGCAGAAATTTGAGTTTAAATGTTAACTTAATGCAGTTACCAATGCTAGTATGTCAACCCAACTCCTTGAAATGATGTTTGCAATTTAAAAGGTTTATGTAAAGCAGTAAATTAGAGTTTTATCTTGCAACAAAGCATTTAATTAAGTGGTGTGAATGGGTCCCTTGAATTACTCCTTAGTCCCTCCTGCAACTCCGGACGTCCTGACACCATATTCTTGGACAACTGATATTTCTTGGCAATGCTAAAGGAACATTATTCATCAGCATTAGATACTGAATTATTTCTCGATTAAATGAGATTAAAAGTTAAGTAAACATTTGGGCTGCAGATGAGAAAAGGAGAGAAGGAGAGAGCCAGGAGACAAGATGTATAGTGTGGTTGTCCAACCACAGTCACAGCGATGATGGATAAATCTATAAAATTGCGATATAAAAACAAAGGAGAAAAATGTAGGCACTGTAGGAGTATGACTTGCAGAATTGTTTCTTTGAAAACAATAGCTAAGACTTTGCTGTTGCTTCTCCCGGTGAAGCATAATGGTGGCACATCCTGTTTCATTTCTCCTCAGTGCGGTGTGTTTTTACTCAGGGAGGACTGTGTAGAAAACCTCCTCACAGGACTGCTGCGACTTTAGCATCAATCACACCGTGCGTCTGCTCAGCTGCTGCTCTGGCAAAGCCTAAAGGCAAATAATCGGGCATAAATTGTCGGCATTATGCAAAGATGACCTTGTGTCTGACCTCGGTGTAGAGTGTGGCCTGTGACAGACACATAGCTGCAGTATGTCAGGGAGACAGGATCCACATACTGACTAGCGCTGATGATTCCCTCCCTCTCATTGTCATATCCTAGTCTCTCACTTCTCAGGCTGCTGACCCTGTGCTCATTTCCATTCAGCAGCTTTTTTAAAAAATTGCTACTCTGTCATACAGCATGCCTCTTTTCCCTGGAAGCGTTTAAACCGCAGCGGGCAACACCCACAGAATTGGCTAATACGCATCGCCGCTGTTAACCTGACACGCATGAAAACACGCATACACACAAACTGGATTAATGGTGAAGCGTGGTGCGTGCTTCTGATGTCTCTCAGCAGAGGTAGAGATCCAGAAACCAGCTCTTACTGTCAAATACTCCCCCTTTCAGACCTACATAATAAGCTAGATATTCATCCCAGTGGATGTATAATGACAAATCGAATGTTATGGATTGTGATCAGGGAGGATCATAATGATATCTGTCAGAGAGGATGCAGTCGTCCGCAGCTTTTAACAACTCTTTCAGATTATGATGTAACGGATGAGGCAGCCACAGTGAGGTACGCTACTTTTTTTCACATCTCGCAAAGCTCCCCCCCTCTCTATCCAGTCTGAAAAGCTGTAAACAGTGAATGATTTATGAGGATGCAACAGCAGGAAGGGCTATCAGTTGCAGTTATTGTACTCCAAGGCCCCTCTAAATAATGGCTCTCTCAGTGGTTAGACTGAGAGTCTGCTGGGCTCTGCTGAAAAGCGAGATATTGACCAGCATGGATCAGGCTGTGTGGCCCGGCTCTCAGTCCATTGACAGCAGCAGTAGCGTTATTGAGTCTGCGGGAGAAGGTTTGTTGGTGCATTCATTTCAAACGCCAGGAGTGTCCTCAAGGGTGTCATTACCGAAGAGTTCTGAAGCTACCCCCGAGCTCACTTTATGAATGCCATAATGTGGTATTGTCTGAAATGTTTCTGATTGCAGCGCCAGACCATTAAAGCGGCCAGGTTGACATCAGCAGATAGTAACTAAAGGCTGACAGACCATATATTGATATTGAGACTATAGTACAGAAAAGGAAAATATATGTGCAGTAGTTCAGAAATTATATCTTGATTACATATTTTGTCCCACTTGGCACATATCTTCTTCACAACCTTTTAAAAAAGCTACATATCAGACTTTTACAGAGGAATTATGGACTCACAGAAAACTGCTTTAGCCCAGTGCTCTCTTGAGGTCACTGTGGTTACACCTGATTCTGACATTATCAGCCCCTCCATTCTGATCTCTGATAAACAGAAAGTAACCCTGAGTGTGTCGGCATGTGAATCTGCAGTGGAGTCGTGACCCTTGAAAATGGAGCTTTTGTAACATGTGGTAACTCTAGTGACAGAGTGTATTTAAACTCAAACCATGACCCTTTTTTAAACGTAACAAAATACCCACTGAAAACGCAAGTCAAAACGAGACTCGCTGTGAGTAAAAGAATAAAACTATGATGATAATCCGAGATGGAACTCAGGCTTCCATTTTTGCCTCCATCCAAGACCTCCAAGTCTAAACGTGGACTTTGAAACTGCAAAATTGCAGCTCTGTCATCATTAAATTAGGTGATATTCCATTTACTGAGCCTAGGAGAGCATCCATCCATCCAGCTATTCATTATCTACACACTGCTTAACCCTCTGTAGGGTTGTGGTGGGGCTAGAGCCTATCCCAGTCGATTTAGGGGGAAGGCAGAGCACCCTGGACAGGCTACCAGTCTGTCACAGGGCCACACATAGAGAGACAGACAACCAAGCGCATTCACATTCTCACCTATGGACAATTTAGAATCACAAGCTAACCTCAGCATGTTTTTGGACAGTGGGAGGAAGCTGGAGAACCTGTTGAGAACCCACGCAGGCACAGGGAGAACATGCAAACACCACACAGAAAGAAGATCCCTGGTCCAGGCCGGGACGCGAACCAGGGATCTTCTAGCTGCAAGGCAACAGTGCTATTAGAACATGTGTGGCCCATATGTATTGGAATGATACAAGATGATAGTGACATCTGAAACAGGTGTTAAATTAACGTCTAGCCTCTGACTGGGCCACTCCAAAAAACAAATATTATTCGAAGTCATTCTTTTGTAGATTTAATTCAGTATTTAGGGTCATTGTCTTGCTTTATCACCCAGTTCAGCTGATAAACAGCCATCTTTACATTATCCTGTACAATATCTTGATAAAGTTGGGAATTTATTTTGCCCTTGATGATAGCATGTGTCAAGACCCAGAGGCAGCAAAGAAACCCAGAATTATGATGCTGTCTCCACTTTACTTCACCTTCAGGATGAGGTCTTAATGCTGGTATTAAGTGCCCTTCTTATGCCATCTTTGGAAGACCTTGATGGCTTTTCTTTGTTTTGTTGTAGAGCAGTAGCTTCCTCTACAGAATCCTTTCATGTGCCATTTACTACCATTTGTCCTTTGAAGTCCTCTTAGCTGAGCACCCACCTCTTAAACACAGCTTTCTCTATGCCTTTTGGCCTTTTGTGCACAAGCAATGTAGTTTTAGGTCACTAAAAATAGGTCTTTTGGTAAACTTTTTCCACTGTAAAGATTTTCAGAGTCTCCATTTGCAGTAGTGATGTGTAGGAGAAGCTGAGTTTTTGGTTTGTGAGAGTCAGAGTGTGTGCCATAATCTGCTTTGCTTACAGAAAGTGATTTGTTCAATAGCAGACGTAGTCAAAATAGCTAACTTTGCTCACTATATTTTTACAGATAGTTGTACAGTTCCACTATATTGAGGAACAGAGTCATTAGAATTAGTAAACACATGAGTGCTTGATTCTTGGTAGCTTACAGGAACTGGTAATAGCTTCAGACTGGCCATCAAAGCTTTAGGGTAAGGGTTATATCACTGCCTGCTGGTTTGGCAAGCTCTTTGATAGTACTTGTAATTGATAGTAATTGTGATTTTGCATTTTCATGTGAATTTTTAATTTATTTTTTATTTTTTAATGAAAACAAAGGACGGGAACCAAATTTTAAAAACACGTGTGTACAAGTTGACTAGACTAGAGTCTTTTTAGATCTTTGCCATGAGACGTGTTTTGCATCACAGATATTTCTTATGAATAGGAAACACAAAATGTGATTTTATAAGTCAAAGTAGCTCCAACCCACACCTCCTGTTCTATTGATTGGACACAAAGTTTGATAACTCCAGACTCCAATTAGCTTTTGTTAATGCCATTCTTCTCAGGGTTATGCCCCTTGGCTACAGTGTGAGTGTTTCAAGGGTCTGTTCGGTACAGAACAATACAAGGAATTGTGTTTCCTTAATGAAGCTAGATTGTGTTTGGTCATAACTGTAACAGCTCACCTACTTTATCTTACCACCCTAAGTAGAAAGCAACAAATACATACATATATACACCAGTCAGCCACAACATTATGACCACTGACAGGTGAAGTGAATAACATTGATCATATTGGTACTATGTGGTGTTCTGCTGGAAAAAACTTTGGATTTTGCCATCCATGTTGATGAGACTTATATCCTAAATGTCACTGGCCTACCCCCCGCAGGAAAATGCACCCCACCACATGGAAAAAACATCAAACAATCAGGAACATGATGAGGAACATGACAGTGGCCCACCATTAATTTGACCTCCAAACTTCCTACACCCCATTGTGATCAAGCATCAACAGGATGCAGTGGAACAAGTCTGATTGACAGAGGCCCCACTGCACAAGCCAGAGGACCCAAAGGATCCAGTGCCAACATCCTGGTTCCAGACCCCATAGGACACCCTGAGAGGTCCTCTTGTCCATGCCCAATGGTTCAGAGCATTTTTGGCCACATAAGGGGGACCAACACAATATTAGGCAGGTGGTCATAATGTTATGCCCAATCGGTGTATACATATACAGTAAATCTATGTATACATACATCTGGAGGAGCAAATATCCGTGTCACTACTTTAAAGTGTGAAATATCTGTGGTGACCTCGATTGTACATTACGTAGTTCCCAGCAAGCAACCAGGCACCCATTCTTTAGTTCCATCTGTGATCTGAACACTTTCTATGTTAATCTGTGATTTTCTGAAAATAGTAGCTCTAAATCACCCATTAGGCAGCCAAGCTGAGTATGAAAGAGACGCTAACTTGGATTTTGAAATATTTGGAGCGAAAAGTAACATCAGTTCCTTGGAATACGTTGAACGGCATCAAGCTTAGCAAAGTAGCATCATTTTTCCTAATTTTGGATGAGCAGCTTAGCTTCATCATTTCCAGTTGCCTGATCAGTGTATATGCCAGTGTTTCAGTCGAGAGAACTTTGGAATGCTGTTACAGCTGAAACAAAATGAGTTTCAAATCAGATTATATAAAAGGATAGTCCTGTTTGTAAACCCAAGTGGCTTGTGATCATTTTTTAAACCATAAAACACTAAAAAGGAAACCATAGTTAATTGGATAAACTTCTCCCGACAAAGCTTGTTTCATGTATAAGAGTTGACTCAAATGTTTTAAATCACTCATTTGGATGAAAATATTACAACTGAGAATTTAAGCTGGACAAAGTTTGCATAGATAACCTGCCCTGTTCTGTTTGAATATATATCACTTCATTGTCTGGAGTGCGCCCTGAATATCTCATTATTTGTTCAAAAGTGTGACCACTTGCAACTTTTATTCTTGGCACCATATCTGTTACTGTTTTGAAATCCACACATAAGAGGCATCAGAGACGCGAGTGCCACTTGGCATGAGAGTTCTCATCCTATTACGGTTCATTGGGCTTGCTGAGATGGAATTAGATTGGATTCAAGACAGAAAATGGCGTAGGGTGGATTTCCTCTGCACTTGTAGCAATTTGATGTCCCTCTGGGGCGTTCAGATGGGCCAAACACAAATTTGACAGCAGCGGCTCCCTGAAGCAAATCATGTTAAAGTGAGAACAGGCTGTCAAGCTCTCTGTCACTCCTGTGGTTGACAGGGTCGCCTCTTTGTTCATCTCACCAATAAAGAATACATCACAGTCACGGGCGCGCTGAGCTGGAACAGCCTGCGCACTGGAGGTAAAGTTAGGTGTCATTGATTGTTTTAATTGATAATCATTTACCTGGTTTCACCCCACAGCCGGTCGTGTCCTGGAAGCTGCAGAACTGTCAGCTGTGATAAACCGATCGTGAATCACCTTTTCTTGTGCCTTTGTCATATGTTCAAGGAACGTATTAATGATGATAAACAGATGACATGTGCACATTTCACAATTACTTATAAGCATAATTAATCAATCAGTAGCAATATGTCACATCTGATAACAGGTTGCATTCATACACATGCACAGAGGAACATAATCTTTTTGCATCCATCTGTACACCAGCTTCTATTGAAATGACTGTGATCAAGGCACAAGCCATTTAATCAGACCCATTTTTGTCAGTTTCCAAAATAACTCAGCCCATCCATGATTAGCGATAATTAATGACGGTTAGCACAGGCAAAGCATTCGATAATTCCAGATTTGTCATAATGTAATTACTCATTTAAATAGCATTGTGTATGAGCGTTTCTCACTCAGATCTCAAGGTCAGAGCAGAATTCCAATCCATTGATTTGTGGCTGCGTGGGACGTGTCGTGCATAGTTAGGCTGCTTTTTCTGTTTGCAAGGCTTTTTCTCAGCACTTTCTCACCTCCGTTTTGAGTATAAAACTGAAAAATATATAATTGTGTGTCTTCTACTACCTAATTTCCTGCTCTAAAAGATTGCACCCTTCTTCACGTGCTGGCACATGGCTTGAACAGAATACACAAGAGATTAAATAGACGTCATGGATTCAGTGATTTGAAGGTGTATTCATCTCAGTTTTTATCCTTTCACAAACTCCCCTTGCCGTAGTATCATGATCTTGATTTACTTGTCTCGTTTTTCTTTGCCCCACTGACAAAACCCAAGGGAGGTTTTCTCCTGAAAGTCTTGCAGTGCTTTTATTTTGTCAAAATGGAAGCATATATTGTGATTTTTTGGATTAGTCCAATTGCAATACTTGTATGTGCTAATGCTTCTCGCACAATCTTTTATTCACGCTTTTCTTCAGTCCTTTTTCTTTTTATGCACTGTTCAGTCAAATCATTATTTTGAACCTTTCTCCTCAGAAATCAGGACACAACAGCTACTGTTAAAACTGGACTTTGTTTCAGCACTGAAAGAGTATTTTCAGTGGCAGCATGAAAGGCAGGAAGTGTGAGATCCCCATCATCCCGTGCCTTGATATTGGCAGACAATGGAAGTGCATTAGCACCAATCAGAAACATTAGAGGAAATTTGCTGTGGCATGATTTGATAAAGGGCCAACGCATCCTCAAAACAGCCTCCCCTCACTCAACTCATGATAATAGACATCTCTACGGACAGGGATGGGTGAAGTAATACACATTTTAAGCCTTAGCCAGTGCACTTCTATCTGATCTTGTCAGCTAAAAGCCTCACTAACATTCATTGCTCGGGGAGGGACAGAAGTTGTTTTTTTTTAATCCTCATTTGGCTAAATTAAACAAATCTAATTAGCCACACAGGGAAAGAGTGTGCAGTTTATGATGTAGTGCAATTGTTGTGTGCAGCACTTTATCCTCAAATGCTTTGCTCTGTTTTCTTGGTCATTGGTGGTTGACATTGTATGCAACACCTACTGTGTTACACAACTCATAACACACTCCTCATTATGTCACTTATGTGTGTGTGTGTGTGTGTGCACGTTTCATTTAGAAAGCATTACCTCGAACAGGCAATTCTGTCTGCCAATTAGATCAAATTTCAACATTCTCCCACTTTTATCATCACACAACGGCCATGTTGGTCATATTGTATCACCCTAATGTTTGCAGCACTTTGGTGAAGGCTTCCAAGCAAACATTCAGTCGTGCCACAGATTCCATACAGAGCCAGTTCCATTGGACTCGTGCCCAGTGACGTCACATCCATCCAACTCCCACTTGTGGGACCCAGTAACTCTGTTTTCTTCTCTACCCCCACAGCTCTTACCGCCTGGATAAAATCAACAGTGACATGCGTAACTACATCACCAATTTTGCTGCAGACTTAAGGTGAATACAGGCTCAGTGCCTCCCCCTTACCCCTCTGTTGCTGCCATGTTGCAGTGGTCAGATGTCGGAGCCAGCTGGCTGGCTGCCCTGCTGACATACTCAATATGGATGCCTCACAGAGCAAACACTCAAGACCAGTCAATGAGAGGTCACCTGGGGCAATCCGCTCATACTGCCATTGCATAAGACAACATTAAACACAATATAGATATGATCTGAGTCACTGCTGCACATCGCCATGGCAGTAAATAATTTTCTTGCACGGTATTAAAAATGATGTACGTTGTGAGAGATTAATCACATTAATTGTGAGATAGCTCTTCTTCCCATTTACAGCTTTCTCACTTTAACCACTTCACTTTTAATCTCTGGATGTTTCCGCTCTAGGATGTCTTTGGATGTTTAGAAGGTTGATATTACTTTGCAAACACACAGGGCCCTGCTACGGCGTCGCAAGATGGATTGGGGGACTTTTAATCATGTTGGCATTTTCTTGCTGCCAAACACCAGCGTTTATCTCTATAAAAAGCCCAGAAACTGCTTACTCATCCCTGCCTGCCATTAGAAATAGATCTGGCGGAGGGAACCCAGCCTCGCTTTGCTATTCCTAAAGTGACTTACGTAGTATTCTTCAGTTTACTTAAAGCGCATTTCTTCCTCGGCGTCGCTCTCTCCATCTTCTCTCCAGCAGATTCCTAACCAGGCTGGAGTTTCTGAGCATCTCTCTTGCTCTGCTGGGGGTAGCACATTTAATTGACCTGGCTGACACCGGGGTGCTCGCCGAAGTGCTTGCTCACTAACTAGCTCCTGATTTGCATTTCCCTCATTTCCAAGCATTGATTGGATGCTTCAGCACAACGGAAATCGAACTGCCTTTTTTAAGGACAGCGATGAGCGCGTCAGTGTAGCAAGGGGGGGGGAGAAACAGAAAGAGAGAGAGAGCCTCCCCTCTTGAGAGACACACTGTCATAACCAGTCTCCCTCTCAAGTTCAGGTTGCCCAGAGGAAGCCCGCTGGCCTTAATAGCACTTAATTGTTTTTGTCATCATGTTACACCTGTAGTCACTAGTCAGACTGCTTGTTTATCAGTTAAATTATATTTAATTGACTTGTTCAAGAAGCCGTGGCCACAGCTGTAGTCCCACTCCCTGTCTGTTTGTCTTTTTCTCTCTCTGTTCAGTCAGAGCTACCACTTGCAAGCCACCAGGGACATGCACCCGAGCATTGCCCTGGATCCCTCCGCCAACTACAACTCGCCCAAGTTTCGCTCCAGGAACCAGAGCTATATGCGGGCCGTCAGCACCCTCAGTCAGGCTAGCTGCGTTAGCCAAGTGAGCCAGGTGAGTCTCTCAGTTTGAGAAAGGTTTTCAAATCCCGACTCGTAATGGGGACCAGTGCGTCACACTTCACACTGCAGAGGGGCCCGGGGGAGTTTGTCGAGAGTGTCCAACAGAATTTAGTAGAATAATATCACATAGTTCTTCATTTGAACCTCAGTAAAAACGGCCTGACTGTCCTAGTTTCATCATCAGTGCAAGTCTTTATTTAGACATTGTTTTTGAAAACCCAGACATCCTTTTTGTCTGACTTAATTTTAGTTCCACTCACTTTATATGACAGATCATTTTACATCGTTTATCAGGACAAATTAAAGGACTCCCAACAGGCGTTGTTGAGATATTCATCTCCTTATTGAAAGAGGGGTATTGATTTGTTTGGAGTCTTAAAAGCTCAACTAAACTCCTGCTAATTCCAAATCCCAATAGAACAAGATGTCTATCTCTGATTCTTGATATTGCCAAATGGGAGCACAGTAATAACTGTCAAACGATTTCGACTCATTAAAGAACCATTTGTAAGAAGTCAATATGAAAGACGTTGCCAGATATGTCACACACATCGCAAGCAGGATACAGAGCAGCTCTTATCAGCAACAACACATTCTTTTACAGCACTTTTTAAAACAGTATGACCTTGACTTTAAGAAAATTACCATTATGTTGTGGGGTGTTTGCAGAAAGCAAGAAGCACTGTAGTAAAAATTAGAGCTCACAGGTCATCAACTGGTGTGGAAACAATTTCCAGGCAACGCTCAAATACAAAAGTAGTTTTTGTGACATTATAAAAAACACAGTTTTCATTGATTTCTCTGCTGTGTTATGGCTATTAAAACATGTTCACTGCATTTTATTTCAGCAGCACGCCTTGTTTTTATTGTAAGTGAAAGT
This sequence comes from Dascyllus trimaculatus, assembly GCA_024666655.1. NCBI lineage: Eukaryota > Metazoa > Chordata > Actinopteri > Pomacentridae > Dascyllus > Dascyllus trimaculatus. Next base: position 10,781,159 of record CM045462.1, read on the forward strand.
GACAGACGGAGACACAATGTCAGGTTTTCTAAGCGAGCAATTCATTTCTCCGGAAAAATAAATATCCCCACCGGATTAAGAAGGGAGAAAGCACGCTCATGGCTTTTGTTTTACCGCAGGTGAGTGAGACTGAAATAAATGGCCAGTTTGAGTCTGTGTGCGAGTCGGTGTTCAGTGAGGTGGAATCTCAGGCCATGGAGGCTCTGGACCTGCCCGGCTGCTTCAGAACCCGGAGCCACAGCTACCTGCGAGCCATCCAGGCCGGCTACTCCCAAGACGATGAGTGCATCCCCCCCATGGCCTCTACTGTCACCTCCACCATCCGGTCCACCACAGGTAAGAAAAATAAGACCAAAAAATTCATTTGCTTAATACAATATGTGACATCCTGGTTGTTGGTGTTTTTGTTTGCTTCAGTACCGACAACCTGACACCAAAAGCTTACATTTATCATTGATGTGCAGTAATGGATGAATATAGAACAGCTAGTGCAAACTGGTTGTCCTGTCAAACAGCTTCGTATCTTTGCATGAATCACTCTTGTATGTTTCCATTTTTTTTATGGAGGTCTGATTACCGTAGTTACCACTTGTGAGCTGTGCCAGTTCATCCTACTGTATTTTGGATACAGTGCTTCATCTGCTCATCCACTGGATGCATCAGAGAGTAAAGCTATGAACCCTATTGAAAATCGCAAATGGAAATTGTCTGAAATAAAAAGTCAGGTCAGAAAATAAGGACACGACTGTTTTTTCCACCACATTTTGGAAATCTAACTTTCTTTATGGTGGCACATGGTGACAGCGAGCATTCAGCTTTTGCTCAAACTGGGCTAAAAAATGGTTCAGTTGTAGTATGCAGAGTGTGCACTTTACTTATAAAGCCGGTTTACACTGTGCTGGAAACGCTTTAATGTCACAGCAATGAAATTTCATCGCTCAAAGATTGTTTACTTCACACAGATTATTTTGTCTCATCTCAAAGCTCATGTTTGCACACAACGAGATCCTATTACAAACTTGCAGACTATTGTGTCTAGACCTGGATAAAGGATAATGAAAAGCTGACAATGACTACACTGGTAACCGAACTGTCATATGTATCGCATATGCAAACTTGTTACAATAAATCCAAACCTACTCAGCTGACATGTGCATTTATTTCTGATACTGAGCCTTGATTATAAATTGTAAGCTGCTGCTGGTGGTTTCAACATTTCCCATGATTGCTGGACTCACAGAGGAAGGATACGTCTTTGTACCGATGAAGAATGTGGGAAGAAAAGAAGAAAAAAGTGCCTGGACAAGAAGTCTGAGTGGATTCTGCCTCCTCCTGCCATAGACTCATGAGCTAACAATATCAGTCGGACTAAAATAGGGAGAGTTAGAGGTGTGGACATCTGGAGATGTGCTTATGATCAATTCTTCATACCCATAAATGTTTGCTTACACTGCTTTCTCAGTAAACTCAATAAAATATCTTTGCATTTGTAGGATGCAGAGTTTGGTGTGTGATGATTTTGCCACTATTCTGGACATGGGGCAATTAAAGCTTTGATACTGTCGGTCAAACTGGACCTCACATTTTCAATAGGGTTCATACTGTACTTCCTGATTGATGAGAAAAGGTTGGGAAGCTTCGCTCATCTTTGCCTCTTTTCACTGCACAAAGTTCACATTTCCTTACCTCAGCTGAAAGCGGAAGAGCATGCAAGGATTGTTCTAACACCTCATTTATTAGAAATATTGTCCATTCTCTGTGATGTGTTCTGGGAGCTAGGAGTTTCAGCTTTGTGCATTGAAAAGATGTGAAGAATGCATGCTACAAATTTAGGATGAGAAGGCAGTGTAAACTATTAACGCAAATGAGTCAAAATGGGAGTGCTTTTTCAATGTTAGACAGCTTTCAATACTTTATTGTAAAATGATATTACGTAGCTTTAATTTTAAGCATAGAAATATACTTCTACAATACCGATGTGCAAATTGGGATAATAATCATTAAGTTCAGCATTTAACTGCTGCAGATTTTAACTATTATCTTATTTTGACTCATGGCATTCAGTGCATGACTTGATGTTACTGCTTTGTGGCAATAAAAAGCACATTGTCTCCAGCTGCTCACACCTGTGGCTATATTACAGAAACATATTTACATTTGTCTTCCAGACAGAAATTATGTGCAGGAAGACTCTTGTTTACCCGACCAGACCAGTATTCTTGAGGATTTGGCAGACACAACCCCTTTGACTCATGATGATCTAGGCTGTCCCATCAGAAGAGACAGGCTTTACCGCCAAGATAGCATGGGGGCGACAGCCAAACCTCTGTCTGGACCGCCTGTTTCTCCAAGCCTCTTCAGATCTCCCAGATCTAGTGCCCCAGAACGGCCATCGCCAAAAGCCATCCAGGCCAGTATCAAAGAGTCTGCCACCTTGGCTGCAGCCATCAGCATGCAGTGGAAGGAGGAGGTCTCAGCCATGCGTCGAGAGTTAGCTGAACTTAGGAGGGACCTCTGTAAAGAACTTCGTGCTTTCAACAGTAATTTCAACACTTTTACACAGCATTACAACACATGGTCTCCCCAGGGTGCCAACGTGGCGGCTGGAGCTGGGGCAGGTTTAGGGGGAGGGGTTGGGACTGGCACAGGAGCAAGGGCAGGGGCAGGGCCAGGAGCAGGAGCAGGAGCAGGAGCAGGAGCAGGAGCAGGAGCAGGCGCAGGAGCAGGAGCAGGAGCAGGAGCAGGAGGAGCAGGAGCAGGAGCAGGAGCAGAAGCAGGGCTAGGGGCAGGGCTAGGGGCAGGGCTAGGGGCATGTCTACTTGGAACTGCGACTGCAGAAAGAGCCACTGGAGGAGCAAGAGAGAAGAAACCCCAGGTGTCTAAAGTGTCTGTGGGGACCCAGGCCAGAAGCAAGGTCCTGGTCAGGCAAAGCACTGCAGATGCAGCTGTGAATTGTCCAGAAGAGAAGGATGAAATGAAAACCACCCGCAAAAGTCTGCCAAAGCAGCTGTCAATGGACCCAAGCATTCTTGCCAGTCCACAATCAATGTATGTGGAGAGTGCCATACCACTTACTTTGGATCCAATACTTCCTGGCTCTGTTAGAGCAGTCCAACCAGGGACATTTGACTTGACTGCTTTGCCCTCCACATCTCAACCAGAACAAGAGCCAAAACCAGAGCCACAACCAGAGCCAAAACCAGAGCCACAACCAGAGCCAAAACCAGAGCCACAACCACAGCCAAAACCAGAGCCACAACCAGAGCCAAAACCAGAGCCACAACCAGAGCCAAAACCAGAGCCACAACCAGAGCCAAAACCAGAGCCACAACCACAGCCAAAAACAGAGCAAGAACCAGAGCCAAAACGGGAGTTGGTACCAGAGCCAGAACCAAAACAAGTACCGGAGCAAGAACCAGAGCTGCCAGACCGTGCAATTGTGACTTCATCTGCCATGGTTACTAATGAGACAGTAACCACTCATGATACACTGCCGACTTCTTCAGAAACAGCTCTTAAAACTTCCCAGGATGAGATGAGAGTGAAAGAAGAAGAAATACTAATTGCTCCAGAGCTAATAAATGTAAGCTCAGCTAATGATTCCCATTCACATACCGAACCATCTCAATCTGATAACATGAAATCCCCAGACTCAGAACAAATTGAAAGAGATAAGATACAGCTGCCATATCCAGTCCCTGTTGTTACTGTGTCTCCACCAGAGGAACATGATCATGACATAATGTCGGATTCAGATTCTCCAGATCCTGTAACTGAGGACAAACCAGATCCAGTCCCTCAAGACCCTACTACTGCGTCTTTACCATATTCAGATATAGACCCAGATACGTCAGACACAACAGAAGTGGATCCAGAACCCTCAAATTTACCCACAGTGTCTTCATCTAACCCCATTAGTCAAGACCAAGTCTCAGTCTCTGATTCACCCACGCTTGGTCTTGATACTGTTACACCATGTAATTTAGAGACGGACATCAGATGTCCATCTATTGTTGTGTCAGAGTACCTTGACATGGACTCTCCTGCAAGTCCAACTGACAGTGACACAAATCCAGAGCCCATTATCACCCTTCCTGATTATGATTCTGATGTTCCCCTGGAGCCAAGTACATCAGTCTCAACCGTTGCTTCCAGCTCAGTTGAAACTCAACCAAACATCGAACCAGATTCCCAAGACTCAGAGTGGCCACCCCTTCCAGAACCACTGGATACCACCCCTATATATCATGCCGATCTGGTACACTTTGATTTAGTCATGCTAACTTCACTAGATCAAGATGACCTAGACTCAGTGTTCATGGATCCTGAACCAGAGCCTTTTGACCTGAGTGTTGACTCTTCCTCTAATGCTGAGGATTTAGACCCGCCCATGTACCAATCAGACTGCCAAAGTTTACCGACTGTTGACCCTGCCACGACTTCCCCTTCGGATCTTTCACAATCAACAGAGTTGGTTTGTTTGGATCCAGCTATGGAGTATCGCTTAGCTCACATGCCTCAGGATGTAGCCTCAGAACTACAGGAAGTTCCATTTCCACAGGTGACTGTTACAGTATCCCCTCCTAGTTCAGTATCTCCTGATACATCACTGGAAATGGACTTTGGACCCACAAGTCCGGCCTCAGATACTGATCTGCCTGGTACAGATCCATCCCCACCAGATCTCGAGGATATACACTCAGAGGATATGGAGCTCATGGAGTCATATGAGGTAATAGCAGAAACACTGGAGTGTATCTCTGTATCCCAGGAGACTGTGGGATCTGTGGAAGAGGGGACCTTAAGTAGTCTGGAGAGATCCTCGAGCGAGCAAGCCTTTCTGTGGTACCGGTGGCAGAAGAGGGTCCAGAGAAGAGACTCGGTGCGCCGGAGTGCCAGTGTGGAACTATGGAGCGGCAGATACGAGTACAACAGTGCGGAAATCACATATGTGTCTCTCACTCTGTGAGCTCATACCTCATTCTCAGCAGACAAAATGTAGCTCAAAGTTTATTTATAGCTCATGGTTTGTAGCTGCCAGTGCACTGTAGAGCAACGTACAGATATAAATGTTATGTGTTCATTGGCATTCAAGTGCGGACTTCTATCTACACATACCTGCCGTAATATATCATGATAAAATGACTGCATTGGTAGCAGCAAAACCATCTTTCATGGACCGTGAGATACTGCAAGAATGTAATAAACCTACTGTGGTGACAAATGTACTGAACAATAATACTTCAAAAACATTTAATGAAAGCAGTATGAACTTCTCTGAAGCAGCTGTCACCACTGATGTGAATCATCTTCCACGACAGAACTCCTTTATTCAGCATACCGTGTAAATTATTGGATACACGAGTAATGAATGTTCCTGTTCCGCCATTACATCAAAAATGTTTTACACATCTATTTTAAGAGACTCTTTTAAGAGCTCTAAACAGACTGTGGACAAGATGGTCTAATGTGAACGAGGTCTCGACAATCCTTGCAGTGATGATGGAAACTTTCCTTTTCTTGACTTATTTTGAACTCTCTGTGTATTGTCACTCTTAAGTGGAGTGAAGAAAATATTGACAGTTATCATATAACTATAAAGACATATTGTTTACTATGTGAGCTGTTGGATGGAAAAAAGAAAAAAAGACATAATGCTGTGGAATGATGTTTGCACAATCTTAGATGGAGCTGGAATACTGTACTGTTACAGTTGTATGCAAAAGTTCGGGCAATTTTTTTTTTTCTTTGTTGACATTTATTGTGAAAAGAAGTGAATACATCCCTTGTAGCAAATGAGCATTTCTTCAAATGTAAATGCACTTTCACTTTTTGTTTTTTTAACTTAAAAAATTAGACAAAATCAAACTGTAAAGGTGGCATGTGCAAAAGTTTGAGCATCCATTTACTTGTAAAGCCTCAGATCATCATTAACCTAATTAGCCCTCTTTCAGATCAATGAGGAAAAGGTTTGCACAGCTGCACCCAAACTGTTGCATACAAGTGTAATTCATCAGAAAAAACTCTCATCATTTGCACTCACTCAAATATAAATACAAACCAATACAGTTACACTATGTAGCGTCTTTGTAGACACAACCACCATGTTACCTACATGCAGATACACTTAGCAGTCAAACATAAACACATATCTTAGCTGAACTGTAAGTATAAATACATTAATTTAAAAAAAACAACACTATAAACCATTAGATCTGTCTGATAATCTGACTATACAAAAACAGGCTTTGTTGAGAGGTGATATTGTATTTTCTACTGTAAGATATCATCTTAATGCTCAGGAAACAAAGACTGAGAATGTAATACCAATGGGACATAAATGTAATAACATGTTAAATTGTGTTCCTTCCTGAAAAGAAGTGTGTGCCATTGTGTGGCTATTTTTTTTAACATGTGTGACATTGAATGATGAAAATAACGTTGTAATGATGCATGACAGATGGCCTCGATATTTTGTGCATTTCATATACAGTGCCTCACTGTAAGTATTTGGTTCTATTCATAGTTTCGTTTTGATATTCAGTGCAAATGAAAAGAGCCTACATACCACCGACGACGCAGAATTCTGTTACCAGCAATGAACAGCTAAAAAGCCAGGCAAATTATAAGATATATCTGTGCTATCTGTCCAATTAACGGGCTCTATATGGAATCGCCCACTGAAGTCTGTGCTCTAATAAAGTGCAGTGGAACAAAAAGAATCTTTCAGCAGAACATCAGTGAGCTGCCAGAAAAAGATTTTGCCTGTGTGTGTTGTTTTGAATTGGATATGTGCAGAGCACTTTATGAAAGTTTGCTAAATTGGCTGCATCTAAAAGGTTTTCAAAGGGGTGGGAAGTTAATTATTGTTGTATTCGTTTTGCCCATTTCACCGACATAAAGTGCGCCGCCCTCTTCCTCTCTGGGCCTCTTCCGTGTTTAACCTCTCCTTTGCAAAACTGTTAACTAACAGTAGTGCATTATGACAATAGACAGTAAACATTATGTTTCGTTACATATAAACTCCTTCGGGATTCAGCCATGCAATGACAGATGAAGGCATATTTCTACTATGAACTTTAGAACAGAGGGAATGGTGCTAGTGAGTAATTTTGCCGAACTGAATATAGATTTTGCAGAGAAAACACACTGGTTAACCTGTGTTTGTCATCACACAACACTTACTGTTATATTATTAAAATGCAAATTTGCCAGTGGCCTCAATGGCAAGCCAAACAAATGATCTAACTTACTTTAATTTGCATAATTGCTTAGACTGCTGGCTTCTTTAAACTTCCTTATGACGATTAAAGTTAGTTTTAAAGGGTAAAATCTTCTGCTGAAACATTTTCTTAGTTTAGAAAATGACAAATATCTTCATCATTATTTCACACTTCACTAAGCCCTTTACATACTGTATATACCCATAGACCCAGTTTCACCCTAGGGATCAATAAAATACTCAGATTTAGATCCACACATTAAATAGAGTAGTTATACCCTCACATTCTTTGGGAGTTCTTTTGCTATTTTTTAAAATGAACCCTGACAAACAGTAGAGGTTGTGACGTCCTAAATAATACACAGGATTATTAAACATCAGAAAAAGAAGGAGTTGATGTTCAGAGTTCTGCTTTAGTTAAAAAGTAGCTCAAGTATTGTAAAGTCAGTGTTATATTTTCCACATACATAAATCTAGTCATCTCCTCAAATCTGCAGACACTGCAGGAGTGTGCATGTGCGTACTATGTAACATCGACCTACTGTGCATTAATGCAACAAAATCCGTCCAGCAAACTAGCAAGTAGTATATTTACAACAGCTAAGTGTCCTTTTGCATGCACCTGTCTGTACATTCACAAGAGAGTATGATCAAAGCTTAAAGAACACAGTGGACTGGATGTAGTCTTACAATACAAAACCATGAACACAGAAACAACAGTTTACTTTTATGCTTCTAAAATTATCCAGAGACTCTATACACGAGATGGACATAGCCTCTGGATGTGACGAGTAAAGCCAATCCTGTGCCTCAAAACTGCAATTCTTCTAAATGCCAGCAGGGGGTTACAAAAAGAAGTCCTATTGTATAGATATGTATGAGAAAATGATCCTACTTCTCCCTTGATTTGGCACCTAAGTAAACATTTTCCTAATGAGTTTATTGTCATGAATGGTAGGTTCAAGACTTTTTGAATACAGCATGATGTTCATTATTGTCCCTTTCAGATTAAAATAGATGATGAAGCAGGGTATGTGTTGGGGTGGGTCTACCTTGTGGTGGACATGCCACTACCACAGTCAGATCCACTGCTCACTCATTTAGTCCTATTTTGGAAAACCAAGATGGCCATGTGGAAATATGAAACTCAGTGCGTCAAAATAGTAGTGCATAAGCCAAGTCCATATGAAATCAGTGACTCAGAGAAACTAAGCATGCTTCAGTCACCATTTATACCACACTGCTGACACCATCTGATGCATGGTTAGGACACAGCTCCATTCACATCACTGATAAATCACAGATTTACAAACCGCACCAGCAGTGATTGTTGAAGTGTCTTTATATCACTTATTTTCTTCATGTCATCAACTTGTGAAATAAAACAAATATGCATTTTCAGGTCAGTGGTAAAACCACGTTAGGGTAACAGAGTCATATCAGATAATGCATGTGAGCCACTTCACACGAACCCTAACCACAGATCAGTGCATCTGTCTGAAAGATGCATTATTATAATAAACATTAAAACATTTTTAAAAAAAAGCTAAGTAGCTGCAGGCGGTGCAGGGAAATAAACAGTACCGTATAGGTTCTGGTTACTCCTGCATTGTGTGCTCTGTGTACCAAAACTGCTTTGGTTGCTCTCTGATTGAGGTGTTCATCTGGAGTTACGGTACATGGTGATGTGCCACTCTAATGAAGGCCATGATGTTTTTGTGTTCTTTTTCTTTGTGATATTGCCATGAAAATACATAGATCCCACTGTGCAAGATGATCCTCAGAGCCTGCAGAGTCTCCCTGAGTCCAACATGAATCTATCCTTTGTGATGTGAATATAGATTGTACTGTGTGTTGGGGCAAATATGCCCACCCTTCTCAATATCCCCCGACTCCCTTGTTTTCAGGGATCCAGTTCTGCCTCCCCTCCACCTGCAGCATTGACTGGACTCCCCAGCAAACCCCAGGTAAACGTCCTACCTGGGCCGTTCTCTGTTGCTCCATTTCAAAATGCAAAAATATTACTTTACTGAGACATGAGCTGTGTGGTTGCAAGTTGGCTGGATAAAGTATAAAGAGAAAAAGCATTTGTCTGAATATTCACTTTGAAAAATATCACATATTTAGAGCGAGCATGGACTTGAAAGGTCACTATATAAATAACGAACTACAAATTACTGTTTAGTAAACAAGCAGTGGGCTTAATGATCCATTCATGCTAAAAAGATCAGTCTCCTTCTAACAATGCAATTTGACCAGCTGACAGTGTTGTTTCCTTTTTTGAGTTATTTGAAGACACTTAAGCTTGATTTATACTTCTGTAAGTGCACATTGTGTCGATGCAGGGTACAACAATTGTGACTGATCCGCTTACACAGCATATTGATTTACGCAAATGCAATGCTTCTGTGAGACAAACTCTTACATGTGATAGACCTTATATAGCTCGCTCATAATGCAAATGGAAGAGCCCGTGTTCTGCCATTGTAACCATACACCATTTTCTTTACCAGTCCGTGTATAGACTCAGTCAGTCCACATGTAATTTTTCTTTCATGAGTAATTTCTGCAAAAGTACCCTCTGTGCAACATTTCTTAGCCGCTACTCCAACATAATCGGCTCCAAGTCACTCTCCAATATTTGAACTATAGAAGGAAACTCACACAGTAGTATGGAAACCCCACCGCTAACTAGTGTGTTGGGGATTAACCACAAGTACAAACACTCACTTGTGTTTACCACCTCCTAAAGCTACAGCATAGGCTCTGTGTTGATTGAAGGCAGGCATATAAATCAGACTTTACTGTGCTCATTCATGAAGCACAACCTATAGTAGCCAGATCGTCTTGAAGATGCAGTCACTCCACTACACCTGCACTACACCCTTACTCTAGACCACCCTGCTTTTTCTGATTGAGAGAGACTACTGCAGCGACAGACTTAATTGTTCAGAGTGCTTTTTCCACCGTCGCTTGACATATTTACGGTTGCGTCGCTTTCTCAAACCTGCTTTCCCACATCCCTCCACTCAGAAGTCAGTCTGCAATATCACACAGTCACACATGCACCACCTGCCTGCTGAATGTTCCTATTATTAGCCTCCATTTGGTATTCTGGTGATCTATCTATCTAGCTGACAAGACGTCGATTTGTTTTCATGAAGGGTGAGGTTAAGAACACATCGACATGCATCTAGCGGGTGACATGCAGATGCTTTTTCGGAGCGACGCTAGGAGCTAAAGCAAAGGAGTCAGGGGGGTGTCTTCATTACAGCAGCCATTATTTAAACATAGGCTTGGCAGTGTGACTTTCATGAACAATAGAACAAGATGTGAGACATTAAAGGCAAGCGAAAGAATGCCCTTGATCCACGGATCAAGAGGAGCTGGCCATGAAATGACTATATTTACTGTCACGGAGGTGTCTTATTTGTTGCCAGCGGTGTTTTTGTTCTCAGTGATCCATCACAACGCTTGGGACACTTTAAACTTTCACAAACCATCCAGGGATGGTTAAGTATAATCTTGAGTAATGACTTACCCGGTCTTACTTTTTCTTGGTTATCTGTTCTTGACTATTTTTAATGTTCATTTCTTTATTGTTTCTGTCTGCAATGCTCGTGATAGTGCCAATAATGGAGTCCACCATCCATCTCCCGCTCCCTCCCTCCCTCCAGATCATTTACATATCCTTAAAAGCCTGCTGCAAAACAAACTGCTGCATTTCCCTCGCAGTGATAAATCCAATCGGGGAGAAAGACTCCTAACGACGTGTCACTCAACTACCCCCCCCCCAAACCCCACGCCCATGTTAGCATACAAGCCAGTCCTGATAGATAGAGAGGTCCTAACAGAGATGGAGTGGTTGAATCACCGCCTTTGTGTCTCACGTTAATCAGGAAGGCTGGCACAGTGCTGGTTGTTGTTTGCGTGTGTCTGTGTGTGCATCTCAGAGAGAGATTAAATTGTATTCACACCGAATATATTTAGCTGCCTCTGAAGATACCTCTATCGATGACATACCTCTTTTTAACTGTACTCACTGCGCTGTCTGCTCAAACTTCATCAGCATGCAAGGACATTGTTTTGGTTGTCTTGGCTGTCGTGGACGTGTTCAGCACTTTGACAGCTATTTAGATGCTCAATGCCTTTTATATCCAGGCTAATTTTTCATTGGATTTCTTTCATGTTATTTTGTCACTTGCTTCGAGTGCGCAAAGCGACCCAGAAACCAAACCAACTCTTGTTTGTTAGAGCACTCCCTCCAATCAGGTTTGCTGCTTATACCAGTTTAGTTTTATTTGGTCAAACACAAGTTCATTTAAACATGCACCTGCTGCAATCCATTAAACAATAGATAGACATACATGTATGCACCATTTGAGCACATTATTCCATCCCTGTCTCTCAAAATTGCATTCCTATACAACTAAACTGCATTCTCAATTAGATATTAAGGGGAATGTATTTTCAGCCAGACTATTGTTGTCTTGTATCACAAATACATTTCAAATCAACATATTTTTTTGCCATTTTTTAAAAGTTTCTTTGCTATTGTACCTTTTCATCCAATCAGTCGTTTATTAGGGGGTATGACCCATCACCTTGCTAACCCAGAACATGAAGGAAAAGCTTCAAACATGTAGTCAAAGTGTGTATTTTAACCCAAACTCTGCTACTTTCCTAAACCTAACCACAACTTTTACAAGTAATTTTTGTTCCTAAACATGGCCAAGCTTCTAGCGTGTAGGTATTGCTGTGAAAGTGTCAAAGTGTGATATTTGCCTAGACCTAACCAAACAGTGAATGAAAATTGAAAGTAAACAATGACTGAAAGTGGAAATAAAGCTGAAGAATAAATGAAAATTCAGAGACAGAGTTGAATATTAACCAGTGATTTTTAAACTTTTTTTTTTTAGTTATGTCCTATTTTGAAGCAAAATCATATCAGAACTTCTGTTCCCTCAGGCAGGATGTTCTTATCAATCCACTTCCTGCTGTTCTAGGCTTGTTGTTTCATTGTGGAGAGTGAGTCGGAATCTAGATTCCAATTATAAAAAGCTATCCAAACCTAAGTCTCTCCCCCAACACTGATGGTAAAGTTAAGAAAAGTCACATCTCTAAATTGACTGATCGGACAATGGGACAATCCTTCACTTAACGTGCCATTTTACTTTACTTTCTGAATAAATGCTAACCTGAATCTTTCATGCTATGCTTGTTTAGCTTTTAGTTGTTCATGAATAGTGCCTTCTCATGTTTTTAGTCCTAGTCATTAGTCGTGTGCACTCCCCTTGCATTGGGATGACCACCCAATATGGACTACCCACATAAACTCAAACTAGTGTTAAAACTTGCCTTTAACTTTGGGCCCTCCACAGGATCTGCCAAGTCTCGGAGCAAAACATGACATAGGTGCACTGGTCTATAGGGTTAGCTAACCCTAACCCTATACCCTAACCCTTACACCAATGAATGTATCTTTGCAAGTTATACAGTGTGTGGGAGTCTGTTTGAATCTTTTGGATACGCCCTTCCCCTATGCATCTGCCTCATGCAAGAAGTGTGCAAAGAGCTCATTTGGAACAAAAAAAGGCTCTAACACTGTGAGATTTGTATATTTTTAAGGGTTATTCGGGATTTGTCACCCTAGAAACAAACCAGGGCTTTGTGGAGTGTGCATGAATGTATTTTAACTCAAACTATGATCCTTTCCTTAATCTAACCAAGCGGTTTTGTAGTGTAACCAAAGTAGACTGTGACCAAAAACAATTGAAAACAGTAACAGAAAATGAAAGTAAACAGTGACTGAAAACACAACAAAGTGTAAAAATTTTGCCCCCAAAAATGGAACTACAGGATCCTTGTGTTCATTAATGCCACCATCATCACCCCATCCAACCTCCAAACATGGTCTTTGTTGCTCTTTTTAAGCACAAAGAGAAAGAAACTTATGAGTTACATCATGTAGATGCCGCTCAATAGAAAAAAATAGGCCAAAAAAAATGGAAGTACATCTCACAATTTTACAGCTTTTATTGTGAAACTGAAATGCGAACCAACACAGCTATTGCTAATTTTGGTGCGAGACTGCAATGACAAGAGTGGGTGTGAATGCGTGATCCATTTTAATTGATACTAGGGGTGCAAATTCATAATCAAATTAATTAAACACAGTGAGTCAGGGGATTTGAGGCTGTTGAGGTTTTTGCACCCCGGGGCGTTTGCCTCCCTTCGCTGGCTGGCGACTCAGCCTCAGTTGACTGTTTCACTGCTTTTCTGTTCTGCTGAACATAACGGTGGTGTTTAAAAATGCATGTCGTACAGCTGATAAATTTCTATGGTAGCCCACCCACCTCTCATGGTTGCGCTTTCGGTCCGAGATTACACACTGTGCTTCATTTTCATGTTCCAGCGTAATTATAGCGGATCATTGTGCTGGATGTTGTACGTGGCACATTGGCAGCGTCGAGGGCTTTGTTTGTGTCGAGTGAGCGAGTGAGGGAGTGAGTGAGTGAGTGAGCGTACACTAGCTGCCTTCGCTTCATCTAAATGCTGAGTAATACTGCCACAGCCAAGATGGGAGCAAGAATTATGACTCCCCTCTGCACGACTGGCTGGCTAATAATGGCTCTATTTTGGTCCTCCTGCTGAATCATGCCCCCTGAATGGGTCATCTCTTTCCTCCCTTGATCTTTCCGCACTCCCTGATTTATCCTTGCTCTCTAGCATGCACACACACACACACACATACACACACACACATACACGCACGCACGCACACACGCGCACACACACACACAAAACCTCCCTTTCATCCTCTCTTTCTGTCTGCAGAGATTCACTCCCATTTCCCCTCTCGCCTCTACGTCTTTATTTCTTCTCGCCCCGTCATTCTCATTTTTCAGGTACGCGCCTCTTCATTAACGAGAAGTCCATTTTGTGAATGGACATCAGCGTGAGTCATTAAGTCCCCGGAGCAGAACGCTCTTCATACACCAGGCGTCTCTAGCTATTTATAAACACAGCCAAAATATGGGTGAGAAAGAGCCCAGACGGTGTTGCAGGTTTGAGGTGAAGCCCTCGGCTTTGTTCCTACCGTAAGTGATGATCTGTCTAAAAAAAGGCATCACGACGGAGTCACATTGTCTCCTCGTTTCAGACAACAGAGTGTTTGTTCTGTTCTGTGTTGTTCGGGCTACAGTGTAAGTGGGGGAAATGATAATAATTCTACACCATAGCTCTGGGGGCCTGCATGAAGGGTGCAGCTCATTAGAACTCCAAATAGATCAGCTTCTGGTCCCACAAGGACTTTTGTAATTGCTCTGTGTGATGTAAGCATTTGTGAAGCAGAAACAGAAACACAGAGTTCAGCACAGTTTGCCTCTTTGTCAAGGAAAGCGATAACCCCCAACTTAACCTGCAGCGTGACTCACTGGTCTTCCTTTTTGCCTTCTTTCTGCCTTGGCTCCGAGGCACCTGGCACACTTCAAGCTTTGATCAAAGCACATGAAACACAGCTTGTGCTGCTTCAGATGTTTCAGCCCGTTACCACACTACTTGAGCTTTTCTCTCAAAGCCTTGCTTGGAAATAAAGACACACCAAAGCCTTGAAGGCGTTCATGACCCGTTCCTCAGTCCATCTCTCTGTGGATTAAGTCCATATTCTCATTTGCACTTGAAAGAAAGTAATCCCCCTTCTTTCTGTCATGAAATGGACAGAATAAGAAGATGAGAGCTGTCAGCCTTCTCCTGAGCAGGATCCTCCACACATGAGTGTTGATTACGTCGCTGGTTTTCCACCATCATCCATGTCTGACGAGAGTCTCGTGTCACAAAGGCTTTAATGATTCCTCTTACCCTATCAACTTGTGTATTACATTAAAAACTTATTCCTAACCTTTAAATGGCGCCCATTTCCAACCAGTTTCTCAATAATCTTAGCATTGAAAGTGAACAAAAGAGGAGGGAAAAGTTTCTGTACTTAAAGAGAGGCGAAACCCCAACAAATACAAACATGAAGCCGATCTCACAAAGTTTTTGCTAAGTTAAACTGTAGCAACTACATTTTAGTCTGGTTGTAAAACAAATGATGTAGCTGTCGCATCATAATCTCTGTGACATATTTACTATCTGAATAGGCTTAACGAGGTCCTTCAGTGATAAAAGTAAGTAATTAAGCAATAATATGAAGAGCTGTTATGAAGGAAATTAACAAATGGGTCGAAATATATAGTGCGTGTAATGCTTCTGCCACATATTGATCTTGAGTTTCTATATATACGTATATCCTGTACCATGTACAAGCTTTTTCATCTGGTTGACTGTTAGATAGTGGATTAGTAGGTGTGTCACTTATCAATCAAAAACTATTACAAGGACAATAATCGGTGACAGGTAGTTTAGAGAGCAGCTTGAAGGACGTGTCCATTTATATCCAGCATATTGTCAATATAAGGGAAATAACTTGTGTAACTCCAAGCCCTGTATAGTTTATTGCTTCAGTCCCAGAGATTCATTTGTTGTCAAGAAACTCTAAGCTCTAAATGTGTATTTATCCGCAGCTGAAAATAGTCCCCAAACATTGTGTTTGTTTACTCCTCTTTGATTCATAGAAGTTTCAGCGCCCAGTTACTTTAAGAAATAATTAAACATTTTATTTCAAAATTAAAATTATACATTATTTTTGGCATTATGGGGCAAAAAAATTCCATAGTAACTTTACAGCATATTGCAGTTTAAGTGGTCTGAGAAGAATCAAGACTTCTAGATGTCTTCTTTGCTGCCTTTTGAGGCTTTAATGATATTATAATTTCATTATATGGTCCATGGCAGGAGACTTTGGCCAATCACAGGTCTTTTCACCCAAAGCAGGTAAGATGGGGAGTGGTGTTGTAATGGGTGAGGAGAGCGTGGTTTGTATCCATTGTGAAGCCACAAGTGAATCTGCTGTTTCCATATTTCTGCCGACTACAGCTTTAATTTGCGACTGTCCCTGCAGGTGTAACTTAGAACTATAGCAGAGAAGTCAAATCATGATAACCTTCTTGTGCTTTAATGACTGTGAAAGGATATTTAACTACAAAAACTACAATTTAATTATTTAAATGGAGAATATATATCAGGAAAATCATAGTAGCAGTGAGTCAATAATACAAATGTAACACTTTTTAAATGTCTTTCCACCTTTTCCAGCCATCACCTACACACCCAACTATAAGAAGACCCCTCCTCCAGTCCCGCCTCGCACCACCTCCAAACCGCTCATCTCCATCACGGCCCAGAGCAGCACTGAGTCCACCCAGGACGCCTACCACGAGGGGAGGCACCCTCACGGTGGGATGTGGGCCACAGACGGTCTCGGCCTGGGGTTGGCTCCAGGCCGGGCCCTGTACAACTCCACCGACAGCCTGGACAGCGCCAAGGCAGTGACCATAGCCATGGAGGCCGCTGGAGTCATGGCTGGAAAACGACACCCGTCCACAGACTCCCACAGCTCAGTGCTCACCTGCGATAAGGCCATCCTGGTGTCAAAGGCTGAGGAGTACTTGAAAACACCTCGATCCTCCATAGGGATACAGGTTAGTCTACACATGAGTGTGTACGGTGCAAAGATCTCCCATACGATCGAATGAGTAATGCAGTTTTTACAACTCCAACCAGTGTGTGGTTATATAACAATATGGAATAGTATCACACACATGCATTCAGCTGAGGAACAGTGCTCTCTTTTCTGCAGCTAAAAATAGCAAGAGTGAGTCATCTTACTGCAATCCATTAATTAAGATTCAACTCATGCTGGAGCAGGTTTTAGTGAATGGTAGTTCACGCCACGGTTCATTCACTCCTTCTCTACTTACTGTACCTTTTTCTCTTTCATTCCAGTCTCACTGACTCCCTCCTTCTTCTTTTGCTTCTTTTCTGCCTTTTTTTTTCCTCTCTCCACCTCCCACTCTGTTTGATCTTACATCGGATTTGTCTCGCTCATTCTCCGAATCTGGCTCAGGTTCTGGCGTTGCTGATCTCGCGTTGCGATCGAAAGGTCTGCAGCAGAACAAAGAGTGAGGAGTCTGTGGCAGCTCATAGCATCACCTCAGGGCCATTTGTAGTAGTTTATCAAAGCAGAAATATCAGAGTTGCGAAGTGTGGCACTCTGTAGAGGCAGTGATTGCATTTTTCTGTGTTTTTCTTGGTTTATATACTTCTTTCAACCCCTTTTTATCATCATTATCATTCTATATACTATTTGTATACTGTTTCCGCACTTCATTCTATATATACTTACATGCTCACTGTGTCTGCTGACTTGTAACTTTGCTTGGAGCGGTGCAAAGTTGAACTCAAAACCTTTCACATATTTGAAGAAAAAGAAAAGCAGAACATTTCATTAATCTCATTTGGAAGGTGTTTGAAAGTCAGTGGGTCCTGTTCAAGTTTCTTGCTAATTAAATCAAGCACACCTTAAAGGGTAATTGCTGTTTTTCTCCCCTCCTTAGATGATATTAAGAAAGTCCATTGGCTGGAGATTGGTTTAACCTCAAAATTATATTAGAGCCAATGACTGTCAGATGTTGCCGTCGGGGAGTCAGCCAGTGAATAAATGATTCCTTCAAAGTCAATTGATCCTGCTGCACATGCTGCGTCGTATCACTTCCAGACTTGGAGGATACCCGTCAGACGGTTCTGACAGGGATTTCTCTGTGATGTCTAAATAACATTCAGCATGTTCATGCAGACTCTTAAAATCTTCAGTTTCATGTAAACAAGGAAACACACTTTACCAGTGAAGGTGAGGCATTAAAAGGAAATTAGGTTGAGCCTGAATTTTGCAGGACTCCTGGTCAGGTATACAGGTGACTGTTTTACAGATGGAAGAATCGACATTAGACAGGAGAAACTGAAATAAAACTTAACTTGTCAGAGCGTTTTCAAAAGGACGCTGCAGTACACATAAAGATTATTAGATTTTTACTGACTTTTACGAAGCAGAAAGTTTGATTGAAATGTGCACTTTCCTTGTCAGGCACCACAGGGAGCATCACTGGACCTGAAAACATCTTAAGGCACGGTCACCTTAATGTTTAGCTCAGCAAAATTGCCTCCACACACCTTTGAAAAAGGATGTAGTTTCACAGTTCTGATGCTGTGTAATGAATAAAGAATTAGCCCGACTACATTTTGGAGTCTGTGGTTGATATTGAGCTAAAAATAGAAGTAAAACAAGCTCCTACAGCAGTGCACATAGTCAAAGTTTAACAAAGAGGAAGTCTGACATCTGCCTCTGTTCTTACACAGAAAATGCATTTTAACATTTGTTCAAGTAAATGAGTGACAGAGCCACTGTTTGCATTTTGTATTGTGACCATATCTATAGTGATTTTTTAAAGGACCTCATAATAAGTCACTACTGCACTATTGCAGGTCTGTTCATTCCTATAAGAACCTCTGTGTCCTATTTGTTTGTGAAACTCCATCTTCCATTTTTTTCCAGTCTGGAATTTGCCTTAGGTACATTTAAAAAGAATTAGTTAACAGGCTAACCAGCTATCCACTTGTTTGATTATGTTGACAATCAAATCATGCAAATTTTCAAATAAAAAAGAACTGGTTTAGCTAGTTTTAACACATGCTGCCTGTGCAATGTGTGTACATCCTTTCACAAAATATTCCACAAAACTGGCTGTACACCTGGCAACTTTCTCACCTTTTCTCACCATCTGATTTGGATGTTATTTTAGAATTCAATATGTGTGTTATATGTGCACATCATTCTCATACAAATGATGGGGGACCTGCTCCACCCTCTAGCTGGCTCAGTAGGCTGTTATTAACCCCAAAAATGGTGGTGTAGCCTCAATTTAGCACTCACAAAGAGGGACAAGACTCCAAATATGAAGGCTAGAGAGGATGGAGGAAGTGTAAGTCAGTGGACTTTCCCCCGGAAGACTTGAGTTCAAGTTCCATCTTTGACCATAGTCATAGTTCAGTCATCGTTTTTGCATTTAAGTCTTGTTTTGACTGTAACTTTCGCTGGCTGTTCTTCACTCAGTGTTCGGCTAAGTTTAGGCGCTAAAACTACTTGGTTAAGGTCAGACGCCAAACGAACCGTTCTGTTGTTAGGGTGACTTTCTGTTTATCAGTGATCAGAATGGATGATAACAACTTACTGAGCCTACCAGAAGGTGAAACGGGTCACATGTGTGTGGGAACGATGTGTGCTGATAACAGGCCATTTAATGGGCTGATAACGTCCAAATCAGGTGCTCTCATCATGCGGTGTTGGTCCAGTGTTTGTGCCGGTAATGCTCCATGCACATACTTCAGTGAAAAACAGATGCATCTGGCTAGTCCCCCATTGCTGCAGTGAAGATTCAATGCATCCTTAAAGAAATGCATTTCTTGTGTTGAACACCAGGAGGCATATTATACGGAACTATAAAGACACCAAACAAAGCTATGTGGAAACAAGGTGTCTGCCCTCCTCCCTATAATCTGTACGTTATTTGCATAAAATATTAAAACAAAACAAATCTTATGTGTGATGAAAATTGAAGGTTAAACAGAATTAAGTAAATAAGTCTGTTGCCTCAGCGACACTAAGTAGCATATGCAAAAAAATGCAGTGGTTTCTCAAATCAAAGCTTGCGTCAGTAATTTTCATCTAAGCCATCTGCATGTATCACTAATATGTGTGAAATGTCAGCCTCATATCAGAATATATACTTGGTTCTTGGAGGGAAATTACTGAATTTAAATGAAGGTTTCACAGTAACCAGGCTACAGTAATTTCCTGGCTCATGTAAACATAGTCATTCACTCCCTCACATGCAAAACACTATGTTGCTGCGCATTCATTCATTTGCTCACTCCGTCCCCAAGGTCCTCGCTCCCTGACTGATTTACTCAATTACCCACTTAAACATAAGACATCCTCATTCACGCTCCGCCTTCTTCATCTTAGCATTCACTCCCTGAGGAGGTCGCGCGCTACACTCTCTCTCAGGAACTCTATATGCCTCACACAGATACAGTGCTGACAGTTAGTCAGGGTCGGAGTCAGTCATGTGGGGAGGATCAGGCCACATAACCACACTCAGGAGTGCAGATTTCAAAAAGCAGAACTGCAACATCAAAACCTCATTGTCATGCTTCACCAAACTCCACAGCGGGCGACCTGTAATCGGGCCGCCATCTTTCCAAATCAGCAGACACGCATCACTGATTTAACTCATTCCTTACCAGTGGAGGGGCATATTGATCGAATACAGTCCGAATAAGACAAGTGTAGAGCAGATCACTGGTGAGAGGAAGTGAAGGTGAAGGAAAATGTGAATGTGAGAGAAACAGAGACTTGTGACAACACTGACACTGGCTTGACACTTTAGATTACCATGCAGTTGTTGTAAAGGCTTACAGAAACATCCGAGGGGGTAAAAATACAAAGAGGACAGCTTTTGCCTGACAACAATAATCACATTTCCACCCATAGTAACCAGAACATTCAGTCCTCGCAATTTTTTAAGGAACTGAAACGTTATTTGAGACAATTGGTTGTCTTCACCTCCACCATGGTGTAAAGATAGACAGAAGTTAGGCAAATTAGTCCACCGACATATAAAAAAGTAACACAAGCAAAACAGCTGTCTTTAAATGGCCTTTCTGCACATGACTGTACTTCATGCTTGGTCTGTCTGTCCTGTGGTTTCTGTAACTCCATGAACCATAACAATCTATTTACCGGTACAGATTTTTAAACATGGTGGCTGTGAAAAGAAAATGCTGCAAATCCTCAAACAATCAAAACTGTTCAAGCAAATGTGCAAGCTCTACTCCCAAAGTACTACCTCCTGACTAGTGATTTTATTGGAAAATAATTTCCACAGCACTTAATTTAGACCCCGATGCCTGCTGTGGAAACTCACTAAGTTCCTCCAGAGGTTCCTAGTTCTTGAGGCAAGTTCAGTGATGGGAGAAGTATTCAGATCCCAAAGTACCAATACATCAGTGTAAAAATACTTCATGATAAGTACAAGTCCTGAGTAAAAGTACATAAGTACAAGAGCAAAGGGAAGTGAAAGTATTAAAGTTGGTCCCTTGGACTGATATAGTAGTATAAATGACATAATTAGATTATTAATACTGAAGCATCAGTGTGTCAGCAGCATGTTGCTGCTGTAGCTGCTGCAGGTGGAGGTAATTTTAGCTACCTCCTGTACAATTTTATATACAGAAAAGGCAGATAAATCTGATGGATAACAGTTGAATAATAGGAGAGGCGGAATGAAGTCCTAAGACAAATGTGTTTTCCTGTTTTCAACATTTGGTAGCGCTGTTAGCAACTCATAGATATCTGAAAGGTGACCCAGACTAAAAACTGCTTTTTGTAAGATGCATGACACCAGAATAAGTTTGCATAAAAATCTTCACCTTCAAAGTAAATAAAGCTGTCAAATAAATGTAGTGTAGTGAAATATTTCCTTATGATATGTACTGGAATGGAAGCATAAAGTAGCTTAAAATGGAAATGCTCAAGTTCCTGAAGTACTCAAGTACAACACTTAGTAAGTGTAAGTTGTTTTCCACCACTGCTATAGCACCTACAGTGGAAACACAGTTAATGTTTCTTGACAAACTGCTCCATTTAATGAGATGCAAACCAACCCCTCAACCTCAGTCCCCACCACTTTGGTAAATTGCTTGAACATCATAGGCATAGGGAGTTCATGCGGGGTGGCAGGATGTAGCTCAAGTCATGACCTCAGTAATTTTCTCAGGATTTACATTCTAGAGCTAAAACCTTAAAAATTGTAATTTTTCAGTCAGCAGAATCCAGTGAATTGTAATTCTACACCAGCAGCATGGAGAGGGCTTTTAAAGAGCATTTAGACCTTCACGTTGGAAACACTTTTTTTTTTTTTACGGAGCCACGATTTCCTAATAATTTCTCAAAAGGTTTCCTGAAAAGACCTATTTAATACTAATTACAGGGAGTCTGTAATTTTACACTTTAGTTAAGCGGTTATTGATTGCAAACAAAAGCTCCATTCAAATACAGAAACAGAAAAAGGGCATCGAATATTATAATCCAAATTGGGCCATTTAGACCCTTTTGTTTGGAGTGAACACGTATGAACTCTAACTCTTTTACAATACAGTTCCTGATGGTAAAAGTTTAGAGTTTTGGTTCCTTGGAGCAGGTATTGGTTTCATGCTGGTTGCTTTTGATTCAGAAGCAGCTGTAAGGCCACATTGATGTTCTTCTTAAAAGCCACCATTTCAGTAGCTGGATGAAATGACATTTACGTGTTGCAGCAAGTCATTGGACTTTGCAGGTATTGATTTATCACTGAGAGCTTCAGCTGACCTCCTCATCACATCATATGGACAATCAATCTGCGCCACCTACTATTAGAAGTATAATTAACCTGAATTAGCCTTCTTCTGTATTGATTTGTCTTTTTTCCCCCCAACACCCTGGTCCTAGAGGAGGTGCACATATTTTACATTTTTGATCTTTGACCTGGTGGACTTGGTGTTGTCTCAGCTCCCCGCTGTCCTTCCCGATGGGACCACTTTAGTGCCGCCTTCGCTGCCCTTTTGCTACCTTAGAAGCGAGACGTGGTCGCATTCCAAAAGGCAGATTGATTTATTCAGAGCAATATTTTTAACTGGAGCTTTAATGAGGTCGTATGAGAAGAGACAAGCTTTTAACCTTAAACACAGTCATTGGCTGGGAAAAGTCACCAGGTGTTGTTTGTGTGTTTTGGATGAAAGACACAGGGGCTCCGTTCGACTTTTCGCTGATGCTCACAGTTTCCACACCTGTGCTGACACCGTGACTGTGATTACTGATGCAGCCTGTGTGTGTGTGTGTGTGTGTGTGTTTATGTGTGTGTGTGTGCAGCCTGCATATTCTACCGAAACAATCTCAGGGCAGGTAAACCCATCGGACATAAATCCCGCCGCCTCCTGGATGTTTGGTCTTCCTTCACTCCTCATCCATCACGGACATGAAACTCATTCTCTTTTCATGAGGTGGACTTTGCTCTGCTTCTAACACAAAGTAATGGAGGTCACCTCAGCAAGCTGCTCCACACTCATTTCCTCCCTGCTAACAGCTTCTCCCCAACAGCCTGACAGAATACAAAATGGCTCTCCAAAAATGTCACTCCCCAGCTTTAATACTGACCACTCCACACCAAAGGTATGGCTGACATTTCCCCACAACAGAGGCGAGCACTATTTTGAACCTGTGCCTTTGACTTGTAGTCATAATGCTACGTTGAGCTCAAGATTTACGAATGTCAGATGCTTGAAAGGACTCATATGGACATTTTTGGCTGATCTGGGAATCCGTCTAAGGATGCAGGCTGGGATTACATTCCTGCTATTACAGCATTTCAGCACAGTGGTGCTTTGAGATCAACATGCTAACATGAGGTTGACAGGAAAGTTATTAGCTATGCAGGCATTTTGTCGTGAACCAAATACTGGACAAATACTGGCCTGTTGATGGCCATAGATGAAACCTTATTTCATCCTAAGGTGGACATTAATGTTTATTAAATTCCATTTTCTCAAACATGGACTGTGTGGTGGAGCTCAGAAGTCAGAGGATCACAAGTTATGATTTTGATAATGGATTTTTATATGCGTTTTTGAAATATCACATTAGAGAAACTGATGGAAACAGCAAAATTCGTAAAAGCGTTCCCAATTTAGCTTAAAAGTTATTCAAAAACGAGAGAAAACACCTTTACAACTTTGAACTCACCTGACTGATCAGGTGTTTCCGCTTCTCTTCACGTTATCATCTCTGGACAGCATCAAACGTAGCTAATGCCAGTGAATTTGATAGAATAAATACAGGTTTTCCTAATTCAAAACAATTCCTGAAGCCTTTTCTCCACTTTTCCGACTTAGATGGTCAAAGTTTTGTTTGTCTTTTCCTTGTCTTCAAAGTTTTTTGGCAGTTGGCAAACAACAGGTTTTGTTGTTTCTATTTTCTACTTCATTTATTACAGTTTATAACTCTATAGTCACATTATGATCCACTGTCTGGAAATCATGAGCCTACAAACCGTTGTGCCAGGCTGTCTAGTAGATGATAAAGCACTTCGCTGGATAAGTGGAAGCTTTAAGCAGCTGGTGGTGCTTGATATAAAGTCAGCGCATCACCAGAGTCATTAGGATTAACTGTCTTGTGACCAACACACAGGTGTGTTGTTAAAATAATCCTAAAGC
The DNA here is from genome assembly GCA_024666655.1 of Dascyllus trimaculatus. Taxonomy (NCBI): domain Eukaryota; kingdom Metazoa; phylum Chordata; class Actinopteri; family Pomacentridae; genus Dascyllus; species Dascyllus trimaculatus. The sequence continues at coordinate 10,805,625 of CM045462.1, forward strand.
GTTGGACTCGCCCTCACTGACATCCTCCACAGCCCCGGTGACAGACATGGGAAAGGGTAAACTCAGGTGAGCGAAGGAAACAAAGGTGCATTGTTGCCTATCAGTGACCACATGCCTCCCTCATTATCTGGTCATTCTGTAGCATCAAACTTTTCTTTCGGAGACCGCTGCTTCCTGGTACTGCCACAATGAAAAAAAAAAAGATTCAGTGGGCACTAAAGAAGAAAACTCAAATGACAAAAAAAGACAAAGAGAAGCTTCAGTCAGTAGAGAGAGAAAAGGATTGTGACAGTAAGCCAGCAGGAAATTGCGGGCGTTCGACAAAGAAAGAGGTGAAAGAAAGAAAGAGATGAGCAAATGGAGGAGCAAGGAATAAAAGTGACAGGCAGAAAAAGCATAGCAAAATGGTGAACACTGACAAGGTTTCCTTAAAGCCCTTAAAACATGTAGCTGTGGGGAGCGGTGCAGGCAGCGATAAGGAGTCTCTGAGCCCGGATCAGGATTTTAGCCATGCAGGAGGAGGCAGCGTCATCATCAGTCTTTCGTCTTTCCATTCCCATAATATGCACTAATGTTGCTCTATTCGTCACTGCGTATGGTCCCACAGCTGTCAGTACCTTCCAAAGACCGATCCATACCACTTAACTTTAAGTACTGACCATCTTTCTGGTGGCCAGTTTTTTTGTGTTAGTAAACAAAAGAACTTCAGACCTGCATTAAGTGATTTTGTTTTTTGACCTTTTTTGTGCAGCAAAAAAGCTGCAAACTTGACTTAGTGACATTATGAAGTTGACATGGCAAATTTGTCAGCCAGTAATTGCCTATTTGGACATCCAGCATTGATTTGAGAGTGCATTTGACATTAACTCTCCTTTTAACTTTTGTTTGGTTAAATAAGCATGTGGATGCTCTACTATGTCTGCCAACTAGTTTCTAGCATTGTCTATAGCCTTATCTGGGAATACTCATCATATGTAGTAAAAAATTAAGAGTCTGGACATACCTACTAACACCGATCAATCACAACATTATGACCACTGACAGGTGAAGTGAGTAACATTGATCTTATTGGTACTATGTGGTGTTCTGATGGAAAACCTTGGATTTTGGCATCCATGTTGATTAGACCCCCGCGGGAGAATGCACCCCACCACATGGAAACAACATCAAACTGTCAGGAACATGTTGAGGAACATGACAATGGCCCAACATGTTGATTTGACCTCCAAACTTCCTACACCCCATTGTGATCAAACATCAACAGGATGCAGTGGAACAAGTTTGATGGACAGATTCCCTGCCAACTGCCAACGTCCTGGTTCCAAACCCCATAGGACACCCTGAGCGGTCCTCTTGTCCATGCCCAATGGTTCAGAGCATTTCTGACCACATACTAGGGACCAACACAACATTAGGCAGGTGGTCGAATGTTATGCTTAATCGGCATATTTACAGGTTTTTTCTTAATTTGTGCTATTTTATACTTTATAGAGAAAAACATAAATCTAATAAATAACAGCAGATTATACAGGGAAAAAATGGGTTAAACAAAAATATGTTTTGTTTTCCTCAAGTTCCTGTTTGCCTTGATAACAGCTTTTCTTACTTTTGGTAATATCTTAACCAGCTTCATGTGGCCGTCACATGCAATGGTTTTCAGTTAACAGGTGACCCCTGCCAGATGTTTATGGGTGGAATTTATTTTCCCCTTAATGTATCTGAGACCATCAGTGTTGTGCTGAGGTTGCAGTAATTCATATCTTGGTGTGGAGAGAAACAACATCATTACTTTAAGGTATGAAGGTCAGTCAGGGAGGAATATTTCATGAACTTTGAATGTTTCCTCAAGCGCCATTGCAGATACCATCAAACGCTGTGATAGAACTGGTTCTTGTGAAGACTGAAGCAGGAAAAGAGGACCAAAAGTCCCCTCTGCTGCTGAGGAGAAGTTCATTACAGTTACCAGCCTCAGAAATTAACAGCTAACGGAGGCTCAGATTAAAGCTCACATTAGTGCTTTCAACAATTCAAGTCGCAGATATGTCTCCATATCAATGAATTATGCCTTCATGGTCAAACTCTTGCAAAGAATCCACTGCTGAGGGAGACCAAGAAGAAGAAGAAGACAACTGCTTGGGCCAAAAAAAACCCCAAAATGAATGAACATTAGACCTTAAAAATCTGGACTTGTATCTGCTGAGTCCAAAGTAGCGATTTTTGGACCCAACTGCCATGTCGTTGTGAGATGCAGATGACAATAAACAGATGATCTCTACATGTGTGGTTCCCACTGTGAAGCTTAGAGGAGGAGCTGTGACTCCTGTTGGTGGAGCTTCACTGGCGACACTTTTGGACATTTATTCATTATTCAAGGCAACACTTAACCAGCTTGGCTCCTACAACATTCTGCAGCACCACGCTATCCCATCTGGTGGAGCTCAGTTTGACCAGCTTCAGTTTTTTGAGCAGGACAATGAGCCAAAGAACGCCTCCGGACCTTATAAGGGCTGTTTGACCGAGAACGGGAATAATGAAGTGCTGCATCAGATGACCTAGCCTCCACAATCATCCGACCCTAACACAATTGAGATGGTTTGGGTCGAACTTGGAGCGCAAAGTGAAGGAAAAGCAGCCAACAAATGCTATGTGTGAATTCCTTCAAGACTGTTGGAAAAGCTCCAGGTGACGACCTCATGAAGCCGGTGGAGAGAATGCCAAGAAAGCTGTTATTAGATGAAATGGCTACTTTAAAGAATCAAAAATGCAATTTGTTCCCACTTTTTTTGCTTGCTCCATAACTCCATATGTGTGGGTTTGCAGTTTCAGGATTAATCTAAAGGGATGGAAAATAAAAACAGGCAAAAACCATTGAATGTGGTGCTCAGGTTATATTTGAGTCATTTTCAACACAGAAAATCTGAAAATTCTCTCAAAATGTTTCAGTTACAGCATTTTATCAACCATTAAAGCTTTATACACACATTACATAGGGTGCAATATAGCATACAACACAGCCAGCTTCGTTTGTTAGATTAATTTCTGCACCAACCTGAAGTCCTCTGCAGGAAACCTCCTCAGTCTTGTTGCCTTTGCAGCTTCCATAAATCATACAATGTTTACTTTCTGACATGCTGTGTACTGTTAAGTTGCTCTGTCCAGTCCCAGCCCAATAAACCCAGAAGCACTGGGGAATGGCAGCTCACATAATGAGAAGCACACTATTGGTCTGTATCATTTCTTCGCATTAGGTGGAAGCGGCCACGGACTCTGAATCTGAAAGCAAAGGCTCCAGGGAGTACCATTCTGTTGGGATCCAGGTGGAGGATAACAAGAAAGGGTGAGTTAATGGCTCTGGGATTTTAACCTCATTGCAAAAATTCAATCTTTTGGTGTCTGAGCTCACTATTACAAACAATATCCCCATTGTCTCTGCCATTATTTGTCATTCTGGCGTGTGTACATTCATCTTTTATCTGTTTTCCCCTCAGACAGGGAAGATTCAAACGATCCAACAGTGTGACTGCAGCTGTGCAGGCCGACCTGGAGTTGGAGGGTTTCCCCACCATGGAGGACAAGGGCCTGCAGTTCGGTGGGGGCTTCCAGCGTCACTCTGAGCCCAGCACGCCTACGCAGTACGGGGCGGTGCGGACCGTACGCACCCAGGGCCTCTTTAGCTACCGCGAGGATTACCGCACCCCTGCTGAACCCCCGAGCCCCCGGGAGACCACCAGCGAAACCACCTGGCAGCTAGAACCTCCCCCCCAGCGGGAGAGCGCAGTCTCGTCAGGGGAGTCGGGGCGGGTGTCTCCTTCCCTGCGGAGGGACGGGAGCTGGTTCATGCAACTGCTCCACACTGAGACCAAGAGGATGGAGGGCTGGTGTAAGGAGATGGAGGCAGAGGCCGAGGAGAATGACCTGTCAGAGGAAAGTGAGTGTTCTGCTCGAAGCTTGTCTGATCTGAGTCTGTTCAGACGTAATTAATAGCCCGATCTCTAATATATTATCCTGAATATGTAGCACTTTTTGTGTAGTACTTGATATGCTGTGTGTGTTTCAGTTTTAGGCAAAATCCGAAGTGCTGTGGGAAGCGCTCAGCTGCTCATGTCCCAGAAATTCCAGCAATTCTACTGGCTGTGTCAGCAAAACCTGGTGAGAGATGATTATAAATTAGGGACACCGAGTCTTTAGTCAGCTCTGTGTACAGTCTGCATGAGTATCCATGACTGATAAAGCATAACACTAAAAAAGAGTGGAAAGCAGTTTTAAAAAAAACACATGTAGGACAGGGCATCTTTCAGTGTCAGTATTTTTTCAGTAGAAAAGCCTGATTTTGTTATTTTCATGGCAACATTTGAATTATTTAGCATCACATGTAGGTCGCATTGAGTTTAGGCCATATTCAGAAGGTCCAGATCGGAATTTCTCAATGTGACTTTTTCACAAATGCAGAAATCACGGCATATTTTTATTTGAAGAGATCAAAGAGAAATTAATACAAAGCATTAAATTCAAAAAAGTGCACTATGAGATACACCGATCAGGCATAACTTCATGACCACCTGCCTAATACTGTGTTGGCATGGACAAGAGGACCTCTCAGGGTGTCCTATGGAGTCTGGAACCAGGATGTTGGCAGTGGATCCTTTGGGTACTCTGGCTTATGCAGTGGGGCCTCTGTCAATCCAACTTGTTCCACTGCATCCTGTTGATGCTTGATCACAATGGGGTGCAGGAAGTTTGGAGGTCAAATCAACATGTTGGACCATTGTCATGTTCCTCAACATGTTCCTGATTGTTTGATGTTTTTTCCATGTGGTGGGGTGCATTTTCCTTTGGGGGTAGGCCAATGACATTTGGGAATTCCATTTTCATGAGGGAGTGTGCTTGTTCTGGGACAATGTTTATTTGGGTGTCTAAGTCTCATCACGGATATGAAAACCTAAGATTTTCCTGCAGAACACCACGTAGTACCAATATGACCACTTCACCTGCCAGTGGTTTATAATGTTGTGGCTGGTCGGTGAACATTTTTGTCAAAAACAGCTCCACACACATTCTTGTGTCCCCGCAATTGTTCTTCTCCAGCCTTCAATACAAATTAAAGGCTTTTGGTGGCACTAGCAGACTGAATGAAAACTCCCTGAATATGTCATTGATTGAGGAAAGGTGCAACACTGAAAATCAATACATAAGAAAGGAACAATACTTGAGTGCGGATGGGTGGATATTCAGCGGAGCAGATTTGTCCTGAGAAGGAGATGAAGCGGAGGCTGCAGCCAAACTTAAGGTTTAAATAGACCTCAACAATCCAGACAGCGGCGGCTCTATTGCTCATCCTGCGCAGGAACACACACGGGGTCAGGGATTCGGGCCTCATATTTTTTCTCGCACTGTTCACAACTCGTTTCATTGATCTTAAAGCAAGTGCCCAATATTTCAAATGAAGCTGCAGCGGAGTTGCGAAAGATAGTGTTGTTTTTGCGACTTGCTGCCGAAACTGCTCATTCGGGGTGGATGTGATTTGCACGAGCATTAGATAACCAACTGTATAGACTGAGTCAAGTTGTTTTCCCTTCTGAAGGAGACGATATGATGCAAGTCTGCTGCACAATCATGTAAAACTGAACCCCTGACGGCATTATGAACCCACATTCACATCATACTTTGGCTTTGGTTTGTAATTTGCCCACAAATTAGAAGCTTTAAACGACTTCTAATCTTGTTTTATCAGCCTGCTTCTCTTTAAGTCCTGAATCAACTTTTTCGAAAGCCTGACTCAAAATGCTCCAAAAGAGAGACAAACAGTGAGTGTGGAGCTCTTCTCGGGGAGGAGCTCCAGGATTTAAAGCACACACTGACACAGCCGGAGCTTAAAACTCGCCGGCTTCCTGCTAAATCTGCCAGCTCGGGTTATTTGAAACCTTAAGACTTCTGAGACAGTTTGCGGAACATCACGATTTGAGGGGTCAGAATAAAGCTGATGAAGCGCTGAGGCAGCCGCTCACTAATTAGAGATAACAGACGTGTATTCCAGTCCCGACATACCTTATATGATAGATGCTATGGATGTTTAAAGTCTGGGCTAATGTTAATAAATTCCGCTGCTGCACTAAAGTGAATGATACTAATCACATAATACTTTACAAGTATCAAAGCAAATTGTAGCCTCTCTGTAGGAATACATGATATTTCAAAACACGACCATGAAGTATAATTAGTCTTACCACAAACTTTAATCTCAGTCTTTAATAGCATTATCGAGCTAAGTCATCTGATAAAGTAATTTGCATTTTAAGAAAAAAAGCTCAATAAAAGGGCTGCTTTCATTCACATTTTATTCTCGCTCTGTGTGATTTCATAACATTTTATGGGTTCATGAGTTTTGAAAGTTAAATTCCAATGACACTTTTAGAGCATCTTGCATCTCCTTGATGTGTGCTTTCTTAAAAAAAACCCTCCAGTGAAAATCAGGCTATTTTCACCTTGTTAACACCTTGAAACCTTGAAAACTGCAGCGTACCGACGGCAGACTCAAAAACACAGACTTCTGAGGTCTTGTAAGAACTGCAAGGACTCAACCCTGCCAGCTTGATGGGTGGGGTTTTCTGAGTCATTATTCTTCTCCTTGATTGGTTTTCGACTCAAACATGTATGACTAAAATATTCTAGTATTGCATGTTGTTGAAAAGGAATTAACCTCATGTAAAAACAAAAAACAAACTTTTAAATATGTAACTTTGGCTCACAGATGTGAGTTTCAATCCATCCATCCATTGGCTATACAACCGCTTAATCCTCTGCAGGGTCGCGGGGGGGCTGGAGCCTATCCCAGCTGACTCAGGGCGAAGGCAGGGGACACCCTGGACAGGTCGCCAGTCTATCGCAGGGCTAGATGTGAGGTTTTAGGGGTTAAATCAACGACCATAGAGTGACATTAGAATAAGGTATACTGTGGCAGGACATGATGCCACATTGTAACACAGAAAGAACAAGTGGGAATAAAAAAGGTAATGCAATAACTCGCCCATGACTACTGCAGATAAAATGCCAGGCACTGCTCGCGTACTGTTTGTCTATTGGATCATCAGGCTGCAGCAACCTTCACCAGCCACATAATCTAAATGTCACAAAGTTTAGAGTGAGAGGATCTCTGGGGTTGTCGAGTCACATCACAGATGTTTTGTTGAACTGGGTGCACAATTCATGAAATGTGGGATGTGACATAGCTGAAGTCACAGATTCAACTCACTTGGAACAGACAGGAAGAAAGAAACCATGAATTATTATTAGTATGAGTAGCATCTTGTTCTGTGAAAGTTCCTGAATAAATTATATAGTGTGTTGAAAAAGGAGCTTCAGACATGATGGGACTATTGTTGAGAGAATAAGCTCTACCATTGCAGTGTGACACTGAAGAGCAATACCTTAAAGTTTAGTGACAGGAAGAGGTTAATTCTGCTCAGAAATTCTGATTAACTTTTTGCACTGGGTTTTTTTTTATCATGAAAATGTAATAATCATTGAAATAAAATCTTTAAAGGTTAATAATATGTGCACATTTAGTTCAAGTTATTTTCCACAAATCAGCAGTATTTCTTGATGTTTCAGCCACAAATGCAGTAAAATAAAGCAAAAAAATTACAATTTTAGTTAGTAATGTTGAAATATGAGGACGCCTGGGATCTTTCTGTGCGGACTTTGCATGTTCTCCCTGTGCATGCGTGGGTTTTCACTGGGTACTCCGGCTTCCTCCCACAGTCCAAAAACATGCTGAGGTTAGTTAATGATTCTAAATTGTCCGTAGGTGTGAATGAGAGTGTGCTTGGTTGTCTGTGTCTATATGTAGCCCTGCGATACACTTGCGACCTGTCCAGGGTGTCCCCTGCCTTCTCCCAAGTCGACTGGTATGGGCTCCAGCCCCCCCGCGACCCTACAGAGGATTAAGCGGTGTATAGATAATGGATGGATGTTGAAATATTTGTGTGTCGGATTGTTGTCTTGGAACAAATGTGAATCACACAAAAAGTTCCTGGCATTAATTTAAAATCATTTGGTGAAAATGCCTTAAAAATGTGCCACAGATCACAAAATCTCTAATATTGTTTCCTTTCAAGCATGAAGCTGTGTTCATGTGCGTTAGTGTCTTATAGTTCCAAAACATCTCTTGTATTTACTTCTGTTCATATGTACATGAGTCTGATGGTCGTCAGCGTTGTTTTCATTGCTATAAATACACACAAACATCTCAGTTAGAAAGGGATGGTGGTGTAATGCGAGAAAAACCCAAACAGAAAGTGGCAAATTCATGCATTATACAGGATCTCATGACTCATTAAAACCTGCAGCAAACTGCGAGCCCGCTGCTGAGACAATGAAACGCCTCTCAATCTGATGTTCCTTTCATTTGAGGACGCAAGTGATGAATAGGACTGGACTGACAGAGGCACTTTATTATTTCAGGCCTCATTCATGAAAATATGACAGGACTGGTCTCCATCACAAGCTGTTAGCCTTCATTTCCCAACAAAAGCCCTCCAACTTGTGTTCAGGCCTGTTTTGATGAGTCTGATAAGGACATCTAGTGGATCTAGGATGAAGTGCAATAAGCAGTGTCTGCATGACATGGGCTTGTGCTTATTTTTCACACTACATGGCTCACTACTTTCAGTAGATATACTGATCTAGTTAATTTGATCTTTGTTGTGCCTGGTCTTCCTGTAGGACCCCAGTGCCATGCCGCGACCCACCTCTCAGGACCTGGCTGGGTTCTGGGACCTGCTGCAGCTCTCCATCGATGACGTCACCATGAAGTTTGACCAGCTGCAGCAGATGAAGAACAACAACTGGAGGGTCGTTGATAGTCCAGAAAAGAAGGTGAGGAGTCCCGGCCACGAGATGTTACTGCATTATAGCTGCATGTTTTTATGTTGCATGATCTAAAATCTGAAATACTGGAACTGGCATTCTGTAGAAGTAAAGAAACCTTGTCTAAAGGAGTGCACAACCACTTTCTCACTATTCTGTCTTCCTCCTAAAGCCACCAGCTCCTGTACCAAAGAAGACAGTTCGACAGAGGAGTGCAGTAACGAGGGAGAAATCCCTGGACCTCCCAGACAGGCACCGGCAGGAGGCCCGTCGACGGCTCATGGCAGCCAAGCGAGCAGCCTCCTTCAGGCAGAACTCAGCCTCGGAGCGAGCGGACAGCATTGAGATCTATATTCCAGAGGCTCAGACTAGACTTTGAGAAGATAGGGTCAGGGGCCGACGTGTCTCCCTGCTCCCGCGTTCTAACAACTTTCAAACTAGCCTTTTTTTCTAGACTGCTACTCTCTCTACTCTTCCTTTATCCATCCGTTGTCTGATCTCGATAGCCATCCTCAGTGCCCATCGCCAACACCATCGGACTGTAGGATGTGCCAAGGCTCCTCTCCCATTGCCAGAATAAGTGTTAGCAAAAATGTACGTCTGACATGGGTCGGGGTGGGTTTTTCCTCGGTTCGCTGGTGATCAGGATGCCCGGCCTACGCGCTCTCTCTCTCTCATCCGGCGTCCTGGATGGGTGCATCTGTAGTTTTTCAGCATTTGCAAAGTGCCATTTAAAAAGTGCAGCTTTGAAAACCTACCAGCAACCAGGCCTTTGAGCTAAAAAAAAAAAAGGAGTAAATGAGAGAAAATATATTTATTTGAAGCTGTTCAAAAATGATCAAACCCTTCAGTATTTTTCAGTAATTTAAGATTACATTAAGTTTGTTTCTATATTCTTTTTTGGAGGGGTGGGTGGGGGGTGGGGTGGGGGTATTAATTACAAAGTAAATATCACAAAATTATTGTAAGTTCAAATCTCTGAGAAGTGCCAATGCTTGAAATACCTCAACTCTGTGCATGTGGCACTGGTCACCCATCCAAGGTTATTCAGGCAGCCCTTAATAAGCTCTGGACTGGTCAGTGTTGGAAAAAATGCAGCTTTCTACTCAATCTGGTTGTAGTCAAACATCCTTCATGGTCTGGATTGGTGGAAGAATGACACCTGTCAGCTCATGAACATGCACATTTCACCACGACTTTCCTATATAGCTCATGTTCCTGTTGCCAACTTTTCAGATATCGACATTTACTTGAAGCTGAAAACATGCAAGTCTTGTGCCAACATTTTCATTAATGTCAATGCAGTAGAAAAAAAAAAGTAAAACTAGGAAGGTTTGTGTAACTCCTTAGATCAAAATGTGTAGACAAATGCACTTATGCACTTATTACAATTCTCTCTATTTCCAAGGGAAATGTACATACCCAAGTTCACAATAGTACTGTTGTATTTTTGAATTGTGAGTGGGAAGAATATTCGTCATGTTTCTCTTTTTTTCCCTTCATGTCTGCTGCTTGTCTACCCTCTCCGTTGATTTTTTTTTTTTTTTTTTTTTTTACAAATCTGGATTTGTTGTGTACATGCAGCGGCTCGATCGCGCGCACACAAAAACCACACAGCTGGGTTCTCATCTAATATACTTTTCTCAGGCCCTTTCAAGTAGCGCCCTCAGACATAGTTAATGAGGAGCGATAGGAGGGAAAAAATAAAGGAAAAAAAAAGAGTCGAAGCATAAACAAAATATCTGCATACTAGCTTCTTTAATCTCAGAAAAGCTCCATCGCTCGTTCTCACATTTCTTGAAAAGTTCTGTGTTGTCGAAAAGCCTCCCCGAGCAATATCATGACTGACTCCCTCCAGGAAATAATGGGAAATAATGAAACGAAAATTGGGGCAAAGGCATTCCAGAGGGATCCGAGCGGCAAGTCTCAAATAACTAAAACTTTGCAAGTATCCTGCTGAAAGGAAATACACGAGGAATGGGGATATTAAGTGTCTGTGGCTGTGCAGGCCCATGTGTGATATACTGTGAAACATGATGTAGTTACGTTAGATTTTATATCGCAGTTCTGAGATACACTCGAGAGTCTGGTACCTCCGGCTCTCTGTAAACTTCATCTAGTTATGACATGTGTCAGTGGAGTTGTAAATGCGCTGACCTCACAAACAAATTCTAGAGATTATTTATTATGAAATATTTATACGTGCTACTGACAAAATGTTCGAGTTGTTGATGTGAATATGGTTGACAATCTGAGCTGACACTTGATAGAACTGTATTTTAATGATAATATAACCTGTAAAGATTTCAAATCACATTTAAACACATTAAATTACACACCAGTATGCTAACAACATGTGCTGTCTATGTTAAAATAGCGTCATTTCCAACTCTTTCTAAACTGCATAAATACTGCACACTGATATTTCAGATCAAGATAATGAAATGCTCTCAGACAAAACTTAAGTTAAGAATAGCTGGTTCAACCCAACCCTGGTCTGTACTATGAAAGCTGAATACCCATTCCTGCAGTATTATTCATCAAGTTAAATTCACTTTGAGCAAATGCTTTATTATGAAATGTTAGTGCCAGTAACTCGGATCTTAGCCTCCGTTGTGTTGCCAACGCTACATTAAAATCACCGACCCACAGACTGAAGCCTATTAGTAAAACGTTGGATAATCAACCAACTAAATGGTGCTGCTTTTTATTTAATCAGCACACGACTAGGAAAACAATCAGTTCAAACACAATGTGCTGTGCGCTGTTCGGTACAACACTTAAAAATCTATTTTTCTGACTCTGAGATTTTTGGTTGAGTAATTGTGCCAGAGTGCCTGGCTTCATTATGGGTAGCACCGGGGAGATTCACGACATGAAAACAAAGTACAGTTGTCTGGATTTGGATGTTTTGTGTGTATGTGTGTTTTGTTGACATGTGTGTGTGTGTGTGTGCATCGTGTTTTTGTAGCGCAGTGCTGACCTACTCAGAACAGAGAGGGTGAATCTGGGGTTGACGTGCGTTCTGAGTCGGCTTGACTTCCCTATTACTACCCAACTGTGGCCTGACCTGCATCTGTCCCCAACACAAACACACAGATACTCAGTGTCCATGTGCCATCACTGCTGTGTTGGAGCATATTTTAGATGTCACATAGTAAAGTCTTTGTCATATTTTTGAGATACAATTGAATTTTTGATTAAATGCAGTTAATTTCTTTTTTTTTCACCATCCTTGCTGTATTCACATGCAGTGTCCTTGAAGACACAAAGCGTAGCTCTGAACCCATTATGACTCCAAGTATAGATGTGTTTTACTCTGATTCGTTTCCAGCCAACCTTGCCTGACACATTGTTCCGTTGCCAAAATTCTTGCAGCACAGCTCAGATGAGAGCTAAAAGTATTTTCAGTCCAACAAATCAGCAGGTGACCCGCAGAGTAACGATGTTTTACACATGCAGTGCCATTTTTCAATTATGGATTTGTCTTTTAATAGCCCGTGGCTGAGTGTTAGACTGCACGTTCTAAAAGAAACACACATACACACACCCATCTTTAATTCTGCTGGTTTTTCATTGCAGAGGCAGGGACCTTTAACAGTCTGACAGTGGGTTTCTGGAAAGCGTCTGGGCGTGTGATGCCAGGCAGTTGGCAGAGCCGAGACGTTCCCCTGCTGTTGCCACAGTGGCAGGCAGACGGGAGAGAGACAGACTCAGTCTGACATATGCTGGCTTAGAGGAGACGAGAGCTCCGCTCTGAGCCCCAAACTGCTGGTGCTGTATGCTGTTGTGTCGCTGGAAGGCTGTTCTGTGAGGATCGCTGGGCGCTGTGCTGGGTAATTTTCAGCCTGCCTTTGACTAAGCAAAGCAGCTTATGTAAGATTTTGGGTCCTTGGTGAGATCAAGCAAACAGCCTCCAAGGCCCTTCAAAGCTTGTGTTGATAAATGTATTGCTGAATAGTGGCCTATACTGTAGAACTTAAGCATCAGCACTGCATGTATTTGCCTCTGTCAATCTCTGCTGGGCTGGTTTCACTGAAGGCTGTCACTGAAACATCAGAGGAGTGTTTCTCTGATGCAAATTGAGCAGGGCTGTGGATACGTGCATCACATCCACTACATGGGTTCAGTTTAAAGCATATCTCCTGCGCCTCCAAGAAGCTTTCACGTAATTGGAATGAGACTATTTTTCTAGTCAGAACATGAATGCACAAATTCAAATTGTAATGTGAGATCCAAAACGTCACCTGGGGTGGTAGGAAAGCTTGAAAAAGATCTGTGCAAAAGACACACAAGCGGTAGCAGATTTACAGCAAAAGTAAGAGAACTGGGTTTGCAGAAATCACCGTTCCCCTTCTGGTAAAAATATCTGAGACTCCCTCAGAGGCATTTTCTAAACCCTGAGTAAAACCTCTCCACTGTAATGGCTGGGTCACATTTGTCTCCCACTGAAAATCACTTTCAATCTGTACAAAGTTTTTTTCTACCCTTTCACTCATTTTTGTTCCAAATAGGTGTTGTTAGATGCTCCAAAGGCCTCCTTTTACAAAGTCATCTTGTATTTCCTTGAAGGTTATTTTAGTGAGTATTCTATGCTGGATCCCTCTGGTTGGAGCACGCTGGAGGGCTACTAAACTTGAGAAAGCAACTTCTGTGTGTGTTTTTTTTTTAAGTGACCCACCAAAAACTTGTGAAAACCCCAAGGACAAAACTCATATTTAATCCCACTAGGGAAACTAACTACAAGTGCCATCTTTTTTGACTTATCCAGCATACTGTAAAATCCCTATCACAGCCACATATCCTCCACCAGCTCATTTCTGCCTCCCTTTCCCCCCATTCCCAGTCATGTATTTCCATCATTTCAGTTCAGCATTCTGTGGCCTCACTTCTGGTACGACTGTCTATCCGCTTTTAGCTCTAGAACCCACGATGTGAAATATTTCGAAGGGGGACTTCTTTTTCGTAACCATGCCATGGAAAGAGCATCAGACTCACCGAGACATAGACTGACACAGCACTTCCTTGAACTTGGAATGTGAAACAACTCTATAATTACTAGATAAAATGAAAAAGGTAGTTGTTTAGCTAAAACTATTTTCATCTCTTGTATATCATATCTATAGTGAGGATGAATATAATGCCAAATATTCATTATTTGTAAAGAAATATATATAGATATATAAATATATAATATATGCTTCATTGAGACATGACTATTTTCTGCTCTTGCTCATGTTCCGTTGTCATTTTTACTTTGTTATGGTTGTTTTATAAGCTGATATGATGGCATGCGAAACACTGATTCTGAATGTAGGCTTATTTATTTGTTTGGTTTTTTTTGTTAAGAATTACGACACTGTCACACTGATGTACTTTTGTGTTTATTTAAGTCGATCACATATGCATTTCTCAGAGTGTGTTATTTCAGTGTAAGTTAGCGTACCACTGAGTTTATTTTTGTGTTACTTTAGTCGTTTGTAACAACATATGCATTCGCCCCATTTTTTTCCTAGCGGAGCTATCGAAAGATTTTGCCTCTTTAAGTAGTTTGGTCATCGCTTAGGTCATCCGATGTAAATAATTCTGCAATTAAATTTTTGGAGAAAAAGTTTGGACAAGTTTGCCTGTGTGGTGTCTGCTTGCTTTAGAAAATCAGAATGTAGAAGCAAGAATAGACTCTCTGCTACTGTGCTTTTTATAGTAAAAATATTCAAATGCATTTTATACTGTCAGACGCTAAGCTGCATTATATTCACTAGAGCAGGTCGGCAGAAACAACAGCTATCCGATATGTGTCCTAATAGTAGCAGTGTTCCCTGTGGCAGGATTTTCACTCACAGGAGGGAAGCTCAATAAATGTATCGAAATGTTCTTGACATTTCATGTATTTTACATCTGTATGCAGCCGGCGAACCAAAATAGCAGTGAGATAAAGATGAAGTGTGGCTCTGAATCATCTGTCAGAGAAATTGGTGCATTTACTTTTCACTGTTCTTGGTTAAGTGTGTCATGAAGGTCACCGGTGACTTAGCATTTATATCTTCGATGGAATAATGTGATAGAACACGTTGAATGGAGTGCTTTTCATAGCGACCAGAAGCAATCAGCGTACATCAGTTTGTCCTTGAATGTGATTCCTTCAAACATAACAAAATAATGACTTTATAAATCACTACCCATCGTATAAAAATCATATAATATCCAGCTTTTAGGCTGACAGCACAACAGAAGGATTCGTATTCTAACAATGTGTTAGTATGAAAAGAGGACACAGAGGAGAAAACAGAACCTGAAGGGAGACATTGTTGCAGATGAAGACATGCTGCAGCCTATTGTGCAGCTGCTTGCGAACATAAGAGCCGGCCCTACCCAATGTGGCGCCTTAAGCGAGATTTTATATGGTGCCCCCCTCGGCGATTTACATACACTCACAAAAGAAATCGAATAGCACTGTTTTGTAGTAATATTAATGGGGCACTGCTTTCCATTTGAATCAATGTGAGCTTTTCCATTTTAAGAGTTAATAGTAATAACTAGTTTTAATATAATTATATTCAAGGTGAATTTTTTCCGATTTTGTGGTGCCCCCTGGAGGCCACAGCGCCCTTAGCATTTGCTTATATTGCCTAATGGGCGAGCTGGCTCTGGTAAACACACATGTATTCAGTGGTAAAGTTCATGAAATCCAAGCCTACAATAAAACAGCAGCAGGTTTAATGCTGATTCCAGAGGCAGCATTGTCACTGCTGACACTCCTGCAGGTGTTTGCCAGAATATGATAGCTGCTACAACATATCAGGACTCGACTTTGCAATGCCCACAAGGGTTGAGGTTATCCAGTGATATGCTAGGAATTACATAGACTTGCCAAACACCATGTACTGATAAAATTGACAAAACTGTAATTTGTGAGAAAAGGAGAGGCTGTGTGCAAACTGGAATTTGCAAAGTCCAGAGAAATTTTCACTCAAGCAAAATGTCAGCGTACATGGTCAAAGAAAAAGGGGGTGATTTGTTGAACCCTAGAAAGCTAAAAGAAAAGTAAGAAGTAGGCTGATATATAATAGCTACTCCTTCAAGCTGTTTGTTTCAGTCAAACAGGATTGATTGCATATGTTGTTGTACTGAATGTTACCTTTTGGGGTAATGTATAAAAGTCAAAAATATGTAATGAAAGGTTGACCCCTATTGGACAGAGTCAGAAATGCATGAGTTAAAAAGTTAACAGATGCTACAGTTGGAGCTCTCAGTACAACTTTCTTATTAGAAATCAAAATTAAATTAAAGATATTATCAGATTTATTACTGTAATTTATATGACTACATCTATTTCAGCATCCAGCAATACATCTGAAACTTTTTGCCTTTTATTGGGGATTTTTTAAACCATTTGTTTAAAGGTTTTGTTTCATCAGTACTGCATTGTGGGAAAATCACTGCATCTTTATCTATATCTAGCAGTAATTGATAATTATGAAACTGAGAAGCGTTATCAATATGTAATCTTGATTACTGTTGTTTTGGGGTGTAAAGAGCTGTGCCTGGGATCTCCAACTATTTTCAGAGAAAAGCTGATCGCACAAACATTGCAGGTGTTTCAGACATATCTATGCATCTGATTACTTTTTGACACAGAAAAATATATAGTATATTGTTGGATGGTGTGTTTGAAGGTAGGCAAGCTAAAATTTTAATCACGACAAAAGCTTAAAACTTAAAATTAAACAACTACATTAAAGTATTGAGGCCTATGTTTGCATTTGCACCAAATGTGTGCTTAATGTTTCGTGTATTGTAACTGATAGAATAGAACTGAATAGAACTGAATAGAACTGAATAGAATAGAATAGAATAGAATAGAATAGAATAGAATAGAATAGAATAGAATAGAATAGAATAGCTTTTACATAGTGTAGTGGCGTCATTAGGCCTGGACATCCAAAGCTGTAACCCTGAATGTTTCATGAATTTCATGATCCATTTTAATTTTTTTATTTATTTTACAAAAGTAAGAATAATAAAATAATTAGCCTTGGATCTATTCATTTGTTGTTCCAGTCCGGTGTCAAAAATATGATGACAGCCTATAGTTAATCAAAGATGCTGGGACAATATTTTCCTCTTCATAAAAGTCTAATCTGGGTACTGAAGTCAAAATGTTCTTTTTCTCTCATGCCAAGTTTTTTATTACAGAGATTTTTCAGTTTCACAGTCTCACAGCAGCATATCTGCAGCAGTCATTGTGAGTGTGGGTGCTTCCCAATAACTACATGGATAACATGAATCAATAAAGTAACTAACAAAGTATGG
This sequence comes from Dascyllus trimaculatus, assembly GCA_024666655.1. Classification (NCBI taxonomy): domain Eukaryota; kingdom Metazoa; phylum Chordata; class Actinopteri; family Pomacentridae; genus Dascyllus; species Dascyllus trimaculatus. The sequence continues at coordinate 10,822,803 of CM045462.1, forward strand.
CACCAGATAGCTGAGTAGCAATGGAAACACATTTTTATTGTTTTATTGTAAGCTGCTACAGTTAGATAAGCTGCTATGAGGCTGTGATTCTGTCTGCACAGAATTTTCTGTCTGCACAGAATTTTCTGTCAGCAGCGCAGGCAGAAGATCTGAGAGTAGTGCCAGTTTGCTAACAGGGAATCTTTGGATTTTGTTTGGTTTTCATGTTTAGTTTTGTAGGGCCATTCCTAGTTAGTTATCTAACTAGTTAGGTTAATTATTAATTCAGATTAGATAATAATACTGTGTGGTCTTAGCCTTAATATTTACTACAGTCACGTAAAATAAAGACAGTCTTTTTTTTGTACTGGAACACATTTTGTTGCGACCGCTGTTTCTTTAATGTGCTGCATAAATAATAGGGACTTGACATGACATGACTTGAATATCTGAAGACTGCTTGGGAACTTTTTCCACTTACCGGCATCTACATCTCTTCTCCTGGACTATTTGAAGGGTTGGTCACTCAAATAAGTTAAATCTATGAAAACAAGTATTTCTAAGGCACACCTTTACTAATGATTATAGCTGTAAATCATCATAAATAAGAAAAAATCCAAGGCATACAATTTAAAAAACATTACTCTGACTAGCACTGTGATTTTAATGAGGAACATGGGTTTAGTGTACAAAAAAATAGAATGACTTCAATTTGCCTAAAATGTTAATTAAATATTGATTAATTAATGGTGCAATTATAAAACATAAAGCCCGAGCCCCCAATTTGTCAACATTCTAACAACGCCTCTGCTGTAAATTGACAGATAGCCAATAGGATTCTGTCTCTGAGCAGCGTTGACCAATTGGATATCCGGATGTTCATAGAAGGCGGGACTTCCTCTGTGGGTGTCACATGATCAAATTGAAGTCGTATGATGTGAGTTTTCCTGGTGAAGACAATGTTCAGTGAAACACCACTGTTCGATATGTGCTGCGAGGATGTTCAGTTCGACAGTCTGTGGTGAGTAAAGCGCTTTAAACTACTTACTACGTGGTTATCGTGTGTCTGGCCTATATTCGGTTCTTTTTTGTGTAGTTGAGGCCGAAAATTAACTCTGAGTCATCATGTTTTTGAGAGACTCGGTGCTAAAAGTTTGGCTTAGACTGATAAAACGATGTTGATTTGCTGTCGAGCTGTTCCTTTTTTCACCGAGTCACTATAGGAAATGTTGGGCTACAAGGAAGATAGCTTTGCGAAACCTTACCTGCGATGTCCGCCTTGCATAACAGGTTGCTAACTTAAGTACTAGTTAGATAAAGGCAACATAAAAAGAACAGTACGAAAGTGGATGGAGTATCTGCAGAGCTGCACATGTAGCTTAGTGGAGCCTGGACAAAATTACCATTTATGTATAGCAATTAAAATATATTAATTTGTGTTTAGTGGGTGACGTGTTGTCTGTCAATTATTTTGCAGGTGACACCCAAACAATGCATGTACCAGCTGCTGCTCTCAGTCCCACCCTGAGGTGAGCCTCCCCAGCTAAGGTCCAGTATCCCCCTTAAAACATCATGGCCTCTGAGCAGCAGACCAGCCCTCTACCCCAGCCCAGTGCAGAGTACTTCTCATGGGACTATCGCCTCCAGCTAATGGGCCTGGGATTTGCATTCTATACAGCAATATTCCTCCTCTCCCACCTCCTGTCTGTGACTCTGTGCCGCACCTACAACTCCTTGCTACCTAAGGAGAAGGTTTTCTGGAACCTCGCAGCCACTCGGGCAGTATTTGGCATCCAGAGTACTGTAGCAGGACTCCGGGCCCTCACTGAGGACTCTGTGCTGGCTAGAGACAGAGTGAAGGGACAAGAAGACTGGTCATGGTTCAATATCCTCACAGCCACAGGTTTCTTTGCATTTGAGAATGTCGCACTTCACGCGTCCAGTGTGGTATTTTGGTCGTTCGACCTGCCGCTGGCGACACACCATTTCTTCGCCCTCTCAGGATATGCAGGGGCCGTAGTATGGGATTCTATGGGTCACTTTCTTCCGATGGTTACGCTTCTGCTGGAGATGAGCACACCTTTCACCTGTATATCCTGGATGTTACTAAAGGTAGGGACCTTATAGGGCTTCATACATACCTTACATAAAATGTCTTTTGTGTATTGTGTCTGAGTAGTAATTTGTAGTTGCTAAACCTTTCTTTGGTAAGTTCTCCTTGTAGCTTCTCATGCAGTCATGTGAACTTTTCTTGGTCTTGCTATCTATTTTGAATATTGCTGGAAGTGTCATGAAGTCTCAGTTCCTCTTAGGTCTTGTGCACCTTTTAAGTGATGATAGATAAGGTTTAGTGTTCTTAGAAAGAGGAAGTTTTGTGAGAGAAGCCTGTGGCACTACCAAAACTTTCTCTGTTCTTTTTACTTACAGAGTACTTAGGAGTTATAAGAATGTGATGGTTTTGTAAGTAACATGATTGTCTCTTTCCCTCTCCCTTCCTTCCCAACAGGCTGGTTGGGCACGTACGCTGTTCTGGAAAGCCAACCAGTGGGTGATGATCCACATGTTCCACTGTCGCATGGTTCTCACTTACTACATGTGGTGGATAAGCTTAACTCACTGGGGAGAACTGAGCACCTACGTGGCCCTGCCTCCACGCGTAGTCTTCTTCACTGGCCTCGCTCTGCTCACGCTCATCATCAACCCCATCTGGACGCACAAGAAGACCATGCAGCTGCTGAATCCTGTGGACTGGAACTTCGGCAACAAGCTGGCACCAGGAAATGGCTCCACGGAGGGTCAGTCTGAGGTTTCTGTAAAACCCCATGCCAGCTGAGGAGTGTCGGAGTTGTCATTTTTTATTTGAACTAAGGCTTTTATTTTTGTTATTTTATAATGGAGGTGTGAAGTGACTTTTAGCATAGTGGCATGATAGGTTTTTAAAGTTTTGTTTAAGAGATTTTTATTTTTATTTTTTACTCATGCTGTGTGCTGTAATTAGACTTTCCTGTTCAAAAAAGGGTAATTATAATAGAAAGGATATTTTTCCATCTGACTTTACTTTCAGGAAGTTGCCATATTGATATGTTTTTGATTTTCATAATCTTTTATTTTTCCCATCTAAATCCTTTAGTAAGAGGGTGCGGTTTTTAAGTCAGTGGAATGTTGCCTCGTCTGTTTGCACCACTTTCAAGGTACTGTGTTAGGAAATATCTCCTTCACCAATCGTGATTCATTATTTTTTCACAACAGGGGAGATAAAAGAGAGCAGTTTTTGCAAGAGTCACTCTGTAGAAATCGCTTATAAAAAAGTTTTGTTTAGTAGGAGTAAAAATCAGCATTGAGTCAAATAACAAAATGCAAAAAGTCTAAGAGTCTTAATACTGTACATCTGCAGTATTTAAACATTAATGTTCTGTCATTTTTGAGGACTATGTCTCTGTATGCTCACAGTTGCTTCTAGTCTGCTGCTGTTCATGTGAAAGTTGATCAGTCTGGCAAAGAACAAGTTGGTTGACATGCCCTTGAGTTTGTTAATATGATATGCGAGAGACAGGAGAGATTGTTTGCTTTGTCAGTGCTCATCAAACGATTGAGTAGTGAAGTCACATCAAGAACGTGGCCTTTATCACGCACAGCTCCACATGGTGCTTTTATAACAGATGCTGCTATTCAGCACTGATTGGCCAGGGTAGACTGTACAATTGGGTTAAGTTTAAAGAATGAGCCTCTATAGGTTAGTCATTGAATCTATTGGATACTAAGTGGACAGTTAGATCTGCTCATTCATGAGTCACGTTAGTGTTTTTAGACTGTGAGTCCACTTTCAGCAAAGAAAGAAGCATTTATCATGGCCACGACAGATTATTTTTTCTTGAATGCAGAAAGCTCAGGAATGGTTCACTTCACAAAGGCTTTATTGTTCAAAATGAAGATGTATTGTGACCAAACTGAAGTAGCGTTGAGACAGAATAACTGAGTTAGTTTTTTGACCTAGAAGTATTTTAATATCATAAAGCATTATAGTTTAAACCGGAGGAGTTTTACTGAAGTAGATGTCTGTCGTACGTATTCCATATCCAAAATTTGCAAAGAGTGTTTTTTTTTTCTTTGTGTGTTTTTTCACACAGTGGTGTCATTGTGCTGGAAATTCTGGCCTGCTGTGTTTGGTTTGTGTATTGTCATTTATCTGGCACAAGAAAAGTGTTTTGTCTGTCCCGACCTCAAACATTCAGATTCTTGACAGTCTCTCGCATTTCTCAGTGTGTTGGCTTTAACAGCATTGCTACTGTATGTCATTAATTGTTAATAATTATTGGATTTTTATATATTTAATTTCATTCACCATCAGTGTTAATTTATGTACAAATTTTGCATGTCGGGACGGAGAATAACACCTTAGTTTTAGCCTGACCCAGCAAACAGCAAATGAGTCAACCGTAGCTGTTACTTAACAGTTGAAGACATTTTAAAAAAGGAAAAAAACTGTGCTGGGCTTTTTACAGTGTGGTGTGCCTCATAAGATTTTGCATTATCTGTATAACTTTGCTGAGTAAAATCAAGATTTACCAAAACCTGGAACAATGGCTGATGTATGAATAACTTGGCTGCATTTTACTTATAAACATTAACATGTGGGAAAGGCCTCATAATGAGTTCAGGTTACACTTCAGTTAAATAGATGCATTTCACATCGTCAGTGAGTGGAAATATATTTATAGCATGGAAAGTTTTTTCACAACAGTATTAAACATATAAAAATAATTTATTCTGCCATCAAACTTCTCATTTGATGTTACTGAAAGGTTTACTGGCACAATTTTGAGGTCATATAATGTAGGATTCCTTTTTCTTTGCATTTCATGTGTAATGACAGCACAGTAATAACATTATGAGATGGGCGGAAGATCCCATGTGAGCTCAATGACACATACCAAGCAATGCAATATCATGTGTATGGAAAAATGCAATCATTTGAGTTAGTTTTATTTACAAAATAAAATGCTTTCTCACATGTTCTGTGCCTTGGTTTTATTCAGTTACAATTTAAGGCTATGCAGCAGACCCTCTGCCTGTAGGTGGCAGAATAGGAATAATTATCTCTTCGGTATATCTCCCTAGTATGTTGGCAGGAAGGTGACAGACATGAATCTAATCCATTTTTCCTTCTTAAAGGTTTGTTTTTTTTCTAAACATATTGAACAAGCATCTTTTACAAATAAATCTATATCCAAATGGAGTGTCTGTTTCTATTTGAGTGACATTAAGAAAGAAAACACAAGGAATGACATGAAAAAGTGTCAGGATGATTTGTGTGAGCAGAGGTTTCGAGAGAATGTCATTTTTTCAGGAAAAACCAAGTTAGACAAGTGTAGATAAAGAAACATCACCCAAGACAGACACTGGTAATGTGTATAATGTTAATTTGTAATCTGTTTGAAAAGTTTAAAGTGCTTGAATTTGTTTAAAAACTCAAAATCGGCCAGGGCCTGAGGGAGTTATTTAAACTACACGTGTGTTTTTGCTGCAGTGTGCCCTCTTCTTGCTTAAAACAAATCTCGAAAAAACAAAAAGTTAATTGTTTAGCCTGTTCATTAACACCATATGAAGAAAGTGTTATAAGAGGAATCTCTCATTTCCTAGAATCTGACCTATCCAGAGTTTTGCATTCAAATCATGAGGGATAAAAATGCAGGACTTGAGTCCAACATCGTCTGCCGACAGCTGTTTCGAAGGGAGCCACCTCACACGTCACGTGACCAGTCTGCTGGAACGAGCCATCCTACCGGAGAAGACGGTGGAAGTCGTGATCGACGTCCCCTACGGCCAATCACAGCTCGCCCTGGTCCGCCCGCTGGCCAATCAGCTTCTGAAAGGAGGTAAAAATCTTTCCATGGATGGAGTCAGTTTGCATCGAAGAGAGTCAAGTTGAAAGAAGGGCGAAAACTGGATGTGTTTTGATGTGTTTAAAGCTGTGTGGAATTCAGAAATGTGTCACGTTTAGCACTGGAACAGCGTCACTGCGAAGGGATAAAGCTATTTCATGTGGGGGAAAAAGTCCGAACATGGTGAGTTGAGGACATTTTTCTAAGTTTTTGACAAAGTTCTAAATATGACTAACATGTCTGTTTTGCTAACTGTTAGTTCGGGTAAGCAGTAACACTTGCTAAATATTTGAAATGAAGACGTGTACAGTATCTGGTTTGTGTATAATTGTGACTTCAGGGTGTTTTTGTGTTATATTACAGTGTATTGGGAGATGGCTTTAACGTGGCGCCTTAGCTAACCTTGTGAAGTTGCCAACACTGTCAGCTACCTGCTATAACTCAGTCACTACTTTTTCTACGCATTTATGTAAATTAGTGAGTCTAAATCTCGAAACGTAAAGTTGTGGTGTCTCAGTTACACTTTTCTGCGTTTAACGTACTAACTGGACGGAATACGGACGTATTTCTTCAGGCTTTTGCTTGTCATGTTTGTTTGCCTTGTAACATTTTGATAGATGCCTCCGTGTTGAGCCCTTCATCACTTTCTGAACTCACTGACTCTTTCCAAGGATGGCATTACAAGTACAAGATAGCCGCTTGCAGTTTTAACCAGCACGTAGAGTTCTCAGTCGTGATTATAATCATAGTTTCACTGATATAAAACATAGTCATATCCAATATTTAAATTCCTGTGGGCTTGACACTTGCCTAAAGTCATTAATAGTTGAGAAAGTCCTCCTGAACCACAGCAGACAACTACAAATTCAAGTAGTCATGCATAGCATTCCTCAGTGAAAGCACTGTACAGCTTCAGTCAGCTGGAAGATCAGTCTAAACAGGTATTAAAACCATGATTTAATTACACCATTTCCCGCAGTAGTTGTCTTTCTGCACAGCTAAAGGGCAACTGCCTCAAGGAAACTGTGGAGCTTTGCTAAGTCTCCCAAAGTCGGTCTAAATACAAAGAGTGCTTTGATCTTCATTTGTATTGTCTAGTGTCATGCATGTCCAGTTCACTTAGCCAACGCAAGGGTGAGCCGGGACATTTAGGGGGTCACACACACACGCATGTACACAAAAGTCTCCACTGGTAATTTGCTTAGCAAATAACCAGGGTGGCCCGGCTGCAAATACAGATGCTTAATACCTTCCCCCACTGTAATAACACTTAGAGAAAGCTGTCCTGGGAGCGTAGATCATTTTTTCCTTGCTCTAATTCACTGCTTAATGTATGCACTGGTATACATCATGTAGACACAGACTTCTTTATGTGCGCCCCTGCTGTTTTCTGTATGTGTTATGTAGATGCCTATGTAAGTGAGACAGTACTTTAGCATCTTATCATCATCAACATCGAAACATTTGGTATGCCCAAACTTTCACTGGAGAAAATACCAGGAATTCCTCATTTCTAAAGTAGTTGTCACCAGGCAATAAGTCTGCTTTGCCAGCAGTGGCTCATGGAAATGTTGTCTGTTTACCAGTGACTAAGCTTGGGGTGCCAGAGTACACAGAGTTTGAGCAGAGGGGCATACCATTCATTTTTAGAAAGACAGTTATGGAGTCACTGTCCACCCACCACCCGTCCACTGATCCGCTCAGATAAGATATGGATTAGCAACATAGTTCAGCAACAGCTGGGAAAGGAAAACCACTGCTCTTCTGCAGGTGGATGTGAGAAATCGCATACCAGCATTTGTTAGCAGCTGCGAACATGTGTAAATTTAGACCCAGAGTTGACCCGAGAACATCACATTTAAATGGTATGTGGAGGTCATCATACACCACACAATCACCATTATGCCTGATCCTTTTATTCAGAGGCCGTTGCTAGCACCAGCATTCTTAGCAGTTCAAGGATGAGTAAAGCTAGGGGTCAACGGCAGTCTTGGCTTCAGAAACTGTCTCCACCCTTTTGAAGTCAGTGCAAAGACCAGTACTGTGATGATCAAGAGATTTGCAGTTTCCTGTGGTCATTTATTGTAATCTGATTGAGTTGCTCTATTCATATTAAAATTCCTTCAGAGCTTAAATCCAGCCTGTCAACAAAAGCCCTTTGAAACAGCCGCTTATCCACTGCTCACCACACACTAAATAGTGTTCTTCTAGTGACATGTTGGGTTCTCGGAGCTTTGGTGTGGCTCACTGGGTGGGTGGAGACCAGTTAGGGGTGACAGCCAAGACTGCGCTGCCTCTGTTTTCAAATGGACACCACGTTTGAAATATTATGCAGCTCTAGCCTATCATTTGTCCAATGATTCTCAGGCTGGGAAGGCCATGTTAGTATTTTGCCCCTTTTATGCGAAATAGACTCTGCCTCATAGTTAGGGCCAATGTATAAAAGCATAAAAATGTCTGTAAAAATACTGCTGTTATAGTAGTACAGGTATAATCTGGCACTGTAATGCTGTGTGATACATCATAATGATTGTGCTGTAATGCAATGCATGACACCATGTAGTAATGAGTCACTGTGGTAGCTTAACATCGACCACATTCAGCATAGAAACATGGCTTTAGTGCTTGTAGCTGTACCCAGATGCCCCCTGATGTGTCCCAACAGATCACATCTGAATCAGATAGAAATCCTGCAGCCCCATGGACATGATTATCAGCACATATTCCCTCCAATCCATAGCTATCAGGTAATTATAACTGGTAGCTGATGGGGAATACTATACTCATCTTCTGTCACAATGTTTTAATATTACACTGAGTGTGGGATTGAGAGGATGTGTAAACACTGAGCTATGCGTGAGAAGACTTTTCTTGCTACATTAACTAAAACAGTTGTAATCAGGAGGAAGATTGATTGCTTAGCTGTGATTTATAATGATATTTGTGTCTATGAATGTGCTTCCATTTAGTCCTTTATTGATCTAATCTAAAGTTTTAACTTGCTAGCAGTCAAAATGCTCCCTTTCGAAAGTCAGCCATGCTGTGCCTGTTTGTAAGCTTCCCCACCCAATTTGAGGTCAGAGTGGGTGGTGAAGTGTGATTTGTTGTCAAGGCTGGTTGGCCCAGATACTGTGTGCTGTGATAGTTACAAGGCTGATCCTGTATGAGCCTCAGTGCTTTTGAGTTGAGATTTAGGCAGCAGGCTGTGCTACCTGACAAAATAAACAACCAGTGGATGCACATCACTTTGTCACCATGCTGTTTGCAATACAAGGAGCTCAGCTGTTAACAGTGTGTTGTTAGTAAAGCCAAGGATGATGTTTTGAATCCTGTATGGGCCACAGGTCTTTTTAGCGCAGTGGTTTATGAATAGTCGAGAATCCTAATACAGTGCAAGCAATTGTAGAGTGAGGTACCTCTTCTCCTTTTTAGTATGCTGCAGGGCACTTCTCTGTCCTCCCCTCAACCTCCCCACAAATACATTACACTACTTTGTTAAGCCTGTTTCTCAACTCTTTGCAGGCCTGGGATCTTCTTTTTTCGGGCGAGGCCTGATTACTGTAATCCTGGAAGAAGGACATACTGCCCAATAAAACAGCCATCTAAATAGCTGCAAAGCTAAAGACAGACACTCAAAGCACACTACAAGTCTCCCTCCCCTCTCACCACCCTCTTCTCCAGGCTTTTGTTTATGACTTTCAGCTTGTGTGTGGAATGCCACTTGTCAGTAAGTGTGCGGCAAAAGCCTCTTACTAAGCCAGGGCGCTTGTTGTGTAGAATAGCTCTCAGCATAGTACACAATTAATTTTTGACAGATCTCTGGATGCTCTAAGAGGAGGGTAAGAGATTTTGGGGAGATCAGGAAAGTTTTTTTAAAATCCAGGTTGGGAAGTAAAGAAATTACAAGGAAACTGTTATTAAGGCATAAAGCAAAGAAAGTGCTCATTTTCATTCTGATTGTCCATTGCGAATTTGTTCTATTGTTTTAGATTATGTGCCATTTGTGCATGATTATGAATTCAGCGAAACTTGTTACTGGATACCAGCATCTCTCTGCCCATCCTTAATTTAAACAGTTTGAGTAATACAAAAGAGAGAAACTATAATAATTCCTTAAAATCACATTGTGAAAGACAATATCTAGAAATTGTTGCAGCATTTTGGGTGCCACCCTGTCCTTAGACGGCTGTAGATTTTTTTTTCTTTTCTACACCTAAACATAGGTTGCAGTTTATCCTCCACACTAGGAGTTAGTGTTGACAATGTGTATGTCTACATATCTATTGCCTGTTGTTTAACATCCGTACGTTATTAGGAATACACAGGTGAGCAAATTGTCTGCATTACACCAGCGAAGCCAGATGACTGTTTTCCTGTGTGCAGTGCACAGCTCAGCCTTCCCAGCATGTAATGACATGCTCAGCTTAGTCTGTCATCAACCATGGGGATGATTTTGCCTTTCTGTTGTCTTCCGCTCGGTCCTCAATCATTGCTCTCCGATTAGACTGAAACACAGTAACTTTTAATTTAACACTAAGCAGATTAGCAGAGTGACTATGAATTAATTATGGTGAATATTTTTGCCCTTTCAGTAAGGGTTTGTAAACTACACTTATTTGCTGACTGCTTTGTTGCCCAGTTTAAATGTGTTCCAGCTTATAATGCTGCCTCATAGATAGGCTGGTGAAAGTAGCTGCAGATGTAAGGAATGTCACAGAGTGAGACAGGTGCTTGTCTTGTGCACACCACCTTTGAAATCACACCATACCACATACTTTGCAAGATCTCATTTGTGGAAAGGCGCATTTCGTGTTTTCCAAAAGCAAGAAAAAAAGATGAAAATCAAAGTAATTACAGGAGAGAAGATGAATGGAAGAATCTGCATCCTGATTTCAAAGCCACAGCCAGAAAGACTGTCTTTGCATCACATAGTTCATGTGCAATATGACACTCAAATGCTGAGCCAGTCCTAGACAGTTCTACAACAGTGAAGATCACTATGCTGGCTCAATACATTTTACAAATGAACAAGAATATAAGAAAAAAAATTCAGTAAAAAAAAAACAGATGTTTTTGACCAACGTCCTTTGTTTTCCTCTCCCGTTGTTCCTTTTCCTGCTGTCCTAAACCTCAAACAATGCATTGGAAGGGAAAGGTGAGTCAGTCTTTGAAGCTCCTGTCAGGGCTGGACTTTTAGTTCTCACTCCAACATGTGCCAGCCCAGTTGTGTGTCATGCAGCTACCTGTTTCATACCCATATATCTCTTTTCTCAGGCTGTGCAGCATATACCTTAAAGTTGGCTTTATATAGTCAGTTGTACTATATGACACAGTTGCAGCTCCTGTCTGTCTCTTTGGATTCCTCTCTATTGTGAAGGCTAAGATGTCCTCAGGCTATGTATACTCTACCTGTTTCTGTTAGCACTTGAATTATCTGTCAGCCGCACTGTATTCAGTACACACTGGCCCTGTATATTCACATCCTCTGTTCTGGCCTTGTGCCCCGTGAATAAGGCGGAGGACAAAGAGGCAAAGGATTTAACATTATTTGTAGACAAAACAAGCTTTCAGACTTAGACTGAGTTATCTTTCTTGTTTGCTGCACTACTGTGGTGTAGATGTGTCTTAGTCAGAAGTAGAACTGATGTTGTTACTTGTATTGAACTATGCAGACTGCATGGGTAGAATATGGGGCATGCATACCACAACAATGGCCTGCTTTATGCTACAGCATGATGTCATGACTCTGTCATCTATTCTAGGAGATATTAGCAAGCTGGAGAAGTCTGGAAATAGTACACTTTTTTCACAAGGAGACATTTGATAGAAACTGTCACCTCCGGATACAAATTGTACATCAGCAAACAAAGACCGTGTTGCTGAGGAATGCAATGCCTGTCATGCCCATGCAGGTACAAAGGTCTCTCCTGCCTCAGCATGCTAATAACATTTCCCATGGCCTAAATGTGTGGTTGCTATTAAGTCAAAATGTCACACAGACCCCTGCACCCCAAATACTCGTACCTGCCTTTGAGGACTTTTTTTTTAAGTCAGTAAGCCAAGAGTCAACTCTGTTAGTCTATTATTGCCATCTGGAAAACTCTACAAACATGATAGCATGATAGCATATTTGGGTTTTGGTTAACATCAACATTGTGTTTGCAGCCTGCAGGATACGATTACCAGTCGAACATGAGAACAAAGCTTGTCTGGGTTTGAATACAAGTGCTCCTAGAGCACTCCCCTAAAAGCAGTGGTTGACTTTCACAAAGTTTAGTTTCGTTTAAGTTAAGTTGTCTGATCTAAGTTTCACTGTATTTGATATTGCATCTTAAAGTGGATAAAACTATGTAAGTTTAATTACTCGTGAGACAGTAATAGGTTTAAGACCTCTAGTAAATTTGAAACCAAAGTTAAGCTGAATAAAAAAGGAATGCATGCTTATTGTGGTAATTTAAAGCAAGTCAGCAACAAAGAAAAGTTAAAATCTGAACGTGAACCTGCTTTGAATAAATGCTGTTTTATCTGCACAGCCCCCCATCCCTTGTATTCACAATGGTCAATCCACAGGGTATAATCTATCCATTACAATGGTAGGAAAGTCTGTTTATACCCAGGACATGACATACTCCTACAATTAGCATATGAGAATGTTGTGTACACTTAAACACGTGCTCGTGCCAATGGCCCCTAGGAGCACTATAAGAGCTTCTTTTGTTTTCATTCACTCTATTATTTGTCTGAATTAGCCGTGGTTCAGATTCTGTTGTTGACACAAAAGGTACCAGACCGTGACCACACAGCCATGCTCCTCTGCTGTGTGCTGCTTTGATTAAGTGACATGGAATAACAAGTGTGGTTGGGCTTTTGTTAACCGAGTGGCTTGTATATGCCAAGCCAGACCTGCCTAACTCGTGATGTACGGACACATTCTTCTTTGTGTCAATTAATTTCAAATAACTTTTATATCAACCTGGATATTTTGCTTTTTTATAACATTTGTCCTTTTCCTTTAGGAATGTGTGTCGGCATAGTTAATCCTCTGCATGTTGCTGTCTGAAGAGCTTGTGCAGGAGAAGAGCAGCAAGCATGGACATGGAAGACTTCCCTCCCCCACCTCCTGAAAGTAAAGTCAACAAACACTTTGTCTTTTATATATGTCAAGCACATTTCTTTCTACTTATGAACAAGAAAGATGGTTGAAAAAGTTATTTATGCAGGCTGGTTAGCTCAGTTGGTTAGAGCGTGGTGCTAATAACGCCAAGGTCGCGGGTTCGATCCCCGTACGGGCCACAGTTTTTAAATTTCAGTGTGGCAAACAAAAAGAATTAAAGGAGAATTTTTCTTATCAATATCTTTTTTCATGTCCTGACACTTGTAATTGCTAATTAAAATCATCAAAATGTGCATGGGGAAAGAGAACAAACAAACACCCAAGATATTTTTCATTAGCGATTGTCCTTTTTCCAAGCATTCTGTAATTTCCACCTCTAAATTGTGAGGATTTCTAATTTCCCTAGTCTTATCAAACAAAACAAACACTGGCTCAAGCCCTGTGCTTTAACTATTCACAGTTCACTGCAAATTTATAACACATCAACAGACGGTTAACAGGAAAATTAGAGACCCAACTGAGCACCTAAACAAAAGACAAAAAAATTATCTTTAAACCCAGACAGTTTTGTCTTACTGTTGTCTCATAGTTGTTTGGTTTTCTGTGATTACAACGTCAGGCCAGTAGAATCTGAGCCTGCTAGCTCCGGTAGGTCATCTCATGGTCGGATCACCTCCCAGAGGGTCGCTGAAACTGGACAGCATGAGTAAACAGCACAGATTCCTCTCCTCCACCACTGTGGAGTGTGTGGGCAGAGGAACGAGTAAGGAGGGTAAAATGTGCTGTGCTACTGTGAATGCCAGACAATGTGCCTCAGTATTGGGTTGAATACTGCTGCAGCACACACACACACACACACACACACACACACACACACACAGACACACACACACACACACACAGCCTCCGGGGATAGACACAGACCAGAGAAATGCTTCGTGTCTTGCTGGCCAGTCGCTTGCTTTGTTGCCAGGGCGATGCACGAGCAGATCGTAACCCGGTGACTCATTTGAGCGGACCATTATGTAGCAGAGTGGAGATAGGTCCTTAGAACAGAATCCATATTGTCATTATGAATTGACAGTGGGTACTTCATAAAGTCTGTGTGCACATTTGCATGTATATTTCTCCGTGATCTTTGCATTCTGACAAGCCTAGAGGGCGGAGAGAATTCCTCCAATGTGAAGATTTTTTTTCATTGCCAGTTCAGTGTTGGGGCATAAGAAACTGTAGGATTCTCATGAGTGGTCATGTGTGTTTTTGTAGTTACACTTGTGTGTGTTTCCACTCTAAGGTCGCCATCCAGTGCAGTCTGTAATTAATCTGCAGGCATGCATACCCGTACAGTCAACTATCAATGATTTTCTCTACTCGTACTTTCAGATGTAGTATTGAATGGCCAGTATGACTCATGGTGTGACAAAATCCAATCAAATCCACTCTGGTATAGTCAGGTGTTTCACATTGACACCACAGTGAGGTTAGTGAGTGCATATTATCGCAATTATTATAATATGAGTATGCATTGTACTTTCCAGGAATTCCAAAGACTGTTAGTGAGCTATCTGTGCCTTATCACTGTGTCTCACACCATTCATTATTGCACAGGTGGAAAACGAAAGATAGCATCTCTGTTTCCAGATTTGCTCTTAGCATTTCTCTCTTCCCCATGGACACAGGGTCACAATGTTGACCTGGAACATTAGTCACAGGCCATTCTCTCACACTCTGACGAGGTGAAACGCCTACCTGTCAAAGCCTGAGGGAATCGTACTGGTGATTTAGAGTTGCGTACCTTGTTGTGAGAAACTTCAAAGTCATTGTGTTTGCTTCTTTGACTTGAGTTTTCCTTGGTCACTCTCAATGGAGCACACAGGCCTGGAGGTACAGCACAACATGTTCCAACAGTGAAGGTTCTTAGTTTGATGGTAACTGCGTGTAAAGAGTAATTTTATCATTTAAACTTGACCGAAGAAATGCCAATCTGTGTGAAGTTAAGTTCCATGTTTGTAGTGTCAAAAGAATAAGGTGTCGTTTAGGTCTTATGTGAAAGCTTTATGAAGGGATTGCTTGGGTTAACATCTGTGGAGATAAAGAAAACATTAGCCAGGTCAGGGAGCGGTCAAAATGCCGAAACCCGGGATCGAACCAGGGACCTTTAGATCTTCAGTCTAACGCTCTCCCAACTGAGCTATTTCGGCTTGTGTTGCTGTGAGGAGTGGCTCACTCAGTCAACGTGGAAATGAAATCATGCAAAGTTGGGATTTTCTGTTTACATTGGAAACACAGTCAGGATATGAGAGAGAAAAAGATAAGACTTTGGTCTATAAGTTAATACAGTCAAGCTGTAACTACTGATGAAAGTGATCACAAAGAATGTGCGGTATTTGGGAGCAACACTGTGACAAAGATAAAATATTCTCAGAGGTTGTGGATACCTGCAAATTATTAAATTATCAGCAAAACTTGAGACGAAGTGAAGGCCTTGTGTGACATTAACCCTGTTTAAATTATCACCTAATATTTTGCACATCTTCGGGCATAAACCTGAAGCCAGCTGATGAAAGCTGAGCCTGTGCATTCCTAATCCTTTTCTTCACTCTTACTTCACTGAGTCAAGCTAACACTTCATTCAGCAGATCAGAAATAATGCATAAACTCAGGCTGCACTACTCGCTGAAGGGAGTAACAGCTCTCTTTCCTGCTGGCCTAATTGCAGAGTGGAAACTGGAAAGATATTTGTTGCTCCCTTCCTGTCTGCTGCCAAGTGAGCGCTCCGACGTGAATGTGATGCCTTTGAACGCAAACTATATCTTGTAGTTCTGCCCTAGTTTGTTTTTGCTATAAAGCAAAGCAGCTGATGTGCTGTCTTGGTGCCAATCCTTGATATAAAAAATTCTGTAAGAAGACAGCTGTTGAAGACCCCACCCATAATTATGAGTCTGTATATGGCCTTCAGCTTTACCAGCCTGAGGACTGAAACTGCCACCCACAGCGTCCTAAAGTCTAACTTTGGTTTAGTAGAAATACAAGACAAACATGCAGTATCTGGAATGGTTTCTCTGATGCAGCAGGTCACGGAAGCATGTGTATAGCCTGATGTTGCATGCTTTGTGGAGATTCAGTTGTACAGTTTGTGGATAAAATAACTGCATTATATCATCTGTTTTTGCTAATCCAGTGAATTTAATTAGTGGCAAATGATTCTATCCCCTCCTGTGTACTAATAATGCACATATTAGAGAGATACCTATCTCAGCAATATAAACATTACAAAATCACAAATCTTTATCACCACGTAAAAACTTATATCATTGTCTCG
The DNA here is from genome assembly GCA_024666655.1 of Dascyllus trimaculatus. Classification (NCBI taxonomy): domain Eukaryota; kingdom Metazoa; phylum Chordata; class Actinopteri; family Pomacentridae; genus Dascyllus; species Dascyllus trimaculatus. Next base: position 10,839,100 of record CM045462.1, read on the forward strand.
CCCATCTCCTTTATGTGACATTCTCTTGATCTGAAATACAATCTAGCACCCAACATTTCTGACACCTCTCTCCCCAGTGTTGGCAGATTGCGTCCCTTTTGCAGATGAAGATGAGGGGGAAGCCTTCGACTTTGATGACAGCGGGGATGACATCCCTGCAGCTGATGGCCCACCCCCTGCACCTCCAGCTCCTCTAGCTCCCAACAGCAAGGATCAGAGCCAGAACAACAGTGTGGCTAGTCGCCCTGAGGCCCATCTCCCCATCTCGAACCCCCCAGCATCTTCCTGCACATCCAACACCACTCTATCATCAGCCGACACAACAGTTGCTACGAGCGGATCCTCCACAGCAGGTGGAGCAACAGCAGAAGCCAAGGGGACATCTGCTGCTGAGGGGGCTGATGACAGGGAGAAAGATTTACCACCTCCACCCCCTCCTCTAGATGATGACACAGAAACAGATCCTCGAACAACAGGTTTGCAACCCAAAAGTGCTGACATTTTATTCTCGCTCCAGGCGAGTGAAGGTATTTGAGCCAATTTAACTTCTTCTTGGAGCAGAGAGTCCTCCCCACAACATTTGTGCTCGGTTAACTGCAAGGTATGCCTTAAATATTGAGCAGTGATCACAAATTCTCCACATTCTCCTGGCATGTTCTGTGTACATTATCTGGCTCTAATCCACCCCCTTGAGCTCAGGGTAAAGTGAGGTTGTTAAGTGGGGCAGTCTGTCTCTCTCATGACACCTTGTATCTCTGGCTGCCTGGCGCTGGAGATTGTCTGGCTTTCATCACTGAAAGTCAAGACAGCAGCAGCAGCAGCAGCAGCAGGCAGGGCAAGGCTGTTTATTCTCACTCACTCATTCTGTAGTATTGTGGTGAAGAGATGTCCACACTGCGCTATTTGTCAGTTTTTGCATAGCTTTTGCCCTTATAAGGAATGCATGAACAAAACACATGCATCTGTCTTGGATTTTTGCTATAGCAAGAATCATACATTGGTCAGTGCATGCATTCCTGTTCCCTTATTCACATTTTCATAATTACTGCTTTACCACTACTCTGTACGCAAACTTTCACCTCTTGTCCAAACCTAAATCTATTCCTTAAACTACAGCTGCATAAAACGCTTCATCCAGAATGACCACATTTTGGTGTCCTGAATGCAAATTTCTGAAACTGTTTTAGTTGTAAAAAACAGAAGCAATGGAAATGTTCATACTCCCTATTTGAGTTTTTTGAGGTGAACCACCAGTGGAGATATGTTTGTGATACATAATAGACCCACTTGTGACCCATATAAGTGGTGTCTGCTAGTATGTACTGCCACTTATAGTAAATGTTTTAATTGATGAGTTTTATAACTGCTCAATTGATTATTGAAAATACAGTGCGTAACATTCACTGAAAATTAACAAAATTCTCTGGAAAATCAGCAGTTATTTTACATTTCTTCTAAATGTAACTGTATCTGTAAAATGTAAGCTAAGTGTGTTTTCTTTACTTCTCCAGGCACTGAAGACCAGAATGCATCCATCAATGACCTTCCCCCTCCGCAGGCCGTCCCTCGGACCTCCTCCCAGGGCAAAGTCAACCCCTACTCTGTGATTGACATCACTCCTCTCCAACTGCAGGAGCTTGAGCAGAAACATGGGCCCTCCTCTTCCACTTCCTCACCAATGGAGCCCAAAGACCGAGAGGCAGAAGGCCACGAAAACCACGCCAGCCCTCATGGCATCACTTCAGGATACTCAGTGCCAGTGCCATGTGGCTATGCGACCCCCTCGGGTGTGCCGCTCATCACACCAACTTACACCACACCAGTCATCATTCGACATCTCTCCATGGAGGAAGATGGTAAAGTAGAATCGTGCGAAACCCTGAAAATACTTTTCCATAATAACAATTTATAAAATGGTAATGGTTAATAATGAAGTAAGTAAGGTGTTGATCAAGGTTTATTTATTAAGTATGGACAGCAACAAAAAGGTTTCTGGATATCAAGGCTCTGTTTATTTTTTGAGGGAAATTCCTTCTTTCCTGTTTCAGTGCACTCAGACTGAGAGATACAAGCCTATGACACGTAAATGCTGTCCTAGCTACTTCTATCCCCTGTCCTTTCTTCTTTCTCTTGTTTTTCCTAAAGCCTGGCCACAAGGAAGTAGGAACTAAATTTAGCCCTCCCCAAAGATCTGTGTTGGCTGTGAGGATTTTCCGGTTTCCCTAAAATCCTGCAGTGGCTGAGTCCAAGCCTGTGGCCTGGCAGTCTCAGCAGCCTGATTGCACTGTAATTATCTTGCCAAGGTCACACCATATTGAAATACTCAGATGTTTTAGCTGCATACTTTGGAAAGTCAAAGAGGTGTGTGATGATGTAGAAAAATGATTAACACCTTTGTAGTTTTCTGCATCTTTTAGCTGTGATACACATGGCAAGTATACTTTTCTGCTGTTAACACTTTACCATGACAAGTTCCTCGAAAAACAGACGGTTACATAATGAATTTTAAAATGGGCACATGGCAAGGGAAATTTATGGAAGCAGATTTACAGTAGAATATCATCTTGACTTAATTATACACAATCTAGGGAATGATCAGTGACACCTAGTGGCACAGAAAGTTTCTAAACTTTTGAATTGGAAGATCTTTTGGAGTTTCCTGAAATGCAGTGTGCTGATTTCTAAATAAATATATTGATAATGCTATATCTTATTTTAATAAAAACGTTTTAAATGTACCAACTTCTGTAGTTGCAGAATTCATTCCATGCCTTTAACAGTTCTGTACAATAGTATCACATACTTAGTTTTACAGCTTTTGTGCTTGGATTATGACAACTGTGGGACCTTTAAAACACAGCTACAGGCAAGAAAAGGTATAGCATTTTTGGTTTCTCTTGTGTAAGTTTCTCTCTTTCCTTCTCCAGTGACAGTGGTTGGGACTGGCAACACCTCTGTTGACAGGTTAGTCATATGTGACACATCCAGAGCATGTCTATGTCAATGATTTAGTACATTTATTGCTATATGCTCCCATACTCCCAATGTACAGCTGCATGCCTGCTGCTCTCATGTCAGTGGTAATACAAAAATCACTATTAATCATGATTAATGTACAAAAATGAATTGTTTGTTGTTTTTTTGGCTATTTACTGACAATATAAATATCTGTGTTTTTCAAGTGTTTTCACTGAAGAGTATCCACCTATTAGAGAAGAGGATGCTTTGGCTAAATGGGCATCAGATCCTGCTAATACTGCATGGATGGAAAGTAAGAAATGATATTCTCAACAAAAATACATCTAGTAGAGATACTAGAACATTACTGTTGTCTCAGTTCTCTGTACTTGCTCTGCACATACAGTGCATGCCTTTTAGGATACTATTATGTATTTTTGTTTTCTTTTACACAACTAAATTCCCAGACACTTCCTTCCCTGTTCTTTTAAGGAAGCAGACCCTTGTCTGTGCCTTTCTTGTAGATTCCCCCTTACATTACATCCTGGGTGTTGCATGAACAGTCTAGTTATGTGATGAGTCGCCATGCATTTATAGCTGTGAATGTTTGTTATGTGCTTCAGATCCAGATGAGGTGATTTATGATGATGTGCCCAGAGAGAACTCTGACTCCAACACAGGTTTGTGAACCTTCTTTCTGATTTTTTTGCATTTTACAAATACAGTCTTAACCGTCCCGTCTTTAGCTTGAAGCCTTTCAGAGCTTCTTGCTTTCACTTCCAGTTTCCTCACAGTTTTTTCAAAAACCTAAATTTGACTTATGTATTTGGAACCAAAAATGGATATATTTGACTTGTTAGTTGAATGAAAAATGTTATTAAACAGGATTTGGCTGTAATATTGAGCTGATGTTGAGTGTTTTGGTTTACAATTTAGTACAGTAGTAATTTCAACTAATGTAACTATCACTAGTAATAGTATTACTGTTATTATTGTGACGGCCTGTGATTTAAGTAAAATTGTTGAGAGTAAATATTTAAGCGTTGAGAAAGTACCAGGAACACTTTTCTGATATAATGTAGTTTTGTACCAACACCACAAAGCCATGGCATCAAAAAATCAGGATGCAATATCAGCACTTTTTGACTTGCTGTCAGCAAAAAAAAAAAATAGCAAGATAAGCTTTAAAATATTTATTTTAAGACTATTCTGAGTGCAGTATAAATTGGTATTGTGTTTGTCTGCATTATACAAGTTCAAATTTGTGAAACTAGCTTTTGTAGTGTAGGTTCCAGTATATCATTTAAATGATCTTTTCTATTCACACAGACCCAGATGAGATGATCTATGATGACGTTGAGCTTGGGGAGGAGGGCGGCTGCAGCAGCTCCCTCGACAATGGCTGGAGCTCTAGTGAGTTTGAAAGCTATGACGAGACCAGCGACGGGGAAGGTCGTCCAGAGAATGGCCTGCCTAATGCCTTCATGAGAGGAAAGCCGCCCCAGAGGAAGACGCATGTGTGTATAACAGTTACCCTTCCTTTTCTCTCCCTGGGTTACAGCCAACAACCATGTCCTGTTAACATATTGTACAGTGCTTGCATTCTTTCCTCTACCGTCTGCATACCCACTTTACTACAGATGGCAATAAATGAGGCAAAAGATTTCATTATATGAAGATGTAGTTTAAATTTCTATTTCTTAAATCTTCTTATTATGCCTATTCTTAACCTGTAGATACATTTTACAACAATAAAGTTTTGTGTGTTTTCAGTGCTGTCCATTTACTTCTGTTGACCTGGAAGTGATGGAAGTGATGTTTCTGGCTTACAGACAGCTTGCTGCACTCTGTAATGTTTTGCCGTGTGGTTTTGAGAATTAAAGTTCACTTTATTTTTAGACTAACATAGTCAAATATATAACTTAAAAATAAGTGGGTGAAAACTGCCCCAATCACACGATAATAGAGGTATTTTATAACTGTTTTATACCAGGGATATTTTTTTAAGAGAATAAAATTAGCAGTCTAACGGCCGACATATCAGGATTAAAGCGAGTTTGCTGGAACTGCTGATATGCAAGCTCATTTGAAAACCATAAAGAGTAACGCTTACTTTGCTTTTGTTTAGCTCTCTCAAGATCTGTCACGCTTGAAAGAACACTATGAGAAAAAGATGAAAGATCTAATGGCAAATACAGTGGGAACGGTAGAGCTACAGCAGCTAAAACAGAAACACGAGCAGAAGGTAAACTACCTGAGGCTCACCTTACTTGTCTGTGCTAGATAAAGTAGTCCCACCCCTTTACTCTCAGTCTGGCTGACTCCACTCTGGGTGTTTTGTCACTGACCTGGTACCTTCATCCTGCTCTGATGTGAATGACTTCTGGTGACGGTACTGGTGATGGGTTTTGCATACCGTTTATTTGCCTCACTGTCTGCTGCATTGACCTGTCTTGTTATATGTTTATGCATCGGAGGTTGTAAAGCTTAAAATATATTCTGCAGTAACATTTGTTTATTCTACAGTAAACTGAGACAACAGCAACAGAGTTCTTATTCGAGAGTTCATGTGGCATCCTGTCTACACTATAGAGAGACCTATTGAAAATTAAATAACTGCTGAAAATGTTTGTGGCATTTAAATCATTTCATGTTGTCAATCAGTTATTTTGATGGAAGTACTATGTTACTTCCAGCTGATGTCCCAGTTACTGTCATTCTTTGGTCAGCTCTGCTCCCCTGTTGTCCTGTATTTTATAATCTGCCGTATATCTTCATCTTTACTCTAACACTGCTTCTGTCCTGCGTAGCTCAGTTCAGTCACCTTTAGCCATAGGTTTAGACAAAGTAAACTAAACCTAACCTTGGATTTACATTCACAAGTGTGAAAAATGTAACTTTGTGTTGCTATTTTGATGAAGATAATAGTACATTTTGTCTCATCAAAGATGCAAAAGCTGGTTAAGGCTGCTAAGGAAGGGACCAAAGACGGGCTTGAGAAAACCAAAGCTGCAGTGAAGAAGGGACGCTCTTTCATCAAAACCAAGTCATTCTGTCATGGTAAGTAACCCTAAACGATGGCTTGCGTTTAGTAATAATCAGTCCCTTTAGATTTGAGTTACTGATCAGAAAGTAAAGGGTTCAATCCCTAAAGGGCCCAGCAAGCTGAAATTGTTGCTGTGACTGACCTTGCACCCTGACACAGCTTTCTAATAAGCAAAATATGCAAAACAAATTTGCTGTTTATGTGATAATTATAGGCTTTGCTTTTTACTCAAACCCCTTAGCTTTTTGGGTTTATGTTATGTCTGTGTTACTGTGAAAGTTTCAGTGTTTTAGTAAATGGTGGTGTAGTTTGTCCAGGATACCATTTATCTGTCCCTTTTATAACTGCAGTTCTATATTTGCAGTAATTACCTTGCTCTTTCTATTCTTAATCTTCTAGAAAGGAAGTCGGCCTGTTTTGAGGATGAGGAGTCTGAACTCTTCATCGAGGTGGACTGTTTCAATGTGGAGCCAGTATTGTGTCCAGCACCAGAGGGTCTTTCACAGCAACAGGTAATGAAAACGCCTTTCAACTTGGAATTAACTGCGAAAGGAAACCATGCCATTTGACTGAGGACCTCTGGTTTGGTGTTTTTCCTCTACAGCTTGTTAGAAGATGTATATTGGGGTCCATATTGGAGAGTGAGAAGAACTATCTTGATGCACTCAAAAGGATATTAGAGGTATGCAAAAGGGGCTGAAGTGTTCGCCGAAATTGTTTTGAAGCGTTTGTTACTACAGGTCATATTGTGTGTTTTACCAGCAATATGAGAAGCCCCTGTCCCAGATTGAGCCGAGGTTGCTGAGCGACAGGAAACTAAAGATGACCTTCTATCGTGTTCGTGAAATCCTGCAGTGCCACTTCCTCTTCCAGATTGCTCTGGCAAGCCGTGTGGCTGAGTGGGACAGCCTGGAGATGATTGGAGATGTCTTTGTGGCATCGGTAAGCAGGGACTATAATTTCAAAGCCTTTTTAGAACTGTATAATATATTTGGCAAAATCTTCATATATTAGTCACCCTTGAAATGCTTGAATTAAGCAGTTTCTAATCTTTTTGGCATTTATTGTAATTGTTTGCAGCACAACCTTCTTTTTTTACTGTCTTGTTTTTTGTCAAAGACAGTTGCACTAATGCAGATACAATGAACTACACTCTGTTTTCTTATAGAATGTACTCTATTCTCTTCTTGTCTTTGGCTGCTTAGCAACTATTAGGCCAAAAAAAACCCCAAAAACCCAAAAGTGTTCATCTCCCACAATCCTGCTCACCACTTTTCTTCCTTGTGTTTCAGCTCCTATTTTCAGAGGAGCAATGATGCCAATATGTCTGCTCAGTGCCCTTTCTGCCCACCTAATTCAAATCATAAAACATCAAGACTTTATACTACAAGCTTGTTATAGGAACTGATGTTCCTTTAGTGTGCGTATAGAATAAAATAAAAGATTGTAAACCCAAAATCAAGTTGAAAGTGTTTTTAATGTTTAGTCAGGTACTGACTTTGTTTACCTCAAGAACACAAGTGCTAAAATCCCAATCTGCACAGCCACCCCGCAAGATTAGAAAATAAGACTGACTAAAGTAGATCAAAAACTAGTCAGACAACCAGACACCCAGTCTTTGGACTTTTTTCAAGTCAACATCTATTTATCAGCATGATTGTTGATCATTTAAACTGAATCTACAACAATCCCAGGACCCAAAATGTGGTTTGCAGATACAAAAACAAAACTGACAATGAGAATCACCTTTACCCAGCCACTGCTCCCATTAGATTCACCCCTACAGGGTTCCAGTGATGCTCCTCTAGGCACTTGAGAGCCATAAAAACCTCATGGGTCTGCAGTGGTCACTGGCTTTTTATGAGGGATTCGAAAACATATCTACATCTAAACATATCTACAAAAGATGAGTCAGGTACTGTTGCCTTGTGCAGTGATGACAGTACAGACACTGATTGTTTGCTACTTGCCAATAACACTTGACTCATGATGACAGAGCGTCAGCCTGCTCTGACTGAACTGATGGAGATGTTGCATATCTTCAAAAGATGGTGCTGCAGCTTCCAGCAAGGACCTGCTGATTCAGACTGACCCTAATAGACCTCAGCAGAAAGATCTATTTCAAAGGACCTGCAAAATCTTTTGCAGAGTGAAAAAGAGTAGTTTCAATCATTAAGTCTCAAAAGGGCTTGTGAAGCTCTGCATTCACTATAGAAGTGACAGCGGTACTACAGTATACAGAGCCACATATAGATTTTTATGTCATTTTTATAAATGAAATTCCGTTTATAGAGTAACTGATGGAGCTGCAACTTACTCTAACCTAACAGGGATGGCTGAGAGAAAAGACATTATTTAACTGCATCATGGGTAGTACAGTAGGTCTTCGGAGAAAGAAAGAAAACCTTTCAATATCTATCCATTCATTATCTGTACACCGCTTAATCCTCTGTAAGGTCACGGGGGGACTGGAGCCTATCCCAGTCAACTCAGGGCGAAGGCAGGGGACACCCTGAACAGGTCGCCAGCCTATCACAGGACTACATATAGACACACAAGCACACTTAGAATAATCAATTAACCTCAGCATGTTTTTGGACTGTGGGAGGAAGCCGGAGTACCCGTTGAGAACCCACGCATGCACAGGAAGAACTTGCAAACTGTGCAGCCACCTTTCAATATACAATACAAAATTTCGAGAACTGTATCAAGTGCTTTTGTAAAAGACATGACAAAGGAGACTAATGGGGTGTGTTTACGTGTTGACCGATAACAATATTGCTTTGTGTTAAAGTAGCATTTTGATTGCTTATGGACATTGCAATTTTTATTATGGTTTAAAAGTGTACATAAACTAATGATTGCATGATTATGTAGTGATACTGCTTGTAAGTCCTATCTATATATAGGGCAGTTAGAATATAGCTTTACTGAAAAACTGAAGCTGAAACATACACATTTTCTTTTACAGAAGTTTCAGTGTTGTACAGTATAGTAATGTACAGCCATACTCTTTTAAAAAGTCTCACAAATGAAACAACATAATTCTGCATTTCCTGTTCTCTGGTCTGACACCTTTATCTGCTGAATTTGAATCAACTGTCTGTGCCTTCCAAAACTGTTACAAATGATGTGATGCAGTATATTCCTGCAAGGAGTCAGTGTGTTTTAATGTCTGTGTTTCTCTACAGTTTTCAAAGTCCATGGTGCTGGATGCCTATAGTGAATATGTGAACAACTTCAGCACTGCAATGGCAGTAGTGAGGAAGACATGCGCCTCCAAACCTGGCTTCCTGGAATTCCTCAAGGTTCGAAAGCAGCATACCAAAGCAAAGTGATATCTTAACAGTAAAACTACAGTACCGAGTGTTCATGGTGTCGTGAATGTTGTTCTTGCATGGGGATCCGATTTTTTTCCCCTGGGAAAAACATGCACGTATTTATTCACTATTAGATCATTCTTATTCTTGTGCATTTCAATAGAGAGAAACTTATCTCACCTTTTCATTTAGTGAAATTCTTGCTGTTGTTCAGCTACTTGTTGATACTGAAGACAGCTACTCACATAGAAAAATAGGAACACTAACTTCTTTCCAAAAATATACTCAAGTCTTTAGACTAGTTCATCCCTACAGTGCAGTTTACCAATCATCTCCTCTGCAGCATCGTCAGGAGACCAGCTGTGACCGAATGACTCTTTATGGCCTGATGATGAAACCTATCCAGAGATTCCCACAGTTCATTTTACTCCTTCAGGTACAATAACCTTTTTTTAAAACTCCTCAACAGTAAAATGCTACATACAAAAGACAGTGTGGTATATACAGTATGTTCACCAGTAGAGGGAGTGCCATCCTCATAAATCAAGCCACTTTGTTTTTTAAATGCTAATTTCAGGAGGAGGCAAGGGAATAGCTCTGAGGGGACATAATTTTCTCATCTCTTTGATATTGCTTTCCTTTGCCCTGGCATATTTACGTTTTCTGTGTCTCTTGTAAAAAAAAAAAAAGGGACACTGGATCTAGTCCAACTAATTTGATGTAAAAATAGAAAATATGGAACTAGAAGAGAACATACTTTCATCAAATGTTGGACACGTCATTTATGCAGATTTACTGAGAGTTATTCTGGTGCCACTTTTGTATTGTATTAACTGTTGAAAACAGTGGATGATCCTCAAATGACTGATCAATTTATGACTTGTCTCATCCTCATCAGGACATGCTGAAGAACACACCAGTTGGTCATGCAGACCGTCTGCCCCTGCAGATGGCCCTGACTGAACTGGAGACACTGGCTGAGAAGCTAAACGAAAAGAAGCGAGAAGCTGACCAGCGCTGCGAGATCCGTCACATTGCAAAGGCCATGAACGAACGCTACCTCAACAAGGTCTGCCCTTCACTATGTGCAGTTGTAGCTTTAATCATGTAATACTGTAGTCACTGCCCAGTGGAGCCTATGTTCATTTTATTGTCCAATATTGTTATGGTGTATTTTTTACGTGCTGGTTAAGTACGTAGTGTTAGAGTTGATTGTGTACTCATTGCTCAGTCAGTGTAGCAAAATTTTGCTAATGTTTGATTCTTTTAGCATATGCTGTGGCATTTCTCTCAGTCCCAGTGTGGGCGGCCATCAGGCACTTGAGCTTCATAATTTCTACCAAGTATTCTCCTGACTGAATACCGTATTTTTAGCGCATGGCTTAGCACAACATGTGCAGGCAACACCAGCTTTCCCCAAGGTGTAATTATTTGTCTATCTGCAGCCACCCACTCTGGCATCTGTGTCTAAATGTGTTTACAGAATGCCCTACGTGGGGCAGATGGGTTGTTCTTCATAGCCTTTAATTGCTCAGAGTCACTGTTGACATCCATATATTAAATCCTGTTATCCAAAATGAGTAGCATCGCATTAGAGAGTGAACAAAAAACAAGAATGGGTGAAACAAGAATGAGATTAACTAATAAAAGCCAAATGAATTCTGAGTATTTTGGGGCTTTTGGTAGTGTCCATTCCTTCTTTTAGCTGGATATTAATAGAAATGTAATGAAACAAAAACTATTTAGAGATCCAAACCTCAACTGTATACTCACATATTGTTACTCTGACTTATCCCTGTGCCTTAGCTTCTGAGTAACGGCAGCCGCTACCTGATCCGCTCAGATGACATGGTGGAGACAGTTTACAATGAGCGTGGTGAAATCATCAAAACTAAGGAAAGACGCCTCTTCCTACTCAATGATGTGCTCATGTGTGCCACACCCAATATCCGGTAGGAGTGACCACAACCCAGACCTGTGCTTAATCTCTCCTTTAATTTGCACCTTCTCCTGTCTTTTGGTGCAATACCCTGTAATCTCTCTACCATTTTACAATTTTAGAAACTGATTGTTGTGTTATAGTTTTGTTGAGGTCTTGTTTGTGTAGATCAGTTAGCCTGCTGTGGAAAAATCTGTCTTAAAGAGGACCTAACTGGATAGACACAAAAGTCTTTCAGAAGGAAGATAGTAAACACTGCATATAACTTGTGTCCTTGGGGTGACCTTTGACCACAGTGAGTCTCTGGGTTTGGAACATATGTACACACTGTGGCCTGAAAATCCCATTCCTTGCTTTTCAGTTCCTGTTTTGTAATTCTAACATGTTGGTCACAACATACAGCCTCTGGGAAATGTGCGCTGACTTGTACAAAACTGTGTTGTCCGAGATGAAGCACTCACCTCCTCCTATCTTTTGACACTGCATCAATATGCCACCTCCACATGGATGTTAATTTTTCTCTTTCATACCTTTACAACCTCTTGCACTTATACTTAATCCTTGCATGGTGCAAGAGAAACATCTGCATGACCACAACCCAGCCTGAACAACACGAACCAGAGTCACTCTGATGCATAACCTTCATCATCTTTGTCTTTTTAGATGTCAGGATGGCAGTGGGAGTGGTAGTGGAAATGCTCCACTCGACCAGAAGTTCCTTCTAAAGTGGAGTGTGCCTTTGAGCTTTGTGGAGGTGCTAGAGTTTGGATCCAGTGAGGAAATGGCCGACACCAGCCGCTACCCAACCCCTCATTCAGGGGAGAAGGTGGTGATCAACGCTAAGCCAAGTATGAACCACAGGAGCACATTCAGTTATTTTGAACAAGTAATCTGCCAGTCTGTGAGTCACTGTTTCTCTCTCTGTAAACTGGGGTCAGAAGGTCGAGTAGAGAATGTAATGATTTTAGTTAATAAGACAGTACCAGTTTTTGAGGATTAATTCCTGCATTGGACACAGAGATTTCAGAATCTGAACCTGGAGCCAGCAAATACAGGTCAACTCACTGACTAATAAAGTTTTTGAAAGTCATGACTAAAGGTAAATATCTGTGCCTGCTCTGCACTCAACAAAACCTGGACCTTGGAGGTTTTCAGGGGTTCTTTCCATAGCTGTTGTTATCAATATTATTTGCAGCATTAAATTGTGGTAATGGGTGGGATTTGATTGAAAACTGAGTTATCAATTTCCCATATTTTAGAAAATGAAAAGAAAATCTGCTTGATAAATGCAAATAATAAATGGATAAATTAGGTCAGTCCTGCTTAGACCATCCAGTCATTGAGTGTTGATTTTTTTCCTTCTGTAATACTCTGGTATGCTGGCTGCTGAGTCCAATGATTTCAGTCTTTCCACTGGGTTCTCCCCTGTCACAGACAGCTGCTCAGCCACTTTAAAAGGCCCAGATCAGACCAACAAGAAGCATAAAGAGACTCTATGATTTTGTGGTCACAGCTCTGCAGATTTTATTCTAGGATTTGTTTAGTGTGTACATGTATGTGCCGAAGTAATGTTAGTCTGCTGTATTGCTGAGCTGGTGAGTGCTTTGATACGGTATTATCCCTGGGCTGTCAAAGGTTAAAAGTATTTACGAAGAGGTCAAAAGCTCATGCTTTCAGTTGCCAGTGGTGGTGGGCTGGAATTACTACCACTAAATTACACACTGCACTCTGTAGCTGACTGGCTCGCCCATTCTCAAATGCTGTCTGCAATTCACTGACATAATATTCACTCCTTTCCTGCCAGGTGTCACAGTGTCATGTTTATGTCTTAATGAAATTTGCATTGTTCACAGCTACAGCTGATTACTGGGTCAGGAGTCAGGAGTGAGCTCCCACACCTTCCTGTCTTCCACTGCCTTAAAATATTTCACTCTTTCCTTTATCTGCTTTCATGCTGTCCTCATTCTTACCTCAATTTAAGCTATATTTGGTGTGCCCTTCACTACACTATCTCAAGGCAGATCATCTGCTTCTCTTTGAGACTTCACTGAGACTCATGAACAGTTTAGCCATTGGATGAGGGTATACTAACAGATGGCACAAACAGACCAGAGTAACATCTGGTCTGACTGTAGGGTTTTCCTATGGCTGCGACTGACAGACAGGTTCACAGCCTCATCCCAACCTGCTGTGATGATACAAGTGTATATGCACTCTCCTTAAAGGCCTGAGGAAGGCCATATGGGTCTCAATGTATTGTTTGCTCTCACAAGTAGCAGTTAATTGAATTAGATGTTGTGGAAGTAGATGAGATTGTTGAGATGATGTACGTTACCACATTGCTTCCAAAAATAACTGGTACCTGCTTTGACGGGACTGAACTGACTAATCAGTAATAACGTACTTCACTTGATTCACTTGCTCTGATGTCGTTATTTCCAGACCTGCCTCAGTTCTGTGTGAGTCTTTGGGAATGTGTGTTTGTGTTACAAATGTGTGCATTGTCCAGGAACTTTTAACAAGTGGAAACTATTGTTTCTTAGTCCTCTGTGTTCAGCCAAAAGCAGCTCAGTGACCAGTCTGCTATAAGGCAATGAAAAGACTCTCCAGCATGTGATGTCATCTCTTTGCATGTCTCTCTGCTTAGTTCATCTCTCCTCTACTCTGCACAGCAATCGGGCCACCATGCAAACTGGTCATTTGTAGTTACATTTTCCTGCTGCTCTCACAGCCAGTGTGTAATTTGTAGATATATTGTTTGTTTTTCGGAAATGTGTGATTGCTGGGATGACTGGTCTGTTTCTGAAGATGCTCCCAGGCTTGTTTTGTTAGAAAGCTCTTGGCATTTGGCACATTCACAAAGAACCATTCAGAGACTTGGACCCAGGTTGAAATGAGTTGCACAGTGCCAGTCTAGTCTGTGGGAATGGTCAGTGATGTTAGGAATATATTCCTCCTTGGGGCTTATCATTTGTACTACTAAATACATATAATGAACAACAAAACCTGGCATATATTGATTTATGAATGTATTTGACATCATGTCAGCTTTCTTCTTTTCAAGAGATTAAAGAACTGCAAGGTCAGCCTTGAACCCCATTATACAGATAACATATGGCTTCTTATTGACAGACATTAAATGATTTAGATACAAACTACATATTTGTTTGATTTTAATTCAAACCATGTACAGGGATATTGCCTAAATTGTAGTTTAATCAACCTTTTGTTCTTCAACACTGAATAATATTAGACCAACTTTTAACATAGCACTGTTTGTGGATGAACTGCTGTAGCTGGATTTAGTCCTTCTAAGACAAGCTTGTAGGTTTACTCAGCATTTCTGTCCTGACCTGCATTTGGCCCCATGTGTGACACTGCTGAGCTTTTAAAAAAACTACATTCAATTCACTTAGACAAGGCAGCTACTTCAAATTTCCACAAACATGGTCACGTAAGTGTGAAGTACACTCCAGCAGTCAGTTTCTCCTTTGAGCTTATTAATACTTTAAGTAAATAAACATAATAAATAAGTGTGTTGTAGAAAGACTGATGTGATCTAATGGCAAGAAAAAAATCTAACAGGAGTTCACTGACCATGAAAACATCAGTGAAATCCCAAACCCATCTACACAACAGGAGCCTTTGCAGTTGTGTTCATGCGTGTGTAAAGATGACAAAGAAATTTTCAATCTGTATGCTCCCTGTTGCAGACAAGCTCAGAGGGAAACATTTTAGAGTAATTCTCTTAGAGACCACCTACAAATTCGACATTTGGTGATATACAAACAAGAGTAAGGTTTTCCCTGAATGCCCAGTCAACAAGGCCTCCAGGAGGGACTGGACTGGGTTGCCATGGAGTTGGAGCACCAGTTAGGCTTAGTGACTATTGTGGTTAAAGACGAGGAGGAGGAGAAGGAAGGAAAGGGAGAAGAGAGAAGAAAGGCAGAAGCAAACGAAGCTGAACACATTTTGGTGCCAAAGACTCTGGTGCAATTTAACTCTTTGTTCGCTGTTACACATTCTCAGCAGTTGTCTTTAGTAGTGAAGATAATTCATGCAATATTTGCAGCACATGAATTATCTTCACTACTAAAGATTTTAATTTCAATTTTTAATTCGGGAAAAAAGCTCTGTTCTTGTTTATTGAGTGACTTGAAGAAATTACCTTAATTATTTGTCAGTTCGCAAATTTGACCAACTGTCAGGCCTTCTCCCTGTGTTTTCTGTTTTTCATAATTATCTTCCTGACTTTATGTGTGGGAGAGGAAGCGAGAGAGAGAGGGAGAGAGAGAGACTTGTGGCCTGTGGCCTGTCAGGCCTTTGATGTGTTTTGTGCAGCAGTGCTTTGTGTATGCAGAACACAAGCTGTTGTTTTCCATTGATACAGAACAACAACGCAATAACTGCTCTCATCACATCACATAGGGTTGTTAGGTTTGATATTTTGAGGACAAATGCTAATAAGATGAGAGGCAAATACCTAGCAGCATGCATAGAGAAGGTACACAAGGGAAGAGCAGAAAGGACGATGTAAGCTGACATGCAACGACAAACAGTATTAGGTGTGCGGCCTCTGAAAGCTAACAGTGGATAATAGTGTCCTTGTGAACAAGTGAGCACATGGATAAGAATCACTGCCAAGTTTGCAGAGCTGTCACTGCTGCCTGTGGGAAACCAACTGATTAGGCTTTATTGATCTTTGACTTTGTTAGTCTCAATTATTCCTGCTTCCCTCGTGAGACTGGCTTCGCTCATTGTTGCTTGTGTATCCAGCTTTCTGTAAGGAGACTGCTGTCAGCTGAGACTTCAGCTTTAGGTCTTTTTCTTGCTGTGTCATTTTTAAATGCTTTTAGGACACGGCTGTTTATTTGGCATCGTATTGCTCTCTGTGAGTTGAAAATAGGGCCATAATTTGCAAAAAAAGAAAAGTTTTGGAACAGTCAGGATTGTTTTGCATATGTTGCTGTTTATTTGTTGTGTAAAATTTGTGAATAACTTTCTTTTAAAAATGTGTGTCTGTGTAGATAAACTGTACATGGGGCCTGGTCAGCTATACCAAGATCTGCAGAACCTAATCCATGACCTCAGCCTGGTCAATCAGATTTCCAGTATGATCAGCAGCCTCAAAGGAAACTACCAGGTACTGTATGACTGTACTAAACAAAAACACATAAAGTCACATGAGTTAAATCAAATGTCTGATTACATATATTATTATATCATTTGTCTTCGGGAGAAGTTTGATTAATATCATTCATATTTACTCTTGACAAGTATCAGTTAATCATGCCTGAAAGGGTCTTCGTATCAAAGATGAAGTCAAAGTTTGTGAGTTCATCACAGAAACACAGAATTGATGTGAATCTAAGCCACAATGAAAAACTGTGTACTTGTTTTTTATGTTATTTGGTCTAAACATGAGATATTTCCTATTGCTTTTACTGTCTAATAATAGTCTTGGAGGCTCGGCAAAAGTTGACATTGACAAATGTTCCTTTAGTGCACCTAACAACTTTTAAAATCACATTCATCATGTCTCCCCCACAGATGCTCATAAGGAATGGCCTGTTATGTAGGCATATAATGTTTAGGCTGTGGAATGTACCAGCATGGGCAATTTGTCTTGGGGAGACTAGGAGTCTCTTATGTCCTGATTTGCACCGTTCAAGCCTGTCATATCATGTGGCCACACACACACACAGGCCTGTCTGTGCTAGTGTGATGGAAGTGTAGTTTGCAGAGCCCAGCAGGAGTGTGTGTGGCTGTGTTTGTGCTGTGCTGGTAGGTCTGTCAGAGGCAGAGTGGGAGGCAGAGTAACAGAGGAGCTCTTAGAGAGACATGTGTCCAAGAGATGGAGGGAGAGATGGAGATTGATGGCGAGGCAAAAGGAGAGGAAATAAAGAGGCAAAACTTTGAATCCTAAATGATACTGACAGAATTCTAATTATAGCTGCAGACTGAAAGGTTGTTGATGCATTTTTGGACCATTTATTGAAAGGTCAAGATGCAATTCTTAAATTAAAGGCCACATTTTTCATTCAAGAATCTGTCACTCACACTGTGCAGATACACAGTAGGGCTGAATGATTGGCTGATTTAAAATCGAAATTGCGATCTGAAACAATGCAATTAGCAAATCGCAAAGGCTGCAACCTAGAATGTATGTTTTGTGGTGTGTCTGACCCAGAGTTCAAACTGCCATGTGGCCGATTTTACAAACTGATGCCATCTTCCTTGTGTGACAGTCGCATATGTGATGGCTTCTCATGTGCTAATGCTCCATCACATGTTTTCAATCTGTTATACAGTGAATATTGAACTGAAGCAGGACCTTAAAAATTACTCTGCAAGTCAAATTGCAGTTGCAGTATCTTGCCAGAAAAATTGCATTTAGATACCTTACCCAAATTATTTAAATAATCCAGAGTTTATGTGGCAATCTTTTGTGCCATGTCAAACATGTTCCATGAAAACTGATCTACTGACAATTTATGAGACGGTTTGACTTAAAACTACTACTGTAGTTGTTGTGTTGATTCAGCAGCATGATATGTTTTGTGGCTGTTGATTCTGTTGACATTTTATCGAAAGAAAATTGTAATAACTTCGCCACCTCATACACATATATTGAAAAACAAAGGTACTAGAAATGATTTACAGTCCAGTATAATGCAGACCCATTGTAGTTGATAGTCTAAGCATCAGATCCTCTTAGAGATGCTCTTCATTTTTTACTCATGTAATGTCTTTAAATAAATGTGGTTATGATTTATTGATGTTGAAATGCTGTCAAGTGCATTTATATTCCCTTCCCTCTCCCATTGTTGTGCCCATCCCTTCTCTTTCTCTTCCTCTCAATTCTTTTTCCTCTTAATATCGTGTCTCTCTTCCTCCTTCTCTTTGTCTCTGTTTGTCTCTCCTCTATTACTCTCGTGTACAGAATGTTAATCCCACAGTGGCTCAGGACTGGGTATCAGGTCTCCAGAGGCTGATACTGAAGAAGGAGGAGGAGATCAGGGCAGCTGACCGGTGTAGGATCCAACTCCAGCTGCCTGGCAAACAAGACAAGTCTGTCTTTTTTAAATACACACATAAACATACATCTTTATATTTAATTCATTTTTGTTTTGACGCAACGTTCTCCTGTCTCAGGCCTTACCCCCTAAAGTGTTGTGTTTATCCTAGGTTTGTCTTTATCCCCTTTTACCCTGCTTTCTCCTTCTGTCCTCCCAGCCTCTCTGTATTCCTTTGGCTTTAGGAGAGAGTATTAAAGCACATTTGGCTGTTTGGATAAACAAGTTTCTCCACCAGCTCTAATCTGAGGCATGAATCACAAGGGAGAAAATGTGCATCTGTGTTTGCAACAGAAGTCTACCCAGCTGCTGCTGAACACGAAATGTTCATGTCACACATTTACACACTCTGATATAGTGTGCACATGGTTCCCTAGGGCTGCACTTTGTTTTGACTTTTTCGCGCTCTGTGTCTATAACTGTCTTTTGGTTCCGTCTCTCTTCCACTTCCTCACTCCATCACTCATCCCTTCTGTATTTAGCTGGTGAGATTATCAACGGGTATGTTTGGAAACACAGCTGTGCCTCTCTCATTCCTTTCTTGATCCCTCAGTCGCATAACACAACACTTCTCACCCATCAGCCAGGAGTGACACAAGGGAAGCATTTCAGACTTTCCCACACGTACAGCAGACACACACCTGATGTCTAAACGGGCTGCTTATAGAAGCGATAATTGACATTGACTTCAATTGCATTTCTGTCACAGTCTATCTCCACAGTCAGCATTGAAAAGAGAGACTCAATTGCTCACACAAGTGCTATTCAACCCAGATAGAGGCCTTTTCTTTTGATGGTATTGGTTACTTAACTGTAAAGGATGCTAATCAGTGGAGTAATATGTATGCAAGAATGTTCAAACATTAACATGACTGCTCTGAGAAATCTAAATGCTAATTCAGGGCCCTTGGTTGTCACAGTGTTGACACATTATTCAGTAAATCTTGTTAAAGCATCTGATGTTTTTCACACAAACATAATGTTCAGTTCTTTAACTCACTCTACAACATATTTATTCAAAGCTCTATGTGATGACTTTTCTGCAGTATAGTATTACTTTCAACTTTTTCCTAACTTGAAATAAAAATATTTATTCTAATCTGTAGTACGCTTTTGTAAGAATTCAGCAGGAACGCTAAAAACCACTGTCTTTTTGCATTCTGCCTGCATTTTTTTATCTACCATGATCCTTAAGCACCAGATAGCACATGGTGGTTTTCAGCAACCTGCAGATGTGGATTTTGAGTTGTGAGTCCAGTGAATTGCTGCTGAGTTGAGTAAAACACATTTAAGGTGCCACTAAAACTACATACAGTAGATTATGCATTTATGGTCAGTATAATGGATACAAGGTACGGTCGTTCTTTTATTTGCTCATCTTTGTGTTTTTGTCTGGTTCTCTCTATTTGCAGGACGGGTAAACCCACTTACTTCAGTGCAGTGTTCAATACTCTCAGCCCAGCCATCAAACAGTCATGGATCAGTAACTTGCAGATGGCTAAGCTGGCTCTAGGTACGGTACACTGTCTGGCAATATACTTCCATTTGTCTCAGTCGCACAATTGTTTTTCCATTCTGTCTGCATGCGTTCATACAGAGTGAGGCTGGCTGTATTGAGTTATTGGTTTATACACTTCTTTACTCTATTCACTGCTGTTTCACACGACTGACTAGACTTTCTTTAACAGGTGTGATTATTAAGATGGTTATTTGAATTTACAAACAGACCTTTAGAGCCATTCATTCAGAAAACAGAGAACTTACATACTGTGTGCTATACATTGTTGAAATTGTTGAATTGTGATATATGTGTATGTGTACGTTTTATATCAGAGGAGGACAACTTGCAGGGCTGGTTCTTCGCAGAGGATGATGGAAACCAAATCAAAAAGCAGAAACACCCTCTCTTGCTTCGACAAATGCCTGTGGTCATGTCAAAACTTCAAGAATTCAAGGTGAGACCATTGCCTTTCCTAGATCTTTCCTAGTTTTGGGTGGGGAGGCCAGCTAGCTCAGCTGGTCAGAAAGTGTGTTAATAACAGAAGGATGTTGGTTTCATCTCCTTAAAATCCAGTTTAGGTTGCAGAGAGAGTTTTAGTGCAGACTGGAGCACTTGACCCAGTTTAATTTGGTTATTGACAAAATTAAGTCCAACATAGTATAGTATGAAATGGTATTATTATAAATTATTTGCTGCTAAAATTGCACTTCAACTTTACTTTTTTAGTTTTTTGCATATATTTAGCTCAGAAATGCCAGTCTTTGCTGTATGTTGTACAATATGTATTGCTATGCTGCCTTCCAGCATTAACTGAAGAACGAAAAATATTTAAAATACTGGCATGAACGTGGCCGGTTAGCTCAGTTGGTTAGAGCGTGGTGCTAATAACGCCAAGGTCGCGGGTTCGATCCCCGTACGGGCCCGCAGACTTTTAAAAAGCCTAGGTTACCTTAGTCATTGTACTAGCTTTCATAGTGTTAAGTCAAAAGTGACATATTGCAATTGGTAAAATTAGTTGATTTGCCCCTCATGAAGACCTGGAAAAGTAGGGGAGACATCCTTTCATCTCTCCTTCTTTGTAATTAGTTGATTTATTGATTGGTGTCGGTACATCCTGAAAAATGACACTGGTATGTGTACGAAGGTCATGCTAGTGAATGTTACATGCACCCTGTTTGTTTTTCTATATATATTTATGTCACTGAGAATCCCTTTCTAAACCGTGTTCTTGTTAATTATACTTCACACTTTAGGAGCACTTAACACACTAAAAGTTTTCATTCCCTTTTCATTTTTAGTCATTGCAAAGAGGAACGAGATCATCGAGGTTTTGGTTTGCTTGTGTGTAAATACAGCACTGGGTGTAATCATAACAAGAGTAAAACAAGTCAATATGAAGATGCTGCTTTTATGTATTGTTGGCTTAGCTTGGATGCAGCAGACAAAAGGCCTTCTCTTTAGGGAGAAGGAGGCTGTCAGTGCAAAATGTTACTTTAATTCACTTGTGTATGAATTGGTGCCATAAATACCAGTCTTCACAGCACGCTATTGCAAAATTTACCATTGCTTTGTGTATCAGCAATGATTGACCAGTTTGGTCAAAAAATAGGTTAACTCAGTTGGTGAGAGCATGGTGCTAATTACAACAAGAGTTGTGCTTTTGATCATTGTAGAGAGCACTCAATTTTAAAGATTTTAAACCACAATACCATACATTTTGCCTGCAGCCACAGAGAGTAGTTGCAATGAGTCCAACTGCTGTGGTCCTGTTTGGAAGTTGGGCTGACCCCCACCCAATCTGCTCTCTTCTTCTGTCCTCGGCATCTAAATAAAGCTGGAAACAAGTGAGAAATTTGTTTGTGAAGCCTCTGTGTTTTAAACTTTTTTAGTACAGTTGTACTTTCTACCTGATTGTCTGTGGTTTGGAATTTATTCATCATCTTCAGCCATAACGGGGCTGTGCTGAGTTACTCTCAGTGTAAACTAAACCTTTCCTGCTGTTGCTGCTTCACACTAAAATCTTGAAAGTTGGATGCATTCACTTTGGTTAAAACAAAGATGTTTTTTTGAAGAAGCAAGCAGAGCTTTATTTGTGGTTCAGGTAAACTACCTAACTGTCTGTGCAAGTGGAGCTCAACTGATCACAGCTGTTCACAGCCCACTAACCCCTTTACATGACACTGATTGTGGAATGCAGTCAGATTATATAATGAACATGTCATTAACTGGCATTGACTGACTGACTGATCCAGAGATTATCTTCCTTGTGTACATGTTAACTCAGTTGGTTAGAAGGTAGTGCGAATGATGCCAAAGTTGCGGATTTGATGCCCGGACAGGCCAAAGGCTTTTAAAGACATTGTGACTTACAACCAGTTTACTCTGGTCATTGTAGTAAGTCCTATAGAGTTAAGAGAATATTAACGCTCTGCATGTGGGTGAACCGGTCTGTAGTGTAATATCTAAACCATATTAAGGCAGGATGAGATTATTTTCATGATATAAAACTTTGAAAAATGTGGATAAAAAACCTTCTAAATATGTATATTTTCCAACACTATCAGACCAATTAGTGTGGATATACAATGCACCAATAACTGATGTAATGACATGTAATGTTTAACCTACTGGAAAGTCTGTGATATTTGAAGCTCAGAGTCACACTAATTAGCAATTTAAAATAATACGCACACTCAATTTCAAAGTTATAAATCACAACATCATGAATTTACCCTGCAGCTTTACAGGGTAGCTACACCCAGCTGTCCTGCTGTGACCCAAAGACAAATCTGTGTTAGCTCACTTGGCTTGAATGTGGTGTTAATAATGCCAATGGCGACACTCAATTTCAGAGATGTTACACCACAACACAGTGCAACTCCCCTGCAGCCTCACAGGGTAGCTGCACCGAGCCACACTGCTGCTCAGAGGCCGGGCCAAATCCCCACCCCAGCCAATCTGTACCATCCCCCTCTCCTGTCCTCAGCACCCAGACTTGAGCCAGAAAATAGACCCAAATTTGTTTTTAAAGTTGCGGTTGCTTATTAGAACTTCTGTAGTTTTTACCTGAACGTCTGTCGGTTTAGATCTTATTTTCACTTGTGTGCTTGTTTAGACTTTCAGATATATTTTACTGTTTACTGATCATTTTCAGTCATATCAGAGCTGGGCTGAGTGTTGATGCAAACTGAACCTTTCCTGCTGTTACGGATTCACACTAAAAGCTGTTCAGTGTCAAACAGGTGGGATGCTTTTAGTCAGAAGAAATATAATGTGTTTATCAAAGAGCTACATTCATTAGTGGTTGGCTTTCTGTACAGTGCAGTGCAAGTGTAGCTTAACTGAGCCTATTCATAGGCTGACATGACTAACCCCTTTACATGATACTGACTTATGAGAACAGAGTCAGATTGCACTATGTACACATCAACTACCATTGCCTGACTAAGCGGGGCAAAAAATAGCTCCTCCTGGTCTATGTGAGGCCGGTTAGCTCAGTTGGTTAGAGCGTGGTGCTAATAACGCCAAGGTCGCGGGTTCGATCCCCGTACGGGCCACAAGATTTTGAAACTGCAAAGTTAAATGAGATCCTCTACAGCAAGTAATTGTCATTTGTTCAGAGTAAATTGAATCGTATTCGTTTGTGCCATGTTCTTGGCTGGAAGTGTCATATCTTCTTTCCTGTCAGCAGCTCTTCTGCACCTTAAAGCTCACCAGAAATGTAGAAAAATGACTAGTTTCACAAGATGCTGAGGCAGGTTAAGAAGTTAAGACTGATTATTTCAGGAGGGCTGAGCTTTGTTGTGGAGGCCTTTAATTTTTTAACTTGCCACTTAACGCAGTCTGGACAACACAAGCACTTTGTTTTTGGGGGTTTTTTACTCTATGAAATCTGCCATGACGGCTTGGCTTTGGGCATGGGCTCATCTGAACTGTGTTTCTTTGTCACATGCTGTTACGTTGTTTTCTGTTCTGTGGCAGGTCGAGTGCGCCGTACACAATCCAGAGCCCCACATCAACACAGAGAGCACAGCCGACACTCCTGTCGTGGGCCACGGATGTGTCTGGGTGAGACATTTTTCCTATATGTCCAACAAAATAAGTAATGTTTTAGTTTACATTTCAAATTAAATAAGACTTTTAGCCAGTGTTCATAGTGAGACAATGAGAGCAAAATTGCAATTTTATAGAAATACGTTCAAGGTCCTTAACTCTGAAACCCGACTCTTATAGCTGAAAATGTGTTATGTTTGAGTGATTAAAGCAAGCATTTGTTGGTCTTGCAGTCCTCCCATTTCAAGCAGGTAGCACTATGTAAGCTTAACCACTTTTCTGTCAGTGAGTCTGACCCTTTCTTTCAGCACAGAGCTACTTTTCACTATAATGTGCTGGCAGAGCAGATGTTACATTTTTGCCGTTTATTTAACAAAATGTCTAATGTCCCCTTGAGGAAGAAAACCTTGGATGTTATTTTTTCAGTTCTTACATTTTTTTCTCAAAATAAACTGTGACTGTCATGACAAGGCTAATCACGTCCTAATGTAGAGTTATTGACAGCGAGAGAAAATTTGGGGTCTGTTAAAGATATAAACATCACTCTAACTGGTTATTTTCAAAGGGCAGTAATAAGTAAACTGTTGCTGAGAGAAGTAAAGTAAGGTGGTTATTCAGATGGTTAGATTTTAGTTGTTTCTAAACTGAACGTCTTTGGAGTAAAGCTGTGGTCTCATAAATTAGGCTGTTATGACATGATTCCTATGTGAACTTATTTGTGTCATTAAACTTTGATCTGTGTAAAGTGTTTCCTCATGAATAACATCTGGAGCACTTCAGATGTACTTGTATTGTTTTCTCTCTTTTCATACTCACTGCTTTCCTGGGGGAGCTTCTCTGTAAAAAGCTGTTCTGTCAGAATAACCAAGGTTTATTTATCTTCATTTAGGTTGCAAGTTGCACCAACCAGATGGGCCAGATCGCCATAGTGGCCATGCAGAACTCCAGCCCTAAGGTGACCGAGTGTTTCAATGTAGAGTCCCGTATCCTCTGTATGGCCTACGTTCCAACTGAGCAGTTCCAGGAGAACGGCGAAAAGGTCCCTGAGAACAATCATGCTCCGCTAGCGAAGGCCACTGAAACTCCCAGCGTGTGTCTGGGCATGGAGGAGGGCAGGTATATAAATAATTACACATAATGTACCAATAAAAGTGTGCCTGCAGGTTTTTTTTGTATCCTAAAATATTTATGATTTCTGTAAAACACCTAAAATCGCCTATACTCACACATATCACATCATGGAATATGTTTGTTTTTAATAGGTGACAGTGTTATAATTACACATTCACAAATGGTAATTAATCAGTAACTGTAGCAAATTTGTCCAAGCATTTTCTGAAAATGTGACCACAGGAAATACGTACTCTTCATGTAGCGATTATTTTACTTGTGCAAAATGCTACTACGGTGCTGCTGTTGTGAGACTAGTAATGATGCGTGCTTTCAATGAATGCTCAGTGTGTCCTATGGTCAAAGTTTAGTTTTACTGAGTAATAGTTTAGCTCTTCACATGCTGATCTTTACAGCTGAATTATAAAGTGACACACAGAATACAACAAAATAAAACTTAGCATGGTCGAACAGCTGTATGCCTTATCACTAAAAAGCCTATACTTTCCCACTGCTTTGATTTGTAAAAGTCAAATTTTGCAAAGCAGCTTTAAGAAAAGTGAGCATAGATAATACATATACTTTAGATTGATTACAAAGTATATGAAAATGTTTATTTCTTTGGTCCACTGTTGTTCCCTGGTGAGCAGTCAGTTGTAAATCCACTTCACCTATAAGATATGTTTCATCATTAAAAACTGACACTAGGGTAGTGTTATATTGTACCATTAAGTGGAATGAATGATTTTATACTATATGTACTATCAAAATGTTATTAATAGCATGCAGATATGAGTGTTTATCAAAGGTCCATTCTGTTTTTGTTTTATTTCTTGTGTTATTTAGCATTATCGTCTATAAGAGCAGCCAGCGGTCCAAGAAAGTCCGTCTGCAGCATTTTTTCACCCCAGACAAGTCCACCGTCACCAGCCTGGTCTATAAGAAGCACTGTCTGTACGCCGGCCTGGTCAGCGGCTCCGTGGCAATCTACTCCAGATCACAAGGTGTGTGTTTCAGGAGGCGAGGGAGACTTTTGGATTTCTGTATGTCTTCTGTTTTATTTTTAGAATTCCACCTTTGTAATGTTTGTTGATACTCTGGAGTAGCTATAATTAGGGCAATTATGCGGTTAAATCACTGTTATTGTGCAAAACAGAAATGCATTCATTGAGGTAATTAGATTTGGGTTTAGAAGTGCGTAGGCTGACAGCATTTACTTAAATATTTAGTTTTTACCAACCCCAAATTTTGTAACTTTAACCATAACAGGCTGTGTTTATGAATAACAGCACTGTTGCTGACTACATGACGTTGTTGTTCTACCAAAATTCATCATGCAGCAACTTATCTAATTACCTTTTTACTGAGCATATGGAGGAAATTTAATGTTTCAAATGCTGAAGAGTTGCTAAATTGACACAGGCATTTGGCAATACCAGATTGAAAGAGTTATTCTGTGTTGCACACACTCACTCTGTTTTGTGGCCCATCTTTCCAACTACTATTTTAAATTTTTTTCTGTGAGCCACTAGATTACCGTTAGTGTATAAGTCAGATGTGTAGCTTGAGGTCGGAGGTGTCCTCTGCTGTGTGTTGAGATTCTGTCTCCGTTTGCTCGGTTGTCTGGGAGAAGCCAATCTGTTAGCGGTGACCTATTTCATGTTTTCCCTCTCTGACGAGCACAGTCATTACACTCTGGGCTGCACTCTTCCCACAGTTTTTCACATTCTTTGTTTTGTTCCGTCTCTTATTGGCTTTCATTGTGGTGCAAACAGAGGGTGTCTGAGCATCTTCCTCATTCTGTCTCTCTGGTTCTCTGACATAATGTGGGTAAAGATAAGTGCATATTTTGGAGCAGGAAGAAACAGAATCCTTGTAATTCTTCGCTGTCAAACATAAATACGGGTATCACTTTCCTGTAATGCCACCATTGTGAGAGGTATATTTTATTAACTCCAGTGACACAAATTCCTACTTACCCTCATATAACTCAAATTAAATTTCAGTTTTAGCTTTGTTGTTCTGTTAGGTTGGTCTGTTAGGCTTGTGTGTGCTATGAAGAAATAGAAACAGATACAGAGAGAATATGGATGATGGCCTGAGGACAGAAACATAAAATGAAAACTATTCTCGCTCCTCCCTCTTCAAGCTACAGTTTGCCTGGAAGAAGTAAACAGCGTGTATGCAACTGTTCAGGAATTTTTTTTTTTGAACCGCTCATTACTCGTTGGTTTGGTGCCACAACTTTTTCCACATCACTGGCTTGACATCATTTACTCGGCAGTGGCACAGTGTATGGCAGTATTGACCTTTAGTGTAACTGAATGTTCCAACAGTTTATGTGGCTGCTTGTTATCATTCATCACCACCGCTGTGTCAAATGAAGTCCCAGAAGGAAATCCTGGCCCTAGGCGCCCAGAATTTGATATGTATGATTTGTACCCATCAACCACTCTCTCTCACTGTCTCTGGAACACCATGCTTAATGCTAAAATGATGACTCATCCTGCATACATTGATAGGGAAACTGTTCCCTGCACCCATGTTGTAATGCTGCTCAAGTACTTTCTCACAGTAACTGGCTTTGCCTGTACTCCATTAGCATTTAAAGTAGAGCCACAGTTTACCTTTCAGAGAAATGATCAGCTTATATTCTTTCATATTAAACCGTCATCTGATCAAAGTAGACTCTTAAAATGTGTAGTATCAAGATATCAAAAACAACTGAGCAAATGGAAATCTTGCTTTGTCTTTAATGTCGTAAGTGCTGGGTTACTGCTTGGAAATACTACTCTGTTGTTGATGCAATGTTTGTGGAACTGGCCGGTCAGCCTAGTTCTGCTTTGCTTGCTTTTTCCTTTGTGGCTGACTGTTTGAGAGATGGAGGAAGAGGGAGGCAATGATTCGGCAAAGGTCACACGTCATAGTCAGACAATGAGAACATTAACTCCATTCTCCTCTATTTATCCATCCTGCATCATCATTTTTTTCCCCAAGTAACACACATCATGTGTTTGTTGTAGACTTGTCAAAACAAGAAAAATGATTAGTGTGTTTAATCAGCTTCAGTATCTGGTTATATTTTTTGGTTTGTGCACATAAATACACTTTGTTGCAGCTGTCATTTTCATGAAGGAATGCTACAGTTTAAGGAGAGAGAGATGTGGGCAGACACACTTCAGCAGAGAGGACTTACATAAGCCTGCAAGTTGGCACTCATGTCTTCTTTTTCTTTTTTTTCTACTGCTCCTTTCCTTTTTCCATTTCCCTTTTTCTAGTACATTCACCTACCCGGTGTGATTATTACAATAATATACACAGTGCATTGCTGGAATGCTAATACCACCTAGCTCCTTTAGAAGGAGATTTCCCTTACTTCCCCGGTCATTACTGTACATCTGAAAGAACATCTCTCCCTGCGTGGCACCTCTCCCTTCAATAGCTGCCTTTGTGCCTTCCATTAAACAAACATTATTGGTGAGGCCTCATTCACTTCCTGGCCTAGATTAGTTAAGGGAATGTGGCTCTGGATGAAATGTACTTTGTATTCAACTCAGGTCCTGTGAAGCCGTGGACATTCTGGATTCAACTGTGTCATGTTGATACCTGTTGTGTACACGAAACTTTAAATTACCCATCTCAGTTTAACTTAGCTGAGCTCTGTGCATTTTTTTGTCACAGTTTGTGCATTCCTGCCTTTCTGCAAATGCCCCAACCTTTTCTGTCCAGCAAACACATACCTCCTCTGACTTAATGGCCACAGCAATTGAATTCTTAGCACTTTCATAAATATAATGGTTTGCAGAAGTGTAATGTGCTGATAGTTATAAAGATACTGCAGGGGGTGCTTCATTGCAGTGGAACTGGCACTGTAGGTGCCCAGGCACATGTAGAACAGAGTGTGTAGGAGGTGTGTGTGGGATACAGCTCAGCTCTGACTAATGCTTCACAGCCCATCTATATTCATAGTGAACGCTGTGGAAACCATCAATGGCCACTCTTCCAGTATTAGCAGAGTTATAAATGCAGATGACCTTTACAGGCGACATTTATAAAGACAGATGGAACAATTGCTGCATTGTTTATGTACAGTGGAAACCATTAAATGAAAAACTGCAACAGGTTTATGGTGCAGATTAGAATGCAATAATACTAAGAGAGATAAATAAAGATGGAGACAGGTTTGTTGTTGTCGTTTATGTTTCATCATATGCATTTTTACTGAAAGTTTATTAGATTTCAGTATCGTAGTTCCGATATTGATCAGTGAATCTAGACTTACTGTTACAGTTTGCGTACAGACTACACTGCATTTTGTACATGTTTTTATTCTGTGATAAATGTATTGTATCATAAGTTCTGTTGATTAAACTGCAAGTAATATATTTGTTCTCACAGATGGCTTGTGGAACTCTGACAAGCCCAAGCTGCTGAAGCTTGGAGTCCTCCCTGTCAAGGCTATGCTGGGTGTGGAGGAGCACCTCTGGGCTTCATCAGGCGGACAAGTCTTCATCATCAGCACCCACACACACTGTGTAGAGGTAACCTAGCTCTGATACTGCTAGGCTACTATTACATGCCCCTTCCACAGCATAAACAGAGAAGTTTACCAGATAAATCATGTGTGGAGTAGATAACTGTTGGTACGCACCTTCTTACTTGTGTATCTATCCCAGCAAACAAGCTGTAGTAGAAAAAAAAGGATAATCATTTTTCCCTGTTTCTGCTTGTGGGTAATCTGGATTTTTCTTAAGAGTTGGTCAGACTAGGAAAATAATTAACATATCCAGACTATGTATGGTTCAGTACACCCTGATGATGTAAGCTACTTTTTAAAAAAGGACCAAAGATGAGGAATGACACATCACCACAGGGGAATCAAGAAATAACTGAATGGAGTGAGAGCTGGATTTGTAACTAGATCTCTTGAGTGTGGAAGATTTCCTACCAAGAAGCCAGGGTAAATTGTAGTCACAAAAAGTAGGAAGGACCACAATCGGGTTAAGTTACCTCATTTTCCTTCCCATTGTTTCTCTTTCCATATCCTGGAATATAAATGCCATATCCATCTGTGTGTGCCCTGGCCTGGTTAGGGGAATGCAAGCACCTGCCATGGGTCCAGGAATAGTAACGTTCCTCTGACATGCACTGACTAATAATCTGTTTAGCCTCATTAAGCTCATTATGTTGGACTACCTGCCTGTCTTGCTCTCTTTTCCTCACTAAGGACTTACAGTTAGTTCAAAGTGGTGGCTGTAAGTCAGACAGAGAGGAATGCTGAGATAGAGGGGAAGAAGAGGCGATCTAGATACAAATAAATTCAATATTTTAAAAGGCAGGTGGTAGATAGAATCTGTACAACTGGTAAATGTGTGGGGAAAAAACAAAGATGAAGGGCATAACATTTACATTCCATGCTTCCTCTTCACTACATTTTATCCAAACCCTATACTATAATACTTGTGAATGGACTCCTCTTAGCCGAATATAACTCCACCTACATGCTAAGCAATATGTGATGATGGAGAGAGAGTCTGGTGTATAGGTCCATTTTCTACAAAGAATTCAAAATCACACTTTTCAGATATTTCAAATTTTGCTTGTTTCCCCCCATGAATGAAAGTGTTTTTAGATATGTAATCCAATAATGTGTATTATTGTCTGAAGTATTAAAATATCACACTTGAATAAACCTGTTTGAAGCATTGGGACAAAAACATTGTATCATATACTGGGCTGGCTATTGGGAGTTTTAATTCTGTTCCTAAGGTATAATCGCAGAGTCCAGACATAACAACCACTAACAATGCATGGGCTGCTGTAGTCTAAACAGACTGAGACAGACTCTCTGTGGGTTGACTGGGGAGTCTCTGTAGTTTGTTGTCACACACAGCCATCACGTGACAATCTCAATGTGCTCTGCCGACAATAACATGTTTAACCTGGGTTTAACAAAGTGCCAGTGTAATACTACTGCAAACATAGTAGTATTTTGTGTTGTTTGGGCTCAGTGTTAAGATTTTGCTTTGAATCCTAACCGTTCCCAAAGAAGTACAATTAAAGAAGCTGCTTTTCTTATTACAGTTATCTATGCGCATATATGTGCATCTCCATATGCAATGTTTAATTCATGCAGACTCTCACATAGTTGAGTTCAGTCTAACTAGCACTGTAGAAGTTCAGATTTTTACTTGGCGATATATGGAATGCACTCCTAATAATAAAGTTATAATGACTTCGGCAGCAGATATTTCTCTCAGTCTCAATTTGATGTGAATGTGCAGTCGATAATGACGACGGCTTATCATCTTGTCTTGTCTCCTTCATCTAGAGACAGCTGGAGGCCCACCAGGAGGAGGGCATGGTGGTGTCCCACATGGTGGTGGCCGGTGTAGGTACCTGGATTGCCTTCAGCTCCGGTTCCACACTGCGCCTCTTCCACACCGAGACCTTAGAACACCTGCAGGACATAAACATTGCCACCCCTGTCCACAATATAATGCCTGGTAAGATATAGTTTTATTTTTCAGACTGAAAATATAGAAGTCTGTTTTAAATTCCAGTGACTATTAAACATTTAACAGGAGGGCTTTAAAATTTAGTGAATAGTATGTAAATTTATTCCATTTACATTTTTAGATATCTTGGAACTCAGCATAACTTTGGGCTTCTTCTGGCATCTTTTTTGATCAGACAGTGAGCCTGAGTATGAATTATTTGGGGGGAAAAAAGTCACCTGATTTTTAAATGATTTTACTGACACACACCAGTTTATAGTTCAGCATCAAAGACCTACATAGTCAACCTACATTGCTAAATTGCTTTCTAAACTGTTTCTCAATCTGTTTGGTCTCTGCATCCCATAGCCAACATTTTTTCATATATGTGACAAATAAAATCTGGGTAGGATCTACTCCATCTCCAGAGTATCCAGAACAGCAACAGATAATAAGAAAAAATAGATGTGGCACTCATTACATTCAGGTCAAAATTCCTGCAACTATTACTTTCCTTGCCCGCAGGAGGCAACATTAACATTCCTGAATCTGCCTGTTTCAACTGATGCCTCTATGCTTTTCTATCGAGTAGAAGATTCAAAACAGACAATCTTTCTGAGTCTTTTGATGGTTTATCCTACACAGTAACAAATAAAATGTTATTGTACATAGTATTCAGAGTGTTTTGTCACTTTGTAGAAGTCATGTCTCTGTGCACACTCTTCTGCTTCAAGATTCATTCATGGTGATCCAGGTGGTTTACCACATGTACCATTTCACCAACCACCACCTCCCTGTTTTCTTCCGTTCCCCTTCAGTGTCACTGAGTAATGAGATCTGTATGCCTGACAGACACTGAAACACTCTGAGAGTGTCAAACTGCCTGACAAAGAACAGCAAAGTATAGTTAGTCTCTCTTTTGATGTCTAATCTTGTGGCCATCTAGTCAAATGTAGTTATTTAAACACCGCCCTACATTCTTCTGTCATACAGGTCCCATTAACTCACATTTTCAAAGTGCTGCCTTACTCGGTGCCTGTCAGTTATTAGCTGACATCAGTGTAGGTGTTCATCCGGACAGCATTTGTTATGGCAGGTTTGTCACGCTTTAGTCCTCTTTTCAAAAGCTCCTTAGTCTAAACAATGAACAAGGAGCCTCTCATTTTGTCTCTATTCATAGTGTTGCGTAAAAAACTTTTGACCTTGCCAAACCGATTTGAACGCAGCTTTGTTATCTGTCTAAAGGGAAGATCCAGCCTAAATCTGAACTCTTGCAAAAACAAATACAGGATCATCCTTGTAATAACTCACCAATCATAGACAAAAGAATTACGACTCACATTGAAATATGGTACGTATTTGGAGCTGAGCTACTGGTTGAGCTTGTGGAGTTCAGTTTACGGTACAACAGCATTTCTCAGCCATACAGTAAGAAGTAACAGTGGTGCCAAAGATCAACACTTTGTATTGGATCTCACTAATATATAAAAGTATGAATCCCCTAAAAAATACAAACAGCAGTTTCTTCACTTACAAGTATTCTTAATCAATCAGAATGTTAAGCTGGGACATAATATTAACTGTGGATAAAATAATAAAACAAAGTTCGCTGCACTGCTAGAAACCACAACTGTCAGTTGCTATTACATCTGTTAAGCGCTATGAGATGACATATATTGTAAATATGCACTATATGAATAAAATTGAATTGAATTAAGTGAGAAAATCTGTGTAATTTGGGTTAACATAAATTACCTTGAATTCATTGAGCAAAACAGATTCAACACAAATGACAATGTAGGAGAATCAGAGAGCTGAGTTTACCGCTCAACAGCCCTAGAGTAATACGGTGGTCTAGTTCTGATGAGAACAGAGGTTTGTCTCAGCTTTGAAGAACAATTTACTTCACTTACATCATTCCACAGTAATGGCTCACCTTTGCTCTCAGATTGTGTAAGACGCTGCAGATGTAAGCCTGTCATTACCAGGCTGAGATATCGGCAGTAGAGTGTCAGAAGCAAGACTAATGAGCCATGGCTCATGCTATCAGAATCCAGATGGGTTTTATTGTGGAGAGCAAATGTTTGTTTTAGGGGCTTTAAAAAAGAATACAGAAGTGAAACGTATTGTGTTTGCAAAGCTATTCAGTTTGCATCATACCCAGCACAGCTTTGAGTTTATGTATGTGTCATTTAGCATTGTCAATAGTTCTGTTACTATGGCAATTGTTGTCATTACAGTGGATAATATTGTATTTGGTGTGTAGTGCTTGGCTGTGAAACCAGGGCAGTTCTCTGCCATATCTGTTTAAGCTGAACATCGCTGCTGAAGATGAAAAGGTTAAATCAGATGTCTGACAGTAGTCCCAGGCTGAAGTCATCTGAGTGACCTGCTGTTTGGAATCTTGTAATCTGTTGCATTATATCAGCATGACCCAAAAACACACAGCCTGATTGAAACCGTTGTTGTGGGGACATTGCTTCTATTGGTATGAAGTCAGGATTTGTACAGTCCAATAATAGCTGCTGTCTTTCTCCTATTCCTGAATGCTGAGTAATGCAGACTACTGTAGGATGGCATGCATTTCCTGAAACACTCTTTGTAATGCTTTTTGAGATGTGAATCTTTGCCTTCCTCTTGAAATGAGATGTTATTGTATTTTGACACTTAAAAAGAGGTATCGATTTGAGTTTTGTTTTGTCATTACAGCAGTGGTTTATTCTGTATGTGTGTTATCATCTGCAGTTACTGACAAGGCTGCATTTTCTCTGCCCTATTTCATCCTCAGCATCATTAGCATTGTTATTATCAGCCCAGCTCTGCCTGACTGTGGGCAGATTGAGTCTTGTGAAGGATTTTTCTATTATTGCCACAAGGTAATGATAATGTTCAAAAAGGCATCAGAAGTATTCAGCTACAATATGACAAAGGAGAAGTGTGGTCTTTCAAAATCTGCTACATCACGGTAGCTCTTTTCATCTGTCTTTTCTCTCTCTCAGAACAGCAGTTAGTAATTAGTAGAATCATTAGTCAGTGTAGATACTCAGACACTTAGATCATCATAATCCTAAGGGCTTGAGGAGAAATCAACTGGGCTTCTCTTTTTAGATCTTGAAGATATTTCACCTTCCATCCAAGAGGTTTCTTCAGTTCTGAATCATCAGATGACATGTAGTGAACTACTGACGGATTGTTTTAAATATCATTTGGCTGTTGGAGCAGCTATGAAGACAAAATCTAGTGCTGTAAAGGCAAACACAAACAATCCAATCAGAACCATGCATTTTTGTGTCCACTGCTACTTGTTATTCACTGTGGGACTATGATTATCTACATTTCTGCACCATTATTGCATCAGAAAACATATTTATGGGCAGAGGTTTTACAGTGAATTTACAGGCCCAAGTTTCCTCAAGGAAATCCCTAATTGCAAGTAAAAAATGTAAGAGATGACCAACTGCTGGGAGTATACATATTCTCTGATATCCAGTGTTTAGAGTTACAAGTGGAAGCACTTTTCGCCAGACAGATGTGAATGATAAAGCAGGCTGCTTTGGGACCTCACTACTCACATTAGCTAATAGAATCTGTGCAACCGCAGAGGAAGCTGGTTCTGGGACAGAACAACTCACTTGAAAGCTTTCATCCTCTGGGCCATGCCATTAAAAGGCTCCTCTGATATCGTTATTGAGAGCTTGGAGTGTTGGTCAGCGTAGAAATCAAAAGTTTTTATTCTGTCTGTAACCACCAACAAGGTTGTGTAGTTGTGGGAGGTCCACCTGTCTGCCACTTTTTTTGTCATCTGATTTCGTCTGTACTTTGCCACAGTGTTCGACCACAGCGTTTGTCACTGCCGGTTGCTGCCGTTGAAGAGAATGCAACCGAAAAATGTGCTGTTTCTGCACAAACTCTGGTGTAATTGGAACTGCCAGCCAAACTGTTTGGACAGGAGGGACTGCCTGCAATCGATGTGTTAGAGGCACAGACTGATGGGTCTTTCATCTGCACTGCTGTGCTCCATCGATGTTTATTTACTGAGACAGTGGAATAATATCTGAGAAGAACAAGAAATTACATTATTCTGGTCTCCAGGAAGTAGATATTATTGTATTATGAAAGACACTAAAGCAATTTTGGCTTGTCTACACAGCAGTCAGGATTGACCTAGTGAATAATATCACCACAAGAGAAAGAGATACAGGGCGTTGTCTTCTGTGTAAATGCCTCTATCAATGGTGCAGTGTTGAATGCAGGACATGCTGTAGGTGGGGTAATCCTTCTCATGTTCATGCATGTTGGAGCAATTCTACTAACTCCCGTCTTTGCAGACAGGAGTTCCTTATCCAAGTGCTAAACGCACGACCGGCTAATATGCCAGAATGGCAATCATTTACACTGTAACATAGCTCGTGTTTATCAAAGAAATTTGGAGTAATTTAGAGTTGTTAGTAGGTGATCATTTCCATATTGTGGAGTTAAATCCCACTACGTTCTGTCTGTATTTCCAGTTAAGTCTTCCTCTGAACTAGACAGCTTAAAAAATTCAGATGGGTCTCTGTATTGAATTATGAATTTATTTCCTTAAAGCTCTGTGACAGCTATCAGGCAAATCATTGAATAAATACTGTTATTGTGTAATTAAAACAAGAAAAGTCATTTTAAAAAGTCTGTAATAAACACTAGAAGATATTAGTCCACAGTCACAGCAGACTGTACAGTGATAATGTCTCAGAGGTTGGTGGCTGGCAGGCTGCTGTGCTGTGCTGAGGGTCTAGCCTGCCTTTGTCTGCTGCTCTGTGACCTAAATAGGCAGCCATGCATGGCCTAATGGGAGACAAACATCAGGGGGTTAGTAAATAACACCTTTGGTTCCTCTTTGTTAGTGTGCCACTATTGTTGCACACCTCCCAACATGGATAACACACTTATTAGTGAATAAACATCCACTCCCACAGAGATATGAGACCTGAGTGGACAAGATAGGACTGGATAGCAATGTGAAGTAGCTTTCCTTAGAACTCCATCTGTTCTCTTGGGTAAGATGGTAGATTGAGAGGTGATTTCTGATGATCAGTGAGATATGCTACTGCTTTGCCACTGCTACAGTCTGAAACACATGTATAGTTTCTAGTTCACCTGCTAAAACCTAATGGTATTCAGTTTTTTTCCCCATTCTAGTGGCAGTAGTGTATAATGTCTGTTAGCCACTTAGCTCACCGCTGTGGCTAGAAGAAAGTATTAACTATTGATTATATTCCCATATAATTTAGTACAAACATTCTCTGAATTTTTATCTAGCACCACCATTAGTAGAAAACTTCATTTGGCCCAACATTGGTTTATGTTCAAATAGCTGCAAAACTGAGTGTATTCTCTTCAACCTCAGCTGCACTTTATGTTTCATTGTAATTAGCTAATGTTACTATGGCCATGCTGACGTGTGTGCAGAGTCACTTTGGACACTTCTATTAGTTTACAGCAGTTAGTAATATTAGAGGTGGATATAAAAGCCACAATGACTGGCACCACTATTACTCACAATGTGCTGATTGGAGTTATTTCTAGACTGACTGAATGGCTGATCAAACTAAGTGCAGATCAAAGAGGTGCTCTGGTGTAGGATCAGGGCTGGAGCCAGGTCATGTTGACGTTCAATCCGGGTTTATTTTAGTTCACCCTCTGGGTGGGGAACTCCAAATATTATGAAAGGAGGAAGTTGAGCAAGGCCCCTGACCAGCAGTCTGTGTGTTTCTACTAACTCTGGACCCTCATTGGAAGCACATGTGGGCCAGACGCAGGGCCCTCCCTGCCTTCAACTGTACCTACCTGCCTATCTGGCAGAATTCCAGGAAGTGTGGCAGTATAGCGTGTGTGTGCCCCATGCGAGGGGTCAGCTCTAGTGAGGGGGGTCAGGCAGATAGACTGGCAGTAATTTTTCTTAAAGCCCAAGAGGATTACTTTGAGGGAGGAAATTCAAGTCAAGCTGTTACAGCAGTAATGACTCATGACAGTCTCGCCTCCCACATAGCAGGACTGAAAAGACTGTTTTTGCAAAAACCCCAGATTCTTATTACACAGTCATAAAAAACATGATAAAAAATGTCTGAGTAGATGCCATTTGTTGCATAGCTAATTCCCGACAAAGCTCCCATGTTGGGACGGCTTGAAACAAGTGCCAAATTCCACATAATAGGTGACTTTACACCGACTGTCAGCAAGCCTGACTTTATTGCTATTCTTGCTGAAAGGTGCTGTTAACTTAACAATCCCAGCTTTTACAGTCCAAAGTGGCTTTGCATTGATTTTTTTGACCAGGAGGAAAAGAAAAGGTCAGGTCACATTGTCCTGTTGTAATTGCCATAAGCTTTCTGAATAGAGGCAGAGCTCCTTCCTTAATTACAGCATTACGCTTCACTCATTCTGTTACATAACACTTTTGTGTTTGTTTGTTTGACTCGAAGCGGTCCATAATGGTGCATTTTTCAGTGTTCAGACACTTGAAAAGAGCTGCTTTTATCTATGCTCCTCTTTACGTTGCCCTGGAGACAAATAAGCGTTGAACATCGTGGCTGCAGAAATGCCGCCACATACTAAAACGATACAACTCCCTCCCTCCTGCACATTACGCTGTATTCCAGCC
This sequence comes from Dascyllus trimaculatus, assembly GCA_024666655.1. NCBI lineage: Eukaryota > Metazoa > Chordata > Actinopteri > Pomacentridae > Dascyllus > Dascyllus trimaculatus. The sequence continues at coordinate 10,877,240 of CM045462.1, forward strand.
TGGTGAAGTGACCCATTAATTGTGCACTTTTCTAATTTCTAGGAGACACTCGTGTATGGGAGGATGTGTTTGCCAAGCTGTGCCTCTTCATATATGAATATCAATTGATTTCTTTCAGAAAGCAGTTTAATTTATGTAAAACCAAATTGATGTTTTGTCTCTGTTTTTCGGTAGGTAACCAGCGAGTGTCGGTGAGCAGCCTGCTGGTGTGCCATGGTCTGCTACTGGTAGGGACCAACTTGGGAGTAACTGTAGCTCTCTCTGTCCCCAGACTGCAGGGCATCCCTAAAGTAACAGGTAACACTGACATGTGAATACATTACAATATAAAATGTATGTGTTCAAACAAAGCTGCAAGAACGTGTGTACTACAGAGGAAGAAAACCACCTATCACAGTTTCCTGTGAAACAAGGCGATGTTTTCAAATTTCTAAATGCATCCAAATAAGCCTGTGTCCAAACTCGAATACTGTATGTTCAATTACATTTATATAAAAAGAGAAAGGCAGCAAAAGGAGCTCTCTTTGGAAGCTGAAACAAAAAAAATGCTTGACAATGACTTGTTGTGTATAATGTAATATAGCATAATTCAATTGTTTTACTAACTATATACACAGCTGTGTAATAATAGAGCTGACAAGGGAATGCTTCACAGTCTGTTGAACATTTCAAGTAGGCCAGGTTTTGTGCTCACTTACTGCTGTTTCTGCAGTTTGGAGAAATTCAATCAAAAGCTTAGTAGGCAGGATTATGAAAGGATAGCTTCATCTCTCTCTATAGCTTGCCATTTACCTTGCTGCTTTAATTCTCTGTGTATGCTGGTGATATACAGTATATGTACAGTAAAGTGTGTCAGATATCCCGGATGAATGTTTGTGTCTGTTCCTAGGTCGGGGAATGGTGTCATTACATGCTCACAACGGGCCAGTCAAGTTTCTCACTGTGGCTGCTGCAGTGTGTAATCGGCCGTCTGGCCTGCCATCCTCCGCCCCTCCTTCCTCCCTGCAGCCAGCAGAGTCCCATGATGTGGAGAACACCCAGCCTCCCTCAGATTCAGCTCTGACTCCCCCTCAGGGGCGAGGCGTGTGGTTGGGAGAGGCAGGCTGCACCACCATGGCTCTCCAGGACTCGATGTCCTCGTCGTCCTGCGGCTCCCTAGCTCCATCCCAGGGCTCCCTGGAGCACGGGCCTGAGGACGGGGCCCTGTATGACATGCTTCATGACCCAGCCCATCACCAGAAGGGCCGCCGCTCCAGCAAGGTGGATGTCAGCTCTCTGCTGGTGGTGTCCGGAGGTTCGGGCCACCGCAGGGTCAACAAAAAGACCAAACAGTCTCGTCATGAGGACAACACCTCCACTATTATGATCTGGCAAATCCCATTACTGAACATGTGACACCAGCACCACATTGGTAGGTTAGCAGAAAAACACTGTATGAATCATCAGTAGAAAGTGTATTGCATACAGTTGAATCTTACCTTTTATCCTTTTCCTTTTTATTTTTTGTTAAACCAGAAGTGCTGCGTACGACCCTCACAAGAAGATCTGTTGTGAACACTTGACAGGACATTTGGGATCAATCAAAACAATTTAATGTCTTATTTAAACCAGAACTGCATCAAGCACTCCACAGTATTCCCTGGATTCTCCTACCATAAAGAACAAAGGATCAATAAAACCACTTAATCATGATGTGTGAAGGTGCAAACAGCACACCAGTCAATGGATATACTGTACTCATTGAGGATGTTTGCAAACACTGAAAGGTCTCTAATGTGTGTTGGATGTTGTCCTGTAACATGTCTAATACATTTCATTACTGTCCAGTGTTTGTGCCACACATGTTGACTGTATAGGACTGCAGTATTTAAATCAGTGTTGAGAGGAAGTTAGGAAATCAAAGGCATTAAAGGTATCGACAGGGCTATTAAACTGTTGCATTAAAGTGTCTTGTAAGATTATGGTTAGCTTTTTGACAGATTTTGAATCATCTATCAAGGCCAGAGTTGTAAATTTGAGTCTGAAGTCAACTCAGAATTACATGTGCATTAAATTAGGGTCAGACAGAGGTTCTGTGTTTACCAGCTTGTCCGGTGCTCCAACTATTCTGCTACAAAAAAAAGGGATTTAAAAAAAGTGATATACTGATGACTGAATTAGTTTGAGAAGGTTTGATGAGAATCCCTGGCTGGCCAGGTTTGTATTCATTAACGGAGGAAAGACGTGTCATGACCAAGAGATGTTGTTGTTTTTGCCCTCTTTGTTTCTCACATAAGGATATTTTTAAAAAAAGATAAAAAGATTTCTACTTTTGTCACACTTTATATGTACTTATGTATATTAACAAATCCATAAAACAATGTTTTATTGAGCAGTGTTGCGTTCTTCTTTTTTGAAGTATGGAGGCAGTTCTGTGAGCTTTAGTAAGCATGTTTCACTACAGTACCAGCTTATTTCAACTCATTGTCCATCAGTAGTTTTGGCAAGTTTCCAGCCACACGAAACAATAGAAAGGAATCTGATGTATAACGTTTACGTCATGCATTATTCAAGACAACCCAGGGGTATTTGGAGATAGACTGAGGCTTAAAGAGTGTCAGTGTGCCTCTTTCTCTTGGTTCATTCTAACCTTGTACTCCAGTGTGATTGTGTGCAGCCATCAGTACATGCTGGGACTAGCAATGTGCCTGAGGGGCCGCAGGAACTGAGCCTGATACATCTCTTCCGGGATTTCTCCTACTGCCGAACAGAGAGGGTCAAGGCATTTTCTCTCTCGCAACGCCCACGACCACTGTTGCACAACCATGTTTCACTATCGGTTCGAACAAAAGCAGACAAGATAATTTCAGGTTGGAGCTGTTCCCACGCCACAGTCCTCGGCACCCTGGGTTGATCCCAAATATTATCTGATCAGATGTGTTTTAGTAGGAGTATCTAATGTGCTGGATATGTAACTCAGATTTGGCTTTTACTTATTACCTAATGGTAAAAGACAGAAATCTGTTAGCTTCACTGTACCAACCAAGGAACCCAGTTATCAGTTTGTCTCTAAGCGCTGCATCTGGAAGTCTTGTTTTCCCTCTGACCCTGACGTTTCCATGGTGATGCTCATTTTGTGTGCGTACATCAGTCCTCAGCATGTCTTTGTTCTCAGAATATCTGGCATTATAACCTCCCCGTTGATGGCCCTCTAATCTTTACGGGACTGATAATTGTTTGATGCCCTTGCAGTGGCTTCCCTCTATTTTTATATCTGAAGGCCAGTTGTTAAAGACACGGAGTCTCCACAGCGGAGAGGTTATGGACCCCGCAGAAAATAGTCTGCTGCTGCTGCTGCTGTCCTGTTAAGTTTGGCCTCGTCATGTGCTGAGTGTATGACCCCCTCATGCTTTTTTAAACCTTGAAGTAACATATGCTTAATGCTGCTTTATGCTGAACTTTGACTGAACTCAGATAGGAACAGTTGGATCATTACCAAAAGGAAGATGTGACTTGTTTCCACAGCATTGTTAAACTCTTTTTTTATGGTTAGGCCTACTAAGTATGCACATTTCTGTAGAGAGCAGTCATGCCACTTCTGCATAAGATATGTCAGGGATATCTTCCACCTGGATTCTACCCTTTAATAAGAGAACAAACACACTGCCGGATTGTCTGTAAATGTATTACTGCTCACAATATAGAGAATGAAAGTGCGCCATTGCAATTGAGAGAGACCTCACTCCTCTCTCCCCTTCCAACTTTTATAGAGGACACAAGCTCCTTTCCTATTACCTTGTTATGAAAAGGTTGCAAGTTTAAACCTTATAGTTAAGAGCTCCATACCATGTAAGAAATGCTGAGTCCATCTGTCCAAAGAAAAAACCTATATATATCAGGGCGTAAACATATCTGGCTGACCTCAAACCTTAACCATTTTGACCCCTTAGCAATTCTTCAGCAATTATGCCGAAGGACCTGAAAGTTACTAACTTGAAAATTGTTCCTCAACAACGAATATACATGTACATAAAATGAACAAATAGATAATAAATGATAACCTAAGAGCTCATAATTGATTTTACGCTCACAGCTGCCTCATGCACAAACAGGTGGAGAGTACTAATGGAGCATTTATTGATTTTTAAGTAGTACTACTGCAATATTAAATCCCTGTGGGGGGTTTACAAAGTGTCTGGTATTTAATTTCAATTTAATGTGTGCCAATGTCAATATAATAGCACCAGGAACTGCAAGAATAGGGTTACTTTATATAGTGGGTTTATGGTGAAATGGTTTTCTGTTTAGGATTGGCATGTGTGTGCATCAGCAGGGTTGGAGTGAGGGATTTCTGGGGATTTCCCATAAATTCAGTGGTGGTACCCACGACGGGGATGATGCGTAAAGGAATGTCGCATCCACTGCGCGCACCAACAGATGGAGCCTCGTGCTGCGGAGTGTAGGGTTAATACGGACCGGAGAGGGCGTGGTTTACATCAAATGATAACCGCCTCACTCCTGTCAAGTGTGAAGACGACAACAAAAATCAGCGTCCTGACAGCTCCGGCAGCCAGTGTCTCCTGGACGGCTCCGGGTTTTGCCAGAAGGAAAAGCCGCTTGGGATGTGCGCAGCAGCAGCAGCAGCAGGAAATTATTCAGCAAGATCTGAGGGAGGTGCGACCTGAGATGACTGGCTGATCGTCCCTCCGCCTCGCCTCCAAGCCTGCCTCGGAACCCCGGCAGATGGGACGGAACGGTGTGTTAAGAGTGTCGATGGATAAACGCTGAACGGATGAGAGGAACCATCTGGGGGGGAGTGAAGTAAAGTCATCCAGGGGAGCACAGGCGGGCTGGTTCGTCAGGACTGCGCCTGCCTTACGTAACGGAGCTTTGTGGAGAGACTGGCAGGGGAAACCGCTGGTGCCGAGCTGTGAAATCACACCGAGGGAACGCAGGTAGGTCAGATTATACTGGAAACGGATAAAAAATCCATGTTTGGAATTGAGATTTTGATCAAATTCTGCTAAAAGTCGTCTTTGTTGGAATGAATGAGCTGTTTCTTGATCATTTGATCGACATTGCCAGAGAAGGCGTCAGAGAGGAGTTTTTGATCTAATTACAAACGCCCTTTCTCCGTCATATTAGAGATTAATTCTCCCCCATCAGAGCAACAACCATTTGCGCATGCGTTCTGAATGCTTCCAGATTACCACATACACAGGACAGGCAGGGTGATTATTGCAGTGGGTCAAACAAGAAGCTGCAGGTCCCTTTGTTAAGCTGCAGATGTTGCTCATCAAACGTTGGAGCAGTGAGTGTGTTTGATGTGCTGACACGTTAACACAGGAGGAGTGTATTACACAGTATGACTGGCAGTGGCAGCACAAAGTGGGGTTTTTTTTCCTTCAAATTTCAGGGTTTCCAAGATGTTTGTTATTGGAGAAAGGGCGCCCCTTAGAGAATGAAGACGTCTTTGCAGGCTCAAACCTTTTTCCCTCCTCAGTTGGTTAAATTCCCTCCTTGTTTTCCCTCCATGTAGGTGAAAAGAGAAGTTTGCCACTCAGCATGATCGGCGAGGACGCCATCTCCCATCTCCAGTGAGCACATTGAGATGAACGAGGGCCACAGGCAGGGAGGAGGGGCTGTCACCGTGGAGGCCGATGCCATCCTCCACACAGTGAAGCCTGACCTGATCACAGTTGCTGACAAAAACAGGAATATATGTCCGGCTTTTGTGCAGGGATTCCTGCAGGATGACCCGGATTTCAACCCTCCTTCAGTGTTCGAGAAGGAATACCTGTTGGATGGAAAAATGATGGAGAATAACCACATGGATCATCACAAAAGTAACAGCTCATACATCTCAAGAGATGACCATCTCTGCGGCGATAAGGGAAGCCCGGGTGAACCTCCTCACGCTGCTGTGTCCAATCACATGCAACAAAATTGTGCAAGCGGCGAAATCCACAATGGCGCCAGAGCTAAAGTGTCTTACAGTGCAGATTCCTCCATATGCTTGCCTAGCCAAGCCAAACAGGATACTGATCGGTCAGTTCTAAAATCAAACCTCGAGCGCAGGGACAGCAGCCAGGAAGCTGAAAACACACAGTCCAAAAAAGAACCGGATTTAGTCATCGAAGTAGGCGGGCAGACGATCAACGCTCACAAGTCCGTCCTGGCGGAGAAGAGCGACTACTTCAAGGCACGGCTGTCACGCAACATCCTCAAAGTGAAGGGCATGAGTTACAAGACTTTGTCCACACTGATAGACTATGTTTACACCTCTCAGATCAAAGTTAGCAAGGAAAATGTTGTGGATGTCATCACAGGGGCTAAAATCCTGCAGATCCCCTGTGCCGTCCAGGCAGCCATGGACTCCATGTCTGAACAGGTCACTGCAGAGAACTGCTACGAGATTTTGACCATCGCCAAAAAGCAGCGACTGAGCGAACTGAAGGAGACCGCCTATGGGTTCATGAGCGACAACTTCCTCCAGATCCTCAAAGACCCCTCTGTCTACGGGCGTCTGACTGGATCTGAGAGGGATCTGATCCTGAAGAAGAGATTGGAGGGCAGGAAGACTCTGATGGTTGCAGAGATCAATGATGTGTTTGATCGAGTTGGAAGTCGGCCACCTAGTCGCTGTGGCAGCCGTCCGCAGAGCCCTTTGTCGGTGGGGTCTTTGGAAGAAAACCATATGATTTACTCCTTCAGTGAAACAGCAAATGACTGGAGACCTTTGACTGCGATGCCTGAGGACATAAACACTAAAGGGTGCGGGATCTGCACCATGTATAACTACCTGTTTGTGGCAGGAGGAATTAAGGGCTATGGGGACAAGGGCAAGGTTTCAGACAAGGTGTTCTGTTACAACCCCATAACCAACCGCTGGGCTGAAGTCAGACCTCTGATCCAGGCACGTGCCCAGCTAAAGCTTGTATCTATGGATGGCTACCTGTACGCCATCGGAGGCGAATGTTTGTTTACAGTGGAAAAATATGACCCTCGAATGGACCGCTGGACAACAGTGGCCCCTTTGCCCAAGGGAGCCTTCGCAGTGGCCCACGAAGCCACAACCTGCAGCGGAGAACTTTACGTCTCAGGAGGCTCCCTTTTCTACCGTCTCCTTAAGTACGACCCCAAGAGGGACGAGTGGCAGGAGTGTCCCTACAACAACAGCAGGAAGAAGTCCACCGACATGGTGGCACTGAAAAGCTTCATCTACCGCTTTGATGTCAACCGTGAGCAGGGAATCACTGTCTTCAAGTACAACACTATAGTGAAAATGTGGCACGACTGTGCATCGCAGAGGCTTGGAAGTCATTTACCCTTCAGGTGTGCCGTTATCGGAAACTGCATCTACTGTGTGAACAAAAGCCAGACTCTTCAGTTCATAGTGGAGGAGGAGAACGCCTACTTTGTTGAGGAGACGCTGAGGGCACCTCTGGAGGCGAAAGGCGTTCTCTTTCCTTTTGTTCTCACTTTGCCCGAAAAGCCTGAAAAACTTGCATAGAGCGTGATTCCAGAATAACACAATAAATGTCACAGCAAAAACTGCGATAAGCAGAAGCCCTTACGTACACTCTTCAATGTCAGCTTTCTATCTCAATGTCTCATTGCCTGCTTGCAATGGAATGTGTGTATTTGCATGGCAATTTAATGCATCTACAGGGTTCAGCCTTAAAAGGATTTTTGTAATGTTGAAAGAATGCAACAATATTTGTATGTGACTGTAGATAATGACATGATGAAAGTGATTATTTCGTGTGCTCAGTTCCGGTTTGGTGCACTTTTGTAGTTAGAATAGATATTATTTAGGACATATTAACTAGCTGACTGGTGACTTTGGTAACAAAAACAAGTGTTTTGTTGAAAATTGTATTTAAAGACATGGAAGCAGTTGTAGTGCGCTTTATGAACGATGCAACACAGGTTCTATGCAAACGATTCAGAACATACAGGTGGATCTGCTGTAACGTTGTGCTGTTTTATAGTGACAATGAGTGAAATCTGACTGGAAGGAGTATTTCTCAAACCATAATCTGCACTGCCTTTGATTAACGCTCTGAAACAAGGTCACGTACTGATCTGTAAAAACAAGCCATCGTATCCGTCTGCTACAACACACAAATATTCCCCCCCTTGGGACAATTTCGGAGCTGGTTGTACCTGTCATGCTTCAGGGGACCTCTTCAGTCAAGCTAAAGCTTTACATTATTGCATTAAAAACCAGACATTATAGTTAAAAGTATATAAAGTATGTATATTTTTAGATTCAGAACATGCTATTTTGCTTATAGTGCACTCTTGGGTGTACCAGTTCCTACAATAAGCACATTCGCCAAAGATAATTATTCAGTCAGGCTATATTAAAGTGATCAAAACTGGCATCAGTATTTCACTTCTGCCACCACAAGTAAAATCTAAAGCAATAGTTATTTTTGTACAAGAAATGGCCTCATGTTTGCTGCTTGCAGGCAATTTCTGGAACGTTTAGGAAACAGCTGCTGCTCTGATCTGTATTTCCCTGTTTGTGTCTCATGCCATAGATCCTTGTCCACCTGCTACCAGCTTACTTCACTGGTTGAGGTCAAAGGTCAAATCGGATGCTACAGAGCTACAGCACAGTTCAGTCCAAACCAAGACATCCTGTTCGTACAACATAAATAAGCCATGTTCTTCTTGCATCAGTGCACATTAATACAAACTATACTCAAAATCTTCTTCTTTAGACGTTTTACAGTATTCATTTGCTGCTGCAATAACACAGTGGGAGTTTTGTATGGAAGCTAAAGCTGATATATTCTTGGAACAAATTGCTTTTGATAATGTTTAGTAGAAGTGTCTCCAAGTGGTCACTGTGACTCAGACAAACTGGATGTGGTTTTGATATTTCGCTGGCTGGCATCTGTATTTTTGTGAATTCTTTTGTATGGACTTTGGATCTGCTGCTGTGATGGATGGTCAAGTGACGCAATGCGAGGCGACGGCTTCCTGTTCGTGGTATTCGGAGTGGGCTAGCAAATAAGCTGTTGGATAATGTGTATCAGTCAAAACTAAGTGCTTCAAATAAAATATTTCGTGTCTGAAAATAATGTGGTTTCTCGGATGTAGTCTCTTGGCTGGTGGGGAAACGCTGCTTTATGCCATGGAACAACGCTGCCACCTAGTGGATACTGTCTGTAACAACATCTAGCACCACTAACACACATAGTTAATCTTATGTTCTCAAAAACATTTAAAAAGTTTGTTTACTGCTTTATCCTTTATAATAAATGCACAGTAATTGCTGTAATAGTCAGATTTAGTATTACCTTAAGGGAAAATCAGTGTCATAAGTGTGTAGATATTTAGGCTGATTTGAATTGCGGATATCAATTTTCAGTATCTTCAGTTTTCATCTTGTGTTTTTTTATGATTTATTTATTGTATTTCATTGGTTTTTTTGCAGGTACAGTAAACAATTGAATAATGAATAAAATATGTATGATACATACAATGAATCATTGAAATTCACATTTTTGTGCTGACTTTAGCTCAATCTGGAGGCTGATTTTAAGCACTGCAAAGCTTCTTAAGCTTTTAATGTTTGTGGGGATGAAATTCCTTTTTCCTGCTGCTTTAACTGAGAGGAAGTGTGTCTTTCTGAACTGTGGTACCCAGTCACCTGTGGCAGATGCTCTAGTCCTACCAGCACTGCAACTTCCTGGATAGACCAGGCATTTTCTTAGGGGAGAATGTGCAAGTTTATAAGTAGTTTTAAACCTCAGGCATGCATTAGAGTGAAATAGAAAGTTTTAATTGCTGAAATTATGTGTTTTTCAAGATATTGCAGGAGTGAACATCTCTTGGATTTTATCTAGTACTTTAAGTATTTGTTCATAGAGTGAGTGTACAGGCCTGAGTGTAGTCACACCTGCCTGTGACCAGGTTGTCATGCAGTAAGACAGATGGACCAAAAACATACTGTGTACAAAGAGATTTGCAGTTCAATATACGATCAGTGAATTTAAGATTATCCAGATTAAACTTAATATTGCAAATGACCCTACTGACTTGTTTTCTGAAAGATTGTTCTCTGTCATTTTTTTGTATGCAACATTACCTTATAATTCAAATCATGAGATAGTGTATAAAGGCAGTATATAGAGAGAGGCAAAATGTTGCAGTAAGTGTTGCTCAGTTTAGATACTATCTAATAGTTATGAGAATACAGACAACATCTCACAGTTACGGCTAAGAAACATCGGTATGTGAATCTTAAAGTTATCTCCTAGTTATTCAGTGTTGGGCATAATGCATTACAAAGCATTAATATAATCACATTACATTTGCTTGTAATGCAGTAGAGTAACGCCTTTGTGCTCCCTTGATTCACTAATCATATTACAGTTGGTAATTGGTTACAGTTACTACTTTTATTTTGAAGCAGTAAAGCCTACTGCCTGCCACCTTTTTTCTCTTAGACATATGACTGAGCCTTGTTCTCTCCACAACATTTTTCTCTAAAGTGCTGTTTGGGCTGGTTTTTCCTAACTGCTCTGTTGACTTTGTGCTAATATTTTATTAAAGAGCATAAAAGAAAGCTTGTGTGTATATATCCTCCTTACTAGGACAGACATCTGTGCTTATATGTGATCATATGTAAAGTTTAATGTTAGATTGTTGGCAGTTACTTGAAAATACATAGCAGGTGACAATTCAGAGGAACACAGAATTAACGTGAAGTAAAGTAGGAAAACAAATTACTTCCTTTAGGGATCAAATGAGTAAAATAAGGAATCACTTTAAAAAACATTTAATGTGTAATGCAACGCTTTTTTGTGTAACAACCCCAGCACTTTCATTGTGATATATTATCTTATAATGATAAAATAATGTCATAATTATATGGAACTACTGTAAATCAGAAGTTATTGACTGTTCTATGTGTAATATACTTCTCACAATTATGACAGATAGTGTATCTGTTGTAATCATTTCATTCTTTCACTTAAGGTCCTTCAGGAAATTTTAGGACTGGATGTTTGGATGGTTGCTTTCCTGCTGTATGTAAATTGTCATCTACAATGTCATGTCAAATTCTGTAAGTTAAAAATGAAGGCTCAAACAAAGCCAACATGTGAAGCTGTCAGGATGACAAGTTGTGTGGACATCAGGCACCCAGTGATAGAAGTGAAAAGTCTCAGATTGGAGTGAAATCCATCCATCCATTATCCATACACCGCTTAATCCTCTGTAGGGTTGCATGGGGGCTGGAGCCTATCTCAGTCAACTCGGACGAAGGCAGGAGACACCCTGGACAGGTCGCAAGCCTATCACAGGGCTACACATAGAGACAGACAACCAAGCACACTGTCATTCACACCTACGGACAATTTAGAATAATCAGTTAACCTCAGCATGTTTTTGTGACTGTGGGAGGAAGCCGGAGTGCTTGGTGAAAACCCAAGCAATGACAGGGAGAACATGCAAACTCCACACAGGCGTCCTAACCGGAATGCAAACCGGACACATAGGAGACACTTAAATAAGCTGTAAAACTGTTGTATTAATATCTGCATTAGTTGTGTATCATGTCTGCAGTCACAAATACAGACACAGACAGTATTTTGGCAAATGGAGACCTGTCCTAGTCCTCCATACACGAAAGGGTATATTTTAAAGGGAATCTTTGTAACTTTTGCTGAACAGTGACCTCTGTGGGCACATTTGGCAATTACAGGATCATGGCACCTAAAATTTCCCTCCATTTCCCAAGATTCTCTTTGGTCAGAGGCTCTGAAGACATCATCATTGGGTGACCTGACAGAGTGGAGTGGGAGCACAAGCAGGAACCTACAGGCATGTTTCCACAGTGAGTTCAGTTCTTGAATATTGTTCTGTGAAGTGACATGACATTGTGTTCCATAGTGTTTTAGACCGTGTGAGGCTGTGGAAACAAAACATTTGAGTGTATTGAGCTGAACATAGATGTGTTTTACTTGTTATGAACTCAAGTTTAACTTGTAAGAGGAAGATTGCATGCTCTGGTTTTTCCTCAATAGTTGCACAGTCATGTTTTAAGTGAAGTTTAAGTTTTTTTGCAGTGAAGTTTATAGGATTTCACTGCTTTTGTCATGTTTGCAAACATGTAAAAATGTGTGTCCATGACCCAAAGACGTTCAATTCAGTGTCACAGAAGAGTAATGAGAGCAGAAAATATAAAAGTTTTAGAGGCTGCAATGTGAAAATGTAAACACTTTCTCCTAAATAATTGCCCAAAGTGATTAACTGACTATCAACATAGCCAGGGAATAATGTAATAGTTTACAAGTAATTTATTATTTGATTAATAGTTGCAGCTTTACTGTCTACTTTATATGAAAAAGTAGCATAGAGTTTGTCTTTCAGCAGCCCACATCACAGCTCAGGCCAGTATTGTCTATTTAGTGTGTCAGTAAACCACCTCAGACAAACAGAGCACACTGGGATCCAGATTTAAACCACCACAGTGACATTATGTGAACATAAGTGCAACCATCATCTTTTTCTTGATGCTGTCACAACACCACAGTTATGCCCAAATCAAAACCACACCATCTGGCACATTTGGTAAATATTCTGAGGTGTGTCTGGGGGTTTAGTGGCACAGATTCATGCCAGTGTTTTCTGCAGGATCACAGTGTCTGTTTGAAAAGAGGACACCAAGCAGCACTTCTGACAGACTGATCCACACAGTATAGAGCAACCTATATAATATCCTAACAGTGGGAAGAAAAGGAAGACGGTTCTGTGTTTGTTCGAATCGTCAAAGACAGAGAAGCCTGATGGGAGATGCAAATGAGCTTCACCTCCTGCCAGCAGCTTCCAGACAGCCACATGAAACACTCGTAAACTGCACTTTTATGCCACACTACTTGATCCTTTGCAGATTCTTGTACACACATAGACTGGTATGACCTGCTTTCAGCTTTGCTGCATTGTAAACAATCTTCTTTTCTTGTGTTATGCGCCACTTTCAGTCAGTTATTCTTTGGTATTTTTTCCTATTCATGCTGTCCTTATGGTGTCTCCCTGTAACGAACCGACACACTGTATCAGGAGATGCATATTAGTCATGGATATAATGAGAAAGAAATACTTGCACAGTTGATACATCTGTTCTTTCTCTCATAAAATAATCTTGATGCATGAATTTTTACTTACTTACTTACTTACTTAAATATTAGAATTAGGGACAGTTTTACCAACCACAGATATAGAAGATGGAGTTATGGGGCAGAAAACAACAGGTGGTGACATGAATTAAAGGAAAGGATGGAGAGATTGCGTTATATGTGCAATCAGCAAATCACATTCCAAGAACACTTTACACCTGCCCTCCTGTAATGCTGATTTTTTTAAAGTAATAAGAAGAAAGTTTTATTTGGATGAATGATATTCACATCCTCATCATGCAGCATACTAGAGAACTTTAAAATCTGCATTGATGCCATAACAGGAGAACTACATGATGTCTGTTACATTCCACTTGCATATTTTCTCACAGTGATTGAGCCAAAACAGCAGAAATAGATGTTTTTGTGGTGCTTACCATTAAAACTGGCTTCATGTTCTCTTGCTGCTGCACACAGACAGAATACTTGCTTCACAAAAGACAATTTTATACCAGGATTTTTCTATTAAATTGGTTTGCGGTGCACTGTTGTGTTAGTTCACCATCTCCACACTGGAGGGCAGTATGAGCCTGATGGAAAGGATGGTTGCACTGCAGCAGCGCCTTTTCCCATCCATGCTTATCCTCAGTTCATACTGGATTGTAGCTGGTGCACATGAAGGTTGAGTTGTAGAGGATCAAGTTGTGCTTTGCAGTTTGTAGCCCTGTCATTTTACATAATCTGTAGACCACAACACTCAAACTGACCTCAAAAAACAGTAATGTTCAGTTTGTGTAAGCTATTTTACCAAAACCACTTGAGCAACGCTGGCCTACAAAGCTACAACTAGATGTTCTGATGATTAATAGTAAACATTAAGGTGTCATTATGTTTTGATATGTAGAAATTTTAATGTATATGTCTGTATAAATGCATATGTGATGTAACATATGTAAAGTATATGAACATTTTCATTTTTGTCATTAATAGCATAAATGTAGAGTTCTTTCAGTCTTCTTGTATTATGAATGTGAGCTGTGGAGTCTGCATATTAAAAGTACCATGTTTTTACCTCAGAACTAAATTTAAATAAAACTGCTGTAGGCTATTGACCATGCTATATAATTATTAATAAAACTTAATTGCAGGTACATATAATGTATGTGCAATCTAGTGCTTACTAATTGGCTTTATGAGTTGTCACAACAATGAAAACCATAACTCACTCTCAGCCTGTTGCCACGGAGCCCAGATGATTGACAGCCCCTGGCCTACCAACCTGTTCATTTGGAGTTCAGTTTCTTTAAGCATAGATGCTCACATATAGCTACCTGGAGGAGCTAGCTTGAAAGTGTTACTGGTTAAAATGCAGTGACACAGAGAGTATTAGAAAGTATACTGCATTATCTGCAGTTAAATGGTTTCTATACAAGCACATTTCACAGCTGCCGAGTCGAATACGTCCAACATCTAGTATGGTTAGAATTACCGTGTCTAATGACAAAGTCCCTACAGCTCTTATATTGTCTTTGCTAGTGTTACCTAGTAACACTGAAGTTGCTAATGTTAACACCTGACACCTGAATAAGCTCTGTTGGCAGTGATGGGGTCAGACGGGGTTCTCATAGGGGTGACCAGGTTGAGACCATTATTCACATGGCGGTGGCACAGACCTGATATTTCTTTATTTCCTTTGTGGCGAATCACTGTATAGGCCAAATGGTTAACTTGGTTACTTTTAGGATTTTTGTCAAGTACACCATGACAATGTATATATAACGAGCTTTTTTGTGCAACCCTCCATTATTACGTTAAAAAATGGAACAATTCTTCTTTTAGGCTTATTTAATTGTTGATTACAATTTAAATTACATTAGGTTTAGGTTGTAACTCCAGTATGTCAGCTGTCCTCTAACAGGCTTCACTATTGGTTGTTTGGGGTGGCCAGTCTTTAGTCTGAGGGGGCCGTGGCCACCCCTTGGCTCTGCCCCTGTCGTTGTGTGACGAAAACTGATTTGATATTAATAAGTTAAAAACAGTAAAAACACAGCTTTGAAATAGAGATTATTTTTGCCATACATATCTAACTTTAGTTTAGGTTGACTCAAAGTGCTAATAGCAAGATTGTTAGCCACTTACTGCTGTTAGACGAAGCTTAATTAACAAAAAATTAGCTTTGATTTACAAAATCATAAAAGTTAAAATGGTGCCAGAGTTCTAGTTTGATCAGATTTACATGGTAAACAATGACTAGATGGCAGCTGGAGTGTAGCTCATAACCTCAGAGGTTGTTATTGTTGAGAAAATGAAATTTACTGGACATGTACTGGTCACGATCAAATGTTAATTTTAGCTTGATGGTCCCAGAGCATTAAATGTAGCATCACCTGGGAGATACTACCCAGGTAGTGGCTAGGATGTCCAGATGGCTGGCAAATTCAAAGAAAAAGCAACATAAGGTGTGTTAGTAAAATGATGGGCCACCAGAGCAGCTTCAGTCCACCTTGATATTGATTGTACAAATCTGTGAACTGTACTGGATGGAAAAGCACCATTCTTCCAATAGATATCTTCTCGTTTTGTGCTTTGATGATGGAGGTGGAGAGAACTGCCTGACAAGTCGGTCCAAATCCCCCCACAGGTGTTCATTTGGGTTGAAATACAACATGGTTCTCATTATTTCCATACGCATCAAACCATTCAGTGACCCCTCGTGGCCTGTGAACGGAGGCGCTGTCACCCAGGAAGAGACCACACCCATCAGGATAAAAATGTATCATCATAGGATAAAGGTGATCACTCAGAACAACTTTGTATTGATTTGCCGTGAGCCTTCCCTCTGAGGGGACAAGTGACAGAAAAAGCCCCCCACAGCATAACAGAGGCACCAGATCCAGACACTGCAGGGGTGAAGGATTCAAGTTTTTCCTTAAAGTCCATCTGTAGCTTTTAGCTTACCAAAGTTGTAGGAACTGTGTTGTTGCAGCCGAATAAAAGATTCACCTTGGTGTTTAAAATGGATAAATGGGAAATTGTATTTAAAAAAAAAAAAACATGAGCAGCAAGTATATAACCATTTAAACCATGTGTTCAAAAATATTTAATAAGCATGTGAAAGTATATAATCACATGTGCTAAAATGTAGCAACAACTCGAATAAGAAGATTAAAATCTATCATAAAGCATAAAAAAGGTTTATGTGACACTGGGAGGCACAAGTTAAATAAAGAGCATGACACAGTCTTCTTGGAAAGTACTGGACATGTTCACAGGATAAGCAGAACTGAGATCTTGTGAGGTTTTATGTAACAAAACAGGCCATACAGAAACACAGGGTTGTAGGATAGATCATGGGAAATCAAACTTATCTTCACACAGACCGATAAGGGGATTCAGTGGTGCAGATTAGAAACTGTATTTAAGAATGTACACAACTTTGCTGTCTCAGCTGCTCTCGAGACAAAGCTTCTGTGTAGTTTGCAGTAAAGCTACAAGTGGATCAAAGATGGCTGACTCTGTTCCTTTTCTTTTCAAGTGTTTTAGTACACTTATGTAGACGTGGTAGTCAAAAAACAAGCCACGCTGCCATTACTGGATGTGAACAAAGTGCAATTTATTTACTATTCTACACCGATCAGGCATAACATTAGGACCACCTACCTAATATTGTTTTGGTCCCCATTGTGGGCTCAAAAATGCTCTGAACCACTGGTCATGGACAAGAGGACCTCTCAGGGTGTCCTATGGGGTCTGGAACCAGGACGCTGGCAGTGGATCCTTTGGGTACTCTGGCTTGTGCAGTGGGGCCTCTGTCAATCAAACTTGTTCCACTGCATCCTGTTGATGCTTGATCACAATGGGGTGTAGGAAGTTTGGAGGTCAAATCAACATGTTGGGCCATTGTCATGTTCCTCAACATGTTCCTGACTGTTTGATGTTTTTTCCATGTGGTGGGGTGCATTTTCCTGCAGGGGTAGACATTTGGGATTTCCATTTGCATGAGGGAGTGTGCTTGTTGTGGGACAATATTTATTTGAGTGTCTAGGTTTCATTAACATGGATGGCAAAATCCAAGGTTTTCCTGCAGAACAGCACATAGTACCAATAAGATCAATGCTATTCACTTCCCCTGTCAGTGGCCATAAGTTGTGGCTGATTGGTGTAGAGTATGTTCCAATACATGTTGGATGTGGTGGTAAAAATTTGCAGTGCACCTATTTATGGTGATTTTGGTTGAATTGTCATCCTCCAGCATGAAAGTTTCACCTTTGGGAGTCTTAATTCAGCGCAGAGACCCTTTAAATTGCTCATCATGAAATATCTCCACATCACTTTTTACACTTTCTCCCTTTTGTCTTGCCTTGAAATCCCCAGAGGAGGTATAAAGTCAGAACCATGATGATTTGGTCTCCCAACCCTCCGAAGCTTCTGACGCTTGAAATTTAAGAGCCGGGCCTGTTTGATTAACCGGAATGGACACTGAAGTGAGGCCAGACATTTTATAAGCCGTGGCACAGTACAGACACATACATCCAACAAGATTGACTCTGATGAAGCCTTCTTTAGAGGTAAGCAGCCTGCCCCGTGCTGCAGACGCCTTTAGTTTTCTTATGGAATACTAATTATGTTTGCATAATTGGTTTTAGTCATTTAAATGGGGAGCTTGTTAAATCTTTTTTTCCCCTCCTGTTTTCACCTACAGCTAAATTTAGCTAACAAGGTCTGTCTGAATGTGAACTGCTTTGTTCCAAAAATGAGGCATTAGTAGTTTAGACTTCACAGTGCAGTGTCAATTGATCTTACATCTTGAAAGAATGAAGATAAAAATTTTAAATGACTTACAACTGCTTATGTGATAAGCTGCGGGAATGTTTTTGTGCTCGGCTGATGAATAGCTCTGAGCAGCCTCCTCCTCTGTAATGGCAAGGAGATGTTAAAAAAATGGTGACATTTTGTTTTTAATTTCCAGTTGATTATCTGTGATTATGTGCTAAAACAGCAAACTTGCACCCCTTTAGAGAGACAGAGTGAAAACGTAAAAAGGCTGGAAATTAGAATCACCAAGAGAAAAGTATGGCCTGGGGAAAAAGCATCATGTAATGTGCTTTTCCGTATCCACCCCGCACTCTCTCATTTTTGCCATTTGAATATACACAGAATTATTTACACCTTCAAGGCAACTCGACTGAACTGCACATCAGTCAATTAGTAAATCAGAAATTTTCTGTGATTCCAGTTTAGCGTGGAGTCCTTGGCTCCCTCTGGTCCCCCCCTTTTAGTCTCCCATCTTGACAGTGACAAATTACTCCTCTGCTGGGCGAGATTGAAAATTAAAAGCATTTAAAGTTGCTCATGCATTTATGCTAATGAGAAATTCAGATATGATTTGCATGCGAAAGAGGCTAGTCTGAGAACTCATCATTGCCCCCACCACCCTCCAGCCCTGCATTTCTTTAGGCTCTTTATTTTATTTCCTTTATGTGTGAGCAAAGAAGAAAATTGTAGTGTGTAAACAGTCTGAAAATGTGACATTCTGTGTGGCTGTATTACATACTGGGGATTGCATTGTTACCTAAGAGTGTCTTTGTACTGTATTTATGCTGCAGCCTGCTATTGGCAGCCCCCTATAGCCACTCAGGCAAATTGGGTCATTGTGTCTGGCGTTGTCACATCACACTGCAGGAGGAAACACAACCAACATAATGACATTGTGCAGTTACTGCTCATGCTGTCTCCTGTCGGCATTTGGATGGAGACTATTAAACACACCACGCATTCACTATTGCAGCATTGGCGAGGCAAAGTTTAAATTACAAACATAATTCTGTGGGCATAAGCTTCTAAAGTCTAATACTGAAATGTTTGTTCAGATGAAAAAAGGCTTTGTTTTGTGATAAACACGTGCGGAACACTTTGGAGCCGGAGGATTAAAAATTCAGTGCTGATTTGTTTTCCCAGTAAGCTCCATCCATGTCTTCCTCTCAAAGTATCAAAGCGCACGCTTCTTTGAGTTTGTTTGTTCCGCAGTTACTAAATGATTGTAACCTTGGAAACAAGATGCATTAATGAAGGTGGAAAATGAAATGGGACTTTAATTTGTTTCAGTGTTCATAGCTAGGTGAAATGGATTAGCTTTGATTGAGGTGCGAGATGAAGAAGGAAAGCGCTGACATGACACTTGTATTTGTCATCATGTCATTTCAAGGAGGACGCTGCAGCAATTATGAATATGGGTACACAGCAATTAAAAGCGGTAGTATTCATTAATTATTTTTATATTAATTTTTCAGTGGCCGCTGAAATGATTGCCACTGCACACAGGCTTTTCCAATTACGCTGCTTAATTAGAAATGTCAATATTAAGAAATAATTAAACTTGGGAATACATTAAGGTTGTCAGAAATACTTAAAAACTTACGACCATCACTCAAACGATGTTTTCTCTAATATATTTTGCAATGATTTGTAAATTAACGATGAGACTTTGATCAATGTGTATGGCAAACTGGATAACTACATGATCACTTGATCTCTCTTTTATTTTAATTTAAAGGCACTGCTCTCAGGGCCAACAGCCATGTAGATGTAGATCATGCAGTCTAATGAAGGTAAAGAAGCTGCTGCCTTAACTTTATCTCCTGCACTTTAAACAGTGGTTGATGTATTATCAATTTGATGCTCGGCATTTTTCATTATCTTTTCATTTCATTTTGTTTTCCACATAAAATTATTTATTTACAAATGCAAAAATCCTACTGTTGCTCTAATGTAGCCGTGTCTCTCTATCTGTGGTCGCAAGCAATGTTGTATCCACAGCTCTATCTGTGCACTAGTAAAAGCCCATCAGCTGAAGTGTTCTCTTTGAATTAAACATTCGTAAAATATGCAAGGTTTGTGCTGGACTTTGTGTTATTGTAAATTCTGACACCAGGATTTTCATTTTTACGGCAAATTTATATCGACTCCAAGTCTCAGTTATCGGCCTCCTTAATTACAAATAATCATCATTGGTATCAGCCTTTGAAAAACAATCAATGTTGACTGCAAGTTTTAACTCAGTTTCTGGCCTAATCTCTAGTGTGAGACACTTCCAGAAATAAATGCTAAAAAAATAAGCTCTGCTTTGTTGTTGTTGTTTCCCCAGAAGGTCAAAGTCTGACATACTCGAACCAAATTGCATTGTGTAGCTACAAACTTCCTCTAATCACTTCTCTCCAAAGAAGTTTTCTCTCCTCCAACTCGTGTCCTTCAATGGCTGTTGAGTTGTTCTGTTTTGTCCCTCAGTGGTCAAAGAATCATGAGAAGCTCGACGTGTGTGTGTGTGTGTGTTTTTTAATCTCGAGAGACAAACCAGTTTTGAGCCACCTTTTGATCAAAGGAATACATTTTCATTCTAATATAGATCTCACAGGTAGCTGCATATTGATACTGGTAGATTTAAGGCAGGCTAATAATCAAGTAGAGCCATCACCTGTTGACTGCGGCGGAAGCTCACTGAAAGAAGAACTTGAAAGCATTTGTACCTCAAAGCGATGGCAGCCTCTAATGATAGGATCAGTTTTGGCGCAGCACGTTGGCCACGTTTCCCTCAAAGCCGTGTGTGACACCTCTTTAATTGGACTGCTCCGTTCCCCCGGTGCTCCAGCGTGTTACCAGGCAGCACTGCTGGACTGTTATGGCGTAATTACCACACAATATACTGTAATAAAATCAAGCAAGACAAAGCTGATGTCTGGGAATTCCATACGTCTGCGTGTGAATACAGCCAATTTCATGTTCATGTAGCCCTTGCTATCCCTCTCTGAGACTCACTGAATCATTTCTTCCTCCTAATCAAGTGCTAACTGGGCGCTCATGCATGGAAGAGAATGTGCAGCCCAGACTCGGTGGTGTCACAGTTAAAGCAATGCTTTTTGCCTCCATCACAGGATAATTACTAAAACCATGTCCAATTACCTTTTGTGTGTTGTTTGAAGTTCTTCAAGCCAACAGCAAAAAAAGGCCTCTGCTGTGTTTCTGAGAGCATAATCTCGTCATCCAGTCAGTGTAAATAATATCTGTATATCAAAAGTGGAGATCCACGAGAGGCTGCATCCTTGACCTTGATACTGTTGACATCTCTCTCTGTCCGTCTCCTCTTCGTTGATGTTTCCCCCCGCTGAATGGAAAGTAAAAAAGACCCTTGTGAACCAAAGCCTATATAAGAGAAAGCAGCGACCCTGTGCGTGAGTGTGTGTGTGTGTGTCTCCTTTAGCCTGCGGCTGCAGATTAGCCATGAGAGCCAGAGGATCGCCCCCGCTCTCTGACAAATGAGAAAAGCCACAGTGGCCCTGGCCAAAGTGACAGGCCAAATAGAAGCAATTCCTCCCGAGGCAGGGGAGAGCAGCTGCGACCAGGCCCTGCTATGCCACTCCAGACAGGACCCTGTGTGTGTGTTTGTATGTCTGAGTATTGGCTATAGAGACTTAACCTACGATACAATTGGCATTTTTCTCCTGGCGGTCCCCGTGAAGCGGTGTGTGTCACCGACCTGCGGGAAACCCCATCAGTCGCAGATGACCGTGCACCTTTACCTGAGGGGGGATTTTGCTGTGTGTGTTTGTTTTGTCCTGCTCTGCTCTGCCCCGGGACTACAGAATGTATCCTGGAGTATTGCCGGTTGTAGCAGGATTGAGGACTTTTGCACATTAGTTTGTACCATGTCTTGTGTCCACATAGTTGCGGGATCACTCCGTTTAAAGACCAGTGCCAGGATGTGTCACCCAGCCTCACTTCAGAGCCCCGTGGATGTGTGAGTAATTAACACTGAGCCCTGATGGATTAAATACTACCCTGCTGAGATCGACTGTGTCTGCTGCCGTTGGCATAGTGACCTGCAAGCAACAAGACACTTTCAAGGGGCAAAAGGTGGCATAGAGAGCGATGTGAGCAGCGGAGATGGGAAGAAAGGGCCGAGGTGGTTTATCAGTCCCAAACCATTTAAATAAACAGAAATGTTGGAATGAATAGGCCCAAAAAAATGAGGATTAGAAGATGGATAGCTCAGGGTTGGAGGCTATTCCCACCACTGTGTTGTATTCTGCCTCCGGTTCAGTCGGCCTGTCTGTCAAAGAGCCACATCCAAACCTGCGTCTCGGCGCTGGCTTTCCTTCCTCGTGTTTAAATCTCTCTGTTCTTCCCCCCCCCTCGCGTTCCCTCCTATCACCCAGGGCGAAGTGGATCAGGCTTCACTTCCAAGCAGCCATCATAATTACTCCACGCCGGAAGAATCAATTACAGCTAAGCACCATTGTTTCCAGAACGGAGCGAAACATTAAAGTTTAAAAATTCCGAATTATTAAAAAGTCATGCTCTCAGGGACACATACAGAATATTTACTGTTAACAAATAACTTAATAACTCCACTCTGATTATTAATTCATGGCTCACACTGGCTCAGCAAAAGACTCGTCTCATGGTTAATTTCTCTGCCTTTATACATTGTTAAATATGCATCGCTCCTTGACTATTCTATACGAGCACTTGGCAAATCTGCAGAGCTCTTGTGCCTTTCTTAGAAAATCTGAGCTGCAGTTTTGTCTGGTGAAGTGCCGATTTGAACCCCCTAGTTGTTTCTGGTCTGGGAAAACAGATGCACTTTCTCCTGTACATTATGCTGATGTGGCCTAGGCTCTGATACAAGTAGAGCACTTTGAGGAATGTCTGTCATTTAAGCCACGTCCTCAATTCAGCCTCATTTGACTCACGTTTGAGCTAATGAGGTGGTTCTGATTGGAGCACCTATCAATCCAGCAATCATGGATCATGTTTTGATGTGTGTTTTTTTTTGTCCTGCATCAGTCCCCTGCTAGGCTCGATCTGCTTGAATGTGAAATTATCAACAGACTAATCAGCCACGCCACTTAAATTTGAAGTAGAAAATTGTTGTCATAAAACAGTGTTGCAAAACTTTGCGAGAGCATCTACGGACATGTCACTCAGCCCACCGAGGAGCAGGGAGTGCAGATTCAGTCGGTTTGCCTCCTCGATTATAAAATCAGTGTGGTCGGTGCAGACGGTTTTGGATTTCTGGGTTTTGATGCGAATCTGTGAAGACAATTGGCTGCATCAAGTGCTGCTGATGGCACTTCTCATCCATTTCCTCAGGCAGAATATCACCAGCTGGATTTATTTACTTATTAGCGTTTTTATGCTCAATTGTTGTTTGGCTTCTGTGAGATTAATGCTGTAGTTCACTTGTTATAATGGCCATTGCAACAAGCAGAAAACATTTTCCATTATAGGTTACACATAGAGTAGTCCATGAAATGCAGATCCCACTCCATAAACTGTCCTATGTTACACACTGTAAAAAGTGTCCAGTAAAAAAAAGAGTGGTGAAAATCTGGCTGTAGGGAAAAGAAAGTAGTGGAATACAGTACTGTTTAAAAATGGTAAGGAAAAAAAGCATCACAATAAATAACAGTAAATATCTGTAAAATAGTTTTAGATTTTTTTTATTAATGCAGTAAAAATAGTGTCACTTTAGTGTCAACCATAAAAGTTAAATTACATTATTTAAAGTTCTTCAGACCCTTATATACAGAGTTTTCCTTTCACATAACAGCAAATGTTTGTTAAAAAAATACTATTTTTGCTGATTTAAATGCAATAACAATCGTGTAACTTTATGGTTGAATGTAGAAGAAATAATTACAATTTGTAAAAATAAAGGGGCTGAAGATATTTTATTTTCTATTTTAAAATCCTTAATATACTTTTTTTTCCCCAAATAATGACTAATATCTATAAAATAAGGGTATTTTTGCAAATTTACTTATTTTTTTTTTTTAAATGTGTAATTTTACAGTAAAATGTTATAAAAGAAGGAATTACCATCTGTAAAATCAAAACAAAACCCCCAGATGTTTATATAGAGTTTTCTTTACAGTTAGGGATTTTTTGTTGTTGTTATTGTTTGTTTTACAATCAATTGTACAATCATGTGAAATAATAGTTTTTGTGATTTTACTAGTTATCTGTTATCAACAAAATGGAACATCTGTAAAATAATAAGTTGCTTTAAAAAATTACAGTTATAGCTGTATAAAACCTTAATTTTTTACAGCGCATCAGGTGTGAATGGAAATAAATTTGCCACAGGATGATTGTGATTAAGCAAAGTCAGGTTTCTTGCTCTTTTAGCCCCTTCCAGCAGAGTGAGTCAAAAACAATGTGGCAGAACCTGAAATAGTTCGCAGCTTTCAAAATAAAAAAAAAACATCCCAGGGGTCTGTAAATTGGCTCTCAGAAGAGGGGAAAAAAAACAATTGCCCTTTACCTCTGAGGTTGCATGTCATCTCTCTGAAACTCACTACTGGGCAGATTAAGGTCAAGTAGACCATTCCCCCCTTCTTCTTCTTCTTTCTCCTCTCCTCTGAAGGGAGCAGAGAGAGGGCGAATAAAATGATGACAAGGAGGGATTGAGAGAGAGAGGGGGGAGAGTGAGGGTAGAAAGTGGGATTTTGAAGGTCTTTGAAAGAGGTTTTACACCCATCCCTGGTGGTTTTCCTCTCTCACTCCAAGAACTGTGCTGATAATGGCTGCTTGTCAAGGAGGATGAGCCCACCTGCTCTTTGTAACTCAGTCCTGCTGGTTCAGCTCGTAGCCTCGACATAAATATGAAAGGAACACGAGCAGGGGTTACCAGTGGCCCTGTGTCGCGGTCCCTTAATGTAGCAGTAAAGGGTACAATAGTCCATGAAAGGACACTGGAGGAATACATTTTCACTGAGAGGAGACATGAACATACCTGGCTGGCTGCTGCCCTTAAACTCCCCATTAGCCTACACAGCCCCCTAAACTGTGCTGCCCTAACATTTTGGAGATAACACCGACTTCCGCGACGCCAACACCATATTATGTCATAAGATATTTGCTCGTCACACATGATAAATCAGCGAAACTGAAGTGGCAAGACTGCCAATAGTAATTACAGAATCAATTGACACACAATTAAGTCTTTTGTTTCAGTGGATTGTCCTGTCAATCAGCGAGGCGCTCCTGCACGCTCAGTAATGTGCCGGTGAATGGCATAACACTGTGCTTTTCCATGTCAAGGGCACAGTTACGAAGTCTGACAGCAATTAAGAACTATAATGTGCTGAGTCGAGCGCGGCAACAAAATAGGCGGCAATTTCTTCTGCTCCTGTCGAAAATTATGCTTATCAGGTACCTCGCCTCGGCAAAGGTGAAGGGTCGGCCTGAGCAGGCAGGCAGCATTTCTCCACATAATTGAGAGAAGTTTGGATTTAATTGTATAATTAATCTTGTCGAATTAAGTTACACAGAAGTCCGACCCCTAAATTAGGCAGTCTGGAATATTTTAAATTGCCTTAATGCGAAATCTGGCTCCAGAATGCACTTTGTTCTCTCCTGATGGTACGAGGCAAGTTTTTATCCACGGTGAACACGGCACGCTGTAATAACCTGTTAGCAGTTCTTATCACGTTGTTCCTTTATATGATTAATTTCCTCAGAAAGTAATTGCGATTCCAAAAGGGGCCGTGTTTTATTGTATAGCTTATTGTGGGTCAGTGAAGGGAAATATAAAGGCAGAATTCATGGTGATGCTCTGAATTTGAACATAAGAAAGTCTACATTTTTCACTATTGATCTTTTTGTTGAACTTTTAGTTCTATAATCTGTTGTTCTTTATATCTAGTATTATTTGGCAGCTCTGCTTTTACTGCAAACACTTGTGGCAGCTTCTATAAGTCTCTCTTGGCCAAAGGATGGTCGACTGTCCTGTGTTTGTCCCTTTGAATGTTGATTACCAAGTTCAGTTTTCTTTATATTACACTATAGTCTCTCTGTGAGGTTGTGGATGAACTTGACTCCAGGACTTTTCTAATGCAGTGAGATCTTGTTTAGAAGTGATGATGTATGAGTGACTGTTGCTTGTGGCAGCATCAAAACCCAACATTAACCTAACTAACACCGGGCTCATGTAGCTATAGAAGCATCCTTCAGTTTCCTTATTCTGGTTTTTTGCTATTATTATTTTTATTTCTTACATTGTGATAAAGGAGATCTCTTTTAAACTTGAAAAAAATGAGGGGAAAAACAGCAACACACACTGAACCGTCAGGTATTATCTACACAGGATGAGCCATGCTCTTCACACCACGTGCAAAACAGGGCACACAATATCATTAACAATTAATTAATAATTGATTAACTGAACAGAAGATTCACTGACAACATGTAATTCATTGAATACTTTATCTAGTGACGGCATGACTCTCCATAAATTGTATCTTCTTTAATATGTTTTAGTGGTTGATGGGATTTAATTGTCTTGTTGTTTGCTTGGACTATACACGCACCATACTGGATTATCCCTGTAAAATAGCCGCAAGTTATAAGAATGGGTTCTTTTCTCATTTATATTATTGTAAATTTAAGGTCTTGGGGGTTTCAATGCCTCATTAGCAAAATAAGGGAGCACAATTACATTTTATTTATTTAAAATTTTATTCGAAATTAAAATAAACTCATGTAAAAAATTAAAAAGGGAATAAAGAAACCGTAAAGGGAACTGATTGACAGATCGTAAAAAATTAGATCCTTAAAATAGACAAAGGCTTCCTGTCTTTAGTGTAAAGCAGCAGATTGTGGTCACCTTAGCTTGGATTTAATGTTGCTTTCTTTTTTTGCGATCGTGAAGCAAAGATTCATTTGTAGCCATCGGTGAAAACACGTTTTCAAGAGCATGTTAAGACTGTGTGTATCTCTTTGATAGTAGATGTGTAGCTTCAGTCTTTGGATGTCTATACATTGACATGTGAACATGACAAATTTAGAGTTTTTTGGCAC
The DNA here is from genome assembly GCA_024666655.1 of Dascyllus trimaculatus. NCBI lineage: Eukaryota > Metazoa > Chordata > Actinopteri > Pomacentridae > Dascyllus > Dascyllus trimaculatus. The sequence continues at coordinate 10,904,215 of CM045462.1, forward strand.
ATTTAGTGAACCATACATAAAAGTATCACCTGTTAGAGAATAGTGCTACCACCAGCTGTCCTTCTTAATACCTGCTGAGTTCTGTCCTATTGATGTTTAGGCATTCTTCCTTCCATTGAGCTGCACAGTAACTCAACTCTACGGTGTCCATATTATAAGAAGATAGCAAGACCTTGCTGTAAATCTCAAAGCTCAAACTCCGTCTCTAAACAAATGAATGCACCTCATAGTATCTCAGCCAGATAATCTTGTTTGAAGTAACAGTTAAGAGTGTATCTCACAACAGTGTCTCTCCACAGACTTTACAGAGATTAGAAACACTTGAGAGGAGATTGGTTTGGGAAAGAAAAGCCAGTTGAGGGCACATGGGAGGATAAAGATAAAAAGTCTGGTAGTCGAGTATCAATGAACTGACAATAATCTGAGATGTTTGTTGCACGAATGTGAACATGGAAAGTTTGGCTTCTCATCATCAAGAGAGGATGGATATTTTAGAGTGCACACACTCTAAATATGAAAGACGCGTGTACTAATACAGTCAGGTTCGCAAGTGTTTGGACGGTTACACAATTATTGTAATCTCGGCTCCGTACGCCACCACAATGGATTTGAGAGGACGCAATCAAGATGTGATTAAAGTGTAGACTTCCAGCTTTAATTCAAGCGGTTTAACAGAAATATTGCATTAACCTTTTAGGAATTACAGCCTTTTTTTGCAGAGTCCCTCCAGTTGCACGGCCTCAAAAATAATTGGACAAACTAACATAATTATAAATATAAGGATTATTTTTAATACTTGGATGCAAATCCTTCACAGTCAATGGCTGCCTGAAGTCTGGAACTCATGGACATCACCAAATAGTTTCCTCTCTTGAGGGGCTCTGCCAGGTTGTTGCCAGGCAGTCGGTCACCTGACTCTGCCATTTGAAAAACTTTCCATCTCTTTGTCTTGAGAAGCCTTCTGTCTTGCTTTTATGGTATGTTTTGAGTCCTCTCCACTATGAAGCACCATCTTAACAGTTTTGCAGCATTTGAGTGAATCTGTAAACTCTGTACACTTCAGAACTCATCCTGCTGCTTCTGTCAGCAGGCACATCATCAGTAAAGACCAGTGACCCAGTTCCACTGGCAGCCGTACATGTTCATGCCATAACTCTGCCTCCACCGTGTTTGACAGATGCTGTGGTCTGCTTTGGATCACAACTTCTTGATTCCCTTCTCCATTCTCTTCTCTTCAAATCATCCTGGTACAAGTTGTTCTGTGTTTCATCTGCCCAAAGAATCTTGTTCCAGAACCTTTTTAGATGTTTTCCTGCAGACTTGATTGCACAACAAAAGATCTTGTGACAGGGCTTTTCTTCACCGAGGAATGAATTCTGTGATTGCCTTCTGTTGTTGTCTTCCGTGGTCCTCTAGTGCATTTCTCCTTTTTAAGAATCTACCAAACTGTTGATTTGGCCACTCTTCTTCTGTCTCTCTGACAGGTCTGTTTTGTGTTTTTCAGCCGCATGATGGCCTCCTGTAGTGGGTAGTTCCCATGAACAGCTCCCAAATACAAAATTCGACTCTTGGAATCAACTCCAAGCCCTTTATCTCCTTAATTTATCACGAAATAAGCAGGAAACAGGCCACATCTGGCCATGAAACTGCATCAGTCGATTGTCCAATTACTTCTGAGCCTGTAAAAATGGAGGGACTATGCAATAAATGGCTGCAATTCCTAAATGGTTAAACCTCTTGAATTAGAGGTGAAAGTCAACACTTCAATCACATCTTGATTGCTTCATTTCCACTGTGGTGGTGCACAGAGACAAAACTACAAAAACTGTGTCACTTTGTAATTACTTATGAACCTGACTAAAATGTGGCAACTTTAAAGTCTGTGAATCTCGTACTTAAATGTAGTTTTTGCAGCAGAATGGGAAGGTATACGTTCTCTTTTGCACTGGCACAGTTGACTCAACTCTAATGACAACATTTCTGTTTACTGCAGCATGGAAATGAGAATGCACGTCCGATTGTCTACTGCCTCGAAAGCGGGAGGCCCCTGGGGTATTTGCCAGCATAATTCTCATCTTAACACAACGACCTTACTCTGCTGTTGTTGTCAGATTTAGTAACAGCCGACGCATGAGAGGAGCTGGTAGGAAAAAAATCTCCTTCGGCTTGTTCGAATGCCAACTGTGCATATGAGCTTTCAAAGGGCCCTCTTTTATGTCCGTGACGTATGACTGTTTCTGTGTAGACGGCATCTCGGCGAGAGAAACGCAACCCCAGCACAACGCTGCTGTCACCCAGAATACAGATGGAGGATCTGCCCTTGTGCACTTTCCCTGAAGTACGTACTTACATAGATGGCTCTATTCTGCACTGGTGTGTGTGTTTTCTGTGTAAGTGTACTTTCTGCAAGTAGGGAGATGTACGCCTGCTGCAGCGGAGTATTCTGGAGTGTGATTATTTTTAGTGTCTGAGTTTCTCTCTGTCCCCATCTTCCTCTGTTACCAAATTGAGGCAGGCATCTCTGCAATACACGCATTTTTGGTTCCTGGCAAAATGAGAGGCTCTCAAGACTTTGGGGGGTTGGAGATGCTGTTGTCCAGAAGGGGCGTATCTTCCCGTCCCTACAGAGAACATGAGGATAGCATTAGTGCTGTATGGGAAAATGGTTTCAGACTAAAATCCTAGCCTCTGAGATTCAACATGTTTAACCTTTAATCTCCATACTCCCATGATATTTTGCAGCAACCCATTGCAGCATTCTGTTGTGAAATTGAATCTGGCTGGGGTTTTTTTTTTTTTTTGGGAGACTCCACGCTTTACTTGGCTTCTTCCTCTTTTTTTCCCAATCCGTCTTTGATTGTTCAAGGAAATCTTGTGAAATGCAAATGGGGCCAAACAGAATGTAATTGCTGCTGTGTGATGATTACGAGGGAGAACTAATGATGTCCCAACACCGGGGTCAGGTAGGGTTTAATTAGAGGAGGCACAATCAGTGTCACTCCAGTCTTGTGCTCTCCTGTTCCCAGTGCCTGCCTGGTCCTGTGCCAGCGTGCTCTCCAAGAGAATTTAAAGAAAATGGGCTGCTGATTTGAAAAGAGAGAAGGGGCAGAAATTAATGCGGCTCAGTTCTTTTGTTCAGCACCAGGCTGTTCTGGAAATGGAGCCCCATAAGAAGCATTGGCCTGTCTGCAGATAAAGGTAGAGGTTAATGAACAGAGCAGAATGGAAAAGGTTGCCATTGGTGCTCCTGAAAACATGGGTTCATTGTGAGAAAAAGCCTTGTGTTGTGTTTAACCAAACCCATGCGCGGCGGAGTGTACACTCACGCTAAACTCTGCAGTGAAATGAAACATCTCCCATCTCCTTCTCTGTGATCATAAATTATTGTCCGGCAGGAATATGTTGTGCAACTGAGCAAATTACTGAAACAAGGAGACCAGATTGGACAGATGAGTGAGACCAGCCAAGGAGAATAACTGTGGCCAACATTCCTGATTATCCAATCAGCGCTCCAAAAACATCAATTTCATCTCGTCAATAGATAATTAAGAGGGATAATTGGCTGGCTGCTCTCTGGGCTGACATGCACTGCTGGTAAAGTTCCATCCCTTACCTCAGCATTGCACACATACTCAGACACAAGGCACATCCGCCCACTGAAGGTCAACGTCATATCTGATGTAACAAGATGGAGTTTCTGATTAAAAACCGGAAGGACATTTTATTGTAAAGGAAACAAAGAGGACAGCTTCTTTTGAGATCTTTTATGGCCCATGTGGAGGGACCAGTCAGCTATTCCACATTAGGATCCTCTCCATGTGGCCTCTGTTGTTTCTAAACCACTTATAAGGATTATCTAACTTGGCAACTAAAGGCCCCGTTTTTACCAGGGCACCACCTCACCCCTTCCTCGACCGGAGTTTTTTTTTTTAATTCCGGACCATCCTGCTCAGAGCTATTCATCCCTTTTAGATCCGTGAGTGTCTCTGAAGTACAGGCCAGCAGATTTAACCGGACAGGGCCAGAGATTTAAAACATTGACCTGCCCGGTCTCAACAGCTGTGTGCTAATCCATTCCATTGCTCCGACTGTCCTCCCCCTTTTTTCCTGCTCTGGTGAATAGCAAGGTCCTTAATGTGTGAGATCAAGAGGAAAATAAGGCTCTCCAAATGGAATCAAATCACACGGAGGGGCTGCCCGGCTCGCAGCAAAAGGCCTCGGTAGCATTAGGGGCCAGAATAAGACAGAGCAATTGGACTGTAATTCCTTTTCCAGCTATTAGCCTGTCACAGCTTGCCGTTTGCTCGTTTGCTTGGTTCACTTCTCGTCCACCACCACCACCACCCCTCCTCCTCCACTTCCCCAACCAACCGGTCTTTGATTAATTCATTAATTCACAAACAGAGGCTGAATCACATCTCAGCACTCGGTCGACTCAAATTGGATGCAGGGTAACAATCAGTCCCTCCTACCCCAGACTGATCTGACAAATAAAAAATACAGCATTACTGAGTAAATAGATCTCTGTCCATTCGGCCTGATAATTTGTAGCATTTTCATGTTTTATTTATGCTCAGAGAAGCTGCCTGCTCTCGTATATCACAAACCCAACGAGGCAAGGCGGTTAGGGGTGTATTGATTTGGGTTGACTGTGCACCCCTCCACGCAGCCATACCCCTTCAGCCCCAGCTACGCCCCTTGCAGTTTGTATTCGTCTCAAGCTTTTAGCCCTCTAGCCCTTGTGCATTGGCTCTCATTCAATGGTCCCCCTTCTTGGCTCACACAAGGCCCAATCCCATTCCCATGCATTCAATATTCCCATTATAAGCTCATTAGTCTAGTCATTGTTTTGGGCTCATTAATAGGATATCCATCGCCTTAGACACCTCTGAATTACCATGTCACAGTGTGGCCCCCTTTCAGAGCATCAACAGTGGGTGGATTTGCAGCGTTGTGTGTGAGCGTTCGTGTCTGTCTGCGTCTTGTGTGTGTGCGACCTTGAGTTTGCTGACATGCCAGCCCCTCTAGAAACCTGCTGACACACTTCATGTACATACACATGCGCCCACACATACACACACTAAAGCCCTCCCTACACAACCTCAGCTCCCCGCCCACTCGCTCCCAGAGGTTTGTCCGTCAGCGATGCAGGAGACAGCGGAGAGAGTGAGCAGGGGGGCTGGGGCCAGATCGGGGTTTTTAACATGCGAAGCAGGTCCTACTGTGCGTTCGTATTGATCCTCGGAGGGCTCCCAGGCCCCCTTTTCCTTTCTTTCTCTGGCAGTGGAGGCCATTCATCACTGAGGCCATGACTGGAGAGCTCAAACAGCCATCTCTGTCAGAAAGTGGGCTGCGCCGGGCTGTGCCGCGCCACACCAAGCTGGCCTTCTCTCATCAGGAGGGATGAAGCCTTGACACGATGGCTCGTGGCGTGATCTGTTCCCCTTACTCACAGGAGTCATCCATAGCTGGCCATTCAATGCACAGTCATGCCTCCATAAGTCCAAGCTTCCCTTAACTGTTCTATTGGATTGCCATGTTCTGCTCTTACCTAACATGTTTTTATCGATTTACAGGGAATAAAAAAAAATCATAAAGATAGGATACCAAGCAAACCGTTATGCTCTTTGGAAAAAAGAAATATCCTGGCTGACATGAAAACGATTAAGTTTTATATGGTTCTCTCTCTGTATGGCCAATTTTAATCTGAGCTCAAACAGGAAATATGAATCTGAACATCCAGGTCATGTTTATGTCTGACATCTTTCCCCCAGCTAGTGATTTATGCGGGTCTCCTGCAGTCTCCCTTCCTTCCTGCCTCCTGCCACACCTAGGTCCTCCCCCGCACACTCATGTTTGATTGATAGTGACTTTCAACGCCATGGGGAGATGTGCATCCCAGCTGAGCTGCCAAGGATGGAGCTCCAGCCTCAGCCTAAGTTTGGGCCGTGACAAGGACGAACAGGGGGGGAAAGAAAGATGGTGGGAGGGAGCAGAATGGAGCGTGGCCTCAGCGTTGGATGTGTTTTAAATAACTTTGACAGAGGAGTTTGAACCGTCTCTCTGGGCTGGAGCTAATCTGATGTGAGAGGATGCCACACTGAGGCTGATAGGACACAGAGATAGAGGAGGGGAGGAAGAGGCAGGGGGAGAGAGAAAGGGTAATAGAGGTGCTCACTCAGCTGGTGGGAAATCTGCCCTCTTCATCTTTTCATCTCTCCAGCCTCTCTCTTTCTCACTTTGCCCCTGCCTCCCTCACCCAGTTACATCCATTTACCACCAAGCCCCGACTCTCCTCTCTTCTCCTCTCTCTTCTTTCTCTTTCACACTTTGCGTCACGCTCCCTCTCACCTCCCTCCATCTTTCTCCCCGCCGTCCCCTTCCCCATCTCCCCCCTGCCCTGCTGCTCCCTCCCTCTGTCTTTCACAGACGATTTAGGAAGTCACAGCCTCTCCCTTCCATTTATGAAATTGCTCATGTTATTTCCTGCCCCTCACCCCCCGTGCCCAGCTCTCCCTCATAAGTCTTAGTGGATGCATCCTCTCTCGGCAGATCGTCCCCACATAGCCCAATCCTCCATCCAGAAAGCAGACAGCTCAGTGGCCAGTGCTCTAAAGAAAACAAGAAGATCATCCTGAGGGTAATATTCTCAGACAGCATGACTAGCCCCTGACACCACGACCTGGCCATAACACAGAGTGTCCATTCTTAATCCCCACCAGTGGCCTCTTGTTTACCTCATGGCCCCTCTGGCTACTGTGAAAAGGCACATGTGGGCCCATTTTCCCCGTGGCTGTGTCGTTTTTTTCCTTATGGCTTACTGCTCTGAGGCCATCACTGTCATGACTGTTGTTAAAGTGCTGATGTAGTCAGAGAGACGAAAAATTCTTCTTTTCCATGTAATGGTAAACCAGTGCACCTGTTGCAGGGATGTGATTTGGATGAAATCAAAACTAAAACCTGCATTCATTGATTTTTTTTGGTCACTTGGGGCAACAGAACAAGGTGTAAACACAACCATAAATTATTATCAAATTATACCACTATAGATAACCATAACAGTAAACAAATGACAAACACACAAATAAATCCATTTGCGCATATATGCAAAAATAATTAAGGATTAATTCAATCAAGTAAAACCTGGAAGTGCACAGAGAGTGACCAGGGGGACGCCGCTGCCCTGCGCTGAGGTTAAGATTCTGAGTGGCTTACCAGAACTGGGTAACACTAAATAGGATCCCTGTGCTGGCCTCCACATGCACCCAATGCCAAGTCCATCAGACCTTGTAGGAGGCTGCTGAAACTGCATCACTTTGGTGGAGGTAGTGGGGGTCGTGGGCGTTTTTCAACCATGAAGCCCTGATGGTCCTCTCAGGTCTTCACCAGGGGAGATTTGCAGACGCGGACAGGGATGACAAAACGTCCATGGACTCCATTATAAAGAGATATGATAGGCTGTTTATCAGCTAGGACGGTAGCATGCTGCAGATTTCTTCATGAGACCTAACTTAGCATTTTTGTTATGTGCTTTCATGCCAATTTGCACTTAATGCACTTTGGTGAAACTATCGGCCATTCTGTAGAACAAGTTGTGATTGTTATTATTAAAGTGTCTGTCGTCGGCGCATGTGGCTTTCATTGTAGTAAGTAAACCTGCTGTTAAACTGTTGCTCACTTCCACACCCATAACATATTAAGCAAGATTATATTTACTACGGAGTCAAGTTTAAGGCAACCGATCAAATGTGCCAATAGGCATCAGTATCCAAGGAAATATCTGACTTTTCAGCTGCTAAACCGCCCACCATGTTCACCAGCTGGCTACTAACTCTGCCTTTCTGCTGTCTGAGGCAGTGCAGGTAGAGTGTGGAGTGCATTTGCTTCCGCTATACATTTTTGCTGTAAACAACTGAATGCTGCTGCTGGAATTAAAACTGGTGAGCGAGACTGAACCAAAATATAGAGCTGCAATCAGTAAAATAGAAACTGGAGACACGGCCTGCTGATGATCCTGCAGTGGTTTGCCAATCCAACACACTACTTTCATGTCATACATACCAACGGAATTCATTAGTCATACAAAAGTATTGATCAGAACAGCTTGAAATTTGGTTGACTTCTAGTAAATATAGTTGTCCTACAAAGCTATCGTTACCCTTAGCTCTTCATTCTATGTACTGTTGGATGCCTCAAGCCATTTGGGACATTATCACAATGAATGTATTAGCCTGCTAGCTTAAAAACAACAAAAAAGAAAGCAAGAAAGCAAGACATACATAAGAAAAATAAAGTTCTCTTAATTGCTATGGGCGGGAATTGTGGGTTTTTTTTCTATTTTTTTGTGCTAAGCATTATAAACATCCCCCAAAGCTATTGCAGGATATTGAATACAGAGAGGTGTTGCTGTTATCTTATTTTCTAACTCTTAATAAAAAAGCAAATAGGCAAATTTTCCAATGTCACAAAATGCTTTTTAAAAATCGTTTTATTTTTAGGCTACTTCAAACACTATGGTTACGATGTTTCCTTAATGAACTGCTAACGTATTCACAGTAATTGGGTGTAATGTAGTGTGCATCGTGCGCATGTAACCTTACACAATGGAAAGGGCCCGTGTGACAGGGAGTGCAGGGATGCGTGCATGCCTAACCTGTGACCGTGTGCATGCAAGCACATACAAATGTATTTTTCAAGTAAGAGTGTGATATAGAGCAGAACAGACTAGAGAGTCACACAGAAGGAAGTAGGGAATGAGTGTCAAATGTTCTAGAAAAAAAGAAAATGGGGGAACCTTGATTGGCTTCCTGTGGGGAGGAGGGTAAGGGATGGCAGGGTGACGGACGGAGGGAGATTGAGTGAAGGGTGTATGTGTGAGGTCGGTGGTGGAGTGTGGCGGCCTGTCCTTGTGCCTCCTCCACTTCTCTCCTCTCAGGCTTCTTCTCTCTGCTCTCAGCCTGTTTCTGGCTCATTACCCTCTCCGCCAGCAGACTTTTCCCTGGGCGGCAGTGAAAAGAACTGTCCTCTCTCGCTCTCACCGACAGCCGCAGCCCGAGCGCTGCCCTGCCCTCCTGATATTAATCAACACACACGTACACACTCTTTCAAGCTCGCGCACACACTCTCCCCAGTGAGCGCCTCTGATGGACAGGCTGGTGGGCAGCCGTCTCTTCTCCAGGCCCTCACTTGCAAATGAGACATCCAACCTCTTAGAGCAGGCGAGGGACAGGATATTAGAAAAGTTTTATTGGGAAGAAACTTTGTTTTCATTATATGGCTTTCTGTGAGTGACTGGGAGGCGATGCTAAATGTGCTCAGTGCTGCTGGGTTATTTTCCTTGCATCTTTTGGAATTTATTCTTAAAATAGTCTCTTTATATCGGAAAAATACTGCACATTATAGCAAGTCAGTTGAGACCAACTTCTTTGTATGATTGTACAGTCAACCCACTACCATAAATATTCACTTATTTGTTGGAGTTTTAATACAGGAAAGAACAAAACCTGGCATTTGTTGTAAGATCGGTTAATATTCACTGTTGAACATCCTGCCTATTTTTTTAATGACGCATTGAGAATGCACAAAATTCAGATTTTGTAGTTAAATTACTGAAACATAATTCACATTTATGTGGCCAGAAGACTATGGATTAAAGTTTTGATGTCAGACATCAAGCTTTTGACATCTAGTCAGCGATATTTTGGTAATCTATGATGTGGTTAGAGTAATTTTTTAGTTTAAAAAAAGTCTAAAATCTCTGATCCCAACGCCCTAATTTAGAATTTCTCTCCTTTCTTTCCACGTTTATGACAGCAAACAGAATTTCTTTGGGTTGTGGACAAAACAAGACATTTGAGTACGTCATCTTGTGATTTGGAAAACACTGATAGTCGTTTTTAACAATTTTCTTACATTTTGTGGATCAAACAACTAAGTGATTATTCGAGAAAATAATCAACAGATTAATCACTATCGAAAACAAGACAATGAATGTCTTTCACTTAGGTTGACGCTGTTATGCTTAATTTTAGTGAAGGGAATCTCTTGGTTGGATCTCAACCCTAGAACTTTTGGGCCAAAACATCCATGGGTCCATGCAACCCTTTAAAAAGTAGAAAAAGGTACACCGGGATATTTCATATAAAGGCGTAATGTATTTTTAATAAGTTCCGTTAATTTGTTCTTGTGCAAAGGAATACACCCAAGATACAGTAAGTACCATGTGGGAGAAAAACAAACTTCTCAGTTCTGGACAAGATACGTGATTTCAATTATGAATTATGAATTGCTGTAAAAATGGCTGCTAGTGTGTGTATGCTATATACTTCAGAGGCTAATGGAGAATATCATGAAATCATACTAGATTTATCTTTTGTCAGGAATTTGCAGCTTCTGTCAATCTATATATTTGTCAGTCAAAGGCTCGCAGAGACGCCTGACTTCCTCTCCACAGGGCTGTAGTGAGTTTATTACACACTGTCTCCTCCTGCCTGGATCCCAGTGTGCCTGCCCCTCCCTTTCTTACCCTCTTTGCCCTCTTTGAAAACCTGTGCCCGCTGACAGTCTGCCAGGTGTGCCCATACCCAGGAGACATGCCCGGTGTCACCAAGCAAAGCGGGCTCACGTTGGCCGTGAAGAGCCGCGATATGCCAGCTTGGCCGCAGAATAACTTTAGGGGGGACTGAGCGGATCCCTGACGCTGGTATGCGTGACATTAGCTGGCTGCCTTCCCTCTCCTCTCAGCAAAGCTCGTGGCCCCAGCTCTGCCTTCACACACTGACTGGGTATGTGACCTGGTGTCCAAGTGACATATTCCCTGGCAGGGAGTCAGAATATGAAATGATCGTATTATTCACGTCCTACCTTTGACATTGTCTTTTAGCTGTGCAGCAGGCAGCACAGATAGAGCTACAATCTGGCAGTGCTGTCCACTCAGGTGGTGTGTCTAAACATCAAGCGAATACCCAGGAAGTCCAGCACTGTCCTGCGCATGTCTCCTGCGTGTTGTTGCACGGCAGCATCCAAAACAATGAGCATCCACCTCATCCCTCTCCTGGTTTGATGCTGTGCTAATAGCTTAGCTTCCACTATTGTGCTGCTGTCTCCTGGGTGTTCCTCGAATCTTCCTGTTCTGATGAGAGCAGCTGGACACTGGGGAGTCTTCGTCTCCTTTCTCAGGCAGACTATGCAATTTAAACCTGCCTCGGGCATGTAGATATTACTCCCCGGTGAGAAGGCTGAAAATTAATGGAAATTGTTTTAGAGGAATCATTATTAACATTCTCCTTTGGATGCCCTTTTGTCATCTCAGCCTTGTCGCCTCTCCTGTTTTATTCTCACGCTAATTTATGCAGCCGTTGACATTCCTGTTGGTGTGTGAATGTGCTGGGAAATGTGAATAATCAGACTAATAATTAGGAACTGCTCCGTCACTTTAGTGGGTATACATTTTGGCATTAGAAAAATATCAATCATGCATTTATTATGTTATTTAGCAGTTATTTTCCCTCTTAAGTTCACTGTCATCATTTCTGTTTTTTAGCATCCACTGTGTGATGCTCAGGATTGTCTGTTTAAAAACTCTAGACACCCCTCGTTCACTAGGAAGAAGGTATTACAGTTTTTCTCCTCATGTTTTCCCCTCGCTGAAGGAGTCTTGGTTGTGGTGTAGTGTAACATAGCAGACTCACTCATCTCTGGAAGCAGGAAATCACATTCCTTCACACATACGACTCAATTTCACACCCCAAGCTGGATTAAGAGGACTCTTTGCTCCGGGCCTGCGCAGGAAAAAGGGTAAATATCATCCTTGTTCCTGGTGCCGGAAAATCCGCTATTTAAATGGGGAGTAATATAACTGACATTTTCCAGTTCATTATGCAGCCCCTGACCTTCACGATGTACGACTTGGATACTTCTCTGGCAAAAGGCAAGGCCTGGTTCTCCCTAATGGGAGATGTTTGACCTTGTCAGGAACTAAGGGGAGGTCAGGGATGAAGGAGACTGTAATAGCCCCCAGAGAGACGGGACGCAGCGCTTGGAACACCTGCAGCAATGACTAAGAACACTGTAATGCTGCAAGCAGTGGTAAAGACGGCACCGACTCACATCTTTAAAACTTTAAAATAAAACAACTTCCTGACAGAAAGGGGTAAATAACCCGTTTGTGTATTTTGGAACGCGATGACGCCTTTGATACATTATGTAAATTTGTGATCTGCAGGGATAATCTATAGCTGTTGAATGTGTATTACATCATCTGGTCTTCAGATTTGTGTTTATCTCTGTTTGTGGCCAAACTGCTGAAGCTTATCACAGATGGATTCGACTAATCTTCAACTGGCTCTTTGCCTTTATGTCCAACTGTACTTTAAAGACTCCTCAGGATTTCAGATAAATCCATCGCACTCAGTCACCAAACGTAATAGAAAGTAATCATATCGGGAGTCTTTCACGGATTAGACTGTTTTGAATGTGACTTATAATCTCTTCCATTTGTGTGAACTACAATGATGTGCACTGGGTGCCTGGCAGAGATAATCTTATTACCCAGTTGGCTTTTGTTTTCTGCTGCCTTGCTTTTATTCTTTATTAAAACATTTTGCTGCATTAAACATGCTAATTTGTGGCTGGGCATAATTGGGGTCTTGCTTTAAAAACCTCTCCCCTGTTTGGTAGAAGATTAGGAATTTCATCTTCAGGATTATGTATAGAGTACAGTGAAAGCCCATGAAATAGTCTTGCTTTCCATTATGTTTAAAGCCACTCAAGCTTATTAATGTGAAAGAAAAATGTATTATTCTCCACGTAACACCATTGTCATATGACAAAACGATGTCAGATGGCAGCTGTTTTGATTGATGGGATTGGTTGGCTGATTAGTTCTTGTCCACCCAGTATGCTTCCAGGATCAGATTCATCAAGCCAGTCAGCTTTCAAACAGACAGAGAAATCCTAGTAATTCTACTTCTGTGTATTTTCTGGATTGTTAGAAATAGCCCAGCATTCACTGTCAGAGCTGCAACAGCAAAGCTGTCAAATCTTCTATATTACAATCATCAGAAATGGAACAGCAGCAAACCTAGCTTTGGACACCAGAAGGGAGAATGTAAGGCAGATAAAACCTAGCAACTCACTCAGGAATCCTCATTGATCATCGGTGGCTTTTCATGAGCCTCAGATGTGGTGAGATCAGAGCTTCAATCTTACTATGAAATGATATCTCACAATGTGAAATGATTCCCAGATCTTCTAAAAAAAATGTCAAAGAAAGTGCAAAGAGAATATTCAGGTGTCAGTATTTCTGCCTCGTTCACCTAGGGGTCTAATAAGTGATCACACAGAAAAAGGGGAATCTCTCCCCCATAATGGTGAGCAACTTTTGATTTTGTGTCAAAACATATTTAAAATTTGAACAGTGCCGTCATTCCTGTGGTGTGCCGCTCTCTCCGTGGGGCTTGTCACAGGAGGCGTCACGGCATGCAGCTCCAATACACGAGGCTCCTTTCATTTTTCTGTCTGACATGTTAAGTGTGATGGTACAAAGAGGTTCCATTTTAATTGTTTGGACAGATCACTCAAGGGAGAGGGGCTTTGATTTTGGGTGTTGACAGAATAGGCACAGGCTTGCTGAGTTGCTTTGGTGTCTGTCTTGCCATTACTGGCACTGCACTGTATTGATCGTGATGGCTTGTTTACCTCGGGCCGCACTTAAGCTAAAGGCCAAACTTTGTCCAACCTTTCAAAGTAGCTGTTGTTGGGGGAATTAGGTTACAAGAAAGTGCAGCGATACGGGCATGACTTCTTACTGCTCCACCCTTTTGGATCTGTATCCAAAAATCCGCTCAGTCAAATTCCGCCAGTCAGTCGATTTTTATTGGATAATCTTTCAGGTAGATATAAGGGAAGCTACGCCGCAAGCTTGGTGACAAACAAGGCACTGATCTATAAGCATGGCTCTACTGTATGTGTAATATCTGTATTAAATAAGACGAATGGGCACTTGAGCTGTGCTGTGCAGGCACTTTATGAAATAGGAGTATACTTTGATGAAGCCTAGTGAGCAGTGAAAAATCACCTGTTGATGGCCCATAATGTAATAGAACATTCCTTTTGAATGGGCGGGAACCATAATTTCACACAGTCCATTAATATTCTCCTGCTGTGCCCACGTCTTGGCTCTCTACTCTGGGGGAATGATTAGGGTGACGGACGACGGGGTGATGACACAAGAAAACAACTTCCCCACCTTCCCTCTTCTCCTTGCCACCACCACCACCACCACCCCCTCCCTCCCTTTTCTTCGCCTCCCCTCAACCCTTCAACACAACAGCCACAAATTACCCACTTTACTCTCAATATTATCAGGGCTGATCGTTGGTGTCCATAATTAGAGTCTTAGTGTCGTCTAGCCTCCATTAGGCTAACAATAGAGCCTTGGAACAAGGCCACTTTGGGCAAATAACACGTTGAGAACACTTGACTTTTGTGAAGAGATAGTGAAAAGCATCTGAGGCCATTACTGATCCAAACAGCCTTGGATGGTTCTATGGCAGCTGCATCTGTGAGAGCCGTGGATAGCCTGGCTGCAGAATTACATCCATTGCAGATGACATACATATACAAGGACAGACACGCATAGGATGCAATCACAAGCAGAAACACACATCTTTATGCTCAAACGGTGACAGCGTTTTCCTTTTCTGTGCCCATATTCCTTTGACAGAGACACAAATACAAATATCATCACACTGCATGCTGCAGTCTAGTGGAGCTTGTATTTCAATCACAGAGCGTTAGATAGCTTGCTGCTGCGTTTCCTCCCAGGCTATGGAGAGAGAGAGAGCACGCTCTGTATTCTGAGCCCAGGCCCCGTTTGATCTCCGTCATTGCCCCTCTAAGACATCATTGTGTAACACTGTAAAAGCGGACGGCTTCATGGAGTGAAGGAAATATCAAGGAAGTTATTCATAAATATTAGATAAGATCAAAACAGCCGGTTGCTCTCAGACTTTGAGCTCCTGGGTCAAGCCATCCACATCTCTTTGATTTTTCTCCTTCCACTCAGGCTGAGCATGGAGGATTGAGCATGCATTGAAATTGTTGCCCCCCTCTTCTTAAAGAACTGGAAAACAGGAAAGTAGGAAAACCATGTAGAGTCCAATCCTGTTACTAATAAACCTCTAATAAAACATAAATCTACTGTTTTGTTTCATTTCTGATCAACACTTTTCATTATTCATAATTCTCTTGTTTTGATTACCGTCCCTAACGCACAGAGCGCCGAACCTGAGGAGATTAATAGGCAGCATTCTCCAAACTCTTCCTCCTCTCCTCCCGAGCTGACACAAATTGGTGAAATATCACTTTGATCATGCCTCCTGAACAACAAACAAAACACAAACCTAATTAGCCTAATTCAAAATCGTTCCAAATGCCTCTGTTTGTTATGAAAGCCTTCCTTCTCACTGCCGCTGTTTAAGACAAAGCTAAGTTGGACGAGCGTCAGTGTTTTTACCTCTGCATATCTGCCTGTGTGTGTGCGTATTTTGCGAGTGTGAATGTGCGTGTGAATTCGTGGGTTAACTGGGCAAATGAGGCCCCAAATGTGTTGCGTGACCTTTGACCTTTCAGTTAACATCAGCAGCCACGGGGCAGCGGCTGCTGGCTGTAGTGGGTTCTTCTGTGTGGGAGGGCTTGCTTACCTGAAAAGCTTCCTTGGTGTTACTCATCTCTGATTCTGTCGGAGCTCTCTGATTCAATTCACCACATTTTTTTTCAACCCCAGTGAAGAAGGAGCTGCTTCAAGAGCTGCTGTTGTACTTACTGTAAATTGGATGTAAAATCATAGTACTGGCTTTCAATTTTGCACATTATATTGAGTTTTTAATAGTAGTATCAATTCTCACATCAGCAGGCATCTATATCCACTCATAAATATGCCAAGTCCACTATGAAATAAGCAAAGTACCCGTCTCTTGCTCCTGCCACTTCTTGCCACTAATTTGCTGTAGAAGTTGACGCATCACGTCAGCGTCTGTTTGCCGGTGGGGACTTTTTAATTTTTTTCCAAGGGCAGCGATGCACCAAAGCTATACAGCATTTGAAGTGTTCTCTTACTGCAAGCAGCATGAAGTCTACCTTGCAATGCTAGCGGATTAGCTCACGTTGCCTCGCTAACATATGCAATGACTGCCGGCGAGCTCTTCCCCATTAGGTTGGCACATCAAAGGCGGCGGGAGAAGTTCTTCACAGGCAGTTAAAAGTGGGCTCAGTGTGGATCTTGTAAATACCGTCTTTGAGTCGGTGCCTCTCGGGGGACACTTCACACACTCCTCCAGTCAGGAGAAGGGAGGGAGAGAGCAGCAGTGACAGGCATCAGAGGGGGGAGGAGGGGAGATAGAGGTATGGGGGTGTGAGGGTTTCTGAGAGCCCAGTCCCCTGTCACCATCAGGATAGGATCTGTGGATGAAGAAAATCACTCTCCTCGACTCTCCTTTCCCTGTCTGCATCGCGCTCTCATCCTCTTCCTCCTCTTCACACTTCACATGATAGCTGACAGTGAAAGTAGAGCATAGCTGTTTTCCGTTTTCTTTTGAGTCATGTTTTTCATAACACATAAATAGAGCATGCGGTGTCCTGGGAATTCTATGATTCTGTGTTTCAGTATACAGGCGGACACAATAGCATCCACTCTTCTGAAGTGTTGTTGAAAACATTTTATCCATCATAGCCGTTTGTAGGGCTCTGGTGAGGCCCTCGAGTCCGCAAGGAGCAGAAAGGAATAAGAGATGTGTTTTGTTAGCAGCCGCACGAACACACACACACACACACACACACACCCAAACGCATACCATACGCTCCCAAGCCCATCGTTGCTTGGTTTTGTAGAATGATCAATGCAAATGCTGTTATTTACCCAAGCCTGAAATGAAAAGACTATGGATCAATTTGATGCACTTCCATAGGGTGTGTTCACAATGGCTGGCTGGGTTTTTGTCTCAGCTACAACCCCCCACCACCCCCACCCCACCCCCTTACTCCTTAGCCATCTATGCCTTATCTTAAACAAGCGCCCCCCCCACCCCCGTCAACATCACAAATGCAAAATACACTACCATGCTCTGTCTCATCTACACAAACCATCATCTGTGCATTCTCTTTTTGCACCCTCTTTCTGCCTCTTTCTTTCAAACACACCCACAGTGTGACACTAGGGCTGCATCTATCTGAGCAGTGTGAGTGTGTCTGTGTCTGTGTATGTGTGTGTGTGTTTTGGTCTGACCCACTTTCTGTGCTTGGCCAGGCTTGTGCTGCTGCTGCTGCTGTCTGCTGTGCTGTGCTGTTCTGTGCTGCTAAGGGGGAGATCCCTGCAGACTCCCCCGGAACAGGCTCCAGCTCTCCTCCTGACAGACACTCACCGTGGCATGTTATTCCCCCGCGGATTGGAGACCTCTGCCTCTCTGTCAGCGAATGTGTGTGTATGTGTGTGTGTGTGTGTGTGTGTTTCAGATGCACCTTGATGCAGATGCAGAAATGAATACTCGCAAAAAAAATGCATGCACATGGCACACAGACACTGACAGCATCCTTACCCACACATGCTCAAACACACATATTCTAAGCACATACCATCCTAGATCTGTATATTTTTAATTCCATCCACCCTCCTCCGGCTCCTCCTCCTCTCTTCCCTGTGTTTGTCTGGAGTTATTGTTTCAATCTTGCTGCATCAGGGGGCCCCTGAAGGTTATAAATTAAACATAAATGCAAATGCGCTGAGCCATTGCCCTCCTCCACCTCCCTCCTCCCACACACACACACACGCACACACACACACACCCATCCTCGCCATTCAAACAGATCAGTGTGTCTGCGAATTAATAGGAGAACAGTGGGCTTTTTTTAATGAGCGAGAGAGGGAAATTAGAGTTGCAAAGCCACAGCACGGCACACCCAGAGCTGCAGCCGAGGCAACGGCTTGAAAAGCCGGGCGCCATCATAGAATATGCTAATGCCCCAGGTCCCCTCACTGTCAGCGTTAGTGTTGCTCTAGATGAGATCAGTGCTGAGGCTTTGATCTGGGACGCTGATGGGAGCCAGAATCGTCATGTGTACAAAGTAGGGAAAGCAAGAAGGGTGTGGATGAGGCTTGTTCTAATCAGAAAAGGTGCACATAACCCATGATGAATCGTTAGTTTGGCATTTAACCAGCAGAATCTGGTCATTATTTAGGGAGATATAATTTTGTCTATACATTCACACACTGGTTTCTGTCACCTTTTCTTTCTCACTCAAACACACATGCAGGATGTAAATGTGATGTCTTCTCAGGGTCCCCTATAGATAAACAGCCATCTGGTCCTGTTGAAGCTATAGGCTGGGGCCTGAGCACACTGAATGGTGAACACCATGGAGACTTTGTAGTTGGACCATGTCAGTGGTATAGCTTTTATTCTCTGCCATATGGGCTCATAAAGGCATGCGGATGGGAAAGGTTTCTAGGGATGTCACTCGCTTTTATTTGTCTCCAATGAGTGAGCTTCCATTTGGAAAAGTGGGATCAAGCCTCTTGCTGTCATGTGATAATATAAATTTGTGATTTTTTTTGTAACATGAGATTTTTTTTTAATTTTTAATTTTAGCAATATCCTGCTGAAACACAACATGTTTTTAGTTTTATTTTTGTTCATTTATTTATTTATTTTTAGCTCCAGCTTGTACTAACGCTGTCTCTCCAGCAGGGGTCTTACCATTGTCGCGGACATGGCTTCCAGTATTATCCCACTCCACACTCCAAGTGTGCTGTTTAGGCAAAAGTGAATTGTGCCTCCTTGTTTTAAACATGTTATGACCAGAAAACAACATTTATGTGAGAAAAACGTGATCATCACGACCCCTGTAGTCATCATTTCAGTCATCTTTACCTCGACTGGCGGCATAATCATCATAATCTTCCTCACATTTGTTCCCAGCACCAGTCATCATCATTATCATGGTCCATCCTCAGCACAACTCTCATCCACAAATCCTTCTCTTCCTACCCCCTCCTCTCTCTCTCTCTCTCTCTCTCTCTCCCTCTCCCCCCCCCCACCATCCTCCCCTCCACCCCTCTTTCATCCGCAGCTCCCTCTGTTGATCAAATGCATCTGATCTCATCAAAGCAGACCCTCTGCTCATTCAAGTCCCAACAGACACCCTGGCTTCTTTACTAAGCACTATTTTACATTCATGTTTGAATACCATTGATGGGATGGCATATCTTGTAGACTTTGGTTTTGTGTGGTCCTACACTGCAGCCTGGGGTTGATTCTTCTCTTCTCCCTCCATATTTTCCTTTTATTTCATTATAATTTCAGACAAGTTCTGTCTCTGACAAAGTAAATCCAATGAAGGAAATTAAAGAATGTAGCCCTCCATTCAAATAAGACTCTAATGAGGAATAGCTTTAATATTCATCCATATTACATTCCTATGGAGACTTACAGTCAGTTTATAGTGACCTAATCGCACTGAATGTCTATCTGCTTTCACACCAAATAGTGCTATAGATTAATAGTTATATTATATTGCCATGGTTCCCCTCTTATTACAGGATTGCTGTGCTCCTTTGTTGAAGGGGAACATTAGTCATTTTCAGGCTGAAAAGAAAGTAATTGGAGCGCGTCGGGGATGAAAACTGTGGCACAGATATCACAACATTATAGCAGTTATAAAGTGTGATTGCATTCTTATTCCGATGGCAACATTATTGCGCACCGCTTGTGGTTGCGTGTCCGACTGCTGTCAGAGCTGCAGAGAACTGGCTTGAGCCGAGGGACAGAGAGGGTGGGGAGAGGGAAAATCAGACCTGGATAATGGCGCAGAAACTCGCTCAGGCAAACTTAACATGTGCCGGTTTGTTAAATTGAATGGCCAGCGTTGGAGTTGGAGAGAAAGGTGCGTGCGTAATTTGGCATTTCCTGATCAGTCACGGTTGTTTAGGGGTAAAAAATATCTTTAAATGAAAGGAATTCGTCATTTCTTGATCGTCTGAGATGCTATTAAGGGAAATCTCGACATTATAATGACCATTAGTGGAATGTTTATTATGTAATATGATACTGGAGCCTCAGTGTATCTCGATAGTTGCAAAATTAACCCGCAAAGCAAAGCAAAACATAGAAATACGAGAACGCAGCGTGCGTAATGGCTCGCTACTCCAGTCCGGATTTTACATGTGAGACGCGCCGGAGCCCTGGAGGTGGATAAGCTGGTAGAGCCCGCTCTCTCTCATGCCATGCTGGGCCACAAGGGCTCCGGGAGACGCTGCTACATATTACTGAGAACCGGGATGGAGGAGAGGCGGAGGGGGGAAGAAAAAAAGTTTCGTTTAAACCTGGCAGAGAAACTTTCAACATGAAGCCTCACTGACGCACCGTTCCACCACCACCACAGCAACACCAGCGCTAGAACAAAGCTTGCTTTTCCACTGAACATATTTTTCACCTCCCAGCTTGTGTTTTTCTTCCCCCTCTTGTGTTATTTTCTGCGCGCAGTGCTAGTCGGGGCTTCGCTGTCACTGCGCGCTGAAATGTTGGAGTGACCATGGCTGCGCAAGTGGCATCGGCTCCGACCAGAACTAATAACAAAAATAAGAAATTATCCGGCGGTTTGGGTCCGGAGCTCAATTCGGGGAAATCCGGAGGAGGTGGAGGAGGAGGGACCGTACAGCGAAGTGGACCGATGCTGGGTGCTGGAGATGGGACTCTGAATAATGTAGACCATCACCGCCGAAACGAGCTCAGCATGGTCCATTCAACTTCCACGACTCACGGCGCTCCGGACGGCCACGACAAGGCTGGGAATAACCTCACGTCCGCCTCAGCGTCGACTAATTCAACCACGTCCTCGATGGAAGCGGGTTTGATCGCGAACCACAAGCTGAAATGTGTGGGAAGCGGAGATCCCCCTCAGTCTCAGCCGCCGCAACAGCAGCAGCAGCCGCCGCCGCCGCAATTCGGCCAGTTTGCGCCACATCAGCAGCGACAGATCCAAAGTAACAACAGCGCCAATAACAACGGCCAGGTGCCCCGGGGGGACAGAAGTATGGATCACCAACACCACGGCGGCAAAGAGAACCTGTTGGGGGGCCAGGAGGAGCCACAGCAGCAGCACATGCCAGGAAAAGGTGAGGTGGAGCTCACCTGTAAACCCTCGGAGAGGATGATGGGCACCAGGTACGAACACTCCTCCAACTTGGGGCCACCGAGCAACAACTCCGAGTTTAACAACAACTATTACACTCCAAGGCCCTGCTATGAGCAACATGGCGGGCAGCAGCAACAAAGCAGTGGGATGGGGATAACGCACTCCTCGGCTCATAACAGCATGGAGAACTCCCACGAAGCAGGGTACCACAACAACCAGTACAACCAGTACCCACCGTACCGGGCCGGCTACGGCGGCGGGGCCTACGGGATGATGGGCCCCTCTGGATGCCGGCAGCCTGGGAACATGATGATGAGCAGCAACTCCTCAGCAAGCCACGGCAAGTCTCCCCTGGGAGCCGCTTCTGGTGGCTTCCAGAGGTTCCCGGGACAAAGTCAGCAGCAGCAGCAACAGCAGCAGCAGCACCCATCAGGGGCCACCCCGACCCTCAACCAGCTGCTGACCTCCCCCAGCCCCATGATGCGGGGTTACGGTGGTGCCTATCAAGACTACAGCAGCCCCACGGCGCAGCAGCAAGCCGGCATGGGCCTGGGGAAGGACGTGGGGCCCCAGTATGGAGCCGGCTCGGCCCACTGGGGAGGGCAACAGAGGAACCATCCACATTCAGTTAACCCGGGCAACGGAGGGCAAGGCCTCGGCAGGACGCAGGTGAGTTTTGGAAACTTCACTCAGGCGCACCGGTGCGCACTGCGGTGCCACTCAGAATTAGATGTTGTGTGTGGATCACAAATACTGTGAGCTTTGTACGAGATCCAGAATGTATGGAGGAGAATTTTTGAAAGTTACATGTTTATCAGAGGGGTTTTTTACGCAGAGGAAAAGCCTCTGGATGCGCATAATTCTGACTTTGAATCTCAGACTTAACCGTGCGTAGACATGACAGAAAAAGAAAGAAGAAACACATTTATTTCCCAAAAAAAATCTTCTTCACTGATTGACCTTTAAAATAATCCCACATTTATTACCAGGCTGCCGTAGAGACCTCTGGCACTACATTTTTAATACTTCATACATCAGCTTTGTGCTGCTCAGTGCTGCTTCGTTTGTAGTTTAGATTTTAAAACAGTCCTGTTAGATTCACCTCTGCAGACGTGATTTCAGACACGTTGAGAAACGCCCTGTTTTGAGGACGTGTTGTGTTCGAGGCGCTCGGCGGGCAAAGTGACAAAAATCGTACAGAAATCGCACACAAACGCTTGAAACAGACGCGAAAGAGCCGAAATGTTCCCCATCTAGTCTTTGTTTAATGTGATCTGAAATGTCAGACGGACACTGCGGCCGTGGAAGGACCCGCATGTCCTCCTCTGTGCGCTCTGTGCCGAGCCGGAGCGCGTCTGTGCGCCTCGTTCATTCCCGTGCAGCTCTGTTCGGAATTTGAATAGTGGAGGTAAACTGGCTTAAAGCTCTGCGTACTCCTGGCTCACAGTTGACACCCAGTCTGCCATCTGATTGGCTCCCTGTGGCCCCGCTGGGCAGACTGCATTCAGGGAGAAAAAAAAAGAAAAACAGGAGGATTCTTGCAGGGATCTTTGGCCGTGGCGCTGTATGATGTTGCATTCACGTCTTGTGGGAATACTCCAGACTTGGAGGCCGTCCAATACAATAATTGAAGTTTTATGAAGGTTAGGATGCTCTTGATAATTATTCTCATGATTTTTTTTTTGTTTCACACTGAACAGCCAAAAGACTGCAATGTTAGTCCATAAAGAGGAAACAAATGTTGTGTTTGAGTGTAAATAATTGGAGGATTGTTCACATTTATTTTTACTCTATTTCATGTAACAGAGCACAATTTGGAGAAACTTCCTAACAAATTTATTATTTTTTACATTTTATATTAATGCACTATAATAGTTCTGTGTTATAAATGAAGAAAAGAGTCACTTTTTCACCCACAGTTTTCCACAATAACCCCTGAAGCTGACTTTCCCTGCTGCAGCTGGGGTTCACTGCCTTCCTCCAGGGGACTTGAGTAGTAATAGTGAAGCAAGTGTTACTAATTATTCCTCTTTCTGTTTGGGGGGACTGCATTCAAGAATCCTTAGGTGGCCCTCCCAGAACCCCTGTGCTGCATCATTTTTTTCCCCCTGCTGTCAACAGCGTGCAGACCTACAGCCAGGGGACGGAGGAGCTGCCAGATGAGAAACTCTGAACCAAAACATGCCAGTGTTTCCTGCAGAACAGCCATTATTCTGCGGTTTGCGTTTGATGCACTAAATTATGCGCACTGCTGGATGGCACATCTGGACGACTGGAGGGCAAGGTGGTTGAGCGCGGCTTATACTATCTGCCTCTCGCGAAACAAAAGCAGTTCATTAGCCTACATTGTTTCAATCAAAGGCAATTTGTGTTGGATGCCCAGGAAATGAAGGGAATGTTGGAGCGTGGGAGGATTCGCTGTATTGATTGTAGCAAATTATGCGTTGATAAGTTGGTCACCGGGAACCCACAGTAATCCAACTGCTTGGTGTATTAATTAATAGTGATTGTGAGAAGATTGGATGTTAAATACACACACAAACACACACACACACACACACACACATATATACATATATATATCAAAAACATTTTAATGAATCAGGTATATTCCATACTGTTCATATTCAGGTGTTTAGTGCAGAGTATTCCTCCACCTCAGCCCTCTAAACAAGTCCCATGTTTAACATTTTATGCTGCACCTTTTTTTTCCCTCCTTTTTTTTGCAGTGCAGTTTTCCACTTGAGGAGTAAGTGCATGTGCTCCCCTGTTTTTTTTTTTCCTTTTCTTAACTCTACCAACATTTCAGCAGCAGTATATTCACGCTACAAAAGCCCTATGTTTAATTCATATTTGGAGCGGCGGCACTGCTCTCCTGCGCGCTGACAGGCTGTGTGGAAAAAAAAAAAGGCGAGCGGTGTAGTGCATAATGCTGCCTCCAAATTGGCCCCGTGATATGACTGCGCTTCACTTCAGAGTGCGTTTGGTCGAAGCACGCCTCTGTCACCTGTTGGCACAGTTTCCCCTCTTTCAAATTCAATTTCCCTCCCCACTGCCTCTCTTCAGGAGCAAGCTGTGAACGAAACGAGTGCACCTCATTTACACTGCTTGCACCCCCCCACACACACACCCCCAACACACACACACACACACACCTCCTTCCATCCTCACTCACACTCACTGCTCTGGCCACTAACCAAAATGATGAAGACAGAGCCCCACTACTGAGTGTGTGTGTGTGTGTGTGTGTATGTCAGAGATGCATGAGATATTTAAAGGTGCGAGTCGAACTCTCATGAAAATGACATTGTCCCGGTTTTTCAAATCATTGTTTGATTGGAAGGAAGGCAGAGCCATTCTCGGTGTTCACTTTATGACCTTCCGCCTGGATGTTTTGTCTGCCTGTTTACATGTCAGCTGCCATCTTTTCCTGTCTCAATCTGTGTGTTTTCCCCTCACCTCACGTTCATCTCGCACCTATAGCAACAGCATAACAGCACGCGCGCAGCCTTAATGACTTATTTAGGTTTGCAGTATAAATGAAACAACACTTTCTGCCTCATCTTATATGTAGCAAGCATCCGTCTGTTATCCGCTAATCGGAACACACACACACACAGAACAATAAAAGTAATTAGTAGATAATAATGAGGGCCTCGTAAAATGGAAATAGAGTGCTGTTGCTTAGATAATTACAGCAGCGACTCTTTTAAAACCTGACCTAATAAAACAATGGATATCTACAGTTTTCTACTAATTTATCACTATTATGCTCAGTGTTTTGTCTCTGTTTTGTTTTAGTTTTTTTTTTTTTAAAGGATTGAAATCAAAGCTCAGCAGCTCTACATATCAAAGACCAGACCGAGTCTCATCCTTGGTAGTGTGCTTACCTTGAAATGATCCCTGGTTGCAGTGCTCTCCAGTGCATACTGTTTACATTTCTCTCTTATGAATTATTAGTGTGATACGAACAAAGGCTTTATAATGGGAGCGATGCATCAATGTCACTTTGTATTATGCGGCTATCTCAGGGAGCCCTGCGCATAGTGATGGGCCTGACTGTGGCTGCTGGAATTTAATTTATGGTACATGTTCTGCATCAGACGGACAGCCCATGGGGTCTGGTCAGGAAATGGGCATGCAGGTGTGTGCGTGCGTGCGCGTGTGTGTGTTTGGGTGCTTCATTTTATTCCTGCTTGTGTGTGTCCTTGAGTGTGTGTGTGTGTTTGTGTGTGCTGGCAGGAGCAGGCTAAAGCCCTTTCGTCAGCACTAAGCAGTCCAGCCACAGCTCCTCCCCTCTCTCACAATGTGCCTCTCTCTCCATCTCCATCTCCTGCTCCCTTGCCCCCCCACCATCCACCACCATCCTCCTCCTCCTCCTCCTCCTCCCGTCACTCGTTTGTTTATGTTGTTTTGTTTACATCTCTGTCTTGGCCAGCCAGCGCAGTGCTGATTAGCAACACTAGAGTGAAATTTTAATTTGCTCTGTTGCGTCCGATAAGGGGCCCGCGCAGCGTTTTTCATCTTCCTCGGATGAAACACGGAGCCTGCTTAGGTAATTGGCAGGCCGGGGTTATCCCTGGTCTGCATGCGGTTTCCACCAAACACCAATTAATTCTGATTTTGAAAAATAATAAGAATTTCCAAAAAAAAAAAAGGAAAAACAACTGTCCAGTTGCATCACTGGTCATAAGCTTGTGTATTATTAGCTGGCTAATAAAATAATTGAAGTTTTATTTCTGTGTGTGTGTGTGTGTGTGTGTGTGTGTGTGTGTGTGTAGCCGGGCCCACTATGCATTCGCAGCATCCCCTGGAGTCAAAGGTTGGTGTGTAAATGCCCTGAAGAAAGGATTTAATTGCTGCGAGCGGGTGTTGATTTTGTGTCAGCTGTTTCTCAGTGCTGTCTTATCCGAACTGCCTGTGTCAGGGGAGGGCAGGAAAAATAAAAACCAAAGCAGTTTTGGGGAAGAAAGTTAATTGTTCATATGGGAGGATTTGACTTCTCCAGTGTGAATGAAATAGTCCAAGGTCTTTTGGACTTGATCTGATCATCACTTCAGTATCGTTTTTCAGCTTTATGGAGAACAGATTCATCACCAGTCTGGTATTCGTTAGATACTGCTTCTCTGTGTCACTCCAACAGACAAATGAACCTTATAGGGAAAAGCCCATCACGAGGATAGGAAACTTTCCTTTTTATCAGCAAAGTTACCCCTGCAAAAGTGAAGCCCTTCAACGTGCGAATAGTTTCCAGGGTTCTGCTGTTGATTTTTATCACAGTGGGTCATAAATTGCGTTAACGTACATGCATGTGGACGTAGCTGCCGTCCTCTCAGCTCCACAGAGGAAAGCATAGGAAGGCAGGAGATGCAGAAATGTAGGCGATATTTGAAGTGAGTCACATGGAGGCCTGCTGACTTCTGAGGAATGGGCCTGGCCGAGTGTACAGAGACAGAAAGTGGGGAGAGAGAGAGAGAGAGAGAGACGGAGAGGGAGAGAGAGAGAATCAGTATGTGAACTCCTGCAAATGTCAGCACAGTTAAAATCCTCTCCCTCTGGATCTCACCCCACTTCAACGACGTGAGGAAAAAGAAGTATTTATGAGTTGTCGGCACACACGCGGGCGCGCACACACACACACACACACACACATATATTTTTTCTTCTTTGTGTGTTTGTGTGTGTGTGTTGGGCATGATGCCAGGCGTCGTGGTGGTGGGTGGTGCTGTGGTGGTGCCCCAGCCCCACCACGCCACCACCCTGACCTTCACATATGCTAATTAGCCACGTGGAGCTCCTGAATGGAAGGACCCCCCCCTCCCGTCCCAGAGGAGGGGGGGTGCTCTGTCTGTTTTGCTTTTCTTTTCTCTTTCTCCATTTCTCGATGTATTTGCTGAGGGAAAAATGTATGGCGGATAAATATACTCTCTAAACAGATGGTCTTCTATACTGATTGCTCTCACTTTCTTTTTGCTCTTTCTGTGTTTTCTCTCTAAATACAGTCTCTCCTCTTTTATCTGCCTCTCTATCCCTGGCTCTCGGTAGCTAGCTCGCTCTCCCAAGGGACCGGCAGTCAGTTCAGAGGTATTTAGACAGCAAGCATATCCTATCGAATATTTATACACAATACTGAGCAGATCTGTGGGCTACTACAGAAACACTGTCCTGCTTAGAGTTACTGCTGCCCCCCCCACCCTTTTTCTTCTCTCTGGCCGATAGGAGGAAATGGAAAACGAACCCGTAAGTCCCTCCTGAAATTTGCAATCTTTGTGATTGCTGCAATTAATGAAAATTCAAGAAGTCAGCGTGACATTTTTTTGATCCAGCTCTCCTTCTCTTTCCTCTGTATAATAGAACTAATGGACCAGCAGTTCAGCACAACAAAGGGAGAGGAGAAGAGGATAACTGGTAGATTATCTTGGGAGTTTCCTTTATTTATAAGAATTCAGAATCCAATTTAGTTTCTTAAAGTCCAGCTCCATGTTTTTTTAATAACTACTCTTCAGAAAACGCTCACTGATTGGATCTTGAAGTCTCCTGCGTACCACCGAAGCCCACGTGCTCCCCGCTTTTGTGTAACTTCCACGTATGAATTGCACGCCGCCTGTGAGAAAAATCATTATCATCAAAATCATCATCATCGTCGGCGTCATCTGTCACTTTACACTTCAAAGCCCCTGCACTTCTCACAGTTTTCCACCAGACTGTGGGCTCCAGTCGCACATCTTGCTGTGTGGTTTGAGTTGATCCTAATCAGCGCTGGCATGGTGGGACCATTTGCTCAGCTGAAAAAAAAAAAGAAAGGAAAAGAAACAACAACAACCAAACACTACCAGCACGGCGCTGTCTGTCGTTTGTGAAGCACAGAGAGACAAAAATAGAAAAGCGATGGGACATGGACGACGCGCCGAGCCTCGATTAATGAGTTTTGTCTGTTTCTTTGGGTTGTTTCTTTTTCTCACCAAGTCCCATATTACACATATTATTTTGCTTTGTCCTTTACTGTCATACATACATTGACACACACTTTAAAACATATACTTATGTGTGTGCATCGATCTTTCATGCTAACTTGTCAACAATGTATTTTCCTTTGCCATGACTTGTTTTACTTCTACCAAACTCTTTCCAAGTCCCACACAGCTCATTCTGTGTGTGTGTGTAGGAATACGTTGGTAATTTATAGACACCGGTCACACCAGGACACTCGTGGTCACTCCTGGCTGAATGCTACTTCATTTAGATCAATTTTATCTCAGCAATTTAGGAGGCAGCTTCGCACCACATCCTCCTCGGTGCAAAGACATATGGACAGTGGACACACACATACTTCACACTGCTCACTGGAGATACTCTATGTGGGACCAGAGGTTGTGTCCGTAATGTAGTTTCTTGCAGCGGGTGCGCAGCAGAGAATTTCAGTCTTGGTGTTTCTCTCTTTTCTTGCGCCTCTGCAATATGGCCAGACTTGCGTTCTACATTCCAGCCACTCCTTTCGACACAAACCGGATGAACTGGGTCGGATATTGACGATGGGAGTGAACTTTATTTTAGAGTTTAAATGTCTTATTTCTTTAAGATGTTAATTCCTCCGAAGGATATCAATACGGATCGCGAGAGCAGATGTTTGCTGTGCACAGTTAATCTCCCTGCGCAACTGTGCCCCGTGCTTTTCCATGGGGTTTCTAAGTGCGTGCACGCGTGTGCGCCTCCCTGCTCAATGAACATCCATAGTTACTGTTGGCTAAACATGCAAAGGTTACTGTAATGTCAGACACATGCCAGAGGGGAGCGTGGAATACCACATTAACATAATCCATAGAAGACTGTCCCATTTACAAACATTGCCGTGCTGGGCTGATCGCCACAGCTCTGCAGGAGCACATGACTGCTCCAGCTTCCACTACGCTGCATGAGACTGAACGGAGAAACACTGCAGAAAGACCAAAAGTCCCCCCAAAAAAGCCTGTTTGTCAGGCAAGACCAGCATCTAACATTACTCCCACTGTGAAGATATTGTTGTCTTATCTTACCTGCTGGCCCCTGGGTGCATGTGTGAACACTTTGCTGTGAACTGAAGAAAACTTCTGCTTATTCAGAGACTTGATTTGGTAACAGTTTATTGGAATCAGACAATTATAGACCGCCTGTGGAGTTTTAATTTTCCCGAGGAAAAAGCAATTTTTTTTCCCCTTCAGATTCACTCCACTATCAGTTTGGGATTTTAACAATAGCTTTCCTGGGCCGTATTATCAAAATATTCATAATTCTGCGGGGTTATTATGTTAGGCAATAAGGCCAGTTTTTACAGCGGCAACCGACTTTCTGTTGGAATCACCACAGAAATGAATACAAAGCAACCGCTGGACTAATATTTAAAGCATTCAGTGTTAATTAGATGTTTTATGGTGGTTGAGATGACTAACATGTTGCCCTCTCACCCGCTGGGGCTGGAGTCTGTGCTGACAGTTGGGGTGATAGTTTTGATAATTATGTGTGCACAAGCCTGAGAGGGAGGCTCTTAATGCATTTTGAAAAACACATTTTTATATTTATAACTCGGTTTGACTGTACTGGTTTGCACTTTCAGCGTTGTTTTGAGGGATCCATTGTTTTCACTCGCATATTTTAATTAGCCCGTCTTTGGAAATTCCCTGTGTGTGTTGTGGTTTTTGTTGGACACTGCAGACTCCCTCAGCCCCCAGACATTTCTCAGCTTTTTTTCTTTGCTTTTTTTTTTTTTCTCAGAACACTGGCCACATTCCAAAAAGCCAAGTCATGTGTGGAAACTTCTGCAAATTCACATTTTTCTCCTCAGTATTTTTGAAAGCATAAACAACCGTCTCCATCTCATGCTGCTGTTCTGTCTCCTTTTCTCTCCCCCCCCCCCACCCAGCTCTTTCCAAGTCTGTGTCTTTCTGTCTTTTGGATGCTAGTTGCGGGTGACCTTGGCTGGTGACTACAGTGCCTACTCATTAAGTAGTAAAGATGAATGGTTCCATTATAGCAGGGGGGAAAAAAACGAGCAGGGCCAATTAGTGGTAATTAACAGCGGAGAGGGCGAGGCGCTCTGGAGGGCACACTGACCCAGACTCTGGAGGGGGCAGAGGGGAGCAGGGGGCATGTGTGTGAAGGAGATTTAGGTATATATGTATGGAAATGTGCCTATTTGTCCATGACCCGAGTTAGGGGAGGTGGTTATAGATTTGTGTTGGGGAGGGAAGCAGTTGTAACAGTGTGATCACATATGTGAGAAGGTGTGTCCACACTCTCAAAATTAATTCCAGGGCTGTATTCCCACTACTTAATGAAATAGTTGCAAGATAAAAAAAAGTCTAATTTACTGATTTAGATAATCCTTTTAAGTTGTGGAAATTATTTGGATGGGCTGGGTTGACATAATTGCATCAACTTAATATTGTGTGTAGTTTAAACTCAAATTCCTGCGTTAGCTGATTTCAAACTAAATTCAAGTTGAAGTAACTTAATAAAAATGGCTTGACAACTTCATTTTTCTTCACCTTGAGCTCAGGATTTCAAGTCCCCTCCTTAATCTTAACACACCAGGATAACTGTAGATGGTTAAGAATTAAAGTAACTTTGATTGTAGAGGAGAAGCTAATCCCACTAACTCAGTGTAGTTTGCTGCTTTAATACAGTTTCATTAGATGTTGTCGTAACTCAAAAAGATTGATGCAAACTGTCGAGTTAATGTGTTTTACTGATCCCAGACGTTATTTTTCACAGTGTCTGATTGAGTATAGATGTGTTTTATCAGTATAATAGGGATGTGAATGGAGGGGCTGAGCGTTTAATTGTGTATCAGTGTCATGCTTATGTACGTGTGAATATGACTCTTCAGGCTACAGGTGGAGTTGAGGGGGATGGTTGACATGCGTGTGTGTGTGTGTTCCATGTACGTTATAAGGCAAAGCCGGACATGTGTATCCTTGCAGACATTCCTGCATGCTGACAGATGGGAAAATCACAGGGGGATCCGGCACGTTTGAGCAATTAGAGGTGGCGAGGTCAATAGCCGGCAACACCTCTCTTTGACTTTTGACTCCTGATGTGATGTCACTCTGCCTCCTGCAGCCCTTTTGCTGCGGCCAGGGAGCTTGTTAGGCAAAGGTCTGCGAATAAAAGGCCCTGAAATGCCAAGCCAATACACCATCAGCGCTAATGAACATTTTGTGATGATTTTTGTTCTTAATTGGGGATTTTTTTTTTGTGCTGATCTGCACTATTTTAGCATCCCGGCATCAAGGAGAAACTCAAGGTTGTTCACCGAGAGACTCTCTCACTGTACTCTGCCTCTGTGTCTTTTTCTCTTTCTCAGCGGCTGCGCTTGATTTATCCACCCCGCCTACCTCCCGTTTTTTTTTTTTTTTTTTTTTTTTATCAGTTCTTGGGTGAAATTGTCACAGGCGTGTAATCCTTTGGGTGCCACTAGCTGGGAGACTTACACGTGAGCGTAATGGCATTGGCGGCAGGGTGCCTAAACAGTAGAGCGGCACCGGGTCTTGTTGTCCAACATGGAAATTCTGGCAAGTCAATAAAGCAATGTTCAGTACACCCAGAAACATGACTGAGTTGTCACTTTAGCAGACATGTTAGAATTGGCAGTTAGTGAAAGATAACATCTGTAAAGGATGGAAGCTTTTTTAAGGTATTTTGTAAAGTGCTGGCAAAGTGCTGCTTTCAGGGCCCCCTGAAATTGCAATGCCTGGTAAATGGATGGTTTGAGGAGTATACAATGTATTAGAAGTCAATTGTGCATGGGAGGACCTATTTTCCATATCGCTAGTCGAACAAGTGTGTTTCTGTGTGTGTGTATCTGTTGCATCTCTACCTTCGTGACACACACGCACACACACACAAGCCTCTGCTCCATCTACTCCCCTGTTGCTTCTGCAGCCTCTGTCATGTGCAGGGTTTGTTGGGGGGGTTGGTGGGTGGGTGTGTGATGGTGGGGGGTTACACTGAGGGGGCGACATACATCAGAAACCATTACCCGTAATGGCCTCATTCTCCACACCCCGCGTATCCATTCCCTTTCCCTCTTCTGACATTTATTTTATGACTGCTTACATATCAAATATTTAAATAAACAGAATCGGGGGCTTCGGCTCAGGTTTGCCCGGGGGGTGACGGGTGGGAGTTGCGGCGGAGGGAGAAAGGGGATGGATGATGACATTCATTTCCGAGACGAGGAAAGGAGGGGAAAAAAAAACAACAAAAAAAAAACAACACAGGGTTGGGTGAGGTGGGGTGGGGGTGGGGGGGGGGTTTGCTGGTGGTTGTGTAGGTAGGAAAAGGCAGCGGTGGTGGAGAGGAAGGAGGAGGAAAAAAATGCTTCGCTTGGCTCCAATCAAAGCGGGTTGGAGGAGGGCGGCGTGTTTTTTCGCTTACGCCTGGCAGCGGCGGTGACAGACGGCTGTGCATGTGTGCACGGGGCCGCGGATGTCTATGTGCGAGCGCGCCTTGTTGTGGGGCTCATCCGTCAACGTTTCCCGGGGACGCAGGAGGACGTGGGAGAAGGCCCTTGTGGCTCATAAAAAGCAGTCCGCTGTACTGAAGCAATATCAATTGCATGACAACCGCCAAGGAGATCAGAGCACAATGCAAAGTAATGAAGGGAAGAAAAAACAACATGGAAAGAAACAAAGTGTAACAAGGAGAGGAGGTAGCAAAGAAAAAAGAGGGAGAGGGCAGGGGGAGGGAGATGAAGGTGAAAAGGAGGAAGATTTATCTCTTGTTTCCTCAGGAGAGGAAGATGGAGAGACGGTGGGCAAAGACTGTGAAGGAGAGAGGTGGAAGGGGATGAAGAGAGAAAGAGGAAGGTATATACAGTATATATATATATATAAGTGTGAAGAGACAGAGTGGTCCTGGGGTGCAGGCGGCCAGTCTTGTGCTCGCTGGCGTCGGTGGGAGGCCCATTACTGTCAGGCTAATCTTAAAATAATTAATTGCAAAGTCGACGCTTTTTAAAGAGTATTGTAATTGAATCCTAAATTAGGCTTGGGAAAGGGGACGCGTCCTGCTTTGCTGCAAGTCTGTTCCCATTCTCCAGTCATATACACACACCCACACACACACACACACACACACACACACACACACACACACACACACACATCCGTGGGTTGTGTGTGCAGGCGGGCAGAAGGAAAGAGAAAAAAAAAAAGACAACAGGCGAAGGAAATGCTAATGAAATGCATATTTGGGGAGAAAGGGGCCATCTATAATTTAGCTGTGCTCTTTGAATGTGAATGATGTGTGTGCAAGCGCTGTGATTTATTTTTGTTGTGCAGAGGGATAATTCTGTCAGAGTAGGCTTTTATTCTTGTAAACAAATGTGGGGAAAAGAGCAGAATAAAAGTGGAGTAATAAAGTAAACAGAATGGTATGAATACATTTAGCTGCTGGCATGAATAATTTGTATACGGGACGGAGGTGTTTGATGAAAGAGAGATGACAGATATGAGAGCCGTGATATTGCCTGATGAAATTTCGGGTCCGATTCATTGTTTTCTGCGATTTATTTATTTATTTTTCCTCGTGGATTAGCGCCGTGTGTTTCCTCCGTCCCCACACCTGCACATATGCACACACCCAACATGCACCTTATAACCCCTGAAATCCTCCAAGGCCCTTTTTGCACTCGCCTCTGCACTGAGGTTCTCCGTAAAGCAGAGCGGCTCAATGTGCTTTCACTTACACACACTGCTGCCCACATTGCTCCTCCTGGATGACCCCTGCAAAACTATAGTCTATAGAACTTTCTGGATCAAAGCTCTTGGAAAGGGGTCTGCCCTCCATAAACGTCGGCCCTGCTCCATAACTCTGGCAGAGTCCCGGGAAGAAAGATGGCACGGGGTGCGAGGTCAGGGAGACAGTTTTGCAAGGCAGTAATGGAAACTAAGCAGTCAACAGATGCCTTTTGTAAAAAAAAAAAAAACTAAAAAAGTAGAGGAGCTACAGGAATAATGAGCAAGAAAGTTTAATTCATATAGTCATGGACATGTTTTACAGGGAGATGATTTCTAAGCGCCTATCTGGAGCAGCAGCAGTCATTCAAGCAGCTTTAAATATTTTCATAACAGTCAGGAACCAGTCCAACCGCTCCACCAACATGTTGGCCCTTGCTGTGGTTCATCTTGCTGCATTGGACTGAGCACTTCAGGTTCAGCTTTATTAGGACCTGCGTTATAAAAAAAAGCCCTTTTCAGAACTGAAATACAATCGAATTCTTCAGCTCTGGTACGAGAATCTGGCTGCATCTGTATGACAAATCAAACGTTCCTCATGCTGTTTTCCAAATGTTTGAAACCTATTCAACTCCTATTTGGCCAAGATCTGACAGCTATAAACTTGGCTCAGAACATCCCATTTTCTCCTGGCTGACTGGGATGAATAACAGCAGAGAGGACAATATTGTGGTCTAGCTGAGCACGGCTGACTCCTCTGTCTCTGTGATCCCTCTATCAATAAGGAACACAGGCCTGTCAGAAGGCCTGCCAACTGTCTGGCTGTCCACGCCGCCTGCTCTCTACGCAACATCTGGACACAGATGGTACACACTGATCACACACATACACACAAAATACTTACACACGTGTTTTACTCATGCTGGCACACATTCACAGACATGCTGCGCGTTTGCAGTTGGTTATTGCTAATGTGTCTGTGAATCCATACGTTCCCACACATTCATGTCCGTTGTTTTCACATTTGTTTTCCAAATCATTTTTACTTGCAGTGTTTAAAATCATACACACAGTGCACGTGGACACACACAGACACACACTTTCTTTCACAGAATTGGACACATGGTGAAATCTGTGTGTTGCAGCCAAGGGTCTGTTGCCTCTCCTGGGAAATATGCGCATTCCTTTAACATGTCTGGCCTTTAATAAAAACCTGAACATAAAAGGTCGGTCAAGGTTTGGTGTGTAAAACAACTCATCATCAGGGTACTTATTCTGGCTACACACTGGTGTGCTCTGATACACATTCAGTGTGTGGCTCCAAATGCTGAATTTATAACCGTTTGATTTAACTGTTTTTTTAAAATTCCTTACGTATAGCAAAAACATATGAGGCTGATGAAAACTCAATTTGTTCATACCAGGGAGCACAGGAGAACAACATGGACAGTCATTTTCAGTATGATCATGTTGAAATCTAATTAAGGCCCTTTAACTGCAAATATCACTCAATTTTCCCAGTCATATGTTATTCATATGATCTGGCACAGCCAGTCCCCAGTAAACATTGCTGCCCTGGGGCTCAGCAATAATGGGAGTAAATGGTGGAGTTCAGTGTGAGTCAGAGGTGTGTATGTGCAGTCAGGCCATGCATCAGGGCTCCCATAGGCCTGGAGCCTCTCATTGATCGACCCGGCTCCCCCACCTCATGTTCCCAGCCAACTTCGGTGATTGATTCCCAGTCAGGGCCCAGGAGATGGGAGGCCTGACAGAGCCTGGGGCCTCCCAGAGGGTGACCCGGAGGGGCTGTTGGAGGGAGAGATGCCTATTTCCAGGGCCCCTAACCCAAGTCAAGGAGACCATTTCTGGGGAAGCCTTCACAGCGGGGTGGAGGAGTGAAGGCTCACATTCATTACAGGAGAAAATTAAGGCCATGTCTGCTGCTGCCTTGACCGCTATATGGAGGAAAAACAGGATGGTGCGTGTTTGAGAGTATGCATACAAAAGGTCAAGAGATTGAGAGATATTAGTGTGTTGGGGTTTGGGGAATGAACACCACCTTAACATGCTATTACACAATCTGTCATACACACACACATTGCTCCATTACCACTGAAAGCACGAATAAATTTTCCGACTCCGCTTACAATGTTCATGCCTCTAACCCGCTGTGTTCCCATCCACACTGAACATCGCCGCCGCCGCGCATCAGCAGACCTCTCTCCATGTCACTTTACGGAGGTTGAGCGGAGGGGGGAAAAATGATATGAAAATCAATTTTTTTCTAATTAACTTTGTAAATTTCCAGCTGAGCTATCAAACGTGGGGGCCTTGTGTGTCGTGCCGAGTCCGATAATGAAATCAATTAGGTTCAAATTGTTTCAGGTGACTTTTAATGAGTATCTAATATCTGCCTGAGGAAGGAAGGTCAGGATATCTGTTTGTTATTTGTGTTTTTGTTTTTTTCTGTTTTTAAGTGATGGATCACCCGCAGGAGAGATATGGATGGTTCCACCCTGGGGGACTGGGCAAAGCTCCAAAACAAACAGCCTGAATGTAAATCCTTGTTTTTAGTGGGGGAACCTCTTTAACTGCACCACAGGGGTGACCTAGTTTGACAACTTCCTTATTTTAGAAACAGCAGAATTGCTATTTATTAATGCCTTGATGAGAGACGGTTTTTATTGGAATGCTACACCTCTGTACCAGGAACGCCAAACAAAATCAACGAGGACGGATGGAAAAGGGCTGAACAACGAGGAAGGGGACACATTGTGGTGTTGCTTTAGATGCTTTCGTATTCATAATTTACGCTGCTCCCGCTCATTCAATGGCCAGCCTCCCAGCCTGAGGAGCTCGTTAAGCTTTGCCTTACAGGGAAGACTAATGGATGGCGGAGAAAGCCCCCTCAGGACCCTTTAGCATCGTTTCTGTTGGTCTGCTCGCTTAGTATTCACTTATGTATTTTCACCCTACTCTGAGCACAATATCATGAATAACCATTGCTAATTCATAAACACACTTGGCGATACGGGACCTCGTCCATAATTATCCGAGCTGTAGAAAAGCAGTTCCTCTCCAATACCATTCCATTAGCAAAGGTGGTGATTTCCTTGAATAAGGGGAGAATCTATGCTGCATATTTAATACCAGCATTTCCGCTCGGCACCGGGAAACGTGGGAAGCAAAAGGGCAGCACATTTACTCTAATAGCCTGGTCTCTCTCTTTGGGGCAGATAGAGTTATTGTTATTTTGCTCCCTCCTGCCCATTCTTTCTCGCTTTCATTTGGTTGTGTAATAGCATCTCTCCATGGGGTTCTGCGGGCTGGCGAAGTTGGAGAGGGAGCGCATTCCTGTCGTTCCACCATGGCCCTTAGATGAAATGGGCTTTTTCAGCGGCCCTCCGCTATCCCAGGGTTACGCCGAGCAGAACTGAGAGACAAGAAAAGAGTGGGAATATGGCAAAGGCTCTTACTTCTCCACATCAGTAACAGATGATGTGGGTGCCTCTGCTCGATCCTGAAAGCACTTCATTTGCATTGGTTTCAAAGCAATAGTTGTACCACCTACCTAAAGGCTTTTCAATGAATTCGCTACCCAGTGAGAACTTTTTTTATTTTTAAAAGGCGGAACGATGCTGATTTGAAGCAAAATTTGTCAGCTGATTAAAGGAAACACATGCTCAGCACGTGTAAAAACAGGCAATTTTAATCTTTGGCTAGACTTGAAGAACACTGCAGAATATGCGTGTTTATATCTTTTAATCCAACAGCATCTTCTTCTTGCTCTGCAGTGGAAATCTGAACGAATTTGGTCTGGGAAATCTGCATCCTGGCAGGAGATTTGACTGGCAAATTTGCAGTGTGTGTTCTTTCACACGTGCTTCCTCGACTGTTTGCAGACGATTGCATTTTATTTGTTTTCATTCTCTAATGGCGTGTCACAGGCATGTCAGCCGCATCTCGCTTTGTCATTGAGGTTTTCTCCTTTTTCCTCTCCTCCTCCTCCTCCTCCTCCTCCTCCTCCTCATCCCCCCCCCCTTCTGCACGGCTTCTTTAGCTCCCAGTCTCTGCGAAGGAAAAGGGCTCCGGCGACCCCGCGACCCCAATCTCACTTGAGACAGATGAAGCAGCCTCTCGCCTTCTCCTCCCTCCCTCTCCTCTCCTCTCCTCTCTCCTCTCTCCTCCTCGATTCCCCTCCTCCCTTCTCTTAATGACGTCTTTGTGCTGGCCGTGACCAACCGAACACTCTGCAACTTTTTCCCCCTCGTGCACGTGGGAGGGGTTCGGGGGGGTTGAGGGTGTGTTTCTGAGCACCCCCGCTGTGTTTGTGTGTGGTGTAAATATTGGTGTCAAACGTAGAGGGCACACCGATCACCCGCTCCGAGGACAACGCAGGAGAGAGAGCAATTATGTGCATTGCGCCAAACACAAAAGCACGACGGTCGGCCGCCTAACAACAGCCTCTTATCTGGCTTCTCTTTGTCTGCCTTTCTTTCTAAACTCACAGCATCACTGGGAAACATATACGGCGTATGTACACATCCCCCCCCGCCTCCTCTGTGGCTGTCACTCCCTGCACCTCTCCCTCCTCAGATAATTTCATGCTTCTCATTGCTAGCCAGCCTTCATGCATAGCTGCCTGTGCTATCCAGGCATATTGGGCTGAGGAAACGCAATTTGGCTCTACCCAGCTCCCCGCGGACCAGTACTACTCTTCACACTGTCATTCGTTATGAGACTTTTTACTAACAAGGCGTGCATGCTGAGATGCAGGATGAGATTGTGTTTCAAGACATAATTCAGTGAATTCGGTGCTCTCAGAGATGCAGCAGACACATGGGAATGCCATCATGCACACAGCTCAGCTCCTTCACCGCACACTTACGCGATAATTTGTGTTTTTCGGGACGAGATAAATTGATAGGAAAGATCTGTCAGGGCTAAGTGTGGTGTTTTGTTGTCTGTATTTAGTATTTAGTCGACTTGCTTGAATCCTGGCAGTGAAATGAAGTGATGAAGCGATGCTAAAGAGTGATGTGGTCCTAATGGAGGCCGGGCAGGGAGGAGTTAACAGCGCACTGCTCCTCTCCTCTCCGCTTGATGACATCAGTATTGTCTCTGCATCCATGAAATTAATTTTTCTAATCTTAGTCAGCAGGAGCGGGGGAATTTGCACACATTAATATGGAACTCGATCTGTACTCGCCCACTGCTGCAGTCTCTCTTCTCCTCTGTCTCCCTCCCCCTCTCCTCCTCTCCCATCTTTTCTCTTTCCACCCTTTCTGTCTATCTTTTCTTTCTTTCTTTCCTGTGTGAAACAGAAGGCCCAAATGCACAGGGTTTCAAGCCTGAAATGTGGAGCTTTGTTCTGGAGGCCGAGGCATCGCCGGGCCCCGCAGTGTAATAGGAACTGGAGAGTGCTCTGCTGCATGCTACAAATAAATAACATAAAAGACAAGGCTGATTGTCCCAGCAGACCAGCCGGCTCTGGCTGCAGCATGTTGATTCTCCAGAGGCAGACGCGGCACAGAGGATAAAGAGGATCCGTTGATAATAATTATCCTTATTTGTTTCTCCTCACAAATACACACAGGCTAAAATGGTTTCATTACACAGGAATTAAAGCTACCATTCTGCACGAGTCCTTTCAAGGAGAAGAGAACATAATCAATACCAAAAAGGCATCTTGGGGCTCATTTTCATACACAATCGGGTTTGATGTGTCTTTATAAGGTGATATCTTCACTTGGCACTCATTTGCCCCATGTGAGGACCAAGTAGTCTTTACACTTAATGGCTAAAAAATACGAATCCTCTTTCTTCTGCATACACTGAAGAGTATCAAATACCCTTTAGAGCTTTGGAGCGCCAATACTCTGTGCCGCCAGTAGTTCACTATAGAGCCTGAACTGGCTCTATAGAAACTATGACCAATTCACCAGGAAAAACTTGTTGTTGAAGACAGCATTAAACCACCAGGTGATATAAGGGATCATAATAGTTCCGTGAATTGCTCTTTTGAGGTTCAAACAATTTCTGAAGTAGCTGTCGCTCAATAAAGCAGCTTGTAGCCCATAAAGAACATATGAAGGAACATCTTTTATTGCATTGTTGGTTGTATAGAGACTGCAGCGTTATTCGGAAAAAAAAGCATTTCTGTGGAAAACCTGCAGCCCTGAAGGCTGTAGAGAAGGAACACTGAGCTCACTGTGCTGTTACTACACCTGCTAAGTGTGCAAGCTTGTCTCTGTTACTTTTTCCACCGTGTGTGTGCGCGGATTGTAAATAACTAAAATTTAGGGCTGATGCAGACAGGTGATGATTTGGTCAGCTAGTGTGAAGGACAAGGGTAACCATAGCCGGAGGGACCCACATGTGTGTGTTAGTGCTGCTCCAGCACGTTCATTCACCATGGGTGATAAATCAGAGGCTTTTTTTCCCAAATAATTCCTTCATTCAAAATGGAATTGGAATAATAACCATTTACCAATATTGTTTTATGTTTGTTTGATCCCAGTGTGTGTCTCACAAACCGCATACCCGAGCCTTTTGTGTCGAGCATTTTGTCTCTTTCTGATTAACAACTTAGCACATTAAAGCGAGAAGGAGTAAAATCATTTTCGCAACATAAAAATATTGTCGATTGAGCTCAGAAAAGCAATTTAGCAGGTTTCACCCCACAGTAATTTCACCCATGTTCTGTTTTAATGGCTTTGTTTTGCAAAAAAAAAAAAAAGAGCTCACGAGAGTCAGAACGCTGGAGAGGAGTTCATAAATTGAATTTTAAATTTAGCAGTTGAATTACTATTGTCTCCCATGCCTCCTCTCCCTCCTCCTCCATTGAATGGCATGCCCAGATGAACAAAAGTGAAAAACACATTTGAAGAAAATAAAAAACAATTTCTGCGTATTCCCTCTAGTTTTTTATCTGCTGTCCCTCCTGGCACAAACACGATTCACTTCGTGTCATATTCATAAGTTTTTTTCCTAAGTACAGTCATTTCTCCAAGGGGAGGGAGAGAGAGAGAGAAAAAATAACGTTTCAATTTGTCAGGAATTGTTGTCGTTTTTGTTTGCCTGGTGGTGTGAGGGAAATGGTGGGCACATCTCTAGGAAAAGGCTGCAGTGGGCTGAAATCTCATTTAGTGGAACTTGTCATGAGAGCAGATTTGAGGCTCCGTTTGGGGAGAATGCTCCATTTTTCTGTGCCTCTGTAGACAGGTGTGGATGATGCCATGTGTGGATGATATACCAGTGTATCAGATGTAATTTGATTATGGCGGTTTTTTATTCAAGAATCCCCTATAAGTGTATGAGGAAGCAGGAGAGAGATGAAAGAGGTGCAGTGAGAGCAGAAAGAGCCACTAGCAGAGTCTTCTGCTAAAATGTGTGTTTAATCGAGTGTCCACTCCTCCACTCCCAAAACTCTGAGGTTGTTTTCTGTGTTCAGTACCTTCCTAAGTGCAGCATTTAATGTTTTTTCGCAAGCATGTGTGTGCACTTGGCAGCCGTGTGAGGGGATTTACTTGTGTTGCACTCAGCATTTTTGGCAAACGGAGGACCTCTTGAGATGGATTGGTGAACTGGATGGAGTTGGGGAGGGGGTGTGTGTCCCATATCACGAGTGGCACAGTGCCCTGGATTTTCAGAAACTCGAGAGCGTCGCCTTTTTACTGCAAATATTGCTTAGTGGACCTGTGTGTGTCTGCGTGTGTGTGTGTGTGTGTATCTGGCTTGCAGTGTGTCGTGGGTGTACAAACATTTGAGCAGGTCATGTGTGCTGCCCTCCACTCCAGCGAAAAACACCATTATGGCTACATTAGAAACATACGACCAGCATCAGTGAGAGCACATCCGAAATAGTGAACACAAATCTCCGCTTTTGATGCTCAGCTGCTTTGACTCTGCATATTGCGCAGCTGAGATGCACTTAAGGTCTAACCCTATTTCAGCTGCGTTCTGAATCAAGTTATTAGCTCGCTCCTGTTGCTGTTCAGTCATGCTCTTCATTGTCGTACTTGAGCAAAGAGAAACAAAGGCAGATTTTCTCTCTGTAAAAGATGCAGTCTGGGGCAAATTTAGCTTCTTGAACTTGAAGTTCATCCGTCATTATTTCAAAAATACAAACGATTGTTTCATTTTTAAACCAGTCTGACTGACAATTCGCTGGCAGTCATTTTGATTTCATTTCATTTTAGAGTTTAGTCGCTAAACCAGAGGTCGTTATTCACTTATTAGTTTTTTCATACTTGAAGGAAGAGAAAATAAAAATCAGTGAGTGGCTACAATTCATGAACAGGCTTACAACTGTGTCTTAACACACACATACCTTCAGCGTAGAGTTAGTCTGAACAGTAAGGCAGGGGTCTGGTTGCGTCAAGCACTTAATTTCCTGCACCGATTTGAATTTTTATGCACCAATTTCTGCCTTTCATGCTGGAAATGTCTTTATTTATGGAAGGGAAAACACAAGGTGACAACTGGAAATGTAATTATTTTGTATTTTTTCTCCTGTAGACCAACTTTTCTCATTTAGTATCATCCCTGCTGAGTCAACACACGTATAGACATAATTTACTCTTTTGTACCTTTTGTTTGTGGCCTGTTTAAACGTGCATGTGGCACCTTGTTATGTCAATGACAGATTAATTTATTTGTATTAATTTCCTGGGCTTGGATGTCTCAGCAAGATTTCTGCTTAATTTCAAAACTTTCTGCACATTCGAATTATATTATATACTGAAGAATAAAGAAGACCCACCCCACTGGAGGCATTGTTGCATCTTTTAGTTTATCGGGTGATACGATTTGTTAATATCAAGTTGGACGTATCCTCAGAAATCTATGCCTATGACACACAAATGTCAAATTTTTTGTACTCTTTCTCAGGATTACGCTCTTGAAATCCCGGCGATGCGAACCTTTGCAGAATAACCCCCCCTTCTCCTCACACATGCTCACATCCACTTCCAAGCTGTGAAATAACTCAAGAGCACTCATCCCTCACTCTCCGGCTTTCTTCCTCCATCTCTCTCTCTCTCTCTCTCTGCCCAAACGCTCATTTTTTTCTCGTGTCTCTCTCTCCCCTCCTCCTCCCCCCCACCCCGTGAAACAGTCCAAACTACTCCACGCACATGCCTCAGTAGACGAAACCACTTTAAAGTTCGAGCGCCGTAACTGTCTGCACGTAACCTGCTGAATAAAGTGCTCCCATCCCCTGACATGTCTTCTTGATATTAGCCTGGCAATATGAGGCAGCGGCAATTTCTCCTCCACACTAGACGAGGTGATATTGAGTTGGGGAGAAGGGAGGGAACTGAGGAGGGAGCTGGTGCTGGGGGTGGTGGTGATGGAGGAGCACGAGGGGGGCAGTTAGTTGGAGATGAGAGAGGAGAAGGGAAAGTGTGTGTGTGTGTGTGTGTGTGTGTGTGTGTGTAAGAAACAGTAGGAACAAAATGTCATAAATCACTCATGATCCTACACGGCGGAGACAAAAGGGAGAAGGCATGAGAGGAGAGAGGGAAGATAGAAGAACTCCACATTATCTGCCCGGCAGACAGACAAACACGCCGCTACGGGTGACGGATTAGCATTAGCTTGACGCACTGTACCGGAATTTTCCAATGGCTCACTGAGACCCCAAACAACCCTTAAAATGGCTCTGAAATACTTACAATGGAATAAATTGCCCTTGACACATTCTCTTTCTTCCCTTTGATTTTTTTTTCCCCGTGTTCATATAGGAAGCCAGTTCCCAAGGTGTGGCTTTCAGGGGAGCAGGTACTTTTGACTGCTTGGCTGCCCCCTCAGTTCCCTCATGGGATTCAAACCCGCGGCCTTAAAATGCCTCGTCACAATTGTAATGCAAAGTCTGGATCCCTGCCATGCTCTCAACCTTAACCCCCCCCCCCCTTTTTTTTTTTAGAAAAAATATAAGAACATAAGCTTAAATGAGCTAACTATTTCCATAATAGAATAGCGGTCGTGACTCCTGCCAGGGAGAAGGGGAAGCGCTGCACGGTGATTATTGGCACCGCTGGGTTGTGGTTGTGGGAACAAGGCCACGGAGGGTTTTTATTGCCATTGCTTCCCATCGCTTTAAACAACATTTACAACACTTTTAAACCCCTTTCAGACATTAAAACAAAGATACGGGCTTTAGGTTTTAATTAAATCATTTTACTTTGGCCCTCCTCCAGCAAAGTTTACTCTCGATAGCTGCGCAATAAACATCTTTGCTTACTTAATTCCATTTGTTGTTCATTTATGATGTGCAGACATTAATTTAAAGCTTCCACTCGTTGTGCAATTACAGAATAAATCAGTGGTGACTGTGGTTTGGAGTGTGTGCACTAAGTGGACTTCAGTTAGGGGTTCCAACTTGGCAGATGGCGCATGAATTCATTCGAATGCCTCTCAGCCAAGCACAATGCGCAGTCATGAATGAATGTGAAATATTAGCGAATAGGAGAGAAATGCTGAAGATGCATTCTTGTTTTTCCCCCACCTCCACAGGTGTCCTCCATGGACTTCATGGCGATGAAGCGCTCGCAGCTGTATGGGATGGCCAGCAACCCCTACTCCACCCCTCAGCAGCCAGGCAGCGGACCTTACCCCCCCAGCCAGCCATACACGTCGCCTCCTCCTCATCGTTATCCAATGAGCATGCAGGGGAGGGGCCAAATGGGAATGGGCGGGATGCAGTATCCCCAACAGCAGGTATGTCAACACACACACACACAAAAAACGCTGTGCCTCGTGAATGAGTCAGCCCCCTCTGCTGTGCCGTTCCAGATATTATAGCTGGTATTCTGAGCGATATTGCGGTGGGACATTTGCTTC
Organism: Dascyllus trimaculatus; assembly: GCA_024666655.1. Taxonomy (NCBI): domain Eukaryota; kingdom Metazoa; phylum Chordata; class Actinopteri; family Pomacentridae; genus Dascyllus; species Dascyllus trimaculatus. Next base: position 10,948,962 of record CM045462.1, read on the forward strand.
TCGTCATGAACATTCTCCAGCGATTTTTTTCCCCCCCCAAGGGCTTGGCATGTTCAATTTGAGACGCAGCCTAAAATACCAGGAAGCACATCTCACACCCTGGCATGTGGTGGTGTCACTCCTGTTCATCACTCAGTTCCCGTCAGACTCCCACTGGAGCGAGATGGGTTTGATGCTGCGTGTGCGTGTGTGTGTGTGTGGTATGCCTGGAATGTGTGCAAGCATGCTGATTCTTTATGCTTGTTTGATGGTGCTTTTATGCACTTGATTATAGATTTCTATATACTTCTGTGTGTGTGTGTGCTTGTTTGATTTGTGCCTGCGTGGAATGCTCTCTGTGTAGTAAACATAGACGCAGCACAGTCGGCCCACGTCACAGTCTCTCTGTGCAGCACAATAGGTCTGTGTTGGAGACAATAGTGCTTCTGTCTGCTTTATTGAGTCTTAAGTAAATCCCATTTGGACTGGAAGGGTTTGTGTGAGTGTGTGTGTGAGGGGAGCGATGCAGAGAAAGTATGCATGTGTATTAATCTGTGTCTGCTTTATGTTTGTGTTTGTGTGGATGATACATGTGTCCCACATTTCTGGCAGAAAGTGAACTTCTTGTGTGTGTGTGTGTGTGTGTGTGTGGAGGACAATTTAGTTTCATCAGTGCAGTTTGTTGTGAAACGGCGGTACAGAGCGCCACGGTGAGAGAGGAGAGGAGAGGCGGGAGCACAGTGTTCCCTACTGTCGCTGGCTGCTATATTTAGTCAGCCTGGTCTGGACTTGGAACACCTCTCACTGGGGCAAGTCAGCTTCCACACATAGCAAAGACCACAAAAAGAGAGAGAGAGAGAAGAAGGAGGGGAACGCATGTGGACTGACAGACAGACAGACTTCCTGTGTTGTCTAAAAATATTGTACAAATGTGTGCACATGTAGCAGCAAAAGATGCTCTGACACACGACGTTCTTTCCCATTGTGCAGTGAAAATGCGCATTTTTCTAAAGAAAACATGGTGCAGATGGAGAAGACCTTAACAAATGTGCACGCTGAGAAGTCGGTTTATTCATTATGGCGGACTCAGATTGTGAGGGTATATCGGAGCTTTCTAAAGTCTGACAAAATAAAGTATCTCGGTTGGGTTTACACAAAAATTACAGATAAGCCCCTTTTTTTTTTTTCGAGCTCAACCCTCTGAACCCCAAAACGCGCTGGCAGGTTGAAAGACAAGTTATCTTGAAAGAATTGCCAAAATAACACCATTTATCAGAGCCAGAAACTGTAAAAGCAGAATAAATTGTCGGATTTTCAACTTTGTGATGGTCATTGAGCTAATCACATGCGACGTGCGGTTCAGTTGGAGAAAATAAACCGGATCCGAGCTCAAAATTGTGATCCTTCAAAATAGTTTCACCTGTTTGAAAATTCACCAAAAATAAACTGTGTCCTCAAACCAGATTCTGTAAAAGCAAATAAATTCTGTACTCCTCGGTGCAACTGTGAAGCCATTAGGGACTCAGCTGCAACTGACAGTCACGTGACAAAAATTCGGGAACTTTTCAGCTGAACTGCAGGCAGTGTTTACATACAGTATAGAAACAAATTAAAAATGTAAGTAGGAAAATATCCATAGCATGTATAGTTATTATTTTTGCATTATTGGCAACACCCGAGGGAACTTGGAAAACATTTTGTAAAAGTTTATTAAAGTTTTTTTTCAATTTTTGTATAATAAATTTAAAAAATCAACTTTCATTTTTTCCATTTTATACTGAACAAAAGACATTTTTGAGTTTTCTGCATTTATCGTTATTATTATTATTATTATTATTATTATTATTATTATTATTACTTATTTCTTATTGTTATACTATATTGCAGTAAAATTGAGCCCACAGTCAGTATGTGACACTGAGCAAATGTGACAGGAGCAAAAAATGCCCAGACACTTCCTGAGGTTCATAGGATTCATCTGTGCTATGCCCTAAATTGGCCTTATGTTGCATCAGTTTTGATGATTTTTAAAAACTGTGTCTTTTGAAGATCCTTGTGTGCTGTAAGACATATACTGTGTTCTGTGCTCCTAACAGGGAGACCTCATCTCTGACATAATTACTGCAGGTCTAAAGCTCCTCTGACGCATTTTGATGATGTCAACACACTCCTAAAATGAGCCTTACTGAGCTCAATCAGAGGTTCTGCAGTCTGAAATACACACAATTGGGAGCGAGTGGGGGTGTATATGTGAGGACACGCTGTGCGTGGAGAGTAATACCAATGCATAATGACGTACAGTCAGTCACACACACAAAAATACATCCCTGGTACTGTTTTGTGATGAAATCCTCTGGCGTATTACATAGGGGAGGCTGTGGTTGGAGTAGCAATCACTGCCTAGCGTTATGGAATGTAATTAGTTCAAATAGAATTAGTTGTTCACTCTGGCTATAGCCATGGGAACTGCGCTTCTAAAGTTTCTAATTATCTGGCTGTGGCTTTAAAAGCAGCACCACCGCATTGCCTATCTGCAGCCGGTGAAATCTAGCTCACAGTAATGAGTTCGGAGGAGGAGGTTTAATTCCACGCTCTCAGATGAGCGTAATGAGCCTCACCTACAGAAAAGCGGTCAGGGGTCTAATCAGGGAGGAGCGGGGAGGGCTAAAAAATGAATGCTCCAGATGTGTACTGCAAAATATACAGCGTATCAGTTCTTAGAGTGACTGTTAATTACATATCAAAAGATGCACCGAACGCAGTTACGACGGACATGATTGCATCTGTGTCTGAAGAAGGAGGAATCCGTCACCCCACCCTCTTTCTTAACCCCAGATGTTGCAAAACTATCCCAGTATCAGCTGCTCCGAACAATCCAGACTGCAGCTGCATCGGCAAGGGGGATTGTGGGTGATGTAAGACGCGGCACACACAATCCCCATAATGCATCGCACTTTAGGGCTGAGACCTCCGCTTGTCACAGCCAAACATGCTGGGAGGTTGCCAGGCAACGTGACGTCAACAAAGATATGTGTGTACATCCACCTCTGTGATTTCCCCAGGAATGAGCGACTGTATGTATGTGTGTGTGTGCGTGTCTATATATGAGTGTGTGCGAAAGTGTAGGGGTTTCAACAGTGGAAGAAAAGGTCTCCTTTCATTACTATGATTAAATCCCACTAAAATTAAGCATCAGTCATTTTAAATGAGAACTCCAGTATATTTCATTCACTGAAATTATTGGATGTGTGCAGTGGCTCACCTTTGTCCTTCACATAAGTCTCACATATTTGACTGTAGTGTCAAAACTGACACACTTACAATCATGTGATTGTACCTGATTAGAGCAGCACTCCAATTATTTCATGTATTTAACTTCGGGAGTGAAGAGGAAGATCGCCCAAATTAGAGAGACACTTATTTTGTCTCTTACACAGTCCTATTTAGCATCATATGATTGTCTTTTTTACTTTTTAATCAGGATTTCAAATGTCTGATATTTCTGCCGCCACCATAGCACAATGTTGGTGACTGGCATTTTTACCTCTGGTGCTCACAGTGTTGAGATACATGATATGTTCTGGTCAAATCTGGCCTGGTAACTCTCATTTATCGTCTCATTTATGTCACCTCTCCTCTACTCCTCTCTATTAACAGCATACAATTCCCCCAAATTATATAAAATACATTAAAAGTACACTATTTGTATTTTAACTACTTTTTATTGAAAAACAGTCCCTATTAATATTGATGACAACAGAGTCTATGAATTAGAGGAAATATGCAAGATGTCATATATCTCAAAACCTGGATGAATAAAACCAAATGTTTGCATGGTTAGATTCCACTAGTGGTAAGTGAGAAAATATATTTTTTATTACTACTACTACTACTAGTACTACTACTACTAGTAGTAGTAGTAGTAGAAGTAATAATTTGAATGGACAAGACTGTAACATTGTATTTTACAGTAAATACTACACAATAAATATTATATATTACTTGGTGTATACCCATAGATCATGCCAGTGCAGCTAATTTCTTCTCATTTATTTGTTTGCACCTTAACATATATAGATGCAATATAAAAGATGTATTATCTGCATAGTGGCATAAACACACTTACACCTACACGCTGCCTAGACACATACACATAGAAAAAAAAGCTTGTGCAGGAGAGGTGAGAAGCTGAGAGCGGCTTACAAAGACTTCTCTCATAATTCATATAAACACATTGACTGAACTATTATCTCAATCTGGATGTTCACAGGAGAAAGGCTCTTGGTGTTCATGTAAATGTACTCACTGTGTGCATCACCCAGAGGCTCTGGCTGACCCTTGAATCCAGGTTGAGTCACTGTTTCTGGGGGGACCTTGTTTACCTGTTCGGCTACCTTCAGTCTCTTCTAGACGTGCCTGCACAGACAGTACATATATATATATATACACATGCAATCACGCATACGCACTGACACATTCTGAATACTGCAATTCGCTGCTAATTAAGCACTCCGCTCATGGCCTCTTTTACTTAATCCAGCTATAGGAGGCAAGTGCAGACGCCAGCCTCACTGTTGATCTCAGAAAGGGAAAAAAACCCTCCTCTCCTACCCTACCAGCCTCCAGCAAATAAGCCCAGAACTTGCATTAGGTGTAGTTAGCGTCATGCTGCGTCTGCATGCATGTTTGTGAGAGACAGTTTGAGTGTGTCAGAGAGGCTGAGAGACGGAGTGTGCATGTGGAGGAGAGTGTGCATGTGTGGAGTGATGGGAGCCAGAACAAATACATCAGGAGAAGGAGGGGAAAAAAATAAAAAGAAGAGGAGGAAGTAGGAAAAGGAGGCGGGTGTCTTTAGGGATGACAGGCCACACGAGAAAAGCGTCTGTTTGGGAAGTGGAATGAAGTTGGAAAAAAGAAAAAAGAGAAAAAACAGTGCCGCCAATTCTGAGCGTAATTTCCTGTGATGTCAAAGTTGGCAGATGGAGAGGAAAAGGAATTTGAAGGAAACATTAGTGTTTGATGTGAAAAGAGGGGAGGGGTGATGGAGCGGGAGAAAGAGCAGAAGAAAAAAGATATCCTGGGAAATGAAAGAGAGAGAGAAGGAGAAGAAAGGAGGAGTGTGTGTGTATGTGTGTGTGTGGATGGGGGTGAATGTGTCAACGAGTCAGGCAGAAACCATTACCAGCGTTGGCTGTTTGTTCCTTACGCACTGAGCCAACTTAATAGAAGCCAAGCATTTAAAGTCAAGTGGAAATGTGGCTGACCCGCCACCTGTTCGGCGAACACAAACCACAACAACCCTCCACAAAACCATCCGTCCTTCATGGCTTTGTATTGCTTTTATCAAGCCCCCACTCTCTTTTTCAAAGATTATTTTTCTGGCGCCACCTTCGTTCGGTAATCACAGGGGAAAGGAGCTGAAAAATAATGCATCTGTATTCTTTAAAAAGCATGTCTGTATTCCTTTCAGCTGGGCAACAGCTGTGTACATTCCGAAACAATAAGAAACATCCAGAGATGCCTCCTCTCTGTTTTCATCCTCTTCATGTGTCACATTTATGCAACACAACATGCTTTGCAGTGGTTTTTTGAAACAGCTGAAACCACAGAGCTAAAAACAATGTGAAGCAATCGTCAAGTCTGCATTCTATTCAGTTCTATAAATAGCTGTAGACATTTATTTAAGCTTTTTATTCAACGTAAATGGTTCAGCAGCACCAGTAATTAAATGCCCTTTTCTCGTATTGTAATAGAAAATACTCAGGGCTGCCCCGGACCAGAGATGTTCCTCGTCGACTGGTAGTCATTAATCACACCATTAGTCGACTAGTTGTTGCAGAGAATGTTATCATTGTTAACGCTGTGCTACATTACAGAGAAATGCAAAACTGCAGCTAATAATGAGCTTTTAATACATAAATAATACAAGCACATGCACAAAGCGAGCTGGAGAAAACTGCAAAAGCAGTAGGTGAATGGAGAGGAAAAAGGCGTGCTGCACTGCAAGAACAATGAAGTTGAAGTATTTACAATACTGGGTGCTCTACAAGGATAGAGCAGTAGTCAGTAAAGATAAAAAAAATAATGGATGTCTTGCTTTTTATTAATGGAAGTCCTTAGTATTGGTCAGCAGTCCAAAGAGTATCTGATGTACTATAAATCCTTTATTATATAGGATCTATCCTTTATATACTGTATCCTTTATTGCATGTCTTTCATTAATACATGGATAAACCAGTGTGCTTCCTCTCACAGAGTCTTCATCAGGGTGTTCTAGGTAGGTAGCTAGGTTAATGACTCTGAATGTGTTGGAAAATCCCACAAGGAGGCTGAACATCTTGTTAATAAGCCTAATCATATGGTGCGCCAACAAGGCGCAGCCGGGGAGCACCTCGTCCTCACTAAGTTATCGCAGAAACTATGGGACCCTTAAAGCTGCAGTCTGTCGCTGGCTCACACTGTCAAAAAAGAAACTTTGCTGCTATACCAGTGGTCTGGTGGACCATCATAAACATCCATAAAGTTTTTACCAGCCCTGTCTGCCCTCTGAGGTTGTGCATGGGAGCACGTTGCCTGTGTGCTCTGAGACTGTCACCTTCCTGCGGTGGTATTTTACCCCTGAAATGATCCCACACTTTGAATTTCCTGCCCGACATGTAATTACTAGCCAGTAACCGCAGGGACCAGCCATGTAAAGGATCACATCTGTCCGTGACCGACTGAGTGACTTAGTGTTTTCATTGTCTGTGTTGTTTTTTTGTTTGTTTTCCAACCAACCAACCAACCAATAAAAACTTGGTCGACGAGGACCACCCACATTGATTAACGTTTAGTCGACTATTAAGGAGCAGCCCTACTGCATGCATGTCCACATGCTGTAGTAAGAAGAGCACAAGTGTAACTACTAAAATGAAAGATGGCTGAATTCCATTTAGCTGCTTCATTTTCAGGGTCACAGTATTGTCACGCTGCACTGATGGACTGGAATACTGGAGAAATCCTTGTGTCGGTAATAACGCATGTGTGTTTCCTGCTGTAACAAAGGTCTATCACTGAGATAAACCTCTAATAGAATATTGCAAACAATCTATTAGGCAAAAAAAAATTGCTAGCCGAATGCATTCATCGCTACACGTCCCTCTGTTTTAGTCTTTTTGATTGTTAACATCTTAAACTGCAGGAATAACTAAAGAATGTAAGCTCTCAGGTCCTGGCGGGCCTCTTAATTAGCCCTTTATTAAAAGCAGATATGCTGAAAGGTCAGTCCGTTTAACCTAAATACACACAGACAGCACAGGCATCAATTGTGTTGCAAATATTCTCTATTTTCTCCACAGGTGCCTCATTAGAGTGATGGAGATCTGGGCCAATGTGAAGTGAGGGTATAACTATCATTATAATCGTTGGATAAGGGGTTTCCATTTAAACACCGTGTTGTCTCCTAATAGTGTGCTTTACTTCTGTTTCTCCTTTCAATATGCTGACAACAGGAATAAAGGCAAAGCAGACGAAGAGAGAGGGTGCAAGGACAGAGGGGAAGAGAGCGATTGAGGGAGGGTCTACTGTAGCATTCATGAACAAGAGCAGTGGAATAATTGAACCCATTTTTGACCTTTGACTCTCTGTGTTTCGCTTTACTATGAAGTTACACCGTATGAACCTGCTTTTTAGCCATAAGTTGCTGCTCATGATCCACAGAATGGAAACACAAGTGTCTTTTTTGAAATGGCATAGTAGAAAAAGCACAGGTTTTACTGTTAACAATGATGAAGCTGAATGGAATTTATCCGTTTTATTTTTTTCTTTGTGTATGTGTATATGCGTATTTTTCATCACTAACAAGAATCAGCACTTGAGCAAGTTTGTGGTATTTTCAGATAATGAAAAGATGTTGGGTTCCACTTATGTTGCAAATATTGATTTAGACTAGCCTTTACGTTTAAAATTTACCAGTGAGAAACACACAAAATGCTGACAAATAAAACTCAATTAGGGAATATATCTTTTATTAACAGAAAGGCTAGATTTTAGGTTTCCATTAGAACAAAAAGCTGTAAAAATCCTTGTCCTGTCCAAACATCATCTTGTGTGCTATCGACTTTAAGGAGTTAGATGGGTAATTTACAACATCGACTGAGCTTGGGCAGGGGGGTTCCTCACCAATGAGGAGAGTGAGGGCCACTTGGAAGCACTTAGGGGCCCCGGGTGCCGGGGTTGTCTCTGGGGTTAATGCAGCCAGCGCTGCTGCCTCTGACGGATGGTTGGGAAGCCCCAATAAATCAGCCCCTCTGCCAGGAAAGATGGAGGCAGAGGAGGGGTGGGGATACAAAGGGGACCACTCCAACCTCATCACGCCCCTCCCTTCCTGAAAGGCTCTTGAAACACCGCTGGCTTTGCTGTTCAAAGTACATATCTCGACCACACTGATGCACAATTTCTTTCTTCTGCCTCCTCCACAACTCCAGACCTGCACTCCAATCCAACCCATGGGACCCTGAGCATTTTCACCTCGCAATTAAAAAAGACATTAGGAAAGAGGGAGAAGGGAAGGAAGGGGTGGGGAAGAAGGGTTGGAGAGGTAAAAAAGAGAAGAGAGAGCAGGATTGAAAGAAAGGAGGACAATGATATGGAAAGGCTGATTAATTAAAGGTTCCTCTCTGGCTACAGAATAGATGAAGTTTCAGGATCAATTAATTAGCGAGCTAGCCTACGCACGTCAATGGCTCTAATAGCCTGCTCTCATTTGTAACTTTTATTACCCCACTGCTGTGGAGTGGCTCTCAGCCAATCAAATGCCATGTGGAGCCCATGCTACGTGGCCATTAACTGGAAAAGGGGGGAGAAAACCCCTCCCCATTCTCAGGCCAGTTGAAGTGATGCTATCAATTACATCAATGTAAAGTGTACCATATAACAACAAAAGGTAATGTATGTATATATGACCCTCTGAATGTGAGCCATTAGTTCTATTACAGAGCCAGCTGTCAGTTGTTTCTTGCTGTTTATTGCATTAGTTGTGCGGGCTGCAAACTCCATCATTCCTCCTCTAGGAAGGTGAAGTAATGTTGGGATTTAATATAATTTAGTGTCGGATACAGACAGGCGCTGTAGAACGTCACAAACGGCGTGCTTTTTGAAAGATCCACGCTCAGCGCTCCATGTCTGCGCTCTATATGCGCCTATTGATAAGATAAAAGAGCGGGGAGATGAAAGTGGAGCGAAACGGAGGGAGCGAGGAAGAGAGGGGAAAAGAAAGGGATGCTTTACGTCTTTGCCGAGTTACAAGGGGATTAGTGGCTGCTCTAATTGGCTCACCGAGAATTCATCTCAGTTTTCATCCAGATTAGAGATAGATTCTTGCGCGGGTCAAGTCTGCTCTGGCTTCTCAGTTTCTTCGTTTGTACCATCGAACAGAGAAGTGAGGAAATGTGACATGCCGTCAACATTTGAAAGTGGATCTGAAAAGGCATAGATTGGCATGATCAAGGTGTTACCTAGATTCAGCTGCTGAGGATCGCTCACATCCATCCAGCTGGTGTTAGACTGGAGGAAAGAAGACAAAGAATAGGGCCTATTTATATAAAGTCAAAGATCGTTGACTAACTAAATATAAGATGACCCAAATGTTAAGATGACCCCTTCGCCTTTAACAACAACTGAGCTATTTACAGGAAAATAAATAGAAAGTCTTATTAAATAACACTTTCAACATTATTATTCCATCCCAGGAGAATCATCATTAACCGGTGGATTCAGTATCAAATCACTTCAGCGAGATGATGAGTTAGTGAGGGCACGATTCCATTTTTTTGTCGGCGTCTGAAGTGCTGATCCCTGCAAAAGTGTCTCGGAGAGCATCTGCCTACTTGCCCTTCACCTTTTGACCCTGTCATCATCGCATCGCCAACACCTGATTCATCTGTTACACACAGAAGGAGCTCGACAATCCATCGTGTCACTGTCATTTAACAAGGCGGCGCCTCTACATGTCAGCATCCGAGAAAGACAGCCTCGCAGCAGGGGATGTAAAATACGAGTATAATCTCCTGAGCTCATGGTGACCGCTAATGGTGAAAAAGCGTATTTCAACTAGGAGCCAGCCCCTCCCCTCCACCCCTCCCTCTCCCTGCTCAGATGTAATTGACATGACTCCTACACAAGTTCAAGCCTGTCATCACAGCGAGCGGTGAAAAATGAGCCGAGCCGCCGCGCGCCGAAATGATTGATCTGAAAGACGTTTTAGGGCTATTTTGTGCTCAGTTGTGATGTTTACATGTGTCACGAGTCTTCTAATTTAATGATGATTATTTTCTATCTGTCAAGAGCGAATACAGTTCGAGTCAGACTTGGTCTTCGCTGCGTCTTCGTGCTCTAAATTTCCAGGACAAACACAGAGAAATTCTGTGTTAAGACATTCCAGGTGATCCACAATCTCTTTACCAGTTTCTCACACATGCGTTGGGAAAACTGCCTGCAACTTCTTTCCTATCAACAGCTGCACTCTTTTCACTTCTCACACACCCCTCCCCCCCTGCCCCCCAGCTCCCTTATTCAGATCCATTTTTGACCCCCCAATGAATCGCATTAGCTTTTTTCTCGCTGCCTCTTTCTCAATTTCCCCTCTCTCTTCTGTCTTTCTTGGCCTCAGATTGGGGTCAGGAGTTTAGTAGGGGAAAAACATTTGGAGCCGGTGGCACAGGGCCCAGAGCCTCTCACACAGAAAAAAAAAAAGAAAAAAAAATTGCTGTTCACACAGACATTACAGAGAGCATTAACCTGCCCTGCTCTGCCTCTCCAAATGTCTCCATTATGGCTCTGCCTGGAACAACAGAGCCACTGCTAGTCACAGTCAGCCAGCAATAAAACGCCTGCAACGAGCGGCCCCTTTGTTTTTTTTCTCCCCATCAATTGATGTTAGCAGCAACAGAGAATTAGAGAGAGAGAAAAATAAAGAAAGACAGACAGGGGCCAGAGAGCAACGCTTGGCTGTCTTCAGAAAGGGATCCAAGATGAAAATATATAAAAAGAAAAAAAAAACCCACGGCTGTGTGCCTATCAGTCGATGGCTACACTATCTGCTCGCTTTTACCCGCCGTCAGTGCGATTTGATGTTATCAACAGGTCAATAAGTCACAATCGTTGAATAGACAGGCTTGTGTTTTCATTTGGGAATAAAAAACCTGTGGTATATGAAGTGCACCAGAAAAAAAAAATCACAGCAAATTCATGTGCAACCCAGTTTGTTTTGTCATCACCTGAATGTGTGTTTCTATGTTTTGAATGTAGTTTTTGGCTTGATGCGTCCCTGGACGATTTGGTGGCTCGTCCTGTCCCTCACTCTTCCTCTCACTCCTCCAAGGGCAGCTCATTCCGTAGATGTCAAGGGCCTCTCCATGTGTGAGGAGGGGGAGGGATGAGAGAGGAAAGAGAGATCACAGAGAGGTATGGAGAGACACAGCGCGCCGTCACCTTGGGGGGAGAGATACGGGAGCGATGACGAGGACGGTGATGCATCCCCTCTCCTCTTCCTTATGTTTAATCATGAGCCTGTTGATGCTGATCCTTCCATCCGACGCTTCGCATTTCATTAAAGGACTCACCTTCGTCTGCGGCTCACCAGTGCATGTGGTATTGGCTATGAGCGGCTGATCTTATCAGCGGCACAAAGCTGAAGAAGCTGCTTGATTTGTTTTGGTCCACAGTGTGATGATAACCTCTTGTCGGCTCAGCTCGGATGTGAAAGAACCAGTGTGTTTCTTTAGATGTCAACTTTCTATGTTACAGAAACGAGAGAGTTGATGCTCACATTACCAGTGACAGCAGCACGAACGCCATGTGTTATTAGACTGTTATTGTCATTGATGCAGCTGTGTTGCTGCAAAGTGTGTTCTGCGTTTATAGCTACGATCTTATGGTCTTCATTCAACTCATTTTATTAGAGACCAAGGTTTTGGTCATGGATCATCATCATCATCAGGCATCACATTGGCGTCACGAAATAAAAGCATCTTCAACTGGAGAAACAGGCTGCAGCAACCGATCACAAGCCAAATCTCAAGCATCTGTAACAATTACCACGCCAAAAACAACTTTAAGATGAGCAAAGGATGCGTGTCAAGATCGAGAGAATAAAAAGTAGAAAAACCTTCTGAAAAAATGCTTTATTTTCTGCAGGAATTCTTTACTTTTTATGATTCATTGACAGAATAGAGAAAAATAGCCTTGGTATTGTCTGATTTCTATACATCATTCAGTTGATTCAGTGAGTTTAAAGTATTTCATCAGGAGCAGCTTATAAGAAAATATGTCAAATATAGAAAACATTGTATAAAAAAAAATCTCATCCTTTAAATTAAATTCTATCTGTATTCATTTTTTTGTAACACTGAATTACACAGACACATTGGTTTTGAACTTCTTTCTCAATGTCGGAGCTATTTCAAGAGGTTTTTCTTCCTTTTTTTCCAGACAGAATTTTCAGGGTTAGAGGTGAGAGAAGATCAAGCCACGCAGGTCAGCTGAAAAAATGTTACACCTGGGTAATTTAAATGCTTCCACCACTTATGGCAAATACGCTTTAGAAAAACAGATGAGCCAACTGCCACAGTTGTCAGAGTTATTTTGATACCGGTACACTTTTTCATTCTTTGACTGACAGATCTGTCAACACTGCCATTTCTCTCCTACCGTTTCCCTGCTGTGCTGCCTCGCTGAAATTTCCTTTGATTATCCGCCGTTAAGTTAGCTTTTTGGATTCACCGAGCTGCTGGAGAACGTAAATGTGAAAAAATCCGGTCTCGCTCTGCACTTTGTTTACAAATGTAATCATTTTAATGTAGCCCGCTTTTGCATATCCGCATTCCGTCCTGCAGTGATACCACCATGAACCCATGCGGCTGTAATGCCATTGTTAAAGAGCAGCTCTCTGTCAGAAGGTACATCAGTAAGCCCACGGTTATATTTAAACATCTTACAGAAGTAATTTGGAGCGTTGTGGCATCTCAGCGTGGCCAGAGGTCTGCTGGAGAAGACTTATTCGACATTTAAAGAAATTACAGAGGAAAAATGTCTCCCTTCAGGACAAACACACCTAACTTGCTACAACAAGTTCTTGATGAATATCTGTTATGAATACGTCAAAGCACGGATCTAAAAGTGAGATGAGTTTAGCTCGGTTGCTTTCTGTGTGGAGTCTGCATGTTCTCCCTGTGCCTGCATTTCTTTCTCTAATCCTATGCATGGCAGGTTAACTGGTGATTCTTAATCGGTTTGATGTGAGAATGCTTGGTGGGCCGTCTCTTTGTTTTTGCCTATGATGAACTGGTGACCTGTGCAGGCTGTAAACCGCCTGAGAACTCCAGCTCCCTGCAACCGTCTGCCTGATTTAGACCTGTATAGCTTATATATGAATATTTAGCTTGGCGCCAAGTTGCTTAATGAAACATAGATGGTATTGCATATGAAATACTATTTTGCGTGCTTTTAGTGTGATTAATGCTAATGTTAGCAAGCAGATGTATGATGTTATACCATCCATGCTGATATATGGTGTTACAGCATTTATAGATAGATCATGGGTGTTAAGCTATGGGTCAAAGAGTCACATGAATGCAGTTTTTCAGTCCAGCCAAAGAGTAGAAAGACCTGTGTCCTTGTATTTAGCATACTAGTTCGAAGAGGTTTACCGTAACAATGAAAAGGTGACAAAATTAAATAGAAAGAAGTCAGTATTTATACAAAATCATCTTTGATTTCTGAGCGCGATGTTGGAAAGGAAGTTGAGGAGTTATTCATTCCAGAAACAAAATGACACATAGGGAGGGTGTTGATGACAACTCAGACAAAAAAAGGGCATAAGTATTTTTTTTTACCAGTAAATAAATGCTTTGAAATGTGACAACAGTATTCTTGTTAAGCTAAACAAAACAACTATACACTATACACACACTATAATTTAAGGTTATTGCTGTAGACAACCACTATAACTGTGAAACACGTGTTACTATACTGTGTACATTTTTTTTTACTATTAGTATGCAGTACAGACATGGCAGTCGATAAAATCAAATGGTGTAATGACACTTCTTTTGACACCACTTTAATAAAATATTTGATGTGTCACAAATTCACACAGCATACTCAGCACAGTGTAGAAACTACATACTGATCTATGTATATTTATGTTTTGCAGTGACATATTAGCAAAACAAATGTGTGTATTTCATATATATGTTATATATTTGTGAAATATATTATACATATTGACATTTTGAATCTTTTGTTGTATTAATCCCATACTTTAAAAAAATAATCTTTCTTGTCCTCCCAGCTTAGAAATAGTAACAAATTATTTACATTCACCTGTTGTTCATGGCAGCATTCAGAACAGTGGGATACATGTCTGTCTCATCCTCCCCTTTACATGTTTTTCTCTTTTGTGACAATGAAAACACTTGTTGTCCTTCTTTTGTGATGTTACATTATCCCTCTCCCTCCTCTAAAGCTCATTTTCCTCCCTCTCCCTCTCTTTTACACTCGTCTGCGTCGCCCTTTTCTCTCCATATATCTCTGTCTGTGCATCTCTGCATCACCATCTTTATCTGTCTCTCTCTGTCTTTATCACGTGAAACATCACTTTATCTATCCCTTTAAGTATCTCAGTGTGTAACACCCATCCTCTCTATCTTCCTTCTGACTATCTCTGCATCTCAGTCTCTCTAAACATCTTCCTTTGCCACTGTCTCTGTACCGCTTCATGTGTGTGCCTCTTTTTTATGTTGTTTTTCGTCTTTGTCTGCTCGTCTGACTTCCTATTTTTTGTGAGCATTTCTATATTTTTTTATTTTAAAGCAGGCACTTATGCGGTGACCAAGTCGCGTGGTAGCATGTGAATACTAATGCGGATGCATTGCTGTCATGCCTGTCAGTGTGTGCACGTGAGTGTGTGTTTAGGGGTCGGGGTGGTGGCGCTGCTTAGCGCTCTGGTTGGTTGAGCCCATCTGTCACTCAAAACGGGCAACCTGTGGTCCCGGTCACCATCTAGCCGCATCAGTGCTGTGACAGAATTATGAAAATTCCTGTCTATTGCTCATTGGCCCAGTTGATTTACCAGCAGTGCCTCGTTCCATGGAAGGTTTTTAAACGGCTGATTTAAAGCGCGCACATTCACACACACCTCCGCCTTGAATGAGGCCTCGCATGGCTATTTATTCCCACCACTTGCCGAACAGGAAGATATTGTCTGCCTTTTCATACAGACTCTTGTTTTGATAGATTTTTGATTGAGTTATTCTCAGTGTGTTGGTGTTCGTGTTTGTGTCTTTGTATCTTAATATGCCGCCAAGGCTTTTGTTTTCATCACACTGTTTCTGCAGTTTATGGTGAATTATTTGCTTCACAGGACGTCTATTCTGCGTCATTTCTCCCTACAGCACTTCACATCTGTTGTCATTTCATTACAGACATTTATTTGACACTGTGTGCCTGCCAAGACACTCTGGATAAATCACACTGTTATTTTGTCTGCTTCCACACACCTGAGTGGAAGGAAAAGGCAGAAAATGGTCTTATTTTCTACTTCCAGCAGTTATTTTTATTGGTGTAACCAGCAGCACAGCAAGTCTGTTTATCACTAAGCATATTCCCAGTCAAAGAGAATCAGGTTTCAGTGAGCTGGTGTGTACTCAGCAGGTACAGTACATTCATACAGTCGGCCCCAGCGATCAAACAGAAGCTGCATTTGAATGACTCTTTCTTCCCTTCCAAAGCCACAGTGACAGGTTGCTACTTGTTAGACCTCCAGTCTGCCCGCGGTCTCTGCGCTTATTTGACTGACTGACTGGCGGTATTTCTGCCTCTTCTGTCTTTTCTGCTCACTTACCTGATTGCCTGTCTACCTGCCGGCGTATTTGTCAGTGTCTCTTCTCCAAACAGATGCTCTTCAAACATTTCCGTCAACAGTTTATCTGCAGAAATGAATTAGCCGCTGCGCCCTGAAAAGTTGCCGAATGTGTTCATTGAGGAGGAGAAGAGTACAAACCGCAGTTCAGGGCTGCACCTTTTGACCGTGATAACAACAGCAACTGCTCCGCTTTACACAATGTAGCCTTTAGCACACTGGCGTATAAACAGACAGCAGTCCTGCATGGAGCTGCTGATGGTTAATGGATGATCAACAAATCAACTGAATGTCCTCCCAAAACATTTACTGGACACTTCTTGCTGGGAGAGTAATGCTGTTGAAAGTACCCATTTTCTTGGTATTTAATGATGGTAATGAATGAATGTACTCAGCCAGAATCATCCATTCATGGCAATTATAGCCTCTTAAGTTTCATTGAAAGTCCAGTGCTGGCTTTAATAATGCTCAATGTCGTATACGATCCACTTCTTCTCTAGTGCAACCAGCTCCTCTGCAAACCGCTTCTGTGTTTTTCACCACGTATAATCGGATCTCTGTGCCGTCGTGTGTTGCTACACCTCACGCAAGAGGATGTTGCATTGTTTGGTCTCAAAGTAGCATTGTGAAGTTAGCTGTTATGCTGTGGAATGGCCTTCATTTGTCACAACCTGCCTGGATTCTCTCACTTTCACAGTTCAAGGGTCAGCTCCCGCCTTGCAAAGGTTTTCAAGGCACGTCTAGCGATCCAGTCTGTTTTTCTGTGCAGCTCATGGTCAGACCAGGGAGGGCGCAAAAGGAGGCACTTGAGAAAGGATTCGCATGTTTCAAGGTTTCTATTTTTCAAGTTGCTTGCATACAAGCAACTTGAAAAAATAGTTGCTTATATGTTTATTGCAGTGGAGGAAGAGGAAGCTATCGAAGCATCATGTGATGGAGAGGCCAGGTTAGGAGAGACACAGGTGTGGAGGCCAGTTCATGGTTTTTGCACGACCAGTGCGGATTTTTGAAGTGGACAGCAGCCATGCGTCCAGTTGTATTTATAATAGAATAGGTATGCGTGGGCGACTCTTGTGGATGTTTCTGAAATTCTGTGACTTTTTAGACAGACATCACAACGGGATTTCTGGAGAATTTAGAACTTCCTACTGTGTTGGAGCACCGTCAATGGTTAGCACGCACTGACCACTTGAATTACAACTCTAAAAGGTGTGAAAAATGGAGAATCTCATGCAGAATCTCTCTTTTCCTGGCAGCTACCACACTTGCAGAGTGGACAGTTTTTGCTTGGCAACAAATTTTGGGCAGCCCACTGCCTCTTGCAGAGTTGGGTAGATGATGTGATTTACGTACCCTCGAGGATGCGGAAAGCATGAGTTGACCTTTATCACGCTAATTACTTCAACAATGGCTCTGTTCCATTTAAGGGTTTCAGTAAGTGAGCCAATATGCACCCGGTCGCACTAAATGGTATGCAGATGCTGGTAATGGTATTAACAACACCTGTGCTTTTAATGCTACAACATACCAAAATGTCTCAAGGTATGTACCCAGTTTGCACCTCTGTGGGCCCATATTGTAAGTCATTGAATTTTGCAGATCTGAATATCCAGTATACTGTTTTCCACGTGTTGCTTTTACCCATCCAACCACTTCATCCTGATAGAAAACAAAGAGAAACAACAGATCTAACACTGGTATGTTCAAGCGTTCTCGTTCCAGCATGTTCGCTACCTGTGTCCCAGGTGTATTTTTCACACATAAAAATCTCAGCAAAATATCTCAAACCACCAATTTTAAAGACAACAGGATCCCGTGTAGATTATTATTTATTCATTAGCTTTTCGTTGCTTTGTAACAAGGCTATTTATGGAACTAAGGGGATTTTTTGGAGACACAAACCTTAAGAATCATTCTCCGTTAGCCCCGCTCTGTGTGATTTGTGTGCTTCTCTGCCTATATCTATCTGCTCCTGTGTGTATCTGTCACTGTCTGCCCATATCTGTCTGTCTGCCTGTCACTGTGTTTGTCTGAGGAGGAAAGGAACCCACCCACGGTTGTCTGGTCTCGATCTCCATGGCGACCTAATCCTCACCAATCCCAGAACAGTAGTGTTCCAGTTGAGACCCACTGTGTTACAGCAGCCTGTCATCACTGATCACTGGATAGAGTTGCTTCTGTTTTATCGGACTGGCTTTGATCCACATCTAATGACGTGTGTGTGTGCGTGTGTGCGTGTGTACTTGCGAGTGTGTGTGTGTGTATAATAGAGAAAGTGAGCATTTGTTTGTCTTTCTTTCGTATGTAGCGACCCCCTATATACAGACAATTTGAATGTGCATTCAAGTATGTCGAAATCAAGCACTATATTTATGTATATATATGTGTGTGTGTGTGTGTGTGTGTGTGTGTGTGTGTGTGTGTGTGTGTGTGTGTTGCCCTGGCTGGCAGTAATGAATCCAGTGGTGCTGTTGGCATGAGCAGGGCCATGCTATTAACCTCTTTGCCAGCTAGACTGATCTCACCCTGTCTGTCTGTCTCATCGGCCTAATGACACACTCTCACACTCTCGGCACAACACATACACACATACACACACGACCGCACACACACACACAAACCTGTCCTTTCTAATCAAATTTCCATTGACGTGAAAAGTATTCTACATCGTCCAATCATCTCTATTCACAGAGTCAAAAAGCTTCTGCCAGCTTTGAGAGAATATTTCTTCTTTTTTATCTAACCACCCACTCAAAGGAAGGCACTCTTCAAAACTGTTTCAAATGTATTAATCTTCACTGGTCCTCTGCAGCCAGATCAGATTTCACTACATTTTACACCAGCCATCAGTTACAACATGACTTTTATGAGTGGATTTTCTCACTCATAACAGTCACAGTAAAGATACAACTGTGGATGTGTGCTCTTTGCTTTTTTTTATCTGACAAGGCGGTAGTTGTAGTGGTTACGTCATGCCGGAGTCCCTTATAACACCATCATTTCAGATATAAATCACTCTGAGTTTGAGAGACTTTTACTTTGCCAAGCCTGCCAAGGGAAGATTTAAAGGGACATTTCAAAGTTTAGGACTCGGGGCGAAAGCTGGAAGTGGACTACAAGCCCCAAATTACAGCCTGCATGCACGTTTAATGAGTTTGTGGCAGCGCTCCTCGCCGAATAAAAAAGCAACATGACATGATGGGGAAGAAATATGACATGAAAAGCGCTGTCACACTGCCTCACCAGCGGTCGTAAATGTTGTTTAATAATCTGCACTTGGCTTTTGTGTTTGTGTGTGTGTGTGTGTGTGTGGAGCTCTGTCTGTGTGAATAAGAAAACCCCAGCCTCCATAGGAAATCCTTAGAGGAGTGAGGAGCACCTGGCGCTGTCTGTAGTCATAACAAACGACAAGAAGGGATTAAGACTACATTTGTATTTGTGCCAGCTTGTTACACGCACTCCCTATTCACATTCTCTCTCATAACCACCGTGTAATGCAGCGTCGGCACTTGGCGTGGCTTCGCCCCCGTGAGTTAGTTTTTTAACTGCGCTGCTCTGGAATGCCGTGGCTCGTCCATGTGTCCCTCATTAAGGTTACGGCCTGGGACGAGCCCGCAGTAATATCCCACACACCTCATCCCATCTGTGAGCTGACCGAGACGGAGATAATGTAGAGCGGAGGATGCATTTGGCAAGCCGGAGGACATAAAGTTAGAGGTTTTTGCAGTGTGAGTTCATTAGGCGGAGGACTGCTGGGAGACGGGTGTCATCCTGCTCTGAGCTAAATTAAGAGCCCTTAGCTGAGGGACATTCGGATGAATTGGAAAAATGGATAAGGAGCTGTTTGCGCAGGCTTGGGTGGGATGTTTTTAGCTTTGTCTTCCGATCATTCCTAGAGGATTGCAGGTTAGAAACTCCGGCTTTCATGTGATTGACTGCTACAGTGTGGCACCTGACACATGCTGTTATATCTCACTAAATGCACCTGACACCGTCTCTGCATTGCTTTTAATTTAAAGTGAAACTCTGACCTTAATGTCTCCCCTTCTAACTGTTATGCGATTGGTTGTTTCAGCAGGTGGCGCCGTATGGCCAGCAGGGGATGGGGGGCTACACCCAGCAGCAGCAGCAGCAGCAGCAGCAGCATGGGGGGCAGCAGGGAACCCCTCCATACTTCAGCCCCCCTCAGCAGACCCCTCCAGGCCCGACCCAGAGCTCCTACCTGCAGCCTCGACCACCACTGCAACAGGTACCGACCCACACCAAGACACACACACCTGGTTCCTGTGTGTTAAATCGGGCACAGCATTCATTTTAATCAAGTTCCTTTTACATGGCGTGAGCAAAAATGGAAATAGTAGCCCTAACTCAATAAATAAATATGAATAAATACATCAGTTACACACACAAATATACATATGTTGCTTATTAAATGTAGCATCAAGAGCAAAATTTGACGTATCAGCAGGAAGGGGATTTCATGCAAATATTTTTTAATGTGTTGTAGTTTAATATTTTAGTGATGCTGAGATTGAAGAGAGCATCTTAAAGGATAAACTGTGCATATTTGTGTCGGTGGTCCAACATGTCTGGTCTAGGAGCATTATTCATTAGCATTATTCATGAGGGGTATTTTAGGTAAATCTCACGCTCTATGTTTCTGAATAATTTTGCACTCTCTCGGATCACACATACATACACACACATATTCATTCACAGATTGGACGGTCATAGTGTATAAACACATATTGTACATTTTCATTGCGCACAAGCCCGCCAGTGCAAACCCAATTCTCCGAACAACAAAGGGCCTGTTCCACAGATATGGATCGAGACTTGTCCTGCCAAGTTTCAGCCTGATGTTCTGTAGAAGATTTCCACTGGGAAGCCGGGTTCAAGCAGTTGTTTTTTGAGTTGAGTGAAGGCTGCCCATGTGTTTCCCATCCACTCTGCAGCCAGAGGGATCTATCAGCCTGCATGGAGTGACTCTGGCTTGCAGCCCTGCCCTGGATCATTACAGAGCAGAACAAAGCGGAGCATTGGAAAGAATAGGACAAGACGGGAGAGATTACAACAGAACTGGACAGGAAAGAATAAATCAGATAGAACAGGGAGGAAAGAAGAAGACAGGAGCTATTTGAGCAGGAATAGATTGAAGTAGGGGTGCCCCAAGTCCTTCTGCAAGATCAGTGTCATGGCTGATAAAGGCTTGTTTAAATTAATCAATATTGGCTTTATCGGTCCAGATCCGATCCTAAAGCACAGTGTTGCAAACAAGAGTACTGCAGTTCTGCTCCTTTCAGACATGCACTCCTTTCTGTTAATCTGACAGCATCTGAGCGTATCAGCTTCATGTCTGAATGACTGAAGTTGTGATGACAGTCTTATATGGTCAGACCTGGTAGCATTTCCATACCACTTTCAACACGGCACAAGTCTGAAATGCATGCAGTCGCATTAACGGATAGACATGCAACATAGACTACGTATTATTTTATATACAGCCTGTGGTATACTCAAGCAGCAGTACCTAAAGTTGTGTCAAG
Organism: Dascyllus trimaculatus; assembly: GCA_024666655.1. Classification (NCBI taxonomy): domain Eukaryota; kingdom Metazoa; phylum Chordata; class Actinopteri; family Pomacentridae; genus Dascyllus; species Dascyllus trimaculatus. The sequence continues at coordinate 10,970,385 of CM045462.1, forward strand.
CCATTTGGGGAAGACTTTTTCTGCATTTCGTCCACCAAAATTAGACCAAAAAGCAGACACAGTGCTTTTTTGGTCACAGTCTGCCTTTCCACACACAAACCACCTTTCTCACTCCCTTTGCCCTAAAAGTTGACAACTATTACTTTAGTGTCTGAAGTGACAGAAACAGACAGAAACTGAAATGTTCATTAAAATACAGCCCAACAGTTATGAAGACAGACTAAAAGGTCAGAATAATGAGACTCACCAAGAATGAATGTAATCTGGGTTTTGACAAAACATTAACACAAGCTGAAGTTCAGTTTGTTGCTTCCAGCTGTTTGTAGGAGTCTTTCCTTTGAGTTTATCAAACAGCTGCAGCATCACACAGCTACAGGATCCATCTGAGTGTCTCCCGAAGTGAGACAATTGTACGTATTTGTACCCATGGAACAACTTGGACACTTCATTGATGGCTTGCAATTATGAATTATCCCCAACATGTTTGTTTTATTCAAGCATTTTTATGTCACTTGATGTACTGACCAGCCTTGTGTGGTTGACAGATATTGTGTGGATACCATGGCTCTTTCCACGGTTCTCTCCGTCACACTCGTGTGCATGTCTAAATGAACCCATTAGGAACATTGGCGTAAAAGTGACCGATGTCTGAATGACAGAATGTGGCAAATTTATTAGGTTAGATTAATGAAGACAGCAATGTTGTGCATCCCATGTCTGAAAAAGGACCAAATTAAAATTACTTTAAAGGCTGCAGAACTGACGCACAGCACAGTTTAAAACACTCTATTACGTTTCCTGTGTTTGAAAATTACAGTTTGCTTTACAAATTTTCAGATTTTTCCAGATTTTCCATGTCGAGTATATAAAAAGGTTATAAAATGCAAAGTCATAATATGGGTTTGACTACTTAAGTGTATGTAAAGTATTAGTAGTAACTCCCAGCTCACTTTAAGAAAATAGATGTCTAACAGCTAAACAAAAAAGGCAGTAAATTGTGAGATGCTTATGTTTTTGGGGGCTAATCTTGGGGGCAGCCCAACACCACTTAGACAGCTTTATAACGGGCAATTTAAAATCGTACTTTAAACCAGAATATCTTTCACTATTTGCTAATAATACTTGATACGCCTGATAAAATAAACAGCAGCCAGCACTTAAACATTTAGATAGGCGTATTATCAGGACATGGTAGCTGTATATAAAACACAAAACAAATCGGGATACTTTGAGGGAGAAGTGCTACTGCCTCTCTGTTAAGGCCCATTTCTTTATCCTTTTTTACTCTGCAAATGACAGCACAGGGCAGCATGAGCACTGCAACTATCAGCAGGGACAACAATATTTCCAAACGTCCCTTTTTTTGGCCCAGACACTGAGTAGGCCATTAGTGGTTCACAAATGTGTGCAGACTTATTTAGCATCTGCACAAGCTGATGCCATTTGGCACCGCTGGAGTTGTGTCTGTCGAGGTACTTATACTGTGATTTACTGAGATGTAGTTAAACCTTCCTTTAGACAGACTTGAATACTGAGCACACCAAGACAAATAGCCAAGCAAAAAGCCATTGTGAGCACAAAAGCAGGTTGTCAAAAAAGGAAATCGTCAGTCTTAGCATAGTAATTTTCATACTGAGTGAACGTTTCAGCCAGCGCGCCTTTTGTCTCACACTGAAAAAGCACTTACTCTTGTTTTCTCACTTAACATGCTCACACACACAGACTGTGCAGCCTATTGAACAAACATTATTCACTCTAACTAGGAGAGGCTGAGATCCATGGCCACGTTGACATTTTGTGACAGTAATGGTGTGTTTTCATCATCGCTGATGATGTGGCGGCAATTGACCCATGCTGACATTTATGTACCAGGTAGTTCTGCCCAAGCGCTCTGATTGGACGCAGGCCTGTTTCACCTGTGCTGATAGGCCCCATATTGGTTGCTATGCCAACTTCTGTGGTGATCAGAGAGCCGGTTCCCCTCTGTTTTTCATTGTTATGCATGTACGCTTCTTTAAGAGGAAATGTCTCAATCAGCACACATGCTTGTTAAAGCTGCATAAAAGCCTCAATACCTTCAACTGCCTTTGCATCAGTGTTGCATCCTGCTGTCTTCACGTATAATCAAAAAATCCTTCCTGTGTGTTATAGCTATCCAGCAATTCATGTTCCAGCAACACAGCAGGCAATATGTTGATTCCTCCCAGTTTCTGACTACTTACCATCACGTGATAGACCCACTATTTTACCATTCACTATTTCCATCAGCTAATAAGCCCCTGGCTCCCATACTTTTACATTACATCTTTACATTTTGGCTTGGTGTAAGAAACGAGATTTAACAGGAGACCCAGCTGTTAATGAACAAGTAGAAGGGACGGCTTACTGACCAGCGTTCCAATTCATTTGAAACAGACCTGGTATATGTTCTATGTGTAAATGGAAATGTATAATTAGTAATAGGCCAGATTCTTTGAAATAGAGATGGTTTTTTTGCTTAAACATATATATCTACAATACCATCTAGGGTGCAACATCCAGATCCAAGGTCTCACTTTATTTCAGCAGTTTATGTTGAAGTAATTACTGAAAATACACAATATTGATCATTAATAACCATGACATTTTACACATAACAACAACACGCCCGTGCTGTGGCATTAAGACAAAGTTAATTGTCCATCGATTGCTCAAGAGAGGAATTTAGAGAGGCAAATAAATATCAGAAAATACCAGAATGAATTTAAATAACAAAGAAACAAGGTCTCCGTCTAAGATTTCGGATCCAAGAGGTAAACATGTTTGGAAATTGAACTTACACAGTGCTGTTGGCCAAGATTACAAATAGAAGATTTGGTGTGCTTTCAGCTCAGCGCTCTATTACTTTCATTTTTTCCTGTTCTGAGTTTGAGTGTGTGTCTTTCTATCAGTTTTTGTATATGTGTGTGTCTGTGTGTGTACACTAATCAGCCGAGTGTGCCGCACAGCAATTCTGAGCTGTGAAAAGGTCAAACAGTGACCTTTGTCTGTGATTCTGGGCTGAAATGAGACATGATGTGAGCCGCACAGAACGGATTACACGCACACACTATACACACAATTGCAAGCGCACGCCAGATTAGGATGTCATTGTGGTTTTGACCCCTGTTTTTTGACCCTGCATTACTCTGAGAAATCCAAGCTGAAAAGTTCTTTATTTTGTTCTTCCGGCACTCTCCGCAGTTCCTTTCCCCCCACTCCACTCCCATTAACCCTAGCCAGAGGACATCCTCCAGTTGATGGAACCATTCCAGCTGCCTTTGACACAGAATTTGCTCTGCAACCGACCGCTATTAGCTGGTTTTGTAACAAATCGAAGTGAAAATGCCGCCTTTCTTTGAGTCTATTGCACTGCCGTGACCTCATCTGATTGCGAGGAGCAAAGAAGGCTAAAAAGACATTTCTAAGACATCAAGGCTCATACAAAAAAAGTAAAAATATATATAATATCGCATCAGGGAAGAAGTAGGCTTTGAAAAAAATAAATGTGGGAGGTTTGCTGGTGGATTTTGAATGCCTTGGGTGTCTGAGAACACCACACACTTTAGAAAAGATGATTGTGAGTTATAGTTCGAAGAAACACTGACATATACTTTTAATTGACTGACTTTTTAACCTCATACACTAATTTATTTCTATGGGAACATTTCACTTTCCATGAAGCGCTGTTTAAACAATCCTCACTGCTGCTGAAACTGCAATAAAAACTATAACTGCTGTGTGAAAAAAACATAAGTCAAAGAAGAGTGGCCGCTTTTCTGGAAGTAGAGTTTGAACAGAGCCGATAAACATCACGACCCTCATGCTTTTTGGTCTGATTGTTAACTCCGGCTAAAGTGTGAGACAAATCGCTTGAAAGGGGGAGAATCCGTGCCCTTCCTTTCTCTTGATGGCCATATTATATTCGACGCATAACAGATGAAGTGTGTGATATTTTGTTACTGTCTAATACATTCTGCCTCATAAAAAGGGAAATGAGAGTGCTATAATTTCAAGAATTTGGAGATAATTTTTTATGGCATGTTTGCTTTATTGGGTAGTATACAGCGGAGTGTGGCGGGAAAGACTGAGGGGGGAGAGAGAAAGGAGGTGAAATGCAACTTTGGCCAACTGCCAGCCTCAAACTCATAATGTTGCAAGAACATGGTACTGGCTTTGATCAGCTATTCTGTGGAGCACACACTGTTTAATTTTTCACTCAGAAACATTGTGTTAAATTGATGTTTACGGAGTAATTACATGTGCCAGAATATAGCCTTGCCTTGTTTTAGTATAATTTAAATTGCATGATGGATATACCAGTCAGTGGTATTTGGGTGAGCAAGAGAGATGTCGGGATTTCACTGCAAGTCTTTGAAGAAGGGAAGTCAATCCCTGTAACATTTACTCCCCACAGTTAAAACCACCTATCCGTTTTCCTTTGTGAAACCGATGCCAGTTCCTCTATTGACTTCCTCCTACTGTCTGAAAGTGGGCTCCGGGGACCGGTGCTTTGGCAAAGATGAACTCTCGGTTGATTGGAGGAGACACGCTCACTTTACAGGGACCTGCATGGGAGGTTAGATGCTACTTCGTGACGGTCTTTAGCACAACATGCACATTTTCCACCATCGTCACCTGACAAAAAACAAACCCTAAAATAACAACCTCTTAATACAAGTTCACTTTTCCCTGTACTTTGAAATGCTTGTGACTGCTGCATGTCTGTCATTCAGTGACAAACTGTGTTTTGCCGTTTCACAGTACATAATATTCACAACACTTACTTTGCTGTAAAACTTTGTGAAAGAGATTACCTCAACAATGTCAACTTTCAGTTAACAAAGAAAAACAGTACTGCTTTTTTGCTCTTGTTACATTTTTACTTACAATGGGCTCATTTTTCACTGCAGTTTAAAGTCATGTACCTCCTTATAAACAGTACAACCATGACTAGAAGCAGAGAGGACGCTAAAACGTGTTCTGTGCGGTACAACAAAGGGAATCAACTTGGACAAGATATATCCAAGTGCCTACAGGTATTACCAGTACTGGGGAAATTATTGATTCTATAGAAATTTTACTTTTTATGTTTTTGATTTGTTTCCACTCTTGTCTTGTATAGCACAGCCTGCAGTTCAACCAAAAAGTCCCTGAATTTTTGTCTCATGACTGTTGGTCCCAGCTGAGTGACTTATAGCTTCACAGTTGTGCAAAGGAGCGCATAATATTTTCATTTTTTTACAGAATCTGGTTAGTGCAAATGTTTTATGTGTCGCAATTTTTTAAATGAAACTTGTAAAGTGATTTTATATAATGCGATTTTAGGCTTAGGCTTTCCAATGGAACCGCATGTAACTGGTGAGTAGTTCAAGGACTGAAACTTGAAAATGTAAAAATTCTTTCTGCTTTCTTAGTTTCTGGCTCTGGTAAATTGTCTAATGATGGTCATTTTTGTTTAAAGATAACATACCTTCTGAACTCGCCAGTGGGTTTTGTGGTTCAGAGGGTTAATATGAAAAATTTACATTTAGAGATACTGCATACAAATATGATATATTGGAGACAGTATAAAGCAGTTTGTACACACGTCAAATGTTTCTCGATATGAAAATCCAGTTCCGCCAAACAGTCTCATCCATTTAGTGACTATTCTGGAGTCTTCGATCTTATCATGTGCTCTTCCTCAGCTAACGGAGTTACCCTAGTTATAGAGAAACTATAGACATTTAAATGTTCTTTTTTCCAATGCTGTAAAGACTTTTCATCACATTGACTTTAAGGTTAGTCTTGAAGTGTCAGGATGGAATTTTATTACTTTTCTATTTCTACTACATTCTAGGTGAGTAAGTGTAAGTGTGAAATTATTGAATTTTTTCATTATTTTTTCCACCACTGAAGGCTCCACAGAGGCTATAGGAAGCCCACATGCTGGTGGATAAGTTGGGTCCTGTAATGTTCACTACTTCCAATGTGTCATTTCCTATTTCTCTCCGCCCCCAACTGGCTGCAGCAGCAGGCCCTTTCCCCCGCCCTCCGCCACCCCCGCTTTTAATCACACCAGGTTAATTAAAAGGCCATCGTGCCTTTCTGCGGCCTGCCCCCCTGGCTTTATTACCCCCTCGCTGTATACTTGCTCTGCTGCCTCAGTCGCCATGGCCACCCCTCCGAACACACACACACACACACACACTTTCAATCACACGGAAATGGGAGCTCACCTTGGTGATGGCGGGGAGGTTCAGGGGACAAAACGAAGGAAATGAGAGACACGGAGGAAGTGTGTGTGTGTGTGTGTGAGTGTGAACAGAAAGGGAGTCAATAGGATGTGGTGTGAGTTGAAGCGAAGGGGTGTGTGGTGGGGGCAAGGCGTGTGGGTGGGTGGGACGCCCAAAGTTCAATGTCATTAATTGGTTACCATTTGAATATTAAGTGAAGAACTCTGTTAATTAACGGGATAATAAAAGTGCTGCTGGCTGGAAAGAGGGTGGACAGAGAGAGAGAGAGAGGATAGGCTGTGGAAATGGAGGGCATATGGCGAGATAGAGAGGAGGAGGGTGAGAGAGAGAGGGGGGAGAGAGGGAGGCTGGGTGCGAGGTGATAAGAGGGAGAGAGAGACGTCCGTGGGTAAAGGTCTGGCAGTGGTAATTTGCGGAGAGCCGCGTTAATTGTCATAACCTTTTAAATGGCAGAGTTTATCGGAGTCCTCTAAATGTCCCCGCGTATCGCCACGGCAACCCTGGGCCTGCCGTACTCTGATTGGCCGCCGCTGACGAGCACTTAAGCTTGATGAGTTTTCAGGCAAAAACTAAATGATAAAATTGAAAACGGAAAAAAAAATTGTATATAAACTGTATACAGTATGTCAGCTCGGGTTTTTTGTATGTGTGTGTGTGTGATAGTGTGTCTGCATGGTTTGGAGACAATGTTTTTAATTTAGTGTGTTTTTTACCTCCACGTTGACTGACACTCGCTAATTGCTCGGCCAGAATCCGACACTGTTTTTCTTTTTTTTTTCCCCTCCCTTTTTTCCCTTTTTTGATTTATGTTTGTTTTTGTACAGCCGAGCTGCAATTCAAATGCAAATGAACGAGAACGGGAGAGGTGTTTTTGGAACGGTTAGGACAATCATAATGGCTCAGGAAAAAAAGGGGGCCGGTAGTTAGCGGCACAGCACCCTAGGGGCCTCATTTAGCTGCCATTTGTTAGGAAATGCCGCTACATTTGTTCCTGGATACAGACTTCACAGACAGAGAGAGAAAGAGAAAACACCAAAAAAAAAAAAGAAAGAAAAAAAATGTCACAGTCAAAGTCGAGCTCGCCAACACACTGCTATCGTTCCTTCGTGCTTTAGCGAAAGTCATGTGGGTGTACACCAGTTTGGGTGGATGTCCTCTTTAACTGTGAGCCAAAGCAATTGAAGTGAATGGGCGGATGGGGGTGGTGGTGACAGGGACTTGCAAAGAGTGTGTGAAGTGAAGATGGTACAAAGACTGGCTCTTATTTGATTAGCCTGTGTAGAGGAATAAGAATGAAAGCCCTGGCAATGGCATCTGCAGCTAACACTGTTAGCTCCATCTGACATCATCCCCAAGGAAATGCCGACACACATTCCTGTGTGTGTGTACTGCTGTGGATGTGTGTTTGTGCATGTTCATTTCTCTCTGTTTCTTTTTATACGGACAAGAATGCTTACTTGTGGCTGTGTGTGCGCACAAGCTGTGTGTGTGTGTGTCCTGTGTCGGAGCTCTGGTCCTCTCTTGTAGTCTCTTTGTGCGAAAGGTCAGGGGGATTGCTGAGATAGAATCCAATCTGAAGGACACAGCACTAGAACAGGCCCTGCTACAAATGGACCTATTAAGATAGGCTGGATGCACACACACACACACACACGCGCGCACACAGCTCACCGATACACAGGCATGCACATGCAGCTATTTCCATTCTAATGGTCACCTTTTCCCTGATGATAATAATAGGCTGCATCCTGGAATAAATGCCCATCATTTACACGGAGTGACAGTGACAAAGGCAGGAAATGCCCTATAATACATTTACAACACACTATATATGAAATAATCAGAATGTAACTGCAGTGTTTTCCAAATATTTTCAAACGGATCAAACGACGTGTCAAGAAAAAAACACAAACGGCAAGAACATCACAACCAAACACTGATTTGTCACATTTTCTCAGAGCGCGGTGTAGTTTTCTTTCGCTCTCACTGCTGATTGTTCCTTCAATTATGGTTCAGTCGGTCTGATTGGTGCGAGCATGTGTACGCGTCTGCAAGTCTGAACCAACATGTGTGCGAAAGTAGGGTGTTGAATATGGATGGCCTGGGCCCCCTCCCTCCCTGATGTGTAGAAGCTTTTTGTACGTCTGTTATGGGGTTTTTTTTCTTTTCTTTTCTTTAGGCCGGTCGTTTTTTTTAACAGCCTGTCCTTTGTTAACAGCTCAGCCAAATGAAAGTTAAAAAATACTGCCTTCAGTAGTAATTACTGGCAGAGTGCAGGGCGCACACACACACACACACACACATAAATAAAGAAATAAACACATTCAGAATTCAAACAACACAGTGGAAAGAATCTAACTACACTGCTGTTTCACCCCCTGACAATCACAGTGTCAGTGACTGACCCAGCGCATCTGAACTTGTGTGTGTGTGTGTGTGTGTGTGTGTGTGTGTGTGTGTGTTTGTGTCTGCACACGACCAACAGAGACTCCCTGTCTTTAGTGTAAAGCAGTGAGAGGTGGCAGCCAAACGCACTGGTGTTCATGTGCTGCATACGGTTAGGCAGTGTGTGTTGCGGGAATATGGGCCTCTTTCCTAAAGACATGCAATTAAGCTTAATTTTTAATGAATATTAATGGCATTAGCATCAGATTTTGTGGAGATGTGCATCTGCCAAGGTACAGGGAGAAAATGGAAGGGTGGTCGGGGGGGGTGGGTGACTAATTCATTTGGTAGTCATGAGAAGAGCGTTGGAGACAGGGAGGGACGAGGGGGGGAGAGAGAGTGAGGGGGTGGAGGTGGTATTGATGAAGAGGGTCGAGGCAGAGGAAGGGATGGAGATGGAGTGGATGGATGAAGTGGAGGTGGTATGGAAACATGGAGGGGGATGGAGAGGGTGATGGAGGAAGAGGGAGTGTGGTTGGATGGAGCAAAAGTGATGGGGACAGCGTGGGAGAGAAAACAAGAATTTATATTTAGGGCAAAAGGTAGGAAAAGCAAGATTGTGAAGAATTTATTTGACTCATATTGTAACACAAACCAATCAGATTGAAGCAGGACACTTACTGTGCTGCAGATATTCGACAAAAACTGCACATAAACTTGTAAAAAAAAAAAAAGTGCCCAGGAGCAGGAAAAGCTGTGCAAAAAGGATTAAAATTGCAAGCATGTTAATATTTAAAAAAACGAAGTAAAACAATCCTTAAGTGTAGTTTAAGTAAGCTGCATCTATTTTACTGTTTTAAAAAAAGAGAGCGATGAAGACAGATGTCAGAATCAGCTCATCCACATGGCTGTGGATTTTGCTCCGCTTGCTTTCTGTTGTGTCAAGTGATGGCATCAAATATGCTTGGCTGCTGTCATGCAGGTTTCATTGCTTTGTTCCATTCTTTTTAATGCAAACTCTCACAAGCAAAGCGAAGCAAACATTTCATCTGGATCCCTGCTTGAATATAGAGTTACAAATTGTAGAGTACAACCAGCCAAACTGGTCCAGAACAACATTTTTAAACGAGTTATGGGCCCGAAAAAAAGAAAGTGTGAAATTGATTGCAAGTCATGATTACTGTTTGGCCACTTTTCCATATAACTGTCGAGTGAATGCGAAATGAAACTCTAGCAAACGTCACAAAAAAATGAGAATTAGGCTCGTTTCCATTAACAGCTGTGGAGCAAAAAGCGGCTGTCAGAAAGTGTTGGTGCAGACTATACACAGCCAGAAACAAAACCAGCTGTTTGGCAACCACTAAAAAAAAAAAACCCTGAACAAGAAGAAGAAGAAACAAACTAAACTTTGGCCATCTATGACAGAGAAATGGACAGAAATCTTTGAGAGTTGTTTTCAGTCAAGAAAGTTGGGATTATTCTGTCATGTCAGCTGGTATCGGTTGTGTTCTATGCCGTCCGGAGGAAGACGAAGAACGAAATGGAAACAGCTGATCAGTCGTGTGATGTTATCGGTTTGATCATCAGAACTTATTCGGAAAAGGTTCTCGTCGCCCATGAAAAACTAAATCAAGCGAATTTGGGGACGTTTTTCACATTTTGCTGCTTCTGTTAACTTTTTTCTACTGTGATACTTTAACCTGTGCATTATAACACATCATGTTGTAGTCTAGACTACTTAAAGACTAACATTCCAGCTCTAGCAGGTATTGTTCCCCGACTTTTCCTCGACTTCCTCGACTTTCTCACCTTCTTGTTGCGAGTTTCTCTGCTGAGAATGTACAACATGCATCGCAACACTGCAAAAGATTAAATTACAAGCTACTTTTGAAAGCGGATACATGCAAGCCTTCCGAAACAGTTGCTGGTGTGCGACGGGGACACGTTTTTTCCCTGTTTTCCGAACATTCCACGCTCGCCGACCGACTCCCTGCTCCGGAGTGGCTGGGATTAAGGTGGTGCTGCAATATTGATTTACGTCCGCATAAAGCCTCTCCGGCTCTATATATTACACCACATTCAGCAGTCATCTATTCAATCAAATCTAATATTACACTGCCTCTCCACACAGCTGTCTAATAGCATTTAACTCACAGTTTGATTCCCTGCATTCCCTCATGTACTTCAAACGCTTGCCTTCAATATCCTTCATTCGTTTCTACTATGCCAAGATGAAGTCTTTTCAAAAGCACGGAGGATGAATGAGCGTGTCTCTGCGTGTGTGTGTGTGTTTGTGTGTGTGTGTGTGTGTGTGTGTGTGAAGACAGGATTAGCTGTGGCCTTAGGCTTAAGGTATGGAGTGGAGTGTATTTTAGAAGCTTCTAAATTAGCTGGGAAATGGGATTTTGAGACAATGGACTGGAAAAAACTCAAATGAAAGGATGCACTCGCAGCACTCCTTCATTTGCCTCTGATGTTCTCTCGCTCTCACTTTTTCTAGTTTTTTTTTCTTACCCCGCCGTTCCTCTCTCTTCGTCTCTTCTCTCTCTCTCTCCCCCAAAGCCTTTCGACCTCCTTCGTTTCTTCTCTTTTTCTGTCGCGCCTCACCTTGTGTATTTCTCTCAACTCTCTCTTCCTCCCCCTCCCCCCCCCCGCTCCCTGTTTCCATCTCTCTCACCCTCTCTGTCCATATTACAGTTGACAGTAATGATGTAAGAACGTGAGTGTAAACAGTAGTATGAAGCTAACCTCACTTTGACCCACTTAAAACAGAAATCCCCCCCGAGTACACACACACACACACACACACACGCATACGCACACTACGCGCTCATGCCTGAGTAAATATTGGACTTGGGTCAGCAGCCATTCTTCTGTTCTGAATTCACTGTGTGAGAAACTGTCTCTCACTGTGTGCGTTTGGAGCTGAGCTGTGCATGAGCGTGTGCCCACCGATCAGAAAGCCACCACACACCTGCCTTCTCTCTCACCTACACTCCCGCCACTCCTTCCTCCCTTCCCCGGACCTTTATTTACCTGTGGAGGTGTATTTGTGTCTGAGCCTGGTTTCAAACGAACCATGTAATAAAAGCCTGGCATTTGGCGTCAATCCAGCCCCCCCTCTCTTTGATATGTGCACACAAACACAGAGGGCCCTGACAAGGAAACTAGCTTCCTTTTTTTTTTTTCAGAATAGCACCTCCGTTCTGCGCTGTGGTCCTGTTGTTAAGTGTCTCTCTGCACCCACCCACTTGTGGGATGATATGTGATCCAGTGATTGAATCCCATCTGGGTGTTGCGGGGTTTTTGCCCTCTGGCTCTCAGACGTGGCTCGGAGAGGTGTCGCTGATTTCTTGCGCTGCAGAATTAGAGAGAGCTGTCGTGGCACGATTAATGCTTGATTTATTCCAGGGACTGTTTTGCGGTTTGTTTATTATTTGAAACGAAAGGAGAGGGGGGAAAAAAAGGAAGTGTTATTCCGGAAGTCTAACTGAGATCAGGATCTCGTTTGTGAGAGAGACCTGAGAAGAAATTACAACAATGGAGTTCACTCGCACAAAGCAGTCATCACACACAGACAGACTAATTAAAACTAACACAAATGTTATTAAAGATACCAGCATGTAGAAATTTAAAGTCTCTCAAAGGAGCGAGTGTTCTTAATCAAAATTGTTATTGGTGTGTGGTTGTTTACGCTTACTGTGTGCAAACCGGAATGAAATGAGCGAAAAAGTAGAACGCCCGATTCACAGTTCCTCCGTATCGACAAGCATCTGTTTGGAAACATTCATCATAGTAATGTGTAATAAACTTGTGTCGTTTTTTTATGTTATGTTTTGAAATTATAATGAGATTTCTCGACTGAATAAATTTGAGGATTTTTGTGTGTCATTAGGATTTTTTTATTAATGAGAAATACCTTAAAATTACAAAAGCAAGGCCCTCCCTTAATGCTATTTTTTCTAGAAATTTTAATGATGTGCTCATATCATGATAAATTGTATCGATCGCTTTTCAGGAGAAGGCTCAGAGACAAAATGTGACAATCGGTTCAATTTTTGGAACATATTCAGGGACCGCATGCGGTACGATGCTGCTCACCTCCGCTAAGCACTTTCGCTGGCATTTTATAAAACATTAGGATATTTAAAAATGTTCTATTGTTTTTGAATTAGCGCTTCGGCGATTTAATCAGGTAATAACTGAAATCGGGATTTGAAGGGACCACTCAGGGGTGTTTAACATCATTGCATTACCTTCTCTTAGTAATGGATGAATGAATACATCACCTCGTCTGCCATTAAAACCGTACGCAGACCGTGTGCAGACAGCGATCTCGCGTCGCGGATATATCCTTAAGAAATTAACTCGGTATCAGATTTTCTGAAAGAGTCTGCCGAAGCCGCTGTATCGTTCCCACATTACTCATACCCTGGATGCACAAATTATTACACATTTAATGCTCTAATAATAGATCAGTTTTCACCTGATACATCTCTCGCTGTGAAGGATAATCTCCAGCTATAAAATTATATCACCTAGCTGACAGGAATATTGCCCACCTACTACAGTATAATCACACAACAGATAAGAAATCAAACTGTGGGGAAAAATGGATTTTGAAAGTAAAAACCTGAAGACACCGCCTGTGTGTGCGAGTGTGTGTGACATAAACGTGCCGTTTCCAGTGTATGTTGGTTGTGTGTGCAAGCACTTGCGTGTGATCTCTCGCTGCGTCTCGCTGATCAGTTATCACTAATCCTTCCACTCAGAGCTCTTTAACAAGTTGCCATTGTGCTGCCGACGCTTAACATGATGGAGGAACGACCTTCGTGGTGAATGAAAAGAAGAGGGAGAGGGAAGGAGGGAGAGATACAGAGGGAGGGAGAGGGAGAGGGCAACACCTCCGACAATGGGGAGAAAATTGGTTTACACTAGATAGGCTTGTGATTACAGAGGGAAAGAAAATGACTTAGATTGAACAATAGGGCTGAGTGTGCGTCTCTGTGTGTGTTTGTATGCGCGTGTGTGTGTGTGTGTGTATGTTTGGAGGATTAGTGGGTGGTTAGGCCGGGATTTGGTTGAAATGAATTGGTGGGTATGGTGTGCTGATGGGTGCGTGTTTGGGTGTTTTTCAGTCTGCATGTACTGTAACAGTGTGTGTCTGTGTATTACCCCGGGCAACATGCCTCTTTGTGTTGTGACTTGATCTAACTGGAAATTTCTATTATAGCCCTGCAAACCTAAGACACAGTCAACAGTCCAATTCATTCCCTGCTCTCTCTCTCTCTCTCTCTCTCTCTCTTTCTCTCTCTCTCTCTCTCGCTCGCTCTCACCACCATTTTTACTCTTGTTTTCATCATAGTGGAGTGTGTTGTTGAAGATGTCTAATCTATGATGAAGTACTTTTTTCTTTTTACCTCATAGAACCTCAGTTGATGTCACTAGAGGGGAAAAAGACATGCTGACTGAGTGTATGTTTGTTTTATGTATATATACTATACATGCTTGTGCATTTTAGCAAGAAGCCTATTTTTAGCAAGACTCCAAATTTGTATATCAAAGAGTTGTGACAAATATGTCCAGGAGGCATGGTATTTTACAGCTGAACCATGAAATTATTATTCTTAACCTGTTCATTGACGCAGCGTGTTGTAACAAGACGTTCGTTAAATTACCCCAAGCACTTTTACTGCACCAAATTGTTTTTTTTCTTTTTTATCAAGCTGATTCACATGTTCAATTGCTGAGTGTTTTGTAATTCTCTAAAATATTAGTAATATATGTTATACAATATACAATAACACTCTGAAAAGGACTTCTTTCATTCTTTTATATGCATATGAGTGTCGACCACAATCAAGCTACATATGCAGATGGAAACAGACTGCAAATATTATTGTAAATCCTTCTAATGTGTTGATTATAGGCTATCTGTTTTTCTCTGTGTCTTTCTCTTCAGGAGGCCCAGCAGGAGAGCTACAGCATCAGGGGTCCTGCCCCAGGGAATGCTGGGAAGGCCAACAATGAGGATGGTGTCTCCCAGGACCGCCCCTCCAGTCTGCCGGTGAGTGATTGACACTTGTTCCCACCAAGAGGCGCAAGGCATTAATAAATGTGACACACAGAGTCGCACATTGGAGGAGCTTTTTCTGTCGCAGAGGTGCAAAAAAATGCCATACCTGTGTGCGAGAGACACATCATCAAACCACAAAGACGCACTCTGTCTACTGCAGCTCCAGCTCTCTGTGCGATGTACAGCTTTAAGGCGTTCTGTCCAATGAGATTCCTCTGCTCACCCTGCAACCCGCCTCTTTGTCTGACGTCCCCACCAGGGTTCGACTGCTCACTACAGAGCTTACGTCTGTGTTTTGACTGGCGTCCA
Source organism: Dascyllus trimaculatus (assembly GCA_024666655.1). Taxonomy (NCBI): domain Eukaryota; kingdom Metazoa; phylum Chordata; class Actinopteri; family Pomacentridae; genus Dascyllus; species Dascyllus trimaculatus. The sequence continues at coordinate 10,985,412 of CM045462.1, forward strand.
TGCCGAAGGCGAAAAGGCCACATGTATCATCCTGTGGTCTCAGCACCATACACTCACTCACACATACACCCACATGCACAGCAAAGCATATGCGCCGACGCAGACATTCCCTCTGCACACACAGTCACACATGCAGAACCCACATGCGCTGCCTCTTGGCATTTGGGCGAGCTAAAAATCGTTAAGCAGGTTGACTGGAGGAGTAATTGAGAAGAAATAGTGAGACCAGGCTGATCCGTGAAGGGGGGGGGGGAGAAAGGAAGGGAGAGGGAGAGATGTGGGCTGTTCTAGCCTTTTTGGCTAAACTAATCGCTTTTTACTCTATCATTTCTCTCCTTACAGCTCCTCAGCACTTTCAAGAATAGAATAAATAGACATTTGCAAATGGTCGCAAATATTGGCACCGCTTGAGGTGTGTGCGGTTTAATTTACCAGATACTTCAGAAGAGCTCCAGGAATGGAGGAATAAACTGCAAGAAAAAGCTAAATTAAGTGCATTAACTCCAATTATGCTATGGTGTTCTCCATGTATGGGGACTTTTAAAGCCTGTGTGCATTGATCGTCCTCTGTCTCTCAGCACGCACTGATGGTTGACTTTGCCTCGTTTCAAATCAGTGCTGATTTATCTGTCAGTTTTTCAAGGGATTCCTATTACTCCTCTCTCTCTCGTGCGCACAATCACACACTCTCCCCCCCTCTTTTCTCCCTCCATAACATACTAATAGTATGTCATCTGCTTTATCTTGGCGTTTCTCCCTTTTTTCTTTCATTTTCATTCTCCCACACTCTTTTACCCCCCTCTCCCTTTCCCCTCCTCTCTGTCTTCTTCTCTAAAGTAGCATCATGAAAGCTTTTTTTTTTCCTCCCCCCCTCGTGCTATAATGAGAAATGGCCTTGATATATCAATGTGTGAATCCGTAGCGAGAGAGCAAGACGAGGCGAGGAGCCACTGCAGTCGCGGGGGCCGATCTATTTGAACCAGCACCACTATCACCCCATATTCCCTCACCACTTTAATCCTGGCGTTTTACCCCTTGGGTTCTCCGTGTGTTTTCACATCCCATCCAAAGCGCGTGGCTTGCCGAGATCCTAATCGGCGGCAAGTTTTGATGAGAGAGAGACACAGAGAGGGAGAGATGGATAGATAGAAGGGGAGAGAGGGAAGGAGAGAGAAATTGCTCGGCGTTTGCCAGGCTCTTCCAGCAAGCTGTCACGGCAGAGATGTAACCGTTTTTTTCCTCTATTTCCCCCACCACACCCCTCTCCCTCCCTCCCTCTCTCTCTCTCTCTTCCTCTCTCTCTCTCTCTCTCTCTCTCTCTGTCTTTCTCACTCTCTCGCCGGCGTTTGATGTCAGATCTAAAGCTGCTGTCATCTTTTTTTTTTCTCCCTTTCTCTCTGTCAGGAGGGAGGGAGCGCGGGTCGGCAAAGTGTCATGTTGTTGTTTTGGGATGAGTCCGCTGTGTGATGTGGCGGGATTTTTGAAGGGAGACCAAAGGGAAAAGTGCTTTAGTAACTTATCACAAATGCAAGTCACAGTAACCCCTTGGGTCCTTTAAAATGTAACGTATTGGAGATACAGAACGCCCTGTATTCCGTGTCATTGTACAGTGTCTGTATCGCTAACACTGCAGGAAATATAAAATCACCATCGCTTTAATGTTGGAGTGTCACCATCCATGTACGTTTCCATGTAGCTCTGGTGCTGATGTCATTGTAACACTTCTAAGATTGGCATAGACACTGAATTCTGTTGCTTTGCTGTCTCAGTATTAGTTATTACATGAGTGAAAGGTGTTTCTGTTATATAGATTTCAGCTTTTGTGTCTTTGTACTATTGGCTATCATTGCTTCTTGGTGTAAGCAGTCAGCATTCGTGTCACTGTTTGCCAACAATCTTTCTGACAAAAAGCCAAACCTGTCTTTGAAAAGTAGTTTTTTTCTTTTTTATCATAAAAATTACATCATTTATCAGAGTCAGAAACTGTAAAAGCTGAAAAAAATCGTTGGATTTTCAACTTTCTGACTGTCCTTGAACTAGTTATCTGTGATGTGCCTTTCAGTCTCGAAAACGATCCAAATGTAACGATAATGAATAGCGATGTCTCTGAAATCACTGAATCCTACGTGTTTTTCAGTGGCAAAAATACAGCATTTGTACTACACTGATCCAGTAAAAAACAAACAAACCGACTAGTCAGTACTGATTTAACTGTGACCAGTAGTTACGTGACAAAAATTATTTGACTTTTCAGCTGAACTGGACTGAACTGCAGGATGTGTTTACACAGAGTAGAGAGGAAACTTGCCAAGATGCACAGAAACAAACAAGATGTTAGCAGTGAAATAGCTGTAGTATGTAGAGCCACCGTTGTCTTCCAATATTGGTTACAGCTGTGGTCACTTGGAAGAATGTTGTACATGTTGATTCCATCATTCTTTAATAATAATAATAAACAGAAACAAGTCTTCTTTCAAAAAATATTCAGCTTTTTTAAAAAAACAAATATGATTTACGGCTTTATAACTGTCTTACTACACTAAAGACATTTTTGAGTACTCTCTAGTTCCATCCATCGTTGTGCTGCTGTCTTAGAGTTGCAGGATTTTATGTTGTAGTGAAAAATGAGCCCAGATTGAGTAAGATTTTGACAAGAGCTAAAAAATCCCCAGAAACTGCTTGGAGGTTCAGGCTGTTACACTGACACTAGCATTTAGCACCTGACAATAACCACAGTATTCTTCTTGCAGTGTTTCCAGCCTCTTCAGATTGGCTCTGATCCTCCTGTTCCATACAATCGTAAAATGAGTTGCCAGAACAAGAGCAAAGATCATCCTTTGAGAAGAGGAACAACTTTTTTGGCTGTAGGCCCCCCATTTATTTTCTTCCCCTAAACTGTGAATGTTAGTTAAAGCTGTTGCCAAGAGTTCTGGTTTGATTTTATGTGAAAATCTTTGTTTTTTAAATACTATTTTGTTTTCCCAACTAAAAGCCGTAACTTTGGACAGTGATTATTCAGATTTGTTCATTTGTCCAATGTGACACATCAGACGTTGGTGCTTAAATTTCACAGGAACTTGATGGAATCGTGCTTCTCTCGGTTAAGTGTTGCCATTTTCCAAATGACCCTGATTTCCCCAGGACATCTGTGAAAATTACAGGTCAATAAAAGGTGACATGTTTGTTGCTGACAGTGTGTTAGAGCTTGACTGCATGATTGGCACAGGATGACACGTTGTCTGCTGCCTTGTTATTTCCAGCTGTGTGTGGCAGTGATGTTTTGTGGGAGGAAAAAAAGGAAGTGAAGGGCTCTGTGTTTGTCTCCTCTCTGCAGCAGCCCTCAGCCCATTGCTTCTTTTGCCCTAACGTTGCTAAGCCGAGCCAGTTCATCCAGTGCCACGGAGAGGTGAGGAGCCAGGGTTTTCATACCCACCGCCCCCGGCCCCCACTTCCTCCCCCCAACCCACCGCCACCCCTGTTCCAGTCACTACATGTTCCCTGCTCTCCGGCGCTCCCCTGACAGCCTGCCAAGCTGCCGCGCAGCCTCCCATCCTCTGGGACATGGGAGAGGATGGCCAGCCATGTGGAAAGACAGAGTGAGAGCTGGCTGGGGGTGGGAGGGTGAGGTGAGGAAGTGGGGGGGAGAAAGGGTAAAGAGCAGAATGAGAAAGAACGCGAGAGAGAGAGGGAGAGACGGAGAGATAGAGAGAAAGGGCGTGAAGCGATGAAGTGAAACGTGGTTATCTTTTTGTCACTTGTTCAGGGTGAGGGATGTTGAATTCAGGCTATGGGGTTCCGGCAGTGGTGTGTTATTCACACTGCTATACGCACGCACACACATGCACACACACACATAGACAAAAACATTCTTGTATGTCTTTCAGTGCTCATTTGCCCCTCCTTGACTTATTTTCCATCAGACAAAAGGGAAAATTCAGAACCACCATCTCTCCCTCTCTGTCTCTTCCCTCTCACTCCTGTCCACCTTGCCCTCCTCTGTTTTTCCGAGTGTTAGGTCATGAATGATTGACAGGGCACAGCTGGAGAGTCCTGCAGCCCTCCCCTCTCCCTCAGTACAACCACACACACACACACGGACCACTTTGCTCACAAACACACATCCAGCACACACTTTGATGCACACTCTGTCCTCTGCGAACCGTTTTCACACACTGTGTGTGTGTGTGTGCTCTATCAGAGCATGTCAGTCAGGCTGCCTATACAGTATGTGCTCTCACTCTGGCTCTCCCTACTGCTGTGTTTTATTTTAGAGTCCCCAGGCAGGCAGACAGGCCAGCAGGCAGCGCACAGTAATGTCATCCAGCAGGGTTAGATTCAGCCTCCACATTAGTGCACACAGGGGGGAGGAGAGGAGGCAGAGGGAATCAAGAAAGGAAAGAAATACGAAGGAGATGAAGAGGAAAGGAACAGAGTGATGAGGAGAGAGGGAATGAAAAATACATCTCCTATATACATTAAACTATAGTGCGGATATGTGGTTTAACATATACATATGAGAGGAAGATGGAAATTATTTAACACGTGTTTTAAAACACTAGTGCCAAACTGCATTAGCATTTATGCTTTAAATGTAGCTACATCATGCCTATATTTTATGTGCATTAATTTGACGACTACTTTGAATATGTTTTTGCAGTATGTGGAGGGTATGTAGGGGAGAAAGGCAGGCAGGGAGACTCAGAGACGAGATGTTCTCTGGACCCTGCTGCCTATTCTTAGAACAGACAGCAGCACTGAAGGCCACAGCAGCTCCCTGCCACTGCTCTGAGCACATAGCGGCTCTGAGAATAGGACAGCTAATCTGAAGCCAGTTTCACACTCTGAGGTATAGGGGATGGTCATGGTCATGGCAGTTTTAAAGCTGTAGACCTAATATGAGTAGGAATGATTGATTCATTGTCACCTTATGTGCTGGTGCTCCATAGGTGCTCCACAGGATTTTATAATTTACCATACGATCGGGGTATTTGTGTCAAACTTGCCCTTTTATGTCACTGATGCTCACACACTCCTCAAGCTACACGCACATAATCCGTGTTTTCACCTCTGCCCCGTCTCACCGCAGACCCAGATATCATGACACAGCGAGTCGGAGGACCCTGCCTTCATCTAAAATGCAGACAGGCTATTTTTCCGCTTGTATGCCGGCCTGTTTTCGTTTGCTCCTCATGAATCATTTAGTGCGCACACACAGTTTCATGTACACGCATAGTTTTTTTGATCCTCAAGAGCCGGGAACATGTGTTTGGCCGGGGCTTACCATTTGTTCCCCTACAGCTCGAAAACACAGATGCACAGGAAGTGGAATTGATCTGCTGGGGAAATTTCTCCAGGTCTTTCATCTTTACACATCATCAAAATGGTTTTGAACCCGGAAAATTCACCTGCGATGATATCTGCAATAAATCTGATTCATCGGCATATTCCTTTTCTCATTCAGCCGGGGTGTTTCAAGGTATTTGTAACTGCTTAAAATGCAGCTTAAATATCAGTAAAGGCTTGAGATGAGGAGCTACACAGGTCTTTAAATAAGCTTTCAGTGCTACATTTCAGCTTTGAAATGGTGCTACAAAAACCTAAAGAGAAGTCAGTCAATTTGGAGAGATCAAGATCAAACCTCCACAAGCATCTGTGTTGCTGAAGTGTCCTTTAGCAGGACACTGAATCCCCACCAGCACTTCTCAGCAGCTGACACTGCACTCCCCTGCAGAGGAGACACACACCGAAAAAGCGAATTTCCCAATTGGGATCAATAAAGTATTTCTTGCCTGCAGGATTTTAGTTGTATCTTATGGCAAAATGTGATGGCTACACACTGTTACCTACTGGGAACTATGTTGGCCAGTGTAGGTTGTTAAAGCAAACTGGTAACACAAGGCTGAACAGCAGTGTTAACAGAGAAAGGAGGCTCCTCAGCTGCAGAGGAGGCCATGTTTATACCCAGCCACCCTTGACAGGCTGGCGGGCTGAAGCCCTGCACGGCAGAGCAAAGGGCAGATAGTAAACCTGTGTGCACCCACTCTGTCCGAGCATTCCTCTTCCACACTCACCTACCCCTCTGCTTGCACATCCGTACACTCCCAGCGTGTCAGGCTTTATGGTTTTAGAGTGAGAGGAGAAATGGAGAGGGATGAACTTGGTTAAGAAAACACCAGTCCGGCTCCACTGGCGCCTCTCCACCAACCTCTCCTACAGAGGAGGAGAGACAGAAGGGGGAGATAAGGGAGGAGGGGGAGGAGGAGGAGGAGGAGGAGGGAAGCAAGCAAGCGAGGACTGACCCTAGAAGGAGAGAACTGTTCCCCCTCTGCATCTTTTCTTTTATAATCCGTTGCCCATCAGCTCCACTACTCTGGCTGGTGTCTTTTGTCAAAGCCGATTTCTTCAAACAGCTCAAACTCTAGACAAAGAGGACGGAGAGGCAGTTGGTTTCCATTAACACACCCGCACATACACCACCGATCTGTAGTTCAGTGACAAGCAGGATTCTGCATAAATACCTTGCAAAAAAGTGGATGATGTAAATGGAAAGTGGGTGAGTGTGCGTGGGTAAGTGTGTGTCGATATGCATGCATTTGTGTGTATCTGTTGCTATCAGGAGCCAAACAGTGGGAAAAGCATGTATTCAAGTTCTTGTTATTGTTTTTGTCAAACTCCATACATGCATTAACGCCTTCTTAACTGTCCTCCCGGTTCCTCCACAGGACGGTCTATAGCGTGACAGTGTGTGAAAGCAGAGCCGCTCTCAGGATGTTGAATGTACACAGTAACCGAACATGACACACTGCCGCGCTTTCCTAGTGTTGCTTGTCCTTTTTAGGTGTTAAATCCGGTGTTGTTTCCTAAAATGTGAAGTGAAGATCTCGGCTGGACACCGTCTCTCTTTCATATTGATTTCCAGCATAGATCTCTTTGATATATAGGTTTCATTTTCACCCACCATTAATGCCAGATGCACCCTTCTGGCACTAAGTCTTCTATTATAAATGGTGATTTTTTTTTGTGTTACCGCATTAATATTTAAATTAACTGTTAAAACGGCTTCAAATGTTATTGAGCCAATCTGAACTGGAGATTGGAAACATCTATTTTATATTCATTAATATAATAGTTTTGGACGTGGGGACCTTCTCCTGTCAAATGATATTTCAGCATAAGAATCTGGAAGAAGTTCTCGTCCTCAGTGGATATAAATCTGGACTGAAATAACAAATAGTTGAAGTTGAGGAACATTTGCTGCAGCTGATGGGGCTTCTTTTCGTCAGCTCATTTTCATTCTTTTGGCTTTAGGAGACAAAATGGCAAGAAAACGTATAAAGAGTTCTCGTAGGAAAGACTAAGCAAAACACAAGACCTCCCTCCTTCCTTTTCTGTTTTATTTCCTTCTCACTTTCCTTTCCATCTCCGCTCTTTAGGTTCTCCTTTGTGCTCCCCTTCCCCTTTCGCTCCCTGTTTCCCCCCAGCTTCAGTCATCCACTTCTAACATTTCTGGGTTTATTTTTACGTCCTGGATGCCTGGACTCCCAGCAGGCTAGCTAGGCAGGAGGCGGGGGGCGGGGGGAGGAAGGAAAGAGCCAGCTGAGGAGTGGAGGAGAAGAAAAGTGAAAGAATTGAAGCGGAGGAATGGAGGGAGGAAGGAGACATCAGAGAGGAATATTCTGCCATCACCATGGCTCCCTCTGGCTGTTGGGAGGCTGAAATTACATCTGACTTTCAAGTTAGGGGCAGCAGCATCGCCAGCGTTGCTATAGTGACAGCGAGTGTGTGTGTATGTAAACTCCTTGGGAGGTTTATTATGCATGATCCACACTGTGACTAGTCCTGATGGCATTACAGTGCCGTTATTAATCTACTTTCATAAGATATGTGTACTTTAAACACATCCGCACACACACAACGACGTATCTGTGAGTTCATGCTAAGACGCGTTCACACACATACACACACTCACACACACACACACACACTCACGACCCATTTCACAGCTGGATTCAAAATTCATGTTGTGCCTTTTAAAGATTAAGATAAAGTTTTTTCCTCTTATTATCTTTGAGAAGGTTTAGTTGGCTGCACACTGTGCTCACAGGCAAATGCGCGTGCAAACACACTCAAGCACGCACATGCAGAGTTGTTCAGATTGCAGATAGCAGTGTTTGGGTTGTTTAAGCTGCTAATATTCTACTGAGTCCTGGAATATTTATGGCTTTTGTTTTATCAGGCTCCGTGAGAGCGGAGGGGGAAAAAGCATTTCCAGATAGACGGACAGATAGACAGTAAACTGTACTGTAAGACGGAAGAGGAGAGGAGATGTATACACAGAAGAGGGATGGAGGGATGAAGAGGGTGAAAATAATGTTCCATTAATGCAGAGCTAGGCTCTTGCTGAGGGCCCAGCGCCAATCTGCATCTCCCTACAGTCTGCCTGCTATACATTTTTCATGAACGCTGAGCGAGAATTAGCGACGGATTGCTGCTGCAAATTGCTTCTCCTTGGTCGGGGGCCGATGGAGAGAGAAGGAGAGAGGTAAAGAGAGATGGGCGAGATTTAAGAAGGGAGGGAACACTGGAGAAATGGAGAGAGGTGAAAAAGAGAAGGTTTCAAGGCATGTGGGGAGAAAGGTATAGAGTAGGATTTCAAATATGCGGTGTCCGTGCATGATATCAACACTTAGCTTGACCAGCATGGGTACAAGCACGTCACATTTATTGTCCATGTAGTAATGTGTACATTCAGAGCAATGTGTGGATGCCCACCATACTAAATATGGAAATTAGAATGTTTATTTTTCATTCCTCTCCCGTCCTCTCCTCTCCTCTCCTCTCCTCTCCTCTCCTCTCCTCTCCTCTCCTCTCCTCTCCTCTCCTCAGCCTATACACCATATAGTTGTGACCCCAATCTTAGCCTGCTCTCTCCACACCAATAAAGCCCACTTTCATTTTCCACCAGTGGCCTCGGCTGCTGCTGTAGACCCTCGATGACCGGTTGACTGACTGGGTTACTCACTGGTTGAACCTCTGAGCTCTGAGGATGGCATGTAGGCGTATGGAGGCACCGAAAACACTCATCTGTCCGTCTTCTCATGGTTGCAGTCTACAATTTCCAGCAGAGTCAATATTCAAAAATGTTGCTCCTACTGTTCTGTAAATACGTCGTCTTCTGTACATTATGGCGTATTTAAAATGCCATGAATCTAAAAAAAAGAAAAAAAACAGGAATCAACGTGTACATTTTCCCAAGTGACCACAGGTGTAACACACACTGGGAAAAAACGGTGGCTCTGTATACTGAAGCTATTTTAATATTTTCATTTTTAATTTGTGTCTAAACCCATCTCCTATCTGCTCTGTGTAGACACAAGCTGCAGTTCAGGCAAGTTCAGCCAAAAAAAAGTCCCTGAATTTTAGTTTTTCACAGAATCTGGTTTAAACAACGGATCTTTTTCTTGGAAATATTCACAAGAGACATGTAAAGTACAGCCATTTGATGAAATATGACAAATTTAAGCACAGATTTGAACGGAACTGTACATCACACTTGTTCTGAGACTGTCGGAAAGTTGAAAATCTAATAATTATTTATGCTTTCACAGTTTGTGGCTCTGATAAATGGTGTAATTTTGATGTTTTTGAAAAGACAACATGCATCTCACACCAATATGTTGAATATATTATAAATATACAAACTGCCTATATACATGTTTCAGTCATACTCCTCTAATAGTGAGACGCGTTGTCACTATTGACTGTCCACTGCTACAGTATTATCAGCTCACAAGCTATAGGATGGACCTTGAAATGTGTGTGTATCTGTATTGGTGATGAAAAGGAAAAAAAGGTTTTTGGACAGAGAGACAGAATATATTGTATGTGTGTGTGTGTATGTTCGGGGCCTATGATTGCTGCTGTAATCTGCTCTCTCCTGCCAGCCACAGTTATTACAGTTGTCGATATGGTGCTCAGGGCTTTATAGACACAAGCAACGAGACTCAGTCTGGACGCCCGCCAGAGTGTGTATGTGTGTGTGTGGGTGTGTGTGTGTGCCGAAGTGCTTTGTATTTGTTTGCGCCCTTGTGTGTGCATATGTGTGTGCATGATCTTTAGCTCTGTGTGTATGTAATTGAGCTCTCGGCTCATGTCAAGGCCAGTTCAACAGTGTGTTAATTGCTTATGTTACAAAGTGTTAGTCCCAGCAGTATGTGCATGATACCTAAGGTGTGACTGTTTACTTTAATATTGCATGCGTATGTCAGTGGTTGAGTGCGTGTGTGGGCCAGTCTCTGCTTGGACAAGTTTACTATGACAGTGGATGGAAAAAAGGGTAAGAGAGGTAGGGAGGAAAGAAAAAATACAACGGAGCAGCATGGGAGGGGAATGAAAAAAACCCTTGGCTGTTTGGAAAGTGTAGGGAGAAGAAAGGGACAGAAAGGGAGAGAAAAGATGGAGGTGGGGAGAAGAGCCTTTGAGTGGGAACGAAAAAGGGGAAATGAAGGAAGGTTGTCTTTCTTCCTCGTGGCGTTCAGCCCCGACTGATGCCTGTTGTTCTGTCCACTTCTACTGTTTGCTGTCCTGCCAGTCCTGTTACTATCAGGGCCTGGCAGTGGGTTACAATGGGACTGAAACAAAAACTTGTGCTTTTGTAACACTGTTCTACATGCACAAACACGCACACACAAAGACACACACCGCGCGGGTCACTGATGGCCCATTTTTCCAGTCGCACTGCTCTTTTGGAAGTGTACGACCATCTGTCAGAGTTGGCTGAACGATTAAACAAATCCTCTCTCTCTGTCTTTCTCTCTGGGAGTGTGCGACTGGGTTCTCTGCACATATCAGCAACCTGTGACCTCCAAGAGGCATGAAAATTCCCTCTGCCAACGGTGTGCATGCCTGTGTGTGTGTGTGTGTGTCTATGTGTGTGTTGCTTCTTTTGTTTTGCTGAAATAAAACTCCCATCTCTAGACGAATGCGCCACGCTGGAAATTAAGAAACAATATCCCTTCTGTTCAGAGAAAACATCTTGTTTTTAATGGATTTTTTATGAGCTCTAATTCTTGGAAATGTATCTGTGTGTTCTGAGTAAGGTTTGGTTGCCATAATTGATTCTTATTAAGTTTTAATTGTTGTTTCTCTATGGACTGAGTATGTTTTAATTGTTTTAATGATTTCATTATGTATTAAGTCCCCCCGAGTCTATATTATCTTTAAAACCCCACTGGAAAAATATTCTGCAGTCCATTGTACACAAATAACTACTGACCTTTTAGAGTCAATGGGTTTATGGTAGTTTTTGTTAAAGCAGGTGTATAACTTTTATTACACTGTAATGAAGTAAAGGCTTCTTGTAAAAATAAGTGCTGCTGTGTTTCCCATGCAGTCTGCAGTGTAAGTGAAGGCCTGTGTGTAGACAATCGAAAACAGAGAATACAGTCCTAGAAGGTAACAACGAACATTTGGAGGTACTTGTCCTTTTCCTTCCACATGAGTATGTTCATTATGTTTGACTTCAGCTTGCAATTACACATTTCATTTGGGCACCCACGGAGGGCAGAAACATTTTGTAAACGTAAAGTTGACATGTTAGCATGTTCAAATAAGCATTTCACGTGTTTCTGTCCACCTTAAAAGTAGATTTTCATAACTGTTCTTCCAGTTATTTGGGTTCAGCTATATCCAGATGTAGTTATCTGACTCTATGCTCCAATAAATTAACTTTTTAATCACTAACTGTGTCCGTGCGTCATTTGGTGCGGTGCAGGTAGCCTGTAGTGTGCCGTTTTGCTTACTTTTTACTAAACTTCCACACTGAGAGGTCATGCAGAATCAAGTGAATTTATCACTGTGACCCTCATCAAATACCAAATCCGATTCAGACGTCGTCATCCCATTAAATGACCACTATCACTGAACATCCTTCCAATACATATGGGCCAGTAGGGAGCTCCTCTACTCTAGTTGACCAGAAGGCACAATGTCATCCATCCTGAACGCAGATAAGCAGAAAGTCACCCTGATAACGTTGGTGACCTTTTGCAGTCACATGAATAACTGCATGTAAAATCTGGACCATGCAAAATGGAGCTTTGTAACATGTGATAAGCATAGCGACAGGGTGTATTTTAACCCAAACAATGATCCTTTTATGAGCTTAACCAAGCAGATTTGGTGCCTAAAGTCAGCTGAGTAGTTTTTCACATAAATGTAACCAGGAAACCACCTGAAAATGCACGCACACGCAGGGTACAAAAACAGGTTTAAGTCAAAAAATCATAACGGGACTGGATGAAAGTTCGCTGATTTAAACCACCACCAGCCGGTTCAACATCCAAATTTTGAATTTCGTCCCCTTTTATAAGGGCGAAAACTTTGATCCAACATCATTATATGGGATGATAACAGCCAATTGAGCCTAAGATGGAGAGGGTCCCTACTGGTCCGCATGTATGGAAATAACATGCAATGATGGAGACCATTTAATGGGCTGATAGCATCCAAAGCGAGTGCAATGGAATATGCACTACCTGAGAACAGTGCTGCTTACTTTGCCGAACAAGATCCTACATGCACACTCACTGAACAGTTTGCAAAGTATTATGTGTACCACTACTACCTAAAAGTATAAGAATATGCATGTCTAAACTAGCTCCACCCTACCCAGCATTAAAATGCTTCTCACTAAGAGGAATAACATATTTAATAAACTAAAACTCTGAAAAAGGATCATTCAGTTTGCAGTATATTATACAAGTGCTGCCCTACTTCTACTTATTACATTACATTCAGATTTCATTCCTTTTGGTGGATGCTGTTGTTCACATCATCTTGCATATCCTCACCCCGAGGATCTGAAAAGGATCTGAGTACTTTTTCTCACCGCTGACCAAAAGACAAATGTCGATTTATCCAAACCAAACAGTAAACTCATCTGAAGAATCACAAGAAGATTAGTCATGTTCATACAACACAGGCGTCTCACACACACACACACACACAAACCAACACACACATTCAAACACTCAGCCTGAGTAATTTTGAAAGAGTCTTGTGATAGCTTTGCATAGCATTTGGGCTAATGGCGTGTGCTTCCTCCCAGGTCGGTGCATCCATTAGCAACCATATTACTGCCACATAATGGCTTATTGGTTGGTGGGAAAAAATTACCAAGAAGCCAGGATGAGGAGAGAGGGAGCGAGAGACAAAAAAGATGAAGAGAGAGAGCCAAGGAGATGAAGAAAGCCGTCTCTAGCAGGGCCTCAGAATTGAGTTACAGCTGTTATGATTTGTCGTCTCTCAAGTCTTTTTCCCTCTCTTCTTTTTCATTTCTTGTTTCCACCCCTTCTCCTTCACCCTCGGGGCTTTGGGAGGTTTTTATCTTTCTAATGAGCCGTTGATTCTTTTTTTTTCCTGTCATTACCTCATTCGTTCTGGATGGAAGGCAATATTTGTCATACTGTCAAGCCAGTGTTTGCATCTAACCTGCGTGTGTGTCTGTGCATGTGGACTGTGGTGGAGCTAAGTGGTGTGAAGTGTTTACACCGTGGTTTTGGTTGGCGTTGGTGGTAGAAGTGGACGCGGGGATCAGAGTAGTTCGGCACGGTGGCCCCCCGGTCGCCATGCTGTACTCGCAGCCTTATCAATATGCAGCACAGTGGGTGGATTGCACTTGACTTGATTGCTTTAATTGGCTGGACACAGTTGCAACACACACACACACACACACACACACACACACACATGCACACACACAGAGTTCTAGCAGCTTCTGCCATACAATGGTTTGCTCCAAATGTATTGTTGTTGTGATATTTTGTCCAGCAAATGTGGGACTATGTGCTGTTCGGTTCAACTTTGCATGAGTCATTCTGCTCCTACACACTCAATATGCATATTCTGTAAACACACGCGTGCACACGCACACACTTGCTTTCGCATACATATACAAACAGACAGTTTGGAGTAGGGAGAAGTTTAAAGGTGATCCTCTGTTATGAGCAAAAATCATAAATATGTATAAGACATATATTGTAATGCATGCGCTCACACACACACACCCCCGAATGAACTATCCAGCGTCAATCTGTGGATGTATGCATTTCAGTGGTAACTCAGCAAGCATGTGCTCGCTTGCTGGCTTGGCTTGGGTAGCACGTGTGTTTATGTGTGTGTGTGTGTGTGTGTGTGTTCAGGGTGTGTATGTGCAGCTGGGTTAAAACGAAGTGGAAATCAAATTCACCTTGAAGTGTCCTTCTCTCTCCCCTCACCACCCCCGTATTTTTGCCTTCGTCTTTGCTTTGAACACACTGCAGCACTCAGTTCAAAGAGAAATGCCTTCTTGTGCATGTGGGTGTGTGCTGGAGAGAGAGGGTGTGTGTGTGTGTGTGTGTGCGCACGTGTTGGTGTGTGTTAGGAATGACAGCAGGGTTTGAGATGGAAAGAGGGAGAAAGAGAGAAAGACCCGCTGCTGCACTCTTCTAACATCACACCCCCCACCCCACCCACCCTCCCGCCATCCTCCTCCCCCCCATCAAAGAGCAGCCAGGCTTAGAGGAGCGCTCGTCCTTCTCCCATCACCCCCCCTTCCCAATTAAAAACAACCTGGGACAGAGGAGAAGGAGACTGGGAAGAGAGGGAGAGGGAGAGGGTGAGACAAGGTCAGCTTAGGAGAGGATGAGGTGACAGAAGGAGAAGGGATGGAGTGAATCGACTCAGGATGGAGAAGTCTCAGCGACCTTTCACCTCCATGTTCCTATTCAGGATAGAAGGAGTGGCAGGGAAGGCAAACGGCAAAAGAGGGAAACTCTGGACAGATTCTGTTTTCCATATGGAGATTTTCAAATCTGTTGAACATTTTGTGACAAATGTTATTTTGTAGGCCTTTGTTTCTGATATGTGTTTACGGATGTGTGTGTTTTTCAGTCATGTTGAGTTTTGAGAACAAGTTTATGCACATCTAATCATGCACTGGTGGTGTTTAATTCTGAAAATGCATGCAAAAGAATCTTAGCTTGCCTAAAATTATTCATATTCATGACACATTTTGATTTATAGTGAAGTTGTATTTGATCAATTGGTTTCTTCTGGCTGGAAATACCTAAACAAATGACAAAAAAGGGCAAGACATTGTGTGATTGATACATTTAGACTATTTCTATGTTACTAAAAATCCCATATCAGTAATCAATAGCATGTTCCCAATTGGATTTTGGACCAGTCCTTTTTTGTGAAGTTCTCCAGGCCTTTGAAGATAGAAAGCTTCTTTGTGGTCTTCAGTTCCCTCCACAGATTCTCAATTCTGGTCTGGATTCTGTCTGTTTCACTCCACAGTCTTGATGTTGTTTGACTCTTTTCTTGACCATTTTGGCTGTATGTTTTAGAACAGTGTCTTGTTGGAAGGTCCAGTGCTGCCTAAGGACTGTCTAATGTGTTCCTTCAGAGGCCCAATGTAGCTTTGACAGACAAACACCCCCAAAGCACTACATTTCCACCACCATGCTTGACCGTGGCAGTGGTGTTCTTGGGGTTGAATGCTACTCTTTTCTTTCACCTCATGAAAGCCACATCCCTGTGTCCAAACAACTCCTTTTTTGTCTCGAGGAACACAGAATTGATCACTAAAAGCTTTCTTCTTTGTCCAGATGAGCTTTTGTAGAGGCTAGGTGAGCTCTTGTTTGGCTGTCTTGGCGACGTCCTTTGTCAGCGTCCATGGAGACCAGCCTTGCTTAGTCTCCACTGGAGTGTCTGCTTTGAGATGTTGGTACCAGAAATGCTCAGATTTATCAGGATAGTCTTGATTGGGATTCCTCTTTGGCCTCTCACCCTACCATTCTTGCAAGTGCGGGGGTAACTTTTGGCTTCCTACCATTCACTTTAAGATTTTTGGATATGGCTTTATAGCCTTTACCTGTCTTGTAAGCAGCCACAATGTACAACTCTGTCTCAGTAATGGAATCTAATAGCTTACTAAGCTGTCTGGTTTTCAGTCCGGACCATTAACAGAATAAAAAAATACTGATCAGCTGTTGTCAGTTGACAGCAATATATACAACAATCAGGCATAACATTGTGACCACCTGCCTAATATTGTGTCGGTCCCCCTTTTGTCCTCAAAAATGCTCTGAACCATTGGGCATGGACAAGAAGACCTCTCAGGGTGTCCTATGGGGTCTGGAACCAGGATGTTGGCACTGGATCCTTTGGGTACTCTGGCTTGTGCAGTGGGGCCTCTGTCAATCAAACTTGTTCCACTGCATCCTGTTGATGCTTGATCAGAATGGGTTGTAGGAAGTTTGGAGGTCAGATCAACATGTTGGGCCATTGTCATGTTCCTCAACATGTTCCTGATTGTTTGATGTTTTTTTTCCATGTGGTGGGGTGCATTTTCCTGTGGGGTTAGGCCAGTGACATTTGGGATTTCCATTTGCAAGAGGGAGTGTGCTTGTTGTGGTACAGTGTTTATTTGGGTGTGTAAGTCTCATCAACACAGATGTCAAAGGAGGTCCAAGGTTTTTCAGCAGAACACTGCTGAAACATAGTACCAATGTGATCAATGTTATTCACTTCACCTGTCAGTGATCATAGCTTTGTGGCTAATTGGTGTAGGACCACAGCAATTTTAGTTTAAAAAAATTAAATATTTATAATTTATCGTTGTCTTCTCTCGCACACATGTTTCACCATTGTTTGTCATTTCCAGCTAGAAGGAACCTATTGACTGAAAAATCACCATAAATCACAACCTGACATGCATGAATAATACTGGGCTTAACTGTATATGTGTGCACACACAGACACACGTACAACCCTGCTCCAAGAGTCTGGGGATCATATTCGTGTATTTGACCTAAAGGTCACCCACTGGTAGCAATTGACAATTTCAGATTAGCGCTCAATATGTGATATTCACAGTTGACTTTTGCACAGGATAATCAAACATGATTAATGTCTTCCATGCTCCGTGTTCGACTCTCTGTTTCTGACGGGACCTGAAAAAAACGAAAGGACAGAGAGATGGAGTGACATTGGAAATGAAATGATGTAAGATGCAACGCTGAGGTAAAGATCTTAGGAAGTAAAGAGAGAAAAAGCCTGACAAGAGACAGGAGACATTTGAACTGTAAGAGAAGAAATATTCACATCCTCAGCAGGCCAGATGGAGAGAGTGTCTCCTCTCTCTCTCTCTCTCTCTCTCTCTCTCTCTCTCTCTCGCCTTCTCTTTTCTTACTCACTCCTCCTGGGTCCACAGGCTGGTTTAAGATGAGGAAGCGGCAGGCCAGGAGACAATAAAGGTCACCTCCTCGTTCTCCTCCCCCCTTCTTCCTCTTTCTTTCTATCTCTGAAACGATTTCCACTCAAACTTCTTGGGCAACTTTATTCTGCCTCCGTTATGGGAAGAAATGTCAGAGCTTCACATCAGAATAAAGGAAAGTCCTGAGTCTTTCCTGTGAAGGTGTGTCCACATCTTTTTTTACAGTGTAATTACCACAGCTTCTGTCTGAAATCAAAATTAAGATTTTGGGTTTTTGTCCTTGCAAAATAAGAAAATGTGATCAAGTTACGAAAAAAATGTCAACCAAGAATTTACATTCCTTCTACACCTCATAGTTTTCCCTTTTGTCAACCATTTCTCTTCCATCCCTTCCATTTCCATCTCCCACCTCCCTTTTTGTTCCCTGTCTCTTTCTAATTCCTTCTCATCCCTCCCTACTATCATTTCTATTTCTCATCGTCTTTTTCATCCTCTGCTCTCCATCCCTCTCGACCTCATCCCCTCTTATTTCCTGTCCTCCTCCTCCTCCCCTCCTTTCCCTCCCTCTTTCCTCTCTGACTCAGGAGGCTATAGTCTCCGAAAGGTCAGTCCCGGCTGACATTTTCCATGGAACTTCATTGATTTCTGCTTGGCGCGTTGTGATTGGCTAACCGGAGCTGCCTCCATTTCCCACCAATCCCCTTTAACCAGGAAGCAAGCCAGCCAGCTGACCCCGAGGTCAACCACCTCCAAATAGCTTTTTCTGGAGTGCTACAGTCGTCTTTGCTCTACATTTCTCTCCTCTTGGGCTGCGTACCTCCCTGCAGGCTACAGGATGAGGAAGGAGAGAGAGATGGATAAAGGAGGAGGATTAAGTCTTAAAAAATGGAAGTTTACAAGGCCAATGGTTTTCATACTGTGGTTCATGGACTCCCATAGGACCTTGATGTGGCTCCAAAGGGCCTCTGGCAAAATAAGGAATTATTTCAATTTATTGTATTTCACCAGAAAAACTTCATTTCATGAGAATAGCATCTTACTGTAGAGGTGTTGCTCACCACTATTATACAGTATCTCTTCACGCAGTGCTGACAGCTAAACCCTTAAAAATACATGTCTGAGATCTCCATATGGGATTTTGTGACAAAACAATATCAGGTTGTGGTCTGCGACCCCTGCTTGCACTGCATCTGTAACTGTTTAATATTTCTTTTATCACAACTGAAACTCAATTTCCTCCAGTTTGAATTACTGCAGGCTATTTCAACACTATGGAGAATGTCAGAATCATTGACTTGCCAGCTGATATCAGCACCTAAACCTTTAGTAAGCGACATTTAAAGCACAGAATATAAGTTGGTAGAACATGTTTTAAACATTGAGGAGGACGTATCCAATGCATCACCATGCATGACACACAGTCAATGCAATGTGATCAATGGAAAGACTGGACATAACGTTCTCTTGCGACGCCATGTGACTTGAATAATTTGCATACAGTAGAGGAGGAGGATTAAAGGAGGCATGCAGGAAAGAGTCACCCCTGAGATCTGAAAAGCATTCGTCTGACCCTGACTCTAAAAAAAAACCCGCCCCAACAATGCGTGCAGTCTTACCACAGAATGCTCTGATGAGCTTCAGATTGCCTGTTTCCCCTCTTTTGATGTTTAGCAGAAATGTTCCTCTCTTTTCAAACCCTTTATAGCTTAGTGCGAGGAGTTACAGAGCAGTTTTCCAACTTAGTGCTAATAATGTGGATTTAGTGTTGCTCAAGGACCCTTTTTTGGCAGAGCTGACTCCTGGGGCTTGACCCTTCAATTTAAAAGCTGGGCTTGCTACTCTTCATTTCTCTCCTGTATGATGAAAGAGTTAAACAACAGACGAAACCTTGGGTCAGATTAAACTAACATATACTCCACATCCGCTTGAACACAAGAGTGTGCAAGGCGTAAATTTCATCATCCAATTGTGTCTGTGATTGTCAGGCCGAAACGTAAAGCTCTGTAGACTTTACATGCTGGACTGTAGGCTTTGCAAAAACCCATATTAGTATAAACAGAATGTCATGTTCTTCCACGTCTGAATTTTCAACTTTCTACTTTTTAATCTCATCAAGATCAAGATAAAGCTTTTTTTAAACTGTATATATGGCAGAAACAGCGACTGAAAATATTCTTCAGCTATATAATCTGATTATTCACTCAGACTGATGCTTGCTCTTGGTTTTGCATAACACAAATGAGAGTATTATACCTCTATCTCTGTCTGTCTCTTTATCCGCCGGTGTTTTCTTCCTCCGGCCCCTCCCGGCTCTGCTGCTTCCTCCTGCAGAAAATGCTGTCCTCGTGAGACAGCAGTGGTAGAAAATGTCCGAACGCAACAGCGTAAACAAACAGGCAGACAGCTCTCGGTCTTTCTCTGTGAAGTGATAATGTGTTCCCCACACTGTTTTTGTTCTCATGCTAATGAAGTGGACCGCATCGGTAATCACTTTCAAACCCTCAGCCAGGGAAAAAGTAGAAACGGCAAAACAAAGGCTGAACAAAAGGATGCTGTGCTGTTGCCGGTGTGTGTCTGTATGAGAGTGTGTGTGCACAAGTGGAAGTGGAGACAGGAGTGGATGTGTGTGTAAAACAGGCTTGCATGCGTGTGTGTCGGTTAGTACATGTTCTGTGTTTTTACAAACCCGCGAGTACACTGTCGACCGTGATGACTGGCTGCAGGGGGAGGTCAGAGGTCGCTGGATTCGGCTGATGAGAAAAGAAATGTTCAAACAGAGCAGAACAGAGTCAGCTGCAGGATTGATTAAACGTGATAATATATGGGATGAAATCTGTCCAAACTGTGCGTCATGTTTCCCGGCCGGCATTTCACACTCCTGCGGTGGACGTCAACTTAGAAAACACATCTTTGGAAAACTCCTTTACTCTGATCTTACATGTGCCAATCGATGTAGCAAGTCGGGGCGTATCTGTGGCGATCACTTCTCTATCAAAAACTCACTCAGATTTGTCTTTTCTGCTGTAGGTCCTCATCTTGCGGTGAGTGGTGGACAGTCATTTTACCTTGTTTACAGTGAAGAAATAAACTCATAAAGTCCAGCAGAGTCACTCAGCATCTGCTGTTATGGGCTGAAAACTCACTTTGGCCTCCCTTTAAAAAAAATACAGTGTTTTCTGGATGTCTTAAGTGTGGATGTCGTGTCCCAGCACTGCTGCCTCACTTGATTACTCATTGATCACAGCAGTATTGTAAAAACAGAACAGCGTACCCTTTGACCTTTTTACTATGAGCTGTTAAAAGAGGGAGCTGAAGCTCTTTCCTTCTCTTGTGCTGCCTGTTAATGCCGAACATTTAGAGGTAGGATATAAAAAGAAATTACTGGAACAGTTTAGCGCGATCTCTCCCGTACCATATAAATAAAATGACAGCTCCAATTGCTAAAACAGGTTTTAGCCATAAGGCCCATCCCGGCAGATGAAGGAAGGAGTCTAAACTTTCATTTCCTGCTTGGTTTCTCTCTACGTATTAATGGCTCCTTTCCTCCTCCCCCTCCTCTTTCATCTCATCTCTGCTTTTTCTTTTTCTTTTTTTTTTTAAACCTGGTCTTGTTCTCCTCTGGGCTGACAGAGTTTAGGCTGTAAAGCTGAAATGCTGCCTCCTGAGAGCTATTTGTTTACCGGAGACCTTGGAAATTAGCATGTTTCATAAGGCAGTTAGAAAACACATTGTTGTCGAAGATTTTTATGCTTTAAACGCCTAAACATGTGCGTGCTCATTCCTCTATGTGTTTTCTCCATTTACATTTTGATCTGTGTTGGCCCCGTGTGCATGTTAATGTATGCATGTGCACTATGTGTGTGTGTGTGTGTGTGTGTGTGTGTCAGCTCTCTCAGTGGAAGACATTAGGCCGCAGTAACAAGCTATTGATTGGACCGAGCAGAAGGCTGCTGCTGATCTTTCATGGAAACGCCGGAAAACAGGGAACAAGACGCACATTCGGACAAAAAACAGCGAACGAAAAATACATTAATAGCAAAATAAAACAACACACTAAAACCGTAACCTTGCGAGTTATTTTTGTTTGTTGTTATTTTGCGGATGTCTTCCTTGTAGTCGTGTTTCGGCGCTGCTCTTCTCAGACACCTCTTGGGAAATCAAGCTGCGTGTTGTTGTGATGCCTCTCGTCCTTGAATTTAATTTTTTCGCGTTGATAAAGTTTAGTTTCCTCTTTTCTTTGTCTGTTCAGCCATGTTGGCTACCACTGATCTTAACTATGCCCCTTACTTCTAAAGCATCACTTCCCAGCTGCAGAGGCCTCTCCACAAGAAGCCCCCCCGCCCAGCAGCTTCTGCGGGTTGGTGCAGCAGCTCAAGTGAAACCTTTGATCAGCTCTTAGTTATAAAAAAAAAAAAGATATTTATTCACAATCAAATGTCACCCTTGAAAGATTTTGTTAAAAATATTCCCAGATTTTTTGTTGCCTGTGGGTGCATAATGGAGGACCTGTTAACAAGTAAATCAGCTGTGGTTTGTGAAATATTGATCAAGGTTTTTATTAACATTTCTCCCTCAAAGTACATTTCAATTTGGAGCTGCCTGCAGAGACAAACACACAGTTATGACTCTCACTTTCTCTCTGTGTACACACACACACACCTGCTTTTGCTACTGGCGTGATGTTGGCGTCCCAGAGGTAATTAGACTGAGGCTGTTGCTGGCTGTGCTACAGCAGCTCAAATACCTGGACTGACTCTACTACACCTGTCTGGAGGGAAAAACCGTGTGCTTGTGTGTGTGTGTGTGCGCACGCTCCTAAAGATGTACAGTGCGTGCCTGTGAATATGTGTGTGTCCTCGCTGGTGGCACGTGGCTGTGTTTGTGTGCATGTCCTCATGATGTGTGAACCCCTTTAAGTGATAATACGCCTGTGTTCGTGCATATGTGTGTACGTGTCATCACCTGGCAGCGCACAGTTGTTTTGACATCGCTCTGATCTCGGAGATAAGCCGCAACAACAGGAGCATATATGATCATCTTCTCTCTGACTCTCCCCCTCTCTCTCTCTCTCTCACACACACACACAGACACACACAAGCACACACACTGGTGTAGATGAAAGGCTAGACGTCTGGATTATAGAGAAGCTAACATGACAAGGCTGTTATCTGCTATGCTCTTTATGAATATCACTAGATGGTCTTTAGGATAGATAGCGCGGGCTTTGATGATCGTTGTGTTACTGCAATGACATTTTGGCAGTTGTGTACACTCAAAAAACACACCGCAACATAATGCACCAGGCTCAAATACACACGCACACACACACACATATACACACACACACACACGCACCGTCGCAAATGTGGGGATTTTCATGCAAGCTGTCGTCTTCTCGCTCACACGGTTACACGCACATTTCTGAGAGAGCATGCTGCTACATCTCTTGCTCTTTTTCTTTCTCGCACACAAACACACACACACACGCGCACACACACACACACACACACACACACAGAGTACCCGGCTTAATGTTGTGTGTTGTGAGCCATGTGAAGCCTGCAAAGGTTAGTTAGCTCGACCTCTGCCTGCTGTATTAATCCTCTTTTTTCGATCTATTGGAAAGGTAAAAACACACCAACTGGAGGCTAAAATTAGCTCTGTAATTGGGATGATTTTTGGAGGGGAGTAATAAGGAGATTCAGCGGAAGCAATGAAAGCGAGATAGAGTATGCCTTTTCCTCCTCACACTGAGCTTTCTTCTCTCTGTTTGTTTCTGATGGCTTTATGCCACCAGACACATACTAATAGGATTTTTACTCATAAATTAACTCGGTCCTGCTGTAGGGCTGATTCTGCTCTTTGACCGCTCACTGTTCAATTATATGCTTTCTTTTTTTTAGTTTGTTTTATTATTAAATGCAGTACATGTCAGAGTTGCCCTTTGCAATTGAAATACAGTTTTCCAAAAAAAAAAGGCTTCTCCAGTTTGCCAGGAAATATGGTAGAGAAATACTGAATGTATTTATTAACCCGTCTCTGTACTTTTCTTGGTTTTAAAAAGTCAAATTTAAAAGCATCCACTGTAATTTTTTGTAGCATTACAAAAAAAGAAACTAGCGCGAGCAACACTGTGACATGTTGCTCTTTTCCTGACCTTGAAATGTGCTTCGCTTTTCGGTTTGCTATTTTCATAGCAGGTACAGTGTGTATGGCGCAAACAGGGGGGAGAGAGGTGCAGATTGGAGTTTCATGCAAATGAGTCGCAAGGCAGCAAGTGTGTTAAAACTGAATGTTTGACTTTGCAGTGAAGATAGGGAGGACTGGGTCTATTTAGGTGCGATTTCAGCCACTTAATAATAACCAACGACTGAAATTGTAGCAGCAGACACAGAAGGTAGTTCGTAAGTCAAACTTATTTAGACGCGATAAAGATGTCTGATGGTAAAACTGTTGGATTCTAACTTATTGAAATTATGAGAGAGAACAGAATTGTCCCTCAACGTAATCATAGTTAGATAGTTAATAAAGCAAACTGTGCTGAGTACGATACTACTAGAGGACTCTCACTTTTTACATACTTGATATCCAAGCCTTCACTTTCCACTCATAATCGTCATCCTCAGCCATCTGAAGGAAGCATGATGGATGTGTGAGTTATCACGTAAAATCATTTATATAGCACACTTTTCAACAACCTGAGGTGACCAAAGTGCAGGCAGCAACATAAATATGTGTGGAAAAAGCAAGACCGAAAACAGGATACAACTTGTAAGATCAATTAATATAAAATAAGAAAAAAAAGTATATTAAAAAATGTAAAAATGATAAAAATATATATATATAAAACAGCACAACTAGGATAAAAACTTGTAAAAAAAAAATAACAAAAAATATATTAAAAAATAAAAATGATATAAAACAGCACAATCAGAATAACAACTTATAAAATCAATTAATATAAAATACAATAAAATTATATGAAAAATGAAAAAATATAAAAATATATATATAAAGCAACATAATCAGGATAACAACTTGGAAGATCAATTAATATAAAATACTATAAAATAATATTTTTATAGTATTTTTTTGTGTCATCCAGCACAAGCAGGATAACAGCTTGTAAGATCAATAAATATAAGATTACAAAAAGTATTAAATAATGAAAAAATATGCCGAAAATGATATAAAACAACACAAAGAAGACAGCTTGTAAAATCAGATTTGAAAAGAATATAAATAGAAAATAGAAATATATTAAGACTACAAAGAGCAACCAAAAGCCATTGAGAATATGAAGGTCTTGGGTTTTTTCAAAAAAAAATTCAAAAATGTCAAAAAAAAATGCCTAAGCAGGCTGCAGCAAAATAATGATATATGCTTTTTAAATGGAGCTAACTAGTTGTAGGTTATAATAAAAATACCCGGTTGAAGGATGTACACTTCCAATCCTTCTTATCACATGAGCAAGGATTCATGTTTGTTCCTCTGAAATGGATCAGAATGATTTCTTTACCAAGCGATTTCTATTGTAGATTTGAGCTTTGCTTCAGTTAGCTTTCCCTAAGCTCTGGAAAACACACACCGAGGTCATGACCAGTGTCCTCAGTTGTTGCTGTGGCCCTGATGTGCAGCTCATCGGTTTGTGTGTGAGACGTTTGCATATGTAACGGATTCACCGTGCACGTGTTAATCACATTATTTGTTTATGTGCGAGGATATCTGTGTACATATAGCAGGCCCAAATCCACGAGGCTTTGTGTTTGTGTGTGTGTAAAAATACACCAAAGCTCACTTCCCTCCTTCAAAATGGTACATCAAGGATTTCTCTCAGCTCAATTTGGAGAAACAGACAGATAGAAAGAGAGATGGAGGGAAAGAGAGAGCAGCCACTGAAAGAAAACAAGAAAGATGATAAAAAAAAAAAGGAGAAGAAAACTGCCAGGCTGTTTGCTCCCACCTGTCTTGACTTGAAAGGGAAGAAAGAGGGAGAAGACAAAGGCTCGCAGACGCCTGGGAAGACTTGAAAAGGGGAACAAAAAGCGGAGAAAGAGAGGAAGAGGAGGAGAGGAAGAGGAAGAGAGCAGATATGTGCGCAGCCCCAAAAGGCACGTTGGCGTTTGAAGCCGAAGCGTTGGAACAAGCAGCAGCATTGACTTCATAGAGAATCAGTCCCTGGGTAAACGACTGGAGTGGAAGGAGACGTTTGATACTGGGAGCGCTGGAAGGGAAGGATCGCTCATTAGATACATCCGCCAGCACAGAGACACACCAAACCACAGCCGCACCGCCTGCTATATCTAAGGGATTGGGATATGTAAACAAGATGGAAAGTTATTTTTTTAAAATCATTGGAATAAATTTGTCTTCGGCTGATGTCTTTTCTAATGTGTAGAAATTAGTTCTGATATGTAGTGTAAACTTTGTTTTACAATCTTCTATAGACATTATTAGTAGCAGTACTGTAGTCCCAGATGCTGTTCCTACTCAGTATATTTACATTACTCATTTTTATGTGATCATAGCTGGAGTCATATCAAAACTAATATTTATCTTTTTGTAAATAGCCCAGCTGTGTGTTATATATAGTGCAAAACATCAGACACATCACATTTAGGGGGACATGCTTGACAGTTGCATTGCTCTGGGCTATAAAAAAAAAAGAAATAAAAGTGTCTATCACCAGGCTGAGGTGGTAATGGAATGCATGGAACGGCGTTATGTAGTTTACAATACAGAAAAAAAGGGTAACTGTATTCCTTTAAGGTTTCAGAGCAAAAAGACATAATGCATTCCACTCAAATGTGGAATCAGAAGGAGGATTACAATACAGTTTAAATAGGCTAAAGAGCAACATACTACCATGTTGTCAACTCTCACCCTTTTTGCATGAAACACCCGTTTTTTTTTTATCTCTGTCTTCCCAAACAAATAAGCACTGGTCCATAAACCACACAGACAGGGCAGAATAACACAGTTCATATGGCTTTAGCTGAAGGAGGCACACACACTGAACTCACTGTTAGTCACTCACTCTTTAGTTTTCTATTACTAAAGTGAATGTCTATAAAAAATGTAACTTTACTGTGATGAAGACAGAATCTGCAACATGTCAGATTAATGTGACTCACCTATAATAAATGTAACCCAGGTTTGATATAATATTGTAAGGAGCTGAGGTTTAGTTTGTTGCTTCCAGTTGTTTGTAGGAGTCTTTCCTCTGAGGTTATTAAAGACCTGCAGCAGCATCCATATGGTTGTCTCCAAAGTGAGAGCACATTTACACATGTGGAACAACAGCTGTAGCTTAATTCATGACTTATAATTATAAATTATCCTCGAAATGGAGGTAAAATCAACAAGGGTCTAACACTGTGCACTTTCTTCACCTCAGACAGGGGAGCTGTCAGAGTCGCAGTTTATAAGCTCATCCTTAAGTTGGGTCCTGAGCTCCATCACTGGGATGTTTCTTTATTTTACTGTTCAAGTCTGATCTGTTTGCTAAAGTGTAAATCTTATTCATTCATGTCAGGTTTTTCTGTGTGTTGTTTACAATAGTGACATTGTGCGTACGAATGTTTCCCATAACTACATATCAATATGACTTTTCTGATCATTAAAGTAACAACCGAAAGACAGCAGCAAGTAGCCTAGAAACAATGAAAACGCATTTTAAGCCACAATGAGTTGTTGCAGTTGGATAAAAAATGATTACAAAGGTTTTATTTCAAAATTTAAGGAACAATAAATGAACTAATTTATAGATGTTGTCAGCTACACATCAGAAGAGTTGGACAGATGATTGTTACTGTTATTTATTATGAGGTATTGTTGTATTATAGGTCTTTGTGGGTTAACTTCTTCTCATCAAATACACTACAGCATCTCTTCAGCTGCCCATTTTAAAGCGTCAGGTCACCCAAATCACCAATACCTTTAATTGCTATTCGAATAAGTACATAATGTAATTTCTCAAAATTTCTTTTTTTTGCGATTTTGTATTTAAATAATCCAGAAGTAATGTAAGGTACATTCCTTTAATATTGTGCTACTCAGAAAAGGTTCCTGACTGCATTTTTAACAGGTAATCAGTAATTGTCTCAGAATGCATTAGGTTTTAACGCAGCTGGTCCAGCCCTCTACTGAACACAACAGGGTTGCATAGTGGGGAACTGAGGGATCGCGTCCATGTCAACACACTATAGTGACTCCAACATCTTGGTTAGGATACACTTAGGTGGAAGTCAGGAAGGAAACCTGCAGCAAGTTCACCTTTCATCAAAAACCTCATCAGTTCAGAGCTGAAGTAGAATCTTGGAATCGAACAAAGAAGTCCGGTTGCTTTTTACTGAAGCTCCGAGGATTACAATGACCTGGATGACTGAGAATCCACACGGACAAACCTCCAGAAGGCTGCTTCTAGTCAATGTTGACAGATTAGTATGAGGAGCTGGAGACGCACGTCTATCTGCACAGTCATCAGGCCATCATAGGGCGTTACCAGCAACAGGGACTGGAGGGCAGGGCCAATAATTTAATCCAAAACTGACAGAAATAAAAGCAAGGGTGGCAGAGAGGCAAATGCAGGCATGTTAGTGTTATAATAGTGCTCCATTTATTATAGAATCCATACTTCAATGTTTGGATAAAGTCAAGCAGAAATAGTGTTACCAACACGCCTGCGGCAAGTAAATAGTGTCAGCAGGCAGGTCCAGTCAGAGGTCTCTATATTTTGAAAGTCTTCTCAAAGGTGAGCGGTGCTGGAAGTAGGTGAGCTGAATGTATCCTACACTCTGTGTGGAATAAAAAAGGTTCCCACTACTCTTTCATTTGTTCTCCTAAGCGTAGGTGTGTTCGAATTTTATCATGTGTGCGTACGTTCGTGCTCCCTCCCCCCCACCCCTCCCCACACGACTTACAGAATTCATGCTTCGTGTCATGTGTTGCTCCTCATGCTTGTGTGTGTGTGTGTGTGTGTAAGCATCCATTTGTTGTTGATCTCGCTATAAGCTCCTTGGGAAATGATCCGTGAATTTCGAAGACGAAAAGATCCGTCACTGTTGGAGCAGATGCACCAACGGCTCAGACGTACACGTATTTACTGTAATCAGCTTTATGAGGAGAAATGTATTTTGATGCAGTGTTTGCATTACGCTGTGTTATCCTTCCTAATGATGTCTGACCCCCGCTTTGGCGGTGGAAGTTTTACATCTTGTTTCCAGCGGGCAGCCTTTCTTCCTCTGTCTTTTATTCGTCTGTTTGGTCCCCCTTTTCTTGCTTTTAATTAAGGAAACAAAGAAGGACTGGAAATGTATCAGTGATGTTGCGGCTGTCTTTGCTGTCAGATTCAATTCTGCATGAATCTGTGTGTTTGTGTGTGTGTGTGTGTGTGTGTGTGTGTGTTTTAGGTGTGAGTTTGTGTGTGCTTATTCGCAGGCAGGGCAAGTCTTTCTGTTTATTTGAGTTTTTAATACAACAGTAAATCTGTGTGTGCCTAAAAATGAGTGTGGAAGCGACGGCGGTCAGTTAAATGGGTGTCTTGGAAAATGTGTGAAAGAGAGAGAGTGGGAAGGTTAATTTGTATATGAAAGCACGTGGGCTTCTATGTGTGTGTGTGTGTGTGTGTGTGTGCATGTCAGGTGGTGTGTGACACAAGTCGACTATGCATTCTGGTTTAGCTGTTTAAACAGGCAGCTCCTCAGTCAGCCGTGCCTCGGCTGCATAATGAAGGACCCCAGTCCATTGAGTTTCTTGCTGCGTTCAGACAGAGCAGCCAACACACTGCAGTCTGCACATAGACACACAGCCTCATTCCATCACACTCCCTCCGTCTGCGCTGATGATTATTTCTCCTTTCTTGTCCGTCTCTTCCTGTTTGTCTCTGTGAATCTCCCTCCCTCATTTTGCCGTCATTTATTCTGTCGCTCTTATCGCCTTTTGATGCTCTAAATTCAATAATTGTAACTTCTTTCTCTGTCTCTCTCGCCCGATAATAAGACTGAATTGCCATTTCGTTTTCACTCCATTATTCAGTCTGACACAGCTGACACCAAACTAGACTTGAATGCTCGGAGAGGGCAGAACAACAGCGCTGGCCGTATTTCTCGTCGGGGGGGTGGGGGTGGGGGGGAGCGTGTTGCTTTGCTCTGGCAGCGATCAACGTCATTTTCAGTCAACACAACTGCTTGGCGGCGGCGGTTGCTAGGACAACTTAATGGAGAAGCAATATGTAGGTTTATGATTCATCTTCTGAGTCGATTTATGACAACACGCTTTCTGACGGACACAGGAAGGCGGCATCCTCATTCTTAATCAACAGAGCTCCGATTGGCTCTTTTTTTGGCTGTCAATGAGCACGACACCAGACAAACTGAAGATGCGGAGAGTTATTTAGATGTCGGCAACCAGGCTCTCTCTCTCTCTGTGTTTTTGCATCTCCTCCCCTTCCTCTCCTTTTCATTTCTGCACACATTCTATCAGTTGTCTGTCACCTTCTCTCCTCTGCTCTCCGTCTGATTCATC
Source organism: Dascyllus trimaculatus (assembly GCA_024666655.1). NCBI lineage: Eukaryota > Metazoa > Chordata > Actinopteri > Pomacentridae > Dascyllus > Dascyllus trimaculatus. The sequence continues at coordinate 11,015,197 of CM045462.1, forward strand.
TCACTGTCCGGCAACTTTTACTCATTACCACTCAAGCCCATTTTCTCCCCATTTAGCGCTCATTATCTCTCTCTTCCTCTGTCACACTGTTTTCCCCTCGCCGTCCAGTCCAGTAGACGAGGAGAAAAAGGCAGGTTGAACGAAAATGAGGGGAGAAGCGAGGGGGGGAAAAAGAGATTCTCGCCATAATAACTTTGTCCTTGCACTTAAGAAAAGGCAAAATATTTAAATTACAAACCGGTGAAGGAGGGAAGCAGCCAGGAGGGTGGAAGAAATGACAAGATTGAAGAGAAAGAGCGAGAATGGCAAGTGAGAGAATTATTAAAATGTCTTTAGGGAGGATGAGAGCGGCGAATCATTTTTCCAACACAAGAATAAGAGGACCAGCTGGAGAAAAAAAGAAAAAAGAAGGAAAAAAAGTATTAGCCTGAACAGAGTTTTCAAACGCGGAACTGATGGCGGAGTTTTTACCTTCCAAAAAATGAACGCACAGGCGATGTTTTGTGTGTTAGAAAAAGCTCAAAAAGAAAGAGGCTGCGCTTTCATCTCTTTCTTTTTTTAGTGTTTCTGTGATCTCAACTCTGGAGGATTTCGTTTCAGCGCTTTTGAAATCATGTCCTCGTTCCCCACTCTGCTTTGCTTCCTTCCTGTCGCTGCGTGTGTGTGTGTGTGTGTGTGTGTGTGTGTGTGTGTGTGTGTTACACGCCTGGCTAACAGTGGCAGCAACACAGATGTGCTGATAGAAATCCAGAGGCTAGCAGCAAAGCTCGGAGGGACACTCGCACACATATACACACAGTGTGACAGCAGGGACACGTTCACCCTGGGAGACTGGAGAAGGACACAATCCAGCATCCCTGAGAGACACACTGAAGGAACATACTCTTCACACACACACACACACACACTCCACAGAAATAGAATTTAGAGAGAAAATGTCAAAATGTATCTCTGTGGGTCCTCAACACCCAGAGAGGATATCTCCAGAGCGGGTGTGTGTGTATGTGTAGAGGAGATAGAGGCAGAACTGACACTTGCATTGACCGTTGCATCCCACTTCACTTGCTTTCAACCTCATTGACCTCATGGTGTTTCCTTTTTTTTTTGTTTTGTTTTTTTCCCTCCCTTCGCTGCCATCATGATAAAAATCACCCCTCCCTCCTCATCCATTTTAAATCCCCCCCCTTCTCCAATTCTAATTCACTTAAAGGGATAGATTGTTTATCATCCCATCTGAAGCTACAAAACCTCCTCCCTCCTTCCATTCTTTACCTTTCACTCCATCCCTCCCTCTCTCCCTCCCTCCCTCCCTCCCCTCGCTGCTCTCCATTTTCCTTTTTAATTTCTCGCGAAGGCTCTTCACCATCGTTCTGGGTAATTAAAATGAGAGCAGGGAGATTGAAAATAGGAGGAAGAAGGAGAAGAAGGAGGGGTGTGGAGGGAGGTGAGGAGAGAGACGGGGAGTCTGACTGTGGCAGGGATGGGAGAGAAAAGGCATATTATTAATGTATACAGTATGTTGATGTTGTGTTTTGTGCTGAGGTAATGGTGGATTTCTTCCGTCGCACTATTGGCCGAAATCGGTGGCTGTCATCGTCGCAGCCAATCAGTGTGCCGGACGGTCTCCATATTCCTTCTTGTCATGTTTAAGTACTCATTATGCTGTTTAAGTTCGTGGTATGTATTTGTGTATCTTTCCATTCATCCCTCCATTTCTATGGTAATAACACTAATTTTCTCTCTCTCCTTCTCGCTCTGTCATGTGCAGACACAGTCATTATAAGACTGTGAAATCTACTGTGAATCTGAAAAGCACTAATGATCCAACAACCACTTAAATAGAGCACATCTCACACACACACACACACACACACACACATACACACACACGCACACAATCCTACAGTAAAGTGTCACCAGTGTTGGGAAACATTCCTTGGGAGTATATGTAATTAAATGCCAAATGCCTGTTGTAATGCAGCCATGTAAAATTAATGAATTGCATGTTTTTGCATGGGAATAATTATATGCAAATGCTATGGAATGTATGAGTAATTACAGTGATATCATAGTGCTGATCGCATTATAATTATGGCCTTTCTCTCTTCCTCTATGTCTTTGTCGCTGTTGGCTGTGCTGCACCTTCGTCATTTAGGTAAGTGATTTTTTTCATTGAGTTTGCTGCTGTTTTTTTTCCCCTTTACATCCCTGTAGTCTATTTTTGTGATTAAAACAGCCAAGAGAGTCAATTTAACATCTTTATATCATTTTTAAACCTCACATATATTCCAGAAAATGTAACAAAATAGTAATACTTTGCTCCAAAACACAAGAAGATCCTCAATGGGGGCCATTAGGTCAGATGGTTTTCTTTGTATACGGACAGAAAGAGATCATAGAGTGTTTTTTTCCCCCCCGAATGAAAGACTTGAGGCTAGAATAAACAATCTTCAAGAGTAAGAATAATATGTTTCCTCTGTGTTGTGGGGGGAAGGTGGGGGTGAAGGAGGATGAGGTAAGAGGAAGGTAAGAGGAGAAAGAGAAAGTAAGAAGGGGATAAAGAGAGTGATCCAGACAAGAGCTGGCTGTGTGAATGAGGGTTCCTCTGATCGCCACAGAAGAATGTGCCTTTTCAGATGTTCTTTCCCCCGCTCTGCTTGTCCCTCTAAGGGCCCCGTAACAGGCCTTATCTAAGAGCCGTGCATGGCTACTCATCCCTGACACACTGAATATGCACCACGCGCTAGTACCCACACACACACACACTGAGTTACTTATGAGTGTGTGTCTCCACATTATTCACACTAAATGCCTAAACGCTTCCATCTCTGTGCTCTTCAGAGGCGTACGGTTGGATGGCACTGCGATTTGACATTGAGAATGCATTGTGAGAACGCAAGAGTGGCTGTAAGGGACATTTTGCGGGAGCTGCATTAGAGATAGGGCTGTCATGTGCCATCGTGGATTAAGAATGCGTTGGATTTCGGCCACTTGTGGATGAGTGAGATGCGAGTGTGCTTGTGTGTCAAAGAGGCAGTTGGTGCGTCCGGATTTGATGGATTCTGATGACATTCAGGAGCTTTACAGGGGCGGGACAGAAGGGACGCTGTTATATCAAATCATGCGTACTAGTATACACCGATGAGCCACAACTTATGGCCACTGACAGGTGAAGTGAATAACATTGATCATATTGGTATTATGTGATGTTCTGGTGGAAAACCTTGGATTTTGCCATCGGTGTTGATGAGACTTAGACACCCAAATAAACACAGTCCCGAAAAAGCACACTCCCTCATGCAAATGGAAATCCCAAATGTCTCTGGCCTACCCCTGCAGGAAAATGCAACCCACCACATGGAAAAAACATCAACCAATCAGGAACATGTTGAGGAACATGACAATGGCCCAACATGTTGATTTGACCTCCAGACCTCCTAGAGCCCATTGTGATCAAGCATCAACAGGATGCAGTGGAACAAGTCTGATTGACAGAGACCCCACTGCACAAGACAGAGTACCCAAAGGACGCACTGCCAGCGTCCTGGTTCCAGACCCCATAGGACACCCTGAGAGGTCCTCTTGTCCATGACCAATGGTTCAGAACATTTTTGACCACATGAGGGGGACCAACACAATATTAGGCAGGTGGTCGTAATGTTATGCCTGATTGGTGTATGCCTTTATGCCCATATATGTCCAAAACCAACAATGCAAACCAAGCACTTTGCTGCTAAACCTGTCAAAAAAACCTAAAATTTGGTTTTTCTTTTAAAGTACCAAACAGCACTGGTAAAACAATGGAAATATTTGCACATGTAGTAGGCTTTTTTTTTTGTCCCTGCTGCTTACTGAGCCTTCATTTGATGGCCGACTCCAACGCAGGAAGCTCCGCTCGTGTTTGAAGTCAGCAACATGAGAAGCTGTTTGTTTGCTTGTTTGTAGCTCTGGAAATTTGAGGATTTTTTTTTTTCTGGTGCAGCTACTTTCGCAAAAATGGGGGGGTGGACCTTTCTTTTTGTATTGTTTCATATTTTTGTTCCATTTTCATTGAAGCCGCCTGCGTTCTGTGAAGGAGGCACTCTGTCATTCATATTAAACGGTGAAGTAACTTGAAAAAGAGGCATTTATTGTAAAACGAAATTCCATTAAATATGTTGAACAATTGAGGCTTTCTTTTGCGTCAAGGATACGGCTGAAGCTTCTGTTTCATCCTGCCTGTGCCTGCGTTCGATAAACAAATAGATATTTATATGAGCATTCTGTGACATATTCCAAAGATATAGAGAAATCGCGTGTGTGTGTGTGTGTGTGTCTGTGTGTTTTAAGTGATATTGCATTGCTGACCTTGCCTTTTGAGCCATCCCCCATAGAGATCTTGCCCTAAACCCTTTTCTCCCTCCCAAAATCAATAAGCTAATGGAGAATGCAGGACCATGGCTGTGTCTGAGTGTGTACCTATGTGTGTGTGTCAGTTCAGTAGGTATTAGTGTCTCAAAGCAAGGGCTAGCCATACTGGATATTGCCCCGCGGTGAAAAGGAGGATTTGGGAAGTCTTAATAGCTGAATTTCCCCATTGCTTCCAAGTCCTTTTTTTTATACCGCGAGCTGTGAAAAGAGCAAATAGCTAACCTTAGCTTTGCTACAGTGGGAGTCACCAAACATGACCACGGCCCCCTGCTCATTCAGAGTCGCACACACACACACACACACACACGGGAAAAACACACATTTTTTTTCTTTTAGCTTTACAGTCAGCATGTTCCTGCGGTGGTGTGAAAAATTTGTGATTTGGTGCTTCTCTGTGGAGTCCTCGTCCTTTCATGCCAACACACACACACACACACACACATACGCTGACACCTTCAGAGGATTTACTGCGCTGTATTAGATATTTGCTTTGTCCAACATCCTGGCAATAATACACAAGCTTTGGGAATATCTCTCCCCCCTATTTCTGGAATTGGTTCTATCGCTCTTTTTCACGAGAGCTGACACATTATTTTGCCCTTCTCGCTTCTCCCTTTTCTCCCCTTTTCCCTCCTTCCTCCTCCTCCAGCTCGGCTCTCTCCTTGGTTCATCTCCCTCAGGCGAGTGGAGAAGTTGGGTGCCCTTTCCCTCTGTCTGGGGTCCTGGTTTAGGACAGAGAATCAGTCACAGTTACACATATTAGATTAGAGGAGAGTGGAAACCAAATTGCCCTCTCCTCCTCTTCCTCGTCTCCTTCCCAGCCTCCTCTCCTCGTCGTCCCCTCCTCCTGCTCCCAAAGGAGGTTAAGTGTCATTGTCCTCTGCTTTTATTTTATTATTTCCCCCCCTCTCTCTCACTGTTTCTCCATTCTCCTGTGTCCTTTGCCTTATCGCCATGTGTTGTGGTTCCAGGGACGAACGCATTAATGCTGCCGGTTGAGGCATTTTAAGGTCAACATGCCAGCAGTTCCTCTATTTTCTTGGCTTGTCTTTCCTTTGCTAATCACAGATTCTTAAAAATTAAAAAAAAAAAAAGGAACAGCGAAAAAACAAAAACTTCCTTGTGTCTGTTTCATTAATTTCCTGGCTTGCTTCACTCGGCGCTGCTGGTTTAGCAGAATGTTTATTAGCTACAGTAACTCCAAATCAGAAACAGGAGGATTTTGCCAGCTTGGTTTTTCTAAATTTAGGTTTTCTTTCAGATGTGGTTTCAGGTTTATATTACATTTTTTTGTTGTGTTGCAGACTGATCCTAGTCTTTATAGGGGCCTCTATCACATCATCCATCTCTCCATTCTGCCATTATTCTTCCTTCTGATAATCACCCCATCTCAGCAGGAAAATGGGAAGCTTGACTTTGACTTTTACCTCTGGATGGCTGTACCTGACACAAGGGCAGTGAGCCAGGATATTAACTTGGATAGATGTGCTTTTTTCTTTGATCTACTGCCTACGCATATATTTTATCTGGCTCACTTTTGTGTTGTGAATCTGTCATATTCAGAGCACTTCCCTTTGAAAATTTTGTTTTGATTAAAGCCATATTTTAACCTAATAAACTATAAATATCCGAAACAAGAACGAGGAGAGGGAGATAGGGGGGGGACGGGAGGGAGAGCAGTCAGTCCTCCCGATGACTCCCTGTGCGCTTCTTCCTCCACAAAGACAACTAATCCCATCATTAACCTATCGCTGGGATAAGAAGGGGAATCCCCCCCCCCAACCTCACACCTACAAATGATGAAGACCTCTGTCTCGCTTTTCACCCCTCTAATCTTCTGCGGTGCACATCCGAGCACACACACACACACACACACCTTCATTCAAGCAGGAGGGTCAGATGTCTTGATACTGGACTGAATGCTGTGTAAAGCTAAATCCAGCCGTATCTATTACCAGACAGGCAAATGCTCATCTTCACTGTCAACCCGTCTGACGGCCTTTGCGTCCGCATCCCTTCTTCTCCGTCGAATTGCTCTTTAAGTATTTATTGCAGCATGGTGCCGTGCATATCAAATGAAACTGCACCACTTGACCTTTCTAATGATGCCAGTGGCTTGTCTCTGTGACAAAGTGTTGGCAAGAAAAATAGCGTGAATTAACATCAAATTTAATCACGGTTGCATCTGCATGCAGCTCTCTATCTGTATACTCTTTACCCTTGTTTTAATAAATATGCATATCACAAGAAAGAGCAGAACCAGAGCTTTTGTAATGATGCTTGTCACATATTTATATATAATGATACTGTGAACATTTCTGCAAAGTAACATCTTTATTTTCACACTCCTGCTTCTTGGCTAAATAAGTTTCGAATCAGGAAGACTTACCCTTACCCTTTTCTTTATTTGATGTAAAGGCTAATATAAAGGTTTTATTGAATTTGATGACGGAAAAGCTGGATGGCATTGACTGTTGTGAAGAAACTAACATACAGCATGTATGGCTAGCCCTTATATAGACCAAGGTAAGAGTCTCAGTGATTTAAGGTCTTTACCCTGTTTATCATCATCATAGCATAACATATACACTCATACATAACAACCTATTATAAGAACCACTCAAATGAATGCATTCATTCAAAGTCAAAAGTGAACTTTTTTACTGTGACTCAAGTAAAATCCAAAAGAGGTCGGAGGTTCATGACCGGACATTCTGTACTTGCCTACAAGGAAAACAAGTTACACACTTTTATGATCTGATATAATGGAACCAGCTGAAATACTGCGATGCTGCAAAAATAATAAGATCCGTGCATAACTACCATTTGGTTCATGTAATCATTATCATAGTTTGCACAAATTAGGAAGAGGTTTGCCAGGGTTATATTTTCCTGATTTTACTGGCATGTATTAGCATTGGTAGCTTACAGAGTTATACAATAGTTGCTGGGAAAATCCTCTCACTCCACCAGCTGGTTTTTATGGATGTTGCCATCCAGGAGAACATTCTTATCACCCTTGACAGTGAACTGTGTGTTGAACGTTATCTTTATGACTATGACCGTTTCCGTCCAAGTCTTGGATTGTGTTTATGTCCACATGGGCATCCTAGTTATGAAGTTTATCCTGGGATATGGCATTTACATGGCGCATGGAGAAATCTGGTTATTATTATCTCCACATCCACAATAAATGTTGGTATCCTGGTTACTGGCTACTGCGTGGTGTTTGCGCTGGCATCTGTGTGCTCCTGTAACTGTTAGCCTAACATTAATTGAATTTGACTATGGCTTATAGCAGGCTTGGCACTATTAAATGCCTGAATTGCATTTGTGGATTTGGCTTATCCACCTTATGGCCAGCAATGGGAGATAAGAGCAACAGGCAATACTGAACATGTCGCCCACTTTGTCTGTTGCCAGGTTGTCATGGACACCGTGTAGGACAAGGGAGCAATGGATGAAGATGCGCAGTCGTCACTTGTGGGATAGTTTTGGTGGAGTTGGTGAAATTTTCCGTATGAGTAGCACCTGTTTACCGGCTGGATGATGCAGTTAAATCGTTCATGAGACCATAGGAAACAACAGATTCCCAATGAGAGCTGGCATAGTTTTGTCAAAACTGGGCAGTTGTGGGGACCATCGCTTGGTTGCTAATCAGTCTGGGGATCACAGAAGCACATTTATATGGATGCTGTGTTGTAGTGTGGTGAACAAAAGCTGTCCAAAGCAAGGAGGAAAACCATTCAGAGAGTTATTTTTTTCTGTTTCTGTGATAAGATGTATACATGCATCAGTATGCTGGTCTCTCTGGTTAGCATAATCCGGACTCTCAAAAACCAGGATAAGGGCTTATCCAGATTTCTGAAATCAAGATATGTTTACATGTCTGAGAAACCCAATCATGACCAAGGTACTCCATGTCATGACACTCGAAGATCATGGAAACACTGTAATGGACCACTTGTCTAGTGTTACCCATTGCGCCACTGACACTACTAAATTTTATTTTCTGGTGATTTCTGACAGCTAAACCAGAAGCTCCTCATAGCAGAACATGTTTTTATATATATATTGAAGTCTTGGGGCACTGATCTAATGACTTGCACATGCACCTACTCATTAATAGATGAGATAGCACCCATTAGATTACATGAGTGGTTTAAAATTTGGTGAATCCTACTGACAACGTTAAGACAAGCAGGTCTCTGAATAAAGGCAGGGCATGAAAATGTTCTTCCATGAGGTTCATTGCTTCTCAGACTCTGCCCATTCTGCAGTTTATAGTCATTTTGAGATGTCTGGTGATTTTTTTTGTTAAGTACTGTACTCTGCACCATCTGTCAAGTTTGTAAAGTCTTTGTATTTACAATTATTTGTGGGAATGGAGCACAGGGCAGGAGTACATGTAGCTGTCACCTTATAAGAACATTAGATGTGTTCTTCGCAGTGTTGCTGCACCAGGGCCTGTCTGTGTCTCTATTTCTCTGTTTAGTGTCTTGCTAAGTTTCCGATTTTCCGCTGCTGTCATGTAATCTAACACAGTATCGTCTCAGGTTAAGCTGCAGAATGTATCGGAACAGACTTTTTTTGTTGTGGTTTTTCCTTCCAGGTAGTGTGGTTTTTCCTTTTTTTGCGTGTGTGTGTAGTTCTAATTTGTTAGGCCGAGGGCAGCATTGTATCGTCTGAGGGCTGTCCTGAGGCAATTTGGGCTTTGGCCTGAGGATTTCTTTTGTTTACTGTATTTTGCTCTCGCACTTTCAAAGGTTTGTGGTGATACGATCAGCGGGGGTTGCCTCTGGATTTCAGGTGATAATGGAATTTGGGGCCACTTTATTTAGGATGTGAATAAGGATGAATGTTGTTCTGCGTCTTTTTTTCTGCTTGTTTTGATATACTTTGACAGATGACGATGCTCTCCAGCATTTTGAATGTTTCGTTTCCAATCAGTTCGGTTAAATCGGTGCATCTTTCATGCCTCAGAATGACATGGTTAAATAAATTAAGAACCGTGATGGAGACAAAACATCACTTTTCATTTCGAGCTGCTCTGGTTTCACATCATGGGCGTGACTCACGTGTCCGGTGTGTCTTGGAGACTAATTGAACGGGCGCTGATCAGAGATAGATTTATTCTGAAAGGGACAACCAGGCGTTGAGCCATGCCAGGGGCCTCAAGAGAAACAAACACCATAAGAGGGGCGCGACACCCCTCTCCACTGCATACTGTGCCTCATTGATCACAAGAAGATAAAGAGAGAGAAAGAAGAGAGGAAGAAATAAGAGAGAGTGATATGAGAGGCCTAATTACGGGGTCTGATCATTTACATCAAAGATAATGAAAGTCTTGGACAGTCTCCCAAATCTCTCCTGAGTATTTGTAACTACCCTCTTTTTCTCTCTCCTTTTCTTTTCATTTCATCTAGCATGTTCCCTGAACCTCAGTTTGCCGCCGCCATCGCGTCAGCACTGAAATGCCAATACATCATTTTCAAGAAACACCTCAAAATGAAGTCATATTTCAGCATTTAGCCCCAGCCATGAAAAGTGAACTTCTCGAATGTCCTTCCCTGGCCTAATGGACCTAGAAATCATTCAGCCATGAACATTATGCTAATACTCGCTAAGCTTGCTCTCTGTGCCTCCTTTTGTGAGTGTCTGTCATTCTATTTAGCCTGATAAACAAGTCTGATTTTCAATTATCTCTATTCAAATGAGGCCTGCGGCAGTATTTGCTTAGAGACGTCCAATTTGTGTGTGCGTGCCTGTTGGAGTGCGCGCGTGTGCGTCCATGAGTGCGAGCATACATCTAACTGACAGGACTGGTTCTCAGCTCTCTTTTTCACTTTCCAAATTAGTTTTTTTGGGCTATTTGTGTCTTTGTGAGCGTGTGTGTCCGGCGATGTGTCTCGGTGTGGGGGTTTTCGCATATGTGTAAACACCGACTCTACCTGAGATGCATCCGGGGCTTCCCTCGCTCATTTTTATGGAGATGCTGTAAAGCTAAGTGGCGCCCTCTTTTTACTGCCCACTTACACCCGTGGGGTTTCTCTCTCTGACACACACACACACACACAGAGCTTGGTAGAAATCCAACTACAAGCTGCCACAGTCCGACAAACAAACTAATAAACTGGTTATTGATCATGTGTCATTACTGGGAGTCGGTCAGACAGACAGTCTGACCCAAACCAAACAGTAAGATAAGAGAAGGACAATTAAAGCAGAACATGATTCATCTTCCTTCCTTCCTTCCTTCCTCTCTCTCTCTCCATCTCCCTCCTTCCCATTTCTAAGAACCTCTCTCTCATCTGCCCTCCTTTACCTCCCCCACACTCCTTTCCTCCCTCCCTCCCTCTGTCCTCTATTTATGAATTCCCCTTGCTTGGCACGGCGGCCGATGGAGAAGTTTTTAGTATGCAGCCTCTCTCAAGGACAGAGCCTTGTTAGAAAGCCTATTGAGCTGTGGAGCAATAGCCTGCTATAGCCTGGCAGTGGACTCAGTTCATCTCTCTTTCCCTGCATCCCTCTCTCCCTCCCTCTCATTAATGATGTATTAGTTTATTAGGCGTTGGATATTGGGTCGGGGACCCTGCGACGGACTTCATCATGACAGAGCTGTATGGAGAGGAAACACAGGGAGGAGGAATAGGAATAGGGAGGTAGGGGTGCATACAGATGTTTGACGATCCACTCACAATCGAACACATGCTACACACACTCACACACACACACACATAAAATAAACATGCTCAAACATAATAACGCATGCACACTCTGTCAGTATTCATGAACACGATCTACTTACTCCGGTGATTTAGTTGGAGTGGCTGGATTAGTAACTGTGCCCGTGTTACTGTTGATGATGGCGTTAACAGGAAACAGTGTCGTCCATACATAGCGGCCCGTGGTCACCCGGAGACGCAAGGTGATTTCCCATAATGCATTTGGAGCCTGTGTAGGCTATCTGTCATGCAAAGTGATAGGTTTCAAGCGCTGAGCAGCAGTGATTGTGGTTTTGTTGCATTTGTTTGCGAATGCATTATGGAGCAGCCTCCTGTATAATTTATACAGTGAGATATTGAGTGTTACTAGCCTTTAGTGTGTCTTGCTGTGCTTCCCTTTCTTTCTTTACCAATTTATTCTTCTTGTTTCTTTTTCTTATGTCTGTATTTTTTTTTCCTTATTTTTATCCAGTTGTCCTCTTTATTTTTCAGATACTTTAGTAGTAAAAGATCTTTTCATGAAAGCCCCGGCTGTGTTTGCATAGGTAGAGGTTGAATCTCTCCTGTCATTATGCTCCTCTACCTAATTAATCTATTTTTGTTCATACTCTCCTTCTCAGTCTTTTTCCTCTTTATTTCCTCCTTTCTGTCTTACTCTTTTCAAACGTCCATCCCTGTTTTCTTATCTTTCCTCTTAGTGGTCCATCTCCGTCTCCCTTTTTTCTGCACGGATGATTTTGTTTACCTACTTGTCATTGCTGAAGTGCTCACTCTCTCGTCGTTCTGTTGTGAGGGTTTTATATACCCTCTCTCACACACAAATGTATGATACACACAGGAAACACATCCACATTAAAACAGATTCCAGCTCCGACTCCCTGGCTGAAAAGTATAGGCCTTGAAAGCCAGCCAAGCCATCACAACTTACCATTTTTTCCCCTGTGCTGTCGTTCCCTCTCTTTCTCTTTTTCTCTTTCACTCACATTCATACAAACATGTACACACTATACCTCACCAGGTTTTTTTTTACTTGGTGCACTATCGTTGCTACAGTGTCTTGCGGGAGGAAGAAGAGTCGTATTTTAGACCTAAATGGAAAGCTGTGCACTTAGAGTTTGGCTTTGGCCTTCATCTTGATGCCAAGAGACGAGAGAAGCACTCACTAAGTGAAAAGAGTTGACTGTGTCTGTGTGCCTGTATGTGTGTGTGCATTTCCAGACTGTGCTGAGGGGTATAAATGTTGCTGGAAGGGTGCATTTGTGCCTCACTGTAAATAACAGCTTCCTTTTCACATCTGATGCATCTGATTTTACCTTTCTGCATGATAAGGTAATTCATTTTTCACTGAATTCAAATCACATTTTACCAGGAGTTGATTGAGAGACAGCGGTATCCTCCAGCTGTAACAGGAAGGTCACAAATTTAAATCCTGGAAAATCTGACAGGGGAAAAGAATAAATAAAGCTCCGCTTTCCTTTAACAACTGAGGTACCTTTGAGCAAGGTCTCTGCAAAGTGTTTGCTTTATTCACATTATAACTTGCTGCTAATGAAAGATACACAGACGCAATGTGCTAATAGCAGCAGCTGTGGATGACATTGCAGATGAGGATTCCAAACAAGAGAAAATCATGTCAATAAAAATCACTTGTTGGTGGAGGAGAGACAACTAATGACTAGCAAAAACACCTGTGTGTCTCTTGAGTCAGGAAATAAGAAATGCCATTCTTAAAGGATCAGTTCACCCAAGTCTAGACCACTTAACTTGCCTCTGGCCACTGCACATAGTGCCTTCTACTGAAGAAATAGTCTCTATTAAATGTTGCTGTTTAGAGAGCAACTCGCAAGTTCAATTTTTCATTGAAGTTATACTTAATATTTCTTGAAAATTTATGAAAAGTTAAAGCATGATTTTGTATGTTTAATGTGGCATGATGGCAGAAATTCAGCTAAAAAGGTGAGCTGTGCAGTTTGCAAAAACTCGTGTCACAACACGGAATCCACACTTTCTTGAACAGCTGAGGTAGTTTTGGTGCTTGTTTAAATACTGCAAACGACACAAATTAAATTTCATTTACTGTCATTGTATTTGGCGCTATGATGGAACAGATACAGCAAAGCAAACTTTCAGACAACGGCAGACGAGAACAGTTTCTACACACTAACGCACAAATTAGACAGGTGCAAATGGCTGTTTTCCTCAGCACAAACTTGCATGCTGTTTTAGGATGACCCAAACCTTTGAATGTGTCCTGATCCACGTCGGTAGAAGCTATTGAAGGGCTGTTTTCGATGGAAAAAGAAAAGTATCTGCTCCAGGGTATCCACTAGCTGGCATTGAAACACTATTGTGTGGGTTTCGAGGCTGATTGGCTAAAATTTAGAGAGAACAACAAGTGCCATTTTTCTCCGGCTCCAATGTTCTTGAAAAGGGGGTAGGGCAGAAGATCTGGTCCCTCTCCACTTGTGGATTTAATTTAAATCTGAGTGAAAGCTTTGGTTTAATCGCTTGTGTGTGCCACTTGAGTGAACTTGTTCGTACAAGTTGTTCTTGCAAGAGGCCAATTGTCTCTATAGGCTGTGTTCCACTGCAGGAACTTGTTTTAGGACATGCTGGACTTTTGTGTGCATTCCAACCACTAAAAGCCCCCATAGAACATCTTTTAGGGCCATTTTTGAGACAGAAAAAAGTACCTAGTCCAGGGTAGGTACTTCTATGTAGCCCTGAAAATTTGATTACTGGTTAAACTCGGAGACAACAACAAGAGCTATTCTTGTGCTCTTTCACTGTCCTCATCCAGTAGCAATCCTCTTCTTTCTATCATCCCTATCAACAGGATAAATTGTGTGTTCTATTTTTTATACTCACCATTCTGAATTAGATCCAGCAAGTACATATTTTCATTCTTGTAGCATCACTTGGACTCCTGTAGATGAGAGATACCGTATATGTAAGTTTAAGAGTTCCGCTGACTCAGTAATGTTATAAATGATACGTGCCTGTCATCTTTTTTGTACTGTGACAAGTCACAGTGCTGTAAGAAAGACGTATTCAAGTTGTTTAATGCAACTTGAAAAGTAAAGCCATGCTCCTGTGTGCACTGTACATGTAGGCTCGACCCGGCCGCCCCTCACTTCCTAGACAGCTGCAACCTAATATTCATGCATAGTGGAGCGCTCAAGAAAAGTTAAGTTTCATAGGAGCAGCGTGAAGTGTTAGTCAGTCAGTTGGTCAGTCAGTCAGGCCAAGTTTGAAAAGAAATGTCTTCAGAAATTATGTGTTACTGTCGTTCCGGCTGCTGCTGTCAGCTCTTCTTTTTCCACTTTCTCTGTCTGTCTCAGCACCTTTTTCTTTCGCTCTCTCCTTCCCTCCCTCCCTCCGTCTCCCTCTCTTGCTCTCTCTCTCTCTCTTTCTGACATTCGCTCACACAGAAACTGTCCGTTCAACCCTTGTGCAACAATGTAATCCCCTCCCCTCTCCCCCTCCCGCCTGGAGAGAGTGTTTTTACGGCAGCACAGCTCATGTTTGCCAATGAGCCACCATAGATAGCTACCCTGTGGTACACCACAGAGATGCTCGCTGACAACAGACAAGAAGAGATGGAGAGAGAGAGAGAGAGCACACACACACATACAAATCCACTCTCAAAACATAATATCCAGAAAAAACATGGACATACTTAACACATCTTTAACTGCAATCGCTACAGATCTGCTGTATGTTAATGAGCCATTTATTTCACACACCAAAACAGTGAGGTGTGTAGTGCTGTAGTTGGGCTGTGCACCGCTGCTGCTAGATTTGCACACACTGCTCTCATCAAGTATTTACTGCCTGTTCTTTGGAGAGGATGAATAGTAAATTGCTTCTGGTATTAAGGCGACAGCATCTCTGTTTTAGTTTTGGAGGACTATTTTCCACCTCCTCTGTCTTTCTGTGTTTTTCCTCTCATCAGACAAACTCCGAGTCAGGGGGTGGGGAGGGGTTGTGACTCTTCTGCCAGAGTGTGTTGTGTCTTATATTGTCTTCTGCACACACACACAGACAGACACACACACACACACACAGTCTGTCGCTCTCTTTTTTTATTTATAAGTATCGAGAGTGTGTCATCCCACCCCCGAATATGCAATGAAAGCTGTGGGGTCACTGGTTCCTACTCATTTTCATAATCTGGTGTACAGAAGCAGAGAGGGAGGGATGGAGATAGAAGGCCAGAGAGGAGAGTTTCCCCTCTCTCTCTCTCTCTCTCTCTCTCTCTCTCTCTCTCTGTCGTCTTTTTTTTTCTCAGTGAAGATGAAGTTGCTTGCTGTTCCCGCCAGGGAGGAGGACGGTGGAAGGAAAGAAAATGGCTTCCGTTCACATTGGAGCTGGAGTCATTTGTCTGCTTTCCTCTCACTTCCTTTAACTCTGTTGTTCCCTCTAAGTGCTTTTACACATCTCAGATGTCCTCTTGTGCTTTTTTATTGTTTTTAAAGCTAATAGTTAAAGTTCTGTTCATGGACTGAAGTTTCCATTAGCTATTATCTTATGGCTCACTTATGACTGATACTAATACGACGATGGTTTCTACTGGTGGTGTTACGATTCAAATACAGTTATAGGGATATAATATTACATAAAGTCTGCCTACAGAATGACTGCACCCCTGTGTCGTTTCACTGAATGTCAAATCATTCAAAATTGTATCACCTAGTAGGTATTTGGATCATTATCATGCTGGAATATTCCTCTTCTTCCAAGCCTTTGCAGAGTGGGAGTTATCTTGTCAGCCAATATTTTAGTATATCCATGGTGCCGTCTACAAATGTCATCTCCCAAACGCCTTTCGCACTCACACAGCTCCATATCCTGACACTCCCATCTTCGTGCTTCACTGTCAGGACTATGCATACACTGTGGCAGGTTCACACCAACCATGCTGTCTGAGCCGAATAAATTTATCTCGGTCTCATCTGACCAAAGAATATGCTCCCAATATTCATCAGGCTTCTTATCATGTTGTTTAGTTATGTGTCGAAGAGCGTGGCAGCGTTTCTGTATGGGAAGCCGTGCTTAGAAGTTGACATTTTGCACTGTCCTTCACACTGTCTGAGCTGTCACAGAAGCTCTAATTTTCATTGATAACCCCTCTGCAAAGTCTGAAGCATTTGCTCGTCAGTCTTTCAGAGCTGGATTGTGCAAGTCGTGCACTCTCTGTGTTGTCATTGTAGGAGGACAACCTCTGCAGCTCTGATTAGTGCTATATGGTTCATTCTGTGCCTCCTGATTGCTGCTGTAACTGAATTTCTGACTGATTATTAGTTGATCACTGATCTTTCTGTATCCTTCTTTATCTTTATGAAATCACACAATCACATTTTCTGCAATTCTTTTCCATGTGGAGCCATGATGGAGACATGCGGATAGACTCAGCCCATAGGTCCAACACTGAGAAGCTTCTGGTGTTTACAGGCCATTTGAGAACTGTGTTCATTCAGTTCGGCTAATTGGAAATCACAAGTGCTTCATTCAGTTCCAGTGATCACAGGTGTGTTCACTTTTGTTGCACTGAGGCTCTATTTCGGGGCCTGTAGTTTCAACATAATCTTTGTTTTCAATTGTTCATGAGAGGAAATGCTCAACTTGTCAACCTAGAAATAGTGCAAGGAGATGATGCAGTTTGAAATCATTTGACATTTAGGTGGTATTGCAGAGGGGGATGCTCTTTTCTGTTATATACTGCACTTAACTGACGCCATGTACATCTGATTAACATTAAAATGCAGTTTGTATCTCGATAGTGATATCTGATCACAGGCCTTCGCATTCGCACACGAGTACACCGATAAGCTTTGTTGCTTTCTGCTGCCTACTACATCTGGGAGTGACGCTAATAGCTATTAAAGCGCAGCAAAACGGTAAAGATGTGGGGAAATAAAACGCAAAACAATTACTTAAAAGACACTAACTCTTTAGAGCTGTGGGGAAGTGCAGAATCAGGTGATCATTTTCTATGGGTTCGTTGCTGCAAACAACTTCTTTCACATTACATTTAGTCATTTAATCCATTGTTAATATAAAAAAAAAACACTGATATTAGCAGCTGTTAAAATGTGGCGTTCACACCTGGGTGAAATATGAACACTTCCAGATGTGTTTCGCCTCGTCAAGTATATCAATATGTGTTACATTGGTATGCATTATTCCCTATCCAGATAAGATGTCAGGTGTAAATTGGGTCAGTATGCAACATCCAATGCAAATGTTGCAGTCACTCCAGGTACATGCAGAGTAGAACACTGACCATTACTTCAAATAAACATGATTCTCACGCAGACGTGTGAAATAAGCTCAAGTATACAAGCATTACTTCTCCGCAGATAGCATACCGGGATCGGCTTTCGCTGAGATAGTCACGAGTAGCCTAGAGTTAGTCGTCCAACCCTTAAATGGTCATAACAATTACCAATTTGAATTTGTACTGAACTGTCTTATTTATTCATGTATGCACCAACTTGTGTTTCATTACTGCTGTTGTTTACTTGCATAGCCAGAGGTAGCAAACGATAAAGATCTCTAAAGAGAATGCAACTTCCTCACTCGCACACACACACACACACACACACACACACACACGCCTCGGACTATCTATCCATCTCTAATTCTTTCATTGCCTCACAGTTTCCTCTCCGTTCTGTCTCTGTTTCACTATCTTTATCACATTTTCTCTGCTGTTTTTTTTCCTTACCCTTTTTACTCTCTCTCTCTCCACTCGTACCTCCCTCCTCAGTTCCATCCATTCTCTTTCAATCTATCTGGCTCCTCTCTATTGTGTCCTTCCCTGGGAGACCACGAAGGCAATAACCAGAGCTGTGAGAGGGTCAGTCTGTGTAACCTGTGCAGGCGTGTGTGTGTGTGTGTGTGTGTGTACGATCTGTTGGTATGAAACGTGTCCTCCCAAACAAACCGCTGAAGCCGCGTCCCTTTGAGCCGGCTTTAAGAGAACGAACGGGAAAGTGGATCTCGTCCTTCACTTACATTTCACGTGTGAGCCGTCTCTAAGATGCACAGAGCGCAAGACCATGAGCTGCAAAAAAGGCCGATGCATTCTCATTTTCCCGTCTGACAAAAAGCAAACGGAATAAATAACCAGAGACAGGTCTGAACAGGTTTCATACGTTCCAGGGTCAGAAAATTAACTCAAGCCACCAAAGGCTCATAAAATGTCAATGCAAATAAAAAACAGAAGGATTGAGAAAAATAGTCACACACCTGTTAGCCAATGCCACTCGCGTTCTTTGTATTCATGCATCGCGGCAGCCTTGGATTCCACTTAAAGTCTAAGTACTAAATCAGTAATGGTATGTAGAATTGGTATTCGCTTGACTGTGGACGGGGGTTTGGGGAAAAACAGGCTGAGATTGAAAATGAATGTGAACTGCATGATAGTCTGCCTCCTTCCTCTCTCCTATTGTTCCGTATTCTCTCGCCTGCCTCCTCGTGCCTTCCCATGTCACCATCTCTCTTCCTCCTCTCTCTTTCCTTCCCCTCTCTCTTTCTCTCTTTCTCTCTCTCTCCAGAGGGATTTGACTCTAACTGGCCTTGGCGCCCGTAATGAAACCAAATCTATTTAAAGCCAAAAGCGATGCAAGTTTTAATTTCCTATTCCAGACTTAACCTTTTTGGCTGCGCTGCATTTTCACATCCACTTAATAACTTTTTACCCTCCACTCTCCCCTCCTCCTCCTCCTCCTCCTCCTCCTCCTCCTCCTCCTCCTCTTCCCCTCCCTCATTCTCCCCATCACTCTCACTCTCCGTGGCTTCCTCTCCTCTATAACCCCCCCCACCACCACCACCACCACCACCACCATCCACTCACCCACCCACCCTCAGTTCTCCTCTCTTCCCACCCCCCACAACCCCTCAACCCCCCATTGCTCTCAGTGGCGAGGCACAGGCTGCCTCTTCAAGGGCAATATCTGTCAAATGATTCCCCTGTGAAATTAAGACAGAGGCCATGAGAGAGAGAGAAAAGAGAGAGGTGGTGGGGGTAAGGGAGAGGAGGAAGACGGGGGGGGTGGAGCAACAGTAACAGGAACGATGGTGATGGTGGGGGGGGGGTTACACAGTCAGGTGGAAGCCTTCCCCTTCGCTCTCCTCTCACTGAACTCAATCTCATCTGTCAGGAGGAGAAAAAAAATTAGAGCAGTTTAAAGATAGATCAGGCAGCGAGTCCCTTTGTTGCTTTTTTACATTTTAAATACATAAAGGAGCGATGTGGGAAATAAAAGGCTTTGGGGATCAAGAAAAAGGGAAATGGGAGACTCCGAAAAAGGCGATTTTTGTCTCGTGCTGTGTGGATCTCCTTTCATTTTTTTTTTTTTCGATGTGCAGCGTTATGTTTATACAAAACGGTTGAAATAAATCATCTTAAGTGATTTACTATGAGCATCATATAATCCCTGTTAAGAAATAAATAAATAAAAAAAATCACATAATAAAATATTGGACGCCTACTATACACGTTCGACAACTGAAAGTCTCTCTGAAAATATTTTAGGAGTGTTATAATGGTGCTGCAGCGCATAAATTGTCCATAAACTCTATTGAAACGACAAACATAGAATGGGATAATAGAGGGATATAATTGGGGATTATTGTGATTTTCTCTACACGCTTTGTGTCCTTAAATGTAATGTGTAGTAATAACTGTCCATGTCAGCAGTTTGAATCGCATTATGAAACAGTCAGTAATGTTGCCTGATCCTGAACGCACCCCTTCTCTGCTCTTTACAGTGTGATCACATGCTCGTCTGTGCTCACAGCAAGCACAGCGCCATCTCCTGTCAGGCTCCTCTATTACACCCACGGAACAATGGCCAACCACTGAAAACTCTCTCCACACTTTTACCACATGCAAAAAAAAGACCATTTTCTCTCTCTCTCTCGCTGCTCTCGAATGAAGCCTTAACTTTTTTCTTCCTCTTTTTTTTTTTTTTTTTTTTACACCTGCTTTGCATTTCTACACATAATAAATTGCTTACATCTAATTATTCAATATCTCAATTATCGGAGCTGATAGCCTCATGGTGCACCTCGCGAGCTTAAATTTACAGCCCTATTCTGCAAATGTCTAAAATGAAATTAACTTTTTACAAGGTGTCATCTGTGGCTTTTAAGTGGTGAAATTGAAGCCCCTCCTGCACACATACACACACACACCCCCGCGCACACACACACACCTCATAATGAGAAGCCATTATTAGGCCGTGATTGGAGCCAGGGTGCTGATATTAAAAGTGGCAGGAGAGGCAATATCACCACAGTGTCTAATACCCTAGTAGATATGTCATATATTTTAAGACAGCTGCTCTGCTATTTATAATTAATAGCAATTTAGTCTCAGCAAAAAACTGGAAGACAGCTAACAGAGGGATCTTGTTCCATTAAGTGCAGATTCAGAATCAATGTCAAAGTGACATTGTGCAGTTTTTGAGTGGGTGGTCCACACTCTGCAGAGCTTACATAAATACCAAAAAAAGCCCATATGGCGTTCTGTGCGTTGTGCACGGAGGACGGCTCTCCCTTTGATTCAGTGCGAAAATAAGTGCAGTACAAACAAAAGAGAAATGAAGTTGGCCTCTAAAGACACATGAATAAAAATAATCTGTCTTTATTCTCCTGCCTCACAGTCATAAATCACTCCTTCCCAAATGACAGTCCTATACACGGCGTATCAGTGTGGCAAATGGCTCTATCTTATAATAGCAATGTAGCACATAGCAATATTATCTGCTGTGGAGTATTGTAGTGCATGTGTCTCAGCGCTGTGCCCTGGAGCGCTAGCCAGATTACACTGGCCCAGCGACAGTCTTATAATAAGACTCGCCCATTAAATCATATCAGCACTGCTTTTTATAGGCCAACACCTCAGCTACGACACTATGAAACTGTCTATCACACAGAAATGTGCATGTCAGAGTGTGTGTGTGTGTGTGTGTGTGAGCAGCAGAGATAGTGTGTGTGAGCGGAGGAGACAGTCTGGGAGGAGACGCGTGTGTGTTTTACCAAACGTTGCTGGCGTTTGAGCTGCTCGCCGCAGCATCTGACAGCGTTTCATCTTCTCCTTTTATTAGATCAGCCTCGCGCCGCTGTCACCTCTCCTTTCCCCGCGCTTACATCACACGCGCACGCCCGCCCTCGCACACGCACAGCCGGGCGACCATTGGCTCGCGAAAGCTCCACCAGGACGTTCTGGTTGGTTAGCTGGTCTCTGTTCCGTCAAGCCGGGTGGAGAGAGGGCATCCAGGATGACTTTCCATCTCAAATCAGAGTGCGAATATGCAAACGGGATGGTTGACTGATATGAACTGTGAATCCGAATGAGTGTGTGTGTGTGTGTGTTGTTGGCAGATTTGTGGACACCTTCTTTTAGGTTTTATTTGATTTCACAGGTGTCATTTGAAACGCACAGGAAAAAGTCATGTTGAATTTGGAGGAAACGTGCAGCACTCGGAATTACCGGCCAATTAAAATGCTCAGACAGGTTTCTGACTTTCTAATACACAGACTAAAACAACTATGCAGCAAAAGCATGATGCTATCTGTGCAAAAAGCTTTTGTATTTGCAAAAATCCAATTATTTCAGATGTCCTAAGGGCCTGCTGTGTGAAGTTACCAATTTGTTAAACGGGTTATAATGAAAATATTGAATTGAAAATTACAACTCTGGCATATTTCTAAGATTAAAATGTCTTTTATGGGAATCTGTGGATTCTAGCCAAAATTGAGTGCTGAAAACAAATGCAGCCATTAACTGTCAGCGTTGCACTCCTTTGAGCCCGCTGACCTTTTTTTTTTCTCCTTGTATTTTCAGGACAAATCGAGATTAGTAGATTTAAATATGTGGTTTTGTTTCGGGGGGGGAACAAAACTCCTCCTTGTTGCACACTGTGCTGTAAGTAGCTATCTGTCTCTCGTCTCTCCAGCTTCCTAAGCCGGGCTGTCATGTCACATTTGTCATCTATGATTGATGACGTCGATGTCTACCAGGGAAGAGTTAAAGAAACAATCCCACAGAAGACATCGTAGAGCAGCTCGGATTCTTTTGGACAAAGCAGATTGACGTGTTTTTGTTCCTCGCACTTTATTCGCTGCCTTCTGAGGCTCGGTTTTTCTGTATGGTTGCATGTTTGACGTGACTCGCTCGATTGTGGCAGTGCAGCAGTG
Organism: Dascyllus trimaculatus; assembly: GCA_024666655.1. Classification (NCBI taxonomy): domain Eukaryota; kingdom Metazoa; phylum Chordata; class Actinopteri; family Pomacentridae; genus Dascyllus; species Dascyllus trimaculatus. The sequence continues at coordinate 11,037,543 of CM045462.1, forward strand.
AAGTTAATTCAGAGGGTGTGTGTGTGTGTGTGTGTGCTTGTTCTTTTATTTCTGACAGCTTTGTGATTTCTTTTCCATATCCTCAAGTTTTAGATTTGCTTGTGTTGTCACTTTTCATGACATTTCTCAACGTCTCAGTTTGTTATATCTTTAAAATGTGGAATTCAGATTGTTCTGCAAATTACTGTACAGACCTCCCAACAAAATGGCAACGGAAAGGCATGTGTGGCAGTGTATTGTTTTGCGAAACGTATCCGCACGTGCTCTTTAATTGTCTCTAATTGTAAAGATGCTGCTGAAATCACACGCGAATATCTGTTAGCCTTTGAAGTCATGTGCATTCCACACAAAAAGGAAAAAAAAAAATTAGTTGATGGTACATTTTTCAGAATCTGGCCAGCAAAAACAAATGATCCATGCGGTGGGATTTAATTGAAATGCGTAATTGCGTTGTGAATCACAGTCCTCTTCATGCTAATGCACCAGTCCATACATAGGCCTTCCCTGTCGTTTAGGCTACACATTAATATTGCGCGCACACAAACATACAAATATCTAAATATAAATCAACTGATAGACAGGCAGAGACACAGACAAGGAAACTCACACATCAATGCTGACACTGGAGCATGCTGCACATACAAAGCAATGTAGTATACACACATAGACGGACAGGGAGAGTGGCTGACAGGCAGACACACACACACACACACACACACACACACACACACACGCAGCATCCCAAGGCCTCTCCACATCTCGGTTAATCCAAGCCGTCAGTCAGTGCTTCGGGGCCTGGATGCTGCCATTTGATTGTAATTGCAAAAACCGGAGGCAGACAAGAGAGAGCCAGGGATGTCGATAGACAGGTGGAGGGACGGAGGGATGGATTCCTCCTGCTTACCCACAAGCCCCTGCTCAGCACGCTGTGTGACTTTGTGTCAGCAGTTTGTCTTGTGCATAGCTAATGACGGCTCGACAGAGGGGCGGGCTCGAGTCTGCCGCCGCTGCCGCTGCTCCTGTTCGATCTCTTTCTCTCTATCCTCTGGTCTTCAGCTGAATCCCTGACAAATGAGATTTTGCCCGAGGTAGATGGAAAGACGGGCTGCGGAGCAAGGCCTCCGTCTGCCTGCCTGTCTGTTTGTTAAGAAATCTCACAAGCCGTAAAGGACCCAGAGGTTTTTTGTTTTTCTCTCTCTCTCTCTCTCTTCCTCACCTCCCCATTCTTCTCCTCTCGCCCTTTTCTTTCACCTCCTCTCCCTTCGTTCTGCCTCTCTCTTCCTGCAGCTCCTTCTGTCTTCTAATTTAAGTCGGAGGGCAGAATAACTCACAGTTGTTTTAATGAAGAAACGAAGGGGGGCGTAGAGGGCAAGGGCAGACTGAGCAGCAAGAAATTGGAGGGAGAGGAAAAAAACAATAGATGGAGTGGGTTTGAAATGAAACAAAAACAACAGCTTCTCCAATTAAGGAGAAGTTTTTTTTTTCTGTTTTGTTTTGTTTCTTTGGTCATGGACAGTCAGTCACACTTGCTTTTGTTGAGTATGTGATGAATTACACCCCTCCACTCCTTCTCCTCTGCCTTTGTTGTGGTGAAGCTCCAGCCGTTTGTACCTCCTACAATATCTTGCGCTGTGAATTCTCCATGCCTGTTTACCAACCGGGGTTCTTTTGAACTGGCAGAGAGAAATGGCTTTTTGAAAAGTCTCTTTGATGGTGAGCCCAATTTGTTTTCACCGCTAAAAAGTTTGTTTGAACGCTCTGAAATATGGGCTGACGTTGACGACGAGGCCTGTCCTGAGAGGGCTGCCGCCTCCCGGTGTGATCCTTTGTACCGGCGTGTGTGTGAAGTGTGTCTGTTATAATAACTAAAACAGGAATTATAATTACTCTTTATTGTTTTATTAGCCCCTTGTTTACTTGTTGAAGTAAAACAATCACTGTAAAGGCTCCCTAAGAGAGAATGAATGCAACTAGAACACAATAAAATGTGTGCAATAATGATAATAATAATAAAAGGGGAGAGATTCATTTATTTAATCTATGGAGGGCAGTGTGCTATGATACTGCTCAGCTGGAAGGTCAAAGGTCAGGAAGATCTCCAAATGTGTCACCAACTTTTTAAATTGTTCAAATATTCACCTAAAGCTGCCACTTATGTGTAATTTTGCACGATTTGCATGTCAAGACAATGTGGATACCAGGTAAGACAAACAAAGCAACAGACCAGAGTGTGCACATTTTGCAATTTTAGAGTTTACAGAATAAGAGTTGACTGGTACACTATTTTTATCACCATTACTGATATTGATTATTAGAGCAATAAGAGAACTGAACTGTCTGGACCTGAGGGAACTCCACTTCTACACTCACTGTCACATTTGCACCATCTGTAATTCATGTACTGGTGCCTTATATTTTATATGCTGAACCTGCACATATGTTTGCACACAGAACTGCACCTTGTATATGTACTTTTTTTTGCACAACTTTATCAATGTTCAATACACAGTCATCACACTGCTGTTTTTGTAGTGATCTTAATACACCAAACAAGCTTTCCTTACAGCAACAAGCTATAACACTGTTTCCATAGGTTACATTTCTATATAGTATTTTTAATTAATTTTAATTTGTTATATTTCCACATTTCTTTTTGAAACTGTTGTATGCTTGTGTAATAAACTGACTGAATTGCTGTTTAATTTCCGTATACACTGTGAAACAACATTAACTCCTATTCTATTCTATTCTATTCTATGCTATTCTATTCTTTTCAAGGAGACTAATAATCGGTGTTTGCAGCTGATCTACATTCGCAGTGACAATGAAAATCTTGGTGTCCAAAGCACAAACTCCAACGCAAAACTTCATTGCAATGCTTTTTTAAAAAATTTATGTTTTACGTGTTTAATTAAAAGAAAGTGTTGATCGGCTCCTAACTGTGTCAGATGCTTTGGGCGAGGCATTGCTTGAGTGGTGCCTACATAACGAGAGAGGCAGCTACGTCAGAGTCAAAATAGAGCATTTAAGTTGATTTATTTCAACTGGAAGAAGAAGAATGATAGCAGTAACTGACCAGGTCACTAAATGATCAATTGCTAATAAAGAGTGCAGAAGAGAAGTGGAAGTGTTGCAGTATGAACTAAAAGTGAAAACTGAACTGAAGCTAGTCCGCCTGACTGAAGTCATATTTACTAGATGCAATTATTGTGCACCTGTGATTTTAAAGTTGCCTTAATCTCATGTGAATTTGCCACATGTGTGATCTGCAAAGAAGAAGTTCCACTGCTAATTCTGTATAGTATTTCTGGCATCATATGGTAGATTCCCATTAGCTCTGTGTGGATCAGCAGCTCCCTAATCTAATCTGATACTCACATCTAATAACTTTACATGTCATTTCAAGCGTTGTCAAATGCAGATTCAGTTCTTCCTGTGTAAATGCACCCCATGAAACAAATGACTGATGTGTGGGGTGATATCCTAAAACACAAGACATCACGAACTAACAGTACGATGCACGTAGTCACATTTCAAGGTCAGGCAATGAGCGAAGTGCTGTGCAGAAAGTTAGCCAGGGGCTCACAGAGGTCGATTCTTCAGATCCTCCGGCTGAAGGATAGATGCAGAGTCAAATGTTAATTTTACAGCATAAAATTAATCCTCAGTCAACACAGATCACGACAAGATATCTCTCAAAATTCCACCAGTCCCATTATTGATCAGCAGCTCAGGCTGATGGATTACCGAGGCGGACGCACTGACAGGCGGAACGTCCAATGGGGGAAGAGTTTTGCCATGCACCGATCAAGCCAGACTCCTAAACCAGACCCCCCCCTCTTTCCCCTCTCTCCCTTCCCTCCCTCTCTGCCCCTCTTTTGATCAGAGTCATTTTGACAGTGATGCATAAGTCTCTGCAGCACGGGGCTGGCTGGTTGGCAGGAAATGCCACAGATCCCCCGAGAGTAGAGCAATGCAGGATTAAACAGAGAAAGACACCCCCCCTTTAAAAAAAAAGAGGAGTAAAAAGGAAATCAATGTTTCCTCCCTCTGTGGACGGCGAGAGCTGTTTAAGGATGCTGCCACTCTTGTGTTTTCCTTGGTCTTTTCTCTTCAAAGGGGGCTTTTTTTGTTTGTGTTTAAACTGCTTTGTCTCAGGGTTAGTCTGCTCTGCCCCTCGTCGGCAGCAGACTGAAGTCCTACGTAGAGGTTAAATCGAAACAAATCATCACTATCATTCCCCGCGCTGTCCTCGCCTCCCTCCGCGTCGCCCGCCTTCCAAAGCTCCAACTTCCTTTCTTTATTTCTCACCACTTCTATCAAGGAGAAGTGAATGGCACGCGTTTCATCTCTCCAAAGCAACGGTGAAGCCTGAAACACCACAGAGGCAGCGCTGGCTAACATTGAACTGGATTGGGTAGAGTAAATACAAAGGCATGAGGGAAAAGAAAGCAGCTGGGGAAACACAAAAGGATGGAGCTGCAGATGGGAACTAACCTTGCCTTGGTTTCTCTGATGTTCCTTTACACACATAGCACACACACACATAACACACACCTCCAGCGCACCCATTACTGTCAACCCCTCTTTCTCCCTCTCTCTTTCCCTCTCAAGTCATCCTTTTATTTGTCATGTTCAGAGGACAGCACCAAAGCATCTGAGGAATGGGAGGTTACAGTGTATTAAAGGAAACGTTGTTTGACAAAAATGGTCATTCCCCTTTCAGCAGGAAATACAGAGGCTACGCGGCTCGCGCACTTCAAAGCTGCCCAGAAAACTTCCCATGAAACGACTCTGATTGTGTGCATCTAAAGGGGACAAGCGAGGGATTTTCCCCCCGGTGTCTCGGCGCAGTCTCTCCCACATTGTTCTTGGCTGTTCTTAACGTTCCGCTTTGTTGCTGTATAAAAGGAATAGAGGATGAATTTAATAGCTCTCATAGAAGTCTCGCAGGCAGGCAAAAAAACATGTTGCTCCACAAACGTGTGTTGTTGTTTTTTTTCCAATAAAAGGAAATCTACAATTTCTGGAGGAAAACTGGAACGTTTACCACAAAAATAAGTATGTCTGATACCCAGAATTGCCAGGCTTGAAAATAAAATTCATTATTGACATTCATGATCTTGAACTCTTGAATCTCGCTTACAAAGCAGCAAAGCTTAAGAGGATGTCATTATTCATGTTTTTTTTTTAAATGGCAAGCAATTAACATTTGATAACATTTGAGGATGAATGGCATCTGGGATGAAACCTGTCATTCATGCATCACTTTTTGTGCTATTAAAAATCCCTTACTGGCCCATTCTGATGAAAGATATCACACAGGAATAATGTGCTGGAGTCGGACACACTGAAGAAGCCGGTTACGTGCAAATTAGTGAAGAAGGGAGGACAGAGAGCATTAGAGGGAACTAAGAGAGAAGTTAGACTGGTTTGTTTGGACGTGTTAGTTTGAAGTGAGGAGTCTACAGGCGGGTGGACTGTCTCCCTGCGACACACACACACATCCAACCCTTTGCAAAACCTCTCTCTCTCTCTCCCCCCCTCCTCTCTCACTCCTCCAATGGCCCTGTCGGTGTGCCAGGGCGGGTGATTACCGACGCTCTCCCCCAATTATGGGCTGATTATTCCGCCGCGCTCTAATTGACTGGGGAGATATGCAAATGGCTGTCATTTGGGATGATAAAGGATGCGGGTGCTGGATGCCCCCTGCATTATTTAGCCTCGGCTGTACGCAGCGTGAAGGATGTGGCGTGCGCTTTAATTGCTGAGGAGAGAGAGGTTAAGCTGAACGAGCAGTTGAATTAGAAATGAGGAATTTGGGCCCTTTATTTATTTCTTTATTTTGCTCCTCTCCTTCCATCTCTCTCCCTTTCTCCCTCCCTCTGCCTCTCACACACATAGACACGCATATGCACGCACTCTCGCACACTCTATGTCATGCGTTGTTTTTCAGTTCTCTCTTGGGTGAGTGGAGAGGTGAGGAGGGGGTGGGTGGATGGCAGGATGTCATGCTGGAATGCCATAAATAAAAACATTAGCGGAACCAATACGTGCAGAACAAATGGGGTGAGTGTGTGTGTGTGTGTGTGTGTGTGTGTTGGTGTAAAGGGGAGGCGGTGAGTGGTCGGCTTGTGCATTAAAAACTAAAGTGTGAAGAACCTTTGCGGACTAATGAAAAAAAAAGTTTCAACAGCTCAGACAATAAGCGGGCTCGGCCTGTCTCGTCTGCCTCCGTAAATCTGCCGTTTTAAATGAAAGCAAATTCAAACACGCACCTCTAGCCGGAATACCAATGACCTAACTTGGCGTGTGAAAGGTCAAGGCTGGTGGGCGGAAGGAGATGGAGTTTGTGCCGTCTTCGGCTCTGGCACCTGAGCGTACGAAGAGAGCCGACCTCCATATTTATTTAGCCACTTAAAGGATGATGCCGGTTGTTCAAATCACTTTACTGTCATTATTGGGGGTGCAGGAAACAGTAGGGGGGCATTAAGTGAATAGGGCCCACTGGCTAAGCACTCCTAGCTGCCACAGCTTGGCATATTATCAGGGGAAATCGGAGTGAAACTCAACACTAATCCCTCTGGTTTGGAGACAAGCAGTGCCAGATTTGGAGCGTCTTTAACAGCTTAGGGGTAATAGGGCCTCAAATGTCCCTTTCAAAGTGGCCCTCCCCATATCTCCACATTACGAGAGGCTTAAGAGCCGGGGGAGTTATCGCTCAGTGAGCCCCCTATCTTACAACAAGCAATAATTACTAATGCGCTGGAGTTACTGTTAGCATTATCGCCAGATTTAGCGAATCTATTGGTATCCTGAGTCAGGTGTCCGCTCGGCCGTCTGACCCCTCACGCCTGACTCCGAGACCACTCTGAGGTTTTCATCTCGGCGCTGGTGGTTGGAAAACAGAGAGAGCTTTCTTCCCCTCTTATCGAGATGCCGCGGTATTATCAAGAGATTGTCTGGGCTTTGTGAAGTGTGCAAAGGCAGAATTGAAAAGAAAAGCACAATTGCTTTTGCCGTGCCGCCATGGCTTTCCTCTGCACAACTTTGGGAAGCCCTGAACAGTTTGTTCTTAGGCTGCTTTTGTTCGGGATAACAAAAAAACAGAGAGAGAGCAAAAGGGACTGTCTTTAACAATGTAGTCTTCCAAATAGTGCAGAATGTTCTTTAAATCACAGAATAGTTCCTCTGTAATCACAAACTGCTGTCCGTTCAAACAAGCATTTTGCTCGCTAATATAGTGTTGTTTCCTTTGGACACTGTCTGCATGTATTCGCTGAATGTCTTAGCTACAACAGTGTTTATATCAGGCTTTGAAAGTGTGTAGGAGTAAAGACACAAAAGGCACAGTTTTATGGCACAATAAATTCACTGCAAAAGTTGCAATACCAGCGTTTAGTATTAGGATCCCCCTCTGACCACCTACAGTAAAAATGTGTGCAACTACAGTGTTGTAAAGGGTTTGGTATTGCATTGTAAGGCCTCAGTATAGCTAAAACGCTTAGGGACGCTTGAAAAACAGGGTTAGATTGGTGACAACTGCAGAATAAAGGTGTAAAGCAAGGCAGAGTTTGACTTTCTATCTCAAACTCAAGGTTTTTAATTCAGATTTTGTGTGGACTGCCGAGTGCAACGCTGTGATTGGCTTCAACCGGAGACTGTCAGAACAGCATGTGTCCTTATGTGCATTTGTACAGTTCATGGCATCAAGACCTTAAAGATTCGTAAGAGACTTTTAGACCCCCACATGGTCATTTGGTATAAACAGTTTTGCCTGTAGGCGTAATTGCAAGACATAAAGATGCCATACAAGCTAGGTTGTTTCATTCATTGTGCATTCATACGGCAAATTTTCAGTGTGTGGAGTGGTTAGTGAGGCAGCAAGACTGTGGTCATTATCTTCCTTAAACCAACATGCTGACCTGCTCAGACTACAGTATTACATAATGTAACCTTATGTACCGTAACATACTATCCTCATTACTGTGTTGTGCTTCATGGTCGACACACTACCTACCAGACCTCGTGTCTGTTGCTCAGTGTGCCACCTATCGCAGTCCTGGACAGACTTAAATGAATGACAGTTGGAAACTTGAGGCACTCGAGAGAGAAGCAGTCATCCTCGAAGCTCGTGGCACAGCACAGAGGTCCGTGGGTTGGCATGCTAACATATTTGATTGCCTGCTGGGTGCTAGTCCAAAGCCCACATGGGTTTTTGGCGAGCCTGAGGCATGCCAAACGTCTCCCCTCGGTTTGCAAAGAGTGCCCCTGCCTGTATTTGGAGTCTCTCTCTCTGTCATGCGCCTCCTCCTCCTTCTCTCTCCTTTTACTTGGAGACCCTCAGGAGGGTGCAGAGTCGCTGCTCGAAAACTCTTATCGCCACACACACACACTCTCATACATACACATATCCCAGTTTTCACACACATATGCATTATCTAGCAAAGACACACATGTTTCCGCAGTCCTGCATACACAAACAAAAATATTGTAGTACGTTATACTATACTGTGTGTTAGCAAGCACATTGTAATCAACATGTGCTGCTTTAATAATCATCATTTCTGTTAGTTCTCATCATCACCAACAATTACCATCATCATTCCAGCCTTGGTAGACATTCCAGCTGATTGACATCAAAGAGAGAAATGATGGCGTGGGCGTTGTGTTAAATCTTCCTCCAAAAAAGTCTCTCTCCTTCTCATTTCTCTTCTTCTTTTCTGTACTTAATAGCACTTATTGAAGGGTATTACAGTTGGTGCTCTACATGGGGCATTGCATTAAAACCCTCTTTCAAACATACACACACACACACACACACATTCAGCAGTCCATTTGGATTCATTTGCATGGCATTTCATTTGGATTTTGCCTCAATCGACGGTTTCGGGGGGAGGATAAAAAAGAATCTTTGTGTAATAGCATTTCCTCTTAGTCTCCAGTGCGCCATAAAGACGGAAAGTACGGCGGCCGGAGCGGATAAATGAGTGCAGCGCTGCCATGAGAAGACCCGTCCCTCAGGCCTAAAAACGATAGCTATTGGAGTTAATTACAGTTTACATCATCATATTTACCCAGAGAAAAGAAACAGAGAATAAAACTGGCCTCTGAGCACACTGAGGTGTTATTTCTGCATGTACTGCACCACACTGAAGTGGAGAACGGCCTAAGCTATGTATAGCTTTGTAATGGATTTTACTCCTGACCCATGAAAACACAGGTCCTGTATGGATTCATATATATATATCAGTAAAAGCACAAATACTGTAAGAAAATACGATGCTCATGCTACAATGCTCATGCAGTATATTTACCAAAAGATGTCCTTTACACTATTCCAGTGTGAGAGATGCATGTGTGTGTCGCTCCCCGTACAATAGGAAGTGAATACTATTCAATCTGCGGTGTCCACAACATTAAAAATGACATTTAAATAATTCAGTGGCATCATTTCCAGAAAGTGAGAGAGTCCTCATGAACACTGTTGACAGCTGTTCTGTGATTATCTACACTAATAGGAACACTGTCTCAAAAAATGTCGCTGTTGAATTTTTTAAACATCATTTTTCCACACTCTGAGCGCCACTGACTAAAGTCTGTTCACCTCCAGTGTACTGTCACAGACACAGATATCTCACAGTTTGGAAATAGTGATGCCAAAACTAGAGTATGTGGCCATATACGATAAAACTAGGTGAGATAAAATATGTTCCTTTGTAATTTAAGTAAACTGAAAGTATTACATATACAAACATATACAAATTACACGATGCTACTGTTGGCTACTGATGCATTTTAGTTATTTTATTTTAAAACATCGCAGTTTTTAATACATCACACATTTTTCTTGCACAATTATACACGGTTATGTCACTCACATGACTGAGCCTTAATTTCTAAGCGGATTAGTTCTTACAATTGGTGCTGAGTTATAAAATTTGTAAGTCCATGTTTTGTTTGTGTGCAGCCATAAGGGTGTTTTGTTTTTTTTGAGTGCTACCCCTTACAGTGCTCAGTTGCTGTATTTGAGTTTGTGTTTCAGGCTCTAGTTAGCTCGCTATCCATCTGGTGCAGAGCCCTCAGCCATACTATGCCTCTGACTGGGGCAGGCAGAGAGAGACAGGAAAAGAAGTAGACACTTGATGCAAGAGTGTGTGTGTGTGTGTGTGAGAGAGGGTACATGATAGAGGGAACAAGAGGGGAGAAAGAGAGGGAGGAAAGAGACAAGTTTCTCCGGTCGCTCTCTTTTCCTGTAGCCCACAGGAAGCTGCAGCCATTGGCTCCTCCCTGTCTAGACAGAGAACCACTTTTGCGCGCATACACACACACACACACACACACATTCGCACACACGCTCGGTGCCTTCTACCATAGCAACTTTGATTAATTCCCAGTGTGAGAGGAGACAACATCAGCACCATGGTCAGGGGAAAAGGCCCACAGTCTGCTGGATGTGACAGCTCCCTGCTTCACACTGATGCCTTATACCCCGCCGGAGTGTGTGTGTGTGTGTGTGAGCATGAGAGCAGGTCAGTAGTATAAGTGAAGAATAGGAGTCTGTGTGTGTGTGAGAGAGCGTGTGTGTAGCCTCATCTGTCCCCTCGGCTGCATCAGTGCTCAAGCATGTCTTACTGTGACAGCCCAGCAGCCTGTGTTCCTGTCACACACACACACACACACACACAAACAGCGCAGCACTAAACGAGAGTGCAGGCAGGCACCAACACCAACGAGGTGAAGGGTCACGAGTGACTACCTCTCCAATGTTGTGTGAAATGTGTAGATGGCAGTCTCGGCCCATTATGTGTGTATATGCGACTGTACGCGCGTGTGTGTGTGTCTTGAGGCGGGCGGGGGGCATCTCAAAGTAACTGGTTATTATCACCTCAATATTTTTCTTATTATGACAATTACATGCTCCAGGAGCGAATTAAGCGATACAGGACGCCAAGCGGGAGTGGTTGACAGCTATTTGGAGACTCAATGCACAGAGCAATTTGCAGCCCCGAGCCAAACAAATTGGATTTGGGCCACTTTGGATTGGGGCCCCAGATTGTTGGGCGTTTGGATCCTCCGACCGCATGCCTGCCTGGCTGGTTAGCTGACTGGCTGGCTTTGATTCTCCTCACATGACTATGTATCAGACAGTTAGCCAGGTAACACACTGCTCTGCGGCCGTTGACAAGGATTAAGTGTAGTAGAAGGAGGGCGTGTGTGTTGATAAATGTATTATACTGCTGATGGGGTTTTTACTATTGACATTTTTATATAGTCTGCGGTTGTTAAGCGTTCCCACCTTTTCATGTTATAAAGTGCTGCTACTTTTTTGGTCTTGGGCCACACAGCTGTGCTCAAGTGTGTGTATAATCCAAATGAGCCTAACAGCCTCTAAACGAATTACTGGTACGCATTTTCCCACCCCTAAACTGCCACTGGAAAAGCTGGCAACAGCACCCAATTAGGTGAAATGCAATTATTCCCATCCATTCACACAATTAGCCTGTGGGTTAACAGCCTAGCTGTACATCCGGCTAGCGGTGTTTTGGAAAAGCCATTGCCATGGTTACGCTGACTCTCACGGTAACCCCGCCGTGTCAAATGGCACGCACCCGAGGCAGCCGGTCAGTCAGAAAATAACATTCAGTCCTATTGGTGCAGGCAGCACATTACATCACCCAGCTCAGAATACCGGGTGACTTGATTGGCTGAGACAGGGAGTGGTACCATGGGTGAGGAAGAGAAAAAGAAGGAGAGGGAGAGAGAGACGAAAGCAAGTGCCCCATGTGCTCAGTCGAGCAAGGGTAGATAATGCCAGGCGACAGACTGGCAGGCTGGCAGAGCGGGTGGGCACTCACAGCAGCATGATGGAAAACAAAGGCTTTGTGTGTCACTGCCGAGATCGCATTAACCAAAACAAGCAGCCATGGACAGACTGCCACACTGACTTGGTTGTCTGTTCCACGGGCTAAGCCATGCATGATGGATGGAAAGAGATGGGGGATGCCTGTCTCACTTTTTATGTGATATTAAATGGTGCTAGGGTAATGAGAAAAAGTAGTTTTTTGCTGTGACACAGAAGTGATTTTGTGTCAGAGCTGGATGGATTCAAAACACATGCCTTTTCTGACAGCTAGTGTTCTCAAGACATGCAGGTTTTGGCAGATATTTGTAGTGTTTACTCTGGTATGTTAGGATTGAAACCTTGGGACATTTTCATTTGAATCTGCAGTCACTGAAATCTGAAAATATAACACTGTGACACTGTCCAGTAGCACGTTGTCATGTTATTTTTGCAACCACATAGCAACAAGCATGCAAAATAAGGTGCACAATAAAAAAAATATGGCCACTTTCTTTTATTCTGTAGTTGCAGAGTTTGGTTTATTTTGATTTTGAGTCCCCATAGTAAGCTCTGTGTGACTCAGACAGACACATATCTGTCTGCAGTGACAGTTGCATAGGGCTCAGGTGGGACAGGAGTGGAGGGTCAACAGGCCTGGCATAGCAGGTAGGATCAGCTGGCATACACCCGCAACTTCTCCTTTCCCTCCCCAAGCAGACACCAGCCAGGAGACTGGGGTCACTCACAGGTGACTTCCCCATAGTCATGTACAGCTGGGGCACAGCCACTGCTCTGCGGATGTGTGTGTGAAATGTGTGGTTAGTGGGCAGCCATCACATTTCATCACATCTCATCTCATCTCATCACATCTGGTCTCCTCTTCACTTCAATCACTGTCTCTCCCCCATCTTTCATTGTCATCGTTACTCCTCCCGCACACTTTCATGTGGTCTGTATTCTGTCAGTGGTATAATCGGGGATTCTCTGGAATCGTTTCAGAAGGGGGAATACCTACTTAGCGCACGCACACACACAAATCCACAGTCCTCTGCTCACCACAAGGAATGAACACTGTAATATGAACTCACCCTTGGTCTGAATGAAAGCCCATTACAGTTTATTTTCACCACAGCAGCCAGTATAGTGGCTTCGTCCGTGGGATGTTTTTGCTCTATTAACCACTGTCGCTAAAACTGAGATGTCTTTCTGAGGATGTAGTAGCTCATCAAAAAACTCATTTAATCTGTAACTTCTGTTGCATCTTTGCATCCTGTGTTTCTGCTTCGCAAGACTCTACAATAGCGTGTTTGGGTCCTATCTCCGCCAATGCTGAAACAGTTGCAGTAGCGCTACTTTAGTATGACATAATTTGCACTGGGAAAATTTTGTGCTTGCTTGAGCTTACATTTAAATGTGCCACCTGCTGCATGTCAGCTCTCATCAAACGCTTGGGTGAGCTTCATAAATACTCACTGCGAGTCTTTTCTTCTGTTCCAGGACCTGTCTGGCTCGATTGATGACCTCCCCACTGGGACAGAGGCCGGTCTGGGCTCAGCCGTCGGCGCTGGAGGCTCCTCCAGCAGCAGCAGTAGCAGCCAAGGGGAGCAGGGAGGCGCCGGTAACCAGGGACAGTCCCCCTTCTCCCCACACGCCTCCCCACACCTCCCCAGCCAGAGGAGCGGGCCCTCTCCCTCCCCCGTGGGCTCCCCAGCGGGCTCCACTCAGTCCCAGCAGTCCCGTTCGGGCTCTGGACCCATCTCCCCCGCCAGCGGACCCTCAGCCAACACCACGGCGCCAGGTAGGGCCGCCATTAGAGCCTCTGAAAGAATGCGCACGTGCATCTTGATAATCTGATTTTAGGTTGATGAAAGATGCAACTCGGAGCATGATAATTGTATTAGTTTAATCACCACAAACAAACAAAACTGTCAGCGACAAGGTTTGCCTTTGAAACCAGACACTACATTGCATTTGACATCATGTACCGGCGTGTTGGATTCCCTGGGAAATTTGCAAAATTGCTTTACTGCTTAAAGGGAAATTGCTTTGTGCCACTAAACAAGACACTGCTGTTGGAAAGCAAATTATGCAGCGAAGAGTCAAAACATACGGCAGTCAGCGGAGTCACATCAGGTGGATTGGCTTTGACAGCTGATGAAGAGCAGCTGCTGTGGCGACTGGGGCGTGGCCAGATCACGATTTTTCCCGGGTGTTGGGGTTTTTTTTGGATTTAAAAATGATACTTGGGTCATCTTCATGGCAGTAGCGTTAGCAAACTTGTTGCCTCTGAAAGCGTATCGCAGTTATCACACCTACATTTCTGCTTGACCTTTACATCTATATTGCTGTTTCCAATTTTTTTTAAATATGTGCATTTAAAGAGGATTTTAAAAAGGTCATGTAGCAAACTGAAGAGAAATAGGTTTACACATTTCCACCAACAACAACATGCCAACATTTAAATGTAGTGTGTTGGCATTGCACCACATGACTCTGTACCCAAACAGCAGGGAGAAAAGTTCTCCCTAATCAGTGTCTTGATTTAATATAATTACCCATAATGATATTGCGTGTTAGACCGGTCCAGATAACCCACAGCATAAAGGTGGAAAAATCTTTGTTTAGCAGCATCTCTTTTTTATTTATTTTTTTCCCATCTCCAATCCACCGTATAATCCATCCAGATCAATTTTCATTCTGCCAGTTTGGACGGAGGATGAAGCTGAGAACACACTGCGGCGGAAGGCCAAATAATATCAATCCAGCATGTCTAGACTTTGATATCTCTGGTCCATTTGAAATCATAATTTAAACCGCTGAAGAATATTACGGCCTAGTGCCGAGCACTTCACGGAATATGTCTCATTCATTTTCCTCACACAGTTTTTGTCCTCGCATAGTAGAGATTTGTTAAGTCTTTGATCACGGCCTTGTGGAGATGCATCCCCACATCGCAGTGGAATTTTAATCAAGTCCACCCTCCTGCTACCTGTGGATCGCACCAGCATTGCTGTCCAGACAACATTTCCCCTTCCATTCGGGGTCCTAATGAATTGAGACTGACTGGTTGTGGAGGACCTCCCATCTGATTTGTAGCCTTATCTAAGATATGGCAGGCTAAACAAGACACCCAACTGGATTATCAGACAATGCACGGTGTGTCTGTCTGTCTCCTGAGGCCATAGCGGAGCACATAACTATTTAGATAAACACTGAGCATTATAAACGAGGGGTGGATTTGATTTCCCTCAAACCGGCCTGTGAATGTGTGTGAGTGTGTGTGTGGCCTCCCCCCCGTCATCTTGCCACCTCTCTTCCCAACTGAACGGCTGACCGGCGCATCAGCATGTCTCAGGCCTGTCAGTCACTCTGACGAGGCGGGGCAAGATGTCTTGAGTGAGATCCCGACGCCAGCTCCTCGTCCTCCTCCTCCTCCTCCTCTTCTTCTCCTAGCAGCCGCTTACCAAAGTGATTGACGCTAATGAAAAACTGGGACAGTGGTTTTCCAGGCGCCCGTGCCAAGAATCATGACGAGAATCCGGAATGAGGCGGCAAAGATGGGAAGCGAAACCGATCGCTGGGACGTGATTAATAAGAAAATATTTAAAAATATTCCCCATGCCAAATAAATGGTGATAAAGCGTGGAGCAGTGAGTAACATCTGGCATGTTTTAGCGGCTGTACTACAATCAGTTTGAATTAGATCAAGGAGCAGCCAGCCTAAGAGAGACACAGGAGAACTAATGTGGTTAGCACACATCTGATTACTAACGCTCCGCTTTCTAACACTTCATCACAAGTTAGGACACTTTAGTTAATGTTGTCGTTTTAGTTCGGTGAAAGTCAGTGAGGAGGGAAGGGAGTGAGGGAGCGAGGGAGTCGGCGAGCGGCGCTGTGTGTTGATGTGCACGCTCACCACTGTTGCTTCTGTAAAAAAGAAAGACCTCCTTTATTATTCAAACCACTAAATAAACATAATAAGACAAACATTAATAAGCTAATTAATTAGTGTGAGGAACGTGTCTGCAGTAGTTTGAGCTCCAGTCAGGAAAAAGTCAAAACACAACATGTCTTGTTGCTCTGTTGCACTCTGGTCCATTAAGGCTGCTGTCAGTGGAGAAATTGGAATCGCAGGCTTTTCTAAAATAGATTCTGCTCCTCAGCTGATGTCAAGAGCGGTTGTTTGCATTTTAGGTAGTGTGAAGGGTTTTTTTGTCCTATTAAACACCATAATAGCTGCTCTTTGAATGTCACCGCATGATGTATTGTTAGTTTGGGGGCAATTTGTTCGCACAGATCCAAAGAAAATACTAAATGTTTGTTAGTGTGGATTTTTACCTTCAAATACAAAAAGAAACCAGTTGTGGACATGTTCGTTTGCGGACTTCGCACAGACTGTGATTGGGGATGCAAAAAGTAAAATAACAGTGATGGTTAAAGAGGTGTTGGGGAATGCCATGTCATCTCAAGCTTATTGTGTGTGTGTGTGTTCATGTGCACATACATATGCATGTGCTGGGTGGCGTTGGTCTGTCACTGCTCAGCCTCACATGCTGGAGTGATGCGACACGTCACATGGATGAGCGCCCACGTTACCCTTGACAGCGGTCAGAGGAGAGCAATTTCATTATGTCATCCATTCACCTGGCTGTCACACACACACACACACACACACCAGGAAATAACACAGGAGTCAAGAAAAGCATACACGGCACAACATTAGAACACATAGAGCCATAAAAACTTTATTTCATGGTTTGACACTTCACATATATTGTTGTCCACATAAATCACCCCTGTACATGTGCTTGCTTGGATGAGTGACAGTGTTGTCTGAGTGTGTGTGTGTGTGTGTGTGTGTGTGTGTGTGTGTGTGTGAGAGAGAGAGAGAGAAAGTGAGAGAGAGAGAGTCAGACAGAGTGAAAGTGAGAGAGAGGGGGAGACTGACAGATTGCCAGCCTATCATACACCCATACACTTGCACAAATCTATCTTGTCAGAGCTCCGCAGCACGCCTGTGATTCCCTCATCTCCTCACTTCTCCTCTTCTTTCTCCTCTCTCACTCCCTCCCTTTCTCTCTCTCTTTCTCTCTCTCTCTCTCTCTGTCTCTCCATGAAGCAAATCCAATACACTGTAACATTATCCGGGCCTCGCCTTGCTATTTGGATTCTCTCCCGGAGCCAAAAAGGCACACACAGGGCCAAATTGATTTTCCTGTTGCGCTAGATTTGTGACAGTCGAGCAGAAATCACATTGCTCAACCGCCAAACCTCCCCCTCCTCGTCCTCCACCTCGTATATGCACACACAAAAACAGACTCTCGCACACACACACACCTACTTCCTCCCAGTGTCTCTGAAGCAATTCGGAGCATCCTCAGAATATTTTTCTCCTTCCATGAGACATTGGGGACGAGCCAGGCAGACGTTTGTCTCTCATCCGGATGGATGATGTGGCGGAATGGGCGGGCTGATGGGAGAGAGAGGCGAGGTCATCCAGCCACAGTGCAGAACGCGGGGTCCTGAAAAAGTTCACAGATCAGTCCCTCAGTTAGTGTCAACCCAGAAGCGCCAGAATCCATCAAAATGCTCATGTGTTTATGTGTGTGTTTAAAACTTCCTGGATGTTTCTAGATGTAGATGACATAGTGTTTGCTGTTTGGTTGGAGTGTGCACATGAGCTGGGTTGACAAGTTGTCTGCAGGTTGACAGCCTGTCAGTGTGGCGTCACTTCCTGTCAGCCTATAGTATGACTGTCACTTTTCCCCCAAAAGTGTGCCGAAGACGTATCCATTACAGGCTGAACCCGATACACACTGCATCAAACTTCAGTCGAACTCGGCACACAAACTCAGTTGTCATCAGTTTGAATCACTCTTGCTGATGGGATGGGGGCGATAAGGCTGTGCCAGGGTAAATCCCTCTACCAATTTCAGCATTGACAAAAATTTACTGCGAGGAAAACATACTGCTTGGATCTAAAAGCAGTGGAAGTTATCTGGGAAGCAGGCTGTCGCTCTAAAATCCTCTATGAATGTTCGGTTGGGTACAGATCCTGTAACTATCAAGTCTTAGCCATTCATCAACCTTCTTTTTCCGTGCATTTGCATTTGTTAATCAGTATATGAGGCTACTGTACAGAGAATCTTAAAATGACACCATTTACCACAGCCAGCAACTAAAAACAGTAAGAATCACCTGACTTTCAGCTTCAGTCATGTGGGATGTGGAGCTCCTTTAGGAAGATCATCCAAATCTAAGCTTTAAACCATGATATTTCATTAAAACCACTTTATTCTACATGTCGTATTTTATAAAAAATGCCAAAAATTAACTGATTGCTTTGACCAGATTCTGTAAAAAGCAAAAACTTCTGAGCTCCTCTTCGCAATCGATAAGCCATTAGTGACTCAGCTGTAGCCACAAATCATTTAACAAATATTTAGTCGTTTCTCAGCAGGACTGGGCTGAACTGCAGGCTGTGTTTACACAAAGCAGATAGGAGATAAAAATGGAAATAAATAAAACTTGTAGTAAATTATCAATAGTATGTAGTCACTATGTTTTTTTAATCCCAGTATTGGTAGCACTTGTTGACACTTGGGAAAGTTTTGTACGTGTCTATTCTGGGTTTTTTCAATTTACTTTTAGGTAATAGTCTTAGAAATTCTGCTTTTTTTTCTTTTTGTGTCTGTCTGTATGGTGTTGTAATTGTGTCTCACTGCACTGAAGACATTTTTCATCTTTGAGTCCTCTCTACTTCTAGCCATGGTTGTGTTTTTTCCATAGAGACGCAGGACTTTATATTGCAGTAAATAAAGTGAGCCCACAGTGAGTGAAAATGTGGGCCAAAAACAAGGGTTAAAGGAAATTTTGCCCCAAGCTTTGTTTTGATAAAATAGCTGACCATTTTAACCAATTAAAAACATTAGTAACTTTAAGTCTCCGTCACCACGGCAGTCTTTGCATTTTAGACTGATTGTCTGAATTGATACCAAATAAACTAGGCCGAGACCGTATTTATACTCATTTTCAGATCTGCGTGGTGATATTTGGTGATATTTTCATCTCTCTGTGTGCGCCTGTGTTTACACATTTGTGTCTGTGTGCCTGGCTGCCTTTGAAGGCCAAACTGCAATATTTTTCCACACTGTGCAGCTACTAATTGACACAGGGCACATACACACTCCTCCATGGCCCGGCTCGCTCTGTCTGCTGCACAAGATCACAAATACTCCTCTCTCGTTCTTCTGTTTGTCTCACTCTTTTTTCTTCTTCCGCCGAGGTCCTCTGAGGTCCAGTTAACGGTGCCCGACTGCTCTCCCTCCTTCCCTTCGTCTCCTCCTCCTCCTCTCTCCTTTTCTCCCTCTTCCATCTCTCTTCACCCCTCCAAGTTTTTTATTTTCTTCTAAAGAGGTGATTGGAGCTCGCGGGCGAGCGCTCGGGAGAGTTTAAGCTGTTTATCTGCGCTTCGCTTCGAGAGCTTCCGGGGCCTAGAAAAGGACAGAGAGGTCAGGGCAAGTGGAAGAGAGAGGGGAAGGAGGGATAGATAGAGGGTGGGAGAGAAGGCCAAACCTGTCCAGTTTGTTAGCTCAAGGGTCCTTCTGTACGAATCTCCACCAAACGGCTTCATATATGCTCTTGTCCTTTACATCAACCCCCAGCTTAGTCTGTGTTTGCATCAGTTTTATTTTAAAAAAACTAATTTCTGTCTCTAATTATGGTAATGAGAACCACAGGAAGAAATAAAACAATTTCACAGAGGTCCCTCTCTGGGGTCAAAGGTCACGTATTAGCCTTTCATGCCAAAAGTTGGCCATTTAGAAAACAATGCCAGTGCACGACTTCCCCGACGACAGAGAAAACTCATTATCTAACTGCAAAATATCGGACCAGAGACGATGCCGAAGGGATGTTCAACCAAAGCTTGAATTCTTCTTCTGCTTGTGGTGAAAGTTATTACAAGAAAGCAGTGGTAGAGGGTGTGGGGGTGAGTTTTTATGCGAGTGTGTTTTGCAGTGTGGGGTGTGCGGAGCCGGGCGAGTTTTCTAGTCACACCACTCCCTAAGAGGCTGCGTGGTGGGAACACTGCCTCTGGCTGTCCCTGTCCCTCTCTCTTTCTCTCATTATTTTTATCGTGCTCGCTTTTTCTTCTGTTCCCTCTTGTGTCTCACGTTCCCTCGTCCCCACCCTCTCCTCCCCATCTCTGTTTGTCTCTGCTTTCTTCGCTCAGAGCGTTGCTGTGGTACAGGCCTCCCACCGAGGAACAAGGCTGAATTTTCCATCCACATTTCTGCCTCTGTTCCTCCCTCTTATTTCTCCACATCTCTCCTCCAGCTCTTTTTCTCTACTTCTGTCCTCCTTTTTTTCTTCATCCCAACCCCACCACCACCACCACCACTATCCACCCAACTCTCCCTCCCCGCCTCTCCCCTCCCACAATCCCTCTGTCTTCTCCTGATGGCTGCTCGTGTTCGAAGTGAAACAGCAAAATGCCCTCCCTACAGGCATTATATTCACAAAGCACACCGTCGGCCAAAGCAGGGAAAAAAGAGGAGAAAACGGCACCTGCTTGCTGCGTTAGCCATTTAGAGAAATCCCATTCTAACTCTGTCCGACTGGAAAACCCTAACCGGAGCATAGTGTGCAATTATTTTCCCTCCCCAACACCTATTTTCTTGCTTTCTCTCACTCCATCGCTCTCTCTCCCCCGCATCCTGCTTGCTATTTTTTTAGCTTAAGCTGCAGTTTTGCTTTACTTACAGTTGCTACTCAGCGTTGGAAGTAATGAGGATCTTGGGAGAGCGCTTGTTTTGCGAGCCACTGCAGGCCTGCGTTCGTCCCCTACAGGGAGAGTTAACTGGCATTAGCCCCCGGCTCGGAGAGGCATTGACTCGCACCCATTGAGATCTAAACCACCATTATTGGAGCCCGCTGTTTATCTGCCCCTTTCCCCTAAAGACACGGCAAATGGGGGATATTACCTTGGTGTGTGTGAGTGTGTGTGTTTGTTGGTTGGTCGGTGCAGGTGTGTGTGCATTTATAGCCTTAGGGTTGTATTAAGAGATGGTGCTGAAGCAGCCCTTTCTCTGTATTCTGTGCCAGTCTATTAGTGCTCGCCACAGTTACCTCACTTTAGCAAAAATGGCACTCACTGAGGGGGTCTGCATTTGTGAGAAACGGTTAGGAGGTGTGTGAGCGTGTGTGCATGTAGGAAAGCGAAGACATGGCCGCGTCTTTGCACATGCATGTATCTGCACACCTTTGCAAGCATGTGAAAACACGCTAACGCACCTCTCTTTCATCCGCAATTAATAAGTCTTTTCATTGAATCCCTGTTTGACTTTTCTTCATCGACGTTACACACACACACACACACACGCCAAGTTCCTAAGCTTAATATTTCCAGGGCCCTGAAACAAAACAGAAATATGGCCACAAGTGCTCTCCCTCAGCTTTGAACTTCGCCAGCATTTGCGTTTGAAACCCTGATGAAAAAAAGCTTCAAAGACCACACTCCCTCTCTTCAAAGGAGACTCAGGGTTGCCTCGACAGTCCTTGTGGAAGAGAAATTTAAAATGTGCATTGGGTTTTTAGCGAGGAGCATTATCTCCCCCCCCGCTCCAAAAATAAAAAATTTTTAAAAAAAAAACGCAATGAACTCCCACTACTTTTGGCCCTGCCGCCGTGTATCATGAGAAAAGAGTCGAAAATGGATGTGTTTGCTAAGTGGCTTTTTACAAAGAGGAAATTACAGTGATTTGGCCCTTCAGCTGCATTCCAAAGAGCATCCCCAGTCTAGATGTCTTCCTGCTTTGCTCTTGGTCTTCGTGCTGTAGGTCCCGTCCTTCTAAGCCTCCATCAGCGTCAGATCTTTGAAGCCCAGTGGGTCAGCGTTCGGGGACAAACATTTGTACAGGTGCGCTCAGATCTCGGGTGTTTGAAGGCAAAAATCATAGATTATCCAGGTGTCACGTGTAATTCTTTCAGAAGAAAAACACCAGTTGCAATTAAACATACACGCACCTTGCGTCTTTGATACTCTGCTCCCGTTATTATAAAGGGAATATGTGTGGATGTGAGCGACGGCGTGTTGTTTACATGTGCGTGGCTGTTTTTTGAAGGCTTAAATTGCAGACAGTGGATAAAGACGCAGGGTGAGGCAGCAGGACAACAAGATATTGCCACATCACTGACTGTTACATGTGCTAATTATTATAGAGCACCCATGGGAGCAGTGAAAGAGAAGTGCTCAAAAGGAAAAACAATGTGAATCAAGGACGAATTCAAGCACATACACGTGAAAACATGCATCGTTTAAAGGAACTAAAGAGTAAAAAAAGATACAAGAATGGCCGCAAATATTGAAACACAGTCTCTCTCACACTTAAATGCACTCATATTCACATAAAAGCATTGAAACTTTAAAAAAAAAATGAATGAAAAAGTTACATATCTCGCATAGTTACGGCCAAATATGAAATTGCAGAGGAGGAAGATGACCTGAAGCGCTGTGGAAGCATTTCCATACCATTTATTTGTTTTACATTTTCATTCATAGCAAAGAGTTTTTTTCCCGCGGACAGGGAAAGGTATACAGTCAACTCCTGCTGACATTTAGCTCCTCTCCCCTCTCTTCTCTCTTCTCTCTCTCTCTCTCAGCAGCACACGGAGAAGAACTGCACGTCAAAGATTCAGCATATGAATTATTAATAGTGTGGATTAAAAGTGCCAGGACTCACTGTGGAGCCTGTTTGTTTTATTTGGACGTAATTATTTAATGGCACCTTGTTAAAAATGATAGTGAGGAGATGAGAGGAGAGGAGAGGAGAGAGGCAAGGGAGGAGCGGAAGAGAAGAAAATGTGAGGAGAGGCTTTGTTTGGACAGTAATTGGTAGTGAAATAATTACGAAGTGCACAAAGTTTACTCTTTCATTGGAGAGGAAGAAGGAAGGAGGGGTGAGGCCTTGTTGTGCTCTCCTGTGCTACTACTTCTCTCTCATCTGTTTTTCAATTTTCTTTTCCAGAACAAGGTTCTCTGTTGTTTGTCTTTCTTCTTTTGCCCTATTGGTTTTCATTTTCTCCCTCTCTCTGTCACACACACACAAACTCACGCATATGTCTTGGCATTAATTTCATCTCTGGTGACAGTTTACATGGGTATGTGGAGAGAGTAGTGGAGCATGGAGGGCACTGTTCCCTATTTCTACCTTCACAGTGGCATGCATTCACACACACACTCACAGACACACATACAGTACAAGCTGCTGCCACTACCACTCTGCCATCCAAACAAACAGAGTCTGACAGCAAAGCTGGTGCCTGGCATGCATCCCTACACACACACATGCACACACACACACACAGAGGGTAGCCTTTATCGTAGGGTCCACTTCCACAGTTTAAGGGTTCAGTAAACTCCTGCGAGCGTCCTTCATCTCTCACTTCCCACCCATCGAAACCTGGGCTGCAGATAAATCTGTCCCTCTGGCAACAAGCGGCCATGACCCTTTGCAAGACGCTTAAGGCTTCTCCAATCCGACACACAAACACATAATACACACACTGAAGCGGAACACATTAGAGCGTACATGCAAATGGGAGGAAGCATTCTCCCTCACAGTTGCAGACACACATATGCACATGCACTTGTACTGCATTCATACTACTTCAAATTCTACAGCTACTTTATATTACAGGGGGAATTTCACTCTACTATATTTTTAGCAGGTACAGTATAGATGCTAGATACTTTGCAGATTTAAATTGTGCTTAAAAACACACAACTCGCTTATTAAACGTGATGCTTTAAACAGATTGACAACATGAAATACATCATTTTTACTCACACTCTGCTCGAAGTGGAGGAAGATCTTGTACTTCAGTAAAAGTATCTCAGTGTAGAAATGTCCTGTGTCAAATAATCGTCATGCAATTAAATTTATACTTAAGCAAAAGTGCAAAAGTATTAGCATCAAAATGTACTTAGAGCGCCAATTATGCAGAATGGCACATTTCATAATAATCATGATCATAATTTTAATTATTGATGCATTAATGTCTCCATCACTTTAGCGTTAATGCCGGTAAAGGTGATTTAACCACTTCATTATCTGCCTGGTAGCTGGTGAATTCCCCCTCGAGGATCAATATGGTTATATCTTGCTGTGTAATATCGCACCATGATTTATTTGTTGGTTAGATTTTTTGTTGTTTATCAACAATAAATACAAAAAGCGTAATATTTGCCTCTTGCTTGTTGTGAAAGGAAGTATAACAAAAGCAGACAAATGGGAATAAGTAACTCAAAATTGTATGTAAGTAAAGTACTTGAGTAAATGTACTTAGTTACTTTCACTTCCACAAGATAAAAATCCTACAGAAAGGTATTTATGAATGTGCTATACTGTATATAGTAATATACATTTAGAAATGAACCATTTCACATAATACCTTCTTTTACTTTTTAACTTACTGTTAGTTTAGAATTAAGATCTTTGACTTGTAATGGAGTATTTCTATATTACTGTATTCCTGCTTTTACTCAAGCACTGGGTCTGAGTACTACCTTTACTGCTCAAACATGCACACATTCCAGCAAGTAGCCAGTATCTCCAGCGTTATCTCACAGTTGCTTCAGCGTTCACGTTGCAACATATCCCACTGCCTCCTGCAACATGGTGACAGACTAAGTAATCGAATATTCTCTCTTTGAAGCCGCGCCGCTGGATCTATTCATGTGTGAGGCAGGGGGTCTGTGTGCGTGAATATTTCAGCACACATCCTATGTGCCTTTGTGTTCTCACATGTGTTTCTTTGTGTGCTCGAGTGTGTTTATTTACACTTGTTTGTGCAATTACTTCGCATGTTATGTGTGTGTCTGTGTGCGCGCGCGTTTGTGTGTGAGTAGGCGGCGGGTGGATGGAAATGTTGTTTATGCATTTTTATGCAAAGCAATTATGTTGACTTAATTGGGTTTGTTTATGTGGAGAGTGTGTCACCTCCAGTCATGTATTACTGCTGCCGTGGACAGACACATGCACACACACGCACACACACACACACACACACACACATGTATACACACACACTTCTCGAAACAGCACACGTTCCACTGAGTGATTGAATAATGTGAAGTGTTTCCTCTATAAAAAGGGATTTATATTCACTGTGAGTTTTAAGGACACTGTAGCAACAAAATTGTGTTAATACAGCACTCTAACTGTACTTCATAATGTATCATCCTGAGTAAACAATCACTTCTGGCACGTATTCCTATTTCTATCGAGGCAAGTAAAGCCTTATATTGTAAAAATATGTGGTGACAATCATGTGTTTTCCTTACGTCCGGGCTCGCTGAGCATCTTTTAAATTACATTTAAGCGCCGAATCGTCCACCTCATCCGCAGAAATGCACATGAAGAGCGGAAAAACAAACCAGTTATCCCCTCGTCTTTTCCTCTCATCATTGTCTCCGGCCTGAATCCAAAGATAAAAGGTTAATTTGCCATCTCTCTCTTTCCTCTAGGCCAAATCAATCCACCATAGTCTCTGTCTGCCATTGTCCTAATCAGACCCTCAACTCGCTATTGGATTTCAATGGAACAGGCGCTTCCCAAAGACCTGCACAACCACCTAATCAATGATCCTCAAATGGCCCTGGTTTTCTATAGGGGATCGCTCTGGTTTTAATGCTTACACAGGGAAGTGGCAGAGGGTCCAATGACTTGATATGTCCTCTGGAAGTGCATTTGTCATTTAGCTAATAGCGAATCACAAACAACTTCATGTATAGTAATTGTGCTGAGCGCTCGGTGCACCTGTAAAGACTAAATTTGGCATCAGATTCCATGACCCAATCAATCGATGCTCGAGAAACAAAGCCAGGGCGGCTCCAGTCACAACAACAAAAAAAAAAACTTCTGCCTAATACTGATCCCTCAGTGTTTTTCTTTCAACAATCAAACGGCAGAAAACTTTTTGAATCGCGTAACTTTTGTGGCAGTGAAAGAAATGGAGAGAGAGAAACAAAAGTGGTCCTTCAAAGCTTAATTGTGACATCGGTTTGTGCCGTTTTTCTTCAAAGCAAATATAAAACCATTTTCTGTTGACCTCACTTTCATGCAAAGAAGGGAGTACAATTCACGCAAAGCATTTTCTTTTTAATGTGACAGCTTTTGTTACAAAGACAGGACGGTACCATTGTAAGACTAAAATGTGTTGGTGCCACACGGGTGCCTGAATTTTCATACTTTGTTGTTCTGCAGGTTCGACCATGGCCCCACAGAGCTCTGGAAACGGACCAGATGGAGCCCACCCGCCAATCACACGATCACCTATGGCTCAGGAGAGAGGTACGTCTGTGTGCTAGCCAATGGCAAACATTTGGTGTTTGACCTTGTCTGGTGGAGTCTGCAAGGAATAGACAGAGATTAGTGCAACGCTTTGTGTGTACATGCACGTGTTTAGGACATGCTTTTTTACCTTGGTGTAATTTAATGATGAGTACACATGTCCTTAGAAGACCCAATTTGTAAGCCCTAGTCTTTGTGCCATACAGAAATAGTTTCCATTGTTTCTTTACATCTCGCAGCAGTGAGGAGGTCATAACAAACAGAAAAGAGAAATGTTATTTTCACACAGCTTAAAGAATAACAGTGGCTGTAATGAAAGATTTCCTGAGGGAACAGGAGGATTTGGAATGCAAGACGTTACCGCAGAGATGTGAACAGTTTGACTTGAATTTACAGACCCTCTCTGATGAAAATCAAGTTTCTCTTTACCTGGGTAACGCATCCATATGGTGTTCTTTATAAAATCCTAAGCAAAACAAGCAGCTGGCGACATGACTGAGTATTTCTACTGGGAAACTGCAGTGCACAGATAATGATGACTCCAAAACACAGATTCAGACTTGCACGGTTTCCTGTCACCTTGTAGGCGGGACTTCCCATGTTGTTATTTTTCTCTCATGTGTAGCAGAGAGCAGTTTGAGCAGAATCACAGGTGAGCTGGTGTGCTTGAGCTGCAGCAATTGGAGAGGGGTGGGTGGAGAAAAGGGCAGGGACTTCACAGATCTGCACATTTTTACAATTTAAAGTTGCATCTAATGCATTTCAACCCTGTTTGCATATGCTGAAATGAAATGGTGCATGTGTGCCACAGAGACCTGCGCTGTAAACGTAAAAACTGGCCTTTTTCTGTTTATACGTTTAACAGGAGATGTGTGTGCAGCCCTTTTGCACGGAAATGGATCATATAGTGTCTAATTTTAAGAGCCTTGATCACCTCATCTACAGTTATTTGCCTATATGTGCTGTCGGTTGCTTTGTAACTCCATTTCTTATATCATCTACTGTAGTTTGTAGATGTTGACTTGTTCATTTTACCCAAACTCCTTAAAAAACAGGGTCAAGAAACCAAAGACGCAACAATTTCCAAATCAAAAGTTCGCCTTCTTGTTTTCCCCACAGACTATAAGCTGTACAAGTTCCACAGTATGTCCACATAAAGAGAAAAGAGTCTTTGTGTGTTTAAAAGCAAGGATACCTTCAACTGTATACCTGTGTGCCAGTATGTATTCGAAACTAACCTTTTAAAATCGTACTTGATCTGTTGATAATTGTTGTAGTTTAGGAAAAGCAAGCATCGCACACTCGAACACAGACCCAAGACCTTCGCATTATGTTTCATCTGTGGTCAACTTCATGGTCAGGGGAAAATTGTGGTTTTGGCGAAAACCTAACAGTAAACATCCAGTCAACCTTCCCCTGGGCTTCGTTCAGTTCAGTGTGTGTGTGTGTTTTTTCGATTGAGCCACTTCAGCTTTTGGCCACGAATTGTTGCCAAAGGCTTGTAGCATGAATGCTAACCCGCAAGCCACATGTACTGACCCAACTGGAAATTGTTTCCAGCAATTATGGCCACTTCTCGAGTATTGCTAAAAAAAAAAAACGGCAGAGTTGCTCGTTTACACACACACAAAAAAAGTACAAATAAATAAATAAATAAGAATCCATCCGACATTGCAAAATAAAGAAAACCTCAAAGAGCGGTGTGTAACCTTAATGGAATTACTGCGATGCTGCCTCTCTATCACCCACCAAAGAGCAGTTAACATCACAGAGAGACAGAGGGAGTGGATGGATGAAGACGGAGGGAGAGAGAGAGAGGCACTGTAAAAGGTTATTTCCCAACATGATGAAATCAAGTCAGAGATTTAATGCTGCTCTCTAATGCCTGTAAACCTTGAGCTCCTCTCCCCGGCCTGGTCCAGGAAAACACGGCACGGTTAACAGGGTTTGGCTGTTGTTTTTTTTTTTTTTTTTTTTTGCTGTTTTCCTGGCTAGGATTAACCCCCTTCCTCCTCCTCCTCCTCCTCCTCGTCTGCACACACGCCCCACTTTGCTCAAGTGCCTGCCTCCCTAAGAGCCTCTCTCCACTCTTCATTTCCATAAATCCGCTGAATGTCCCTTTTTTCTCTCTCCTCCCCCCCCCTCCTCTACTTTTTCTCGCGTGCTTTGCCGGCTGCTTGTTGTTGTCCGGCTGAGAGCTTCATTCGCTTTGCCAGAAAAGAGAGAAAGGTTTATGTGTGTGTGTGTGTGTGTGTGTGTGTGTGTGTGTGTGTGTGTGTGTTTATGTGTGTGTGCGGAGAGGGAACGAAGCAGAGAGAGAGAAAAATCCTTGAATGTGTTATTTGCTTTTAGCACTGTCTGCACAATGTTCCTCTCCCCATCCATTTTCCAGGCAATTTAAAGTGCGGTATTACACACTGTATTTTTTCTCCTCCTCTCCCAGAATCCCCTTACCCTAATGGAAGCAAAACATTACAATAATGTCCTCGCTCCTTAAACCCAGCACTCGCAGCCTAAGCACTTTCAGGCCCCAATCGCTCTTTCCCTTCGTTGCACTGTCTTTTCCCTCCCACACACACACACTCTTTTTCTCTCTCTCTCTCACTGCCTCTCTCTCGGTCTTGGCCTTCGTCTCTCCGCCGCAAACACACACACACACACACACATGAAGCGTTTATTGCTCTCTTATCTCCCCCCACACACTCAGAAACACAAATACGTTCACGCATGTACGTGCATGCAAGCATATAGCGAGTACACACGGCATTTTAAAAACTTTTATCTCACTCCCCCTCTCCTCGCGTTTTCTCTTGCTCTCTTAGCAGAAACAAGGAATTACACAAGTGTCAGCTTGCACTTTCCGAGCACACCGTTTCCCCTTAAAACCCCAAACTCACTGAAGAGTCGGCCCCGCGCACGCTCGCTCAACAAAGCGGATAGCTATCAAAGTATACAGTGGAGCAGGCCCAATCCATTTACACCTAATCTGCAATACTGAATCCCAACCCCCCCCCCACTCTTCGCTCAACACACATACATTTCCACACCCACACAACCTCTCTTTTTCCCTCAATGGCCATCCAGCGACCTTTCCCCATTCGTGGTGGATTGGGAGACCTTTCTGTGGGTTTTAAAAACGGAACGATGCAGCTTGAAAGAGCGAAGCCCAGGCGAGGATCGCTCCAAATGTCAATTTGAATGGTGCAGGCGAGTTTGGGCCTGAGAGGCTTTGACACATCTATTGACAGAACGGCTTAGAATAACATAGTAGCCATGGTCAAATCACTGGCTATTCTGTGGAGAGCGGAGCACACGGCTGGCTTGTTTTTTTAACTCAAGCGTACCCATTCTTTCATATGTACACATAGGCTCAGCTTTTGGTTCCACATACATCAGTGAGGGCCAGGTATACTCTTGACCTGTGTTTTTGCTGGTGATAAAATTCACTGAAAAGTTCTGTGTGTGTGTTTATCTGTGCTCAGGTTTCATTTCAACATTTCAGCCTCATCTCAGTCTTTTTTTTGTACGTTTTGTCTCACACTGATCCATGCTGTATTACTCACCAAAGTATACAGTATCTATGAGTAGCAGGAGTCAGTGCCGAGGTAAAAGATTAAGGCTTTCATCAAAAGGAAAGGGTCTCTTTACACGAAGGAAATTGAAAAGATATCCCAGTTTGTTGAGCTCCAGAATAACTGCCCTCGTTCAGTCCCTCAGTCAACGTTTGATTTCACTGAGCAGATGCATTCACTGCTGAAGGACTCGGCAGTTTTAGCAGCTAAAAGCTGATTTTTAATGTCTGTTTGTGTGTTTCAGGCTTCATGTCCAACATGCAGAGAAACCAGGCAGGCTCCCAGTTTGCGTCTCCACAGTCTGGACCTCCTATGTCCCCCCACCCATCACCTGGGGGCCCAATGTATCCTGGTATGGGTCCGTACTCCCAAGGCGGCCCCACAGGCTCATATGGACCTCAAGGATCCCAGTATGGACACCAAGGTTGGAGCTTGTTTTCCTACACAGACATAACAAAATTTGTTTTCACTGGTCCAGGCACATCAGAAATGTAATCCAGAGGCTGGAGGTGACATAGTCTCACTATTGCTCAGTCACAATAGGTTACAGAGCTCCTTTTTGTTTTCTCTTTCTATTATTTCCTCCCATTTGGTCTTAATTTTACATGATTTCATTCAGTGGAGAGTTTTTTTTCAAGAGGGGAGCTCTCTTTTTCAGCAAGCTTGTAATTTCCCTGCACCTTTTAATGTTAAATCTGTTGTGATCAGGCCTTAACACTTTTATTCTACAGCTTTTTTTTTGTTCAAAATAACAGCACGTGGTATTTGTTATTTCAAGTAACACTTGAGAGTTTGAGCTATGTTCAGGTGAGAAATTACACATCTATCCTCAGTATGGTCATTTTTCAGCCATGCACAGTCTCTCAGTTACATAACCACTGTACATTATGTAAAACAGAATGTAGGACGCCTGCTCTAGTGTGAAACAGATTTTATGTCATGATTATTCTCGTTTTTCTAAAATTGGAAGAATTTGTCCAAACAGAATGCCAGATCTGGCTGTGAATTACTTTTGAGATCATGTTTACTGAAGTGCAGTCAATAGTCTACTGACAAAACAAGATCTAATCTAGTAGTCTACATGTCATTTTATCAAAAACTTAGTGAGATTTAGTGTTTCTCTAACCAGGAATGTGCTTTTATTTTGTGGC
Source organism: Dascyllus trimaculatus (assembly GCA_024666655.1). NCBI lineage: Eukaryota > Metazoa > Chordata > Actinopteri > Pomacentridae > Dascyllus > Dascyllus trimaculatus. Next base: position 11,068,465 of record CM045462.1, read on the forward strand.
ACTGTTGGGAAACGGAGTTCTTGGAGTATAAAACAACTTCTGCGAGATGAGGAAGTCACTTTCAGGCCACAGTTTAAGAACTAGTGCTCAAAAATCAAAAGTAACAGAGTCTGCATTCCCACGATCTACGACTCCTGTCAAGCTTCACAATGGATTATTAATCGTGAAAACCACCGACAGGTTTCGTGTTGACTTTTAACTGACAGCTTCTACTTTCTGACTTGCCGTATTGAGAAATGAACGCCGCATATCATTCATTCAGAGGGGTTATAGAGGAATTTTGGCCCCCGGTGGGAAAGCCGCATTTGTCACTTTTTATGACTGTTGGCCCCGCTTTCGCAGTCACACTGGGCCTTGACTTCAGTGTCACTGGTGTCAAAGAGAGTTTGCTAATGAGGAATACAAAAGGACTCATTTTAAAAGACATTTCCATCCTCTGTTTTTTTTTGTCTCTAACTCCTCTACTTTCTACATCTGCCATCCTCACACACACACACACACACACACACACACACACACACACACAGATACAATCTCCTCTCGTCCTGTGTGGTGGGCCTCACTGTGGGCATTAAAAACCAACATGACTTTCGGAATATTCATGAGACGCTTGAACCCTGGATGGACCTCTTGGCCCTCCTCATGATAAGATTATGAGGTAGCTCCAGACTGACGAGGCAGACTGACACGTCGTGAGGTTTATGCACTGAATGATGATCTCCAATTCTGGGTTAATGTTTTGACATTAGCCTCAAAAGAATAAGGTGGCTGTAATTTTTTAAGTGTTTTTCCATAGTTCCTTGTTCATCTTTCGCTATTTAAACATGCTATAGTTGCGGGAAAAGAGGCTGAATTTTCTACGGATGCATGTGATAGCTCTCTACACTCAGCCATAGTGTTTGCAGAAGGCTATTATATCCAAATGAGAGCAGGCTCACACTTCCTTTGATGCTAAATTGAGTACCAAAAAGGGACTTCTGAAATAGTTATGGCCCCCTACGTTTTGACTAGGACTGTCATGTCTTAAAAGCACACAGTCTTTTCTTCTAATGAGACACTTATGGCACTGTTGAAATTCACAGGTCCTTCATGTGTATTTTTAGCGCTGTATTTACACCGAGATGATGATGAAAATCACATTTCCCCCTCACAAGAAGCGAAACTCCACAATGAGGAGGAAGCTTTTTGTGCCAAAATGCACAGCATGGAGACGTAAGACTTCAAATAGTAATAGCTGTAATTTCACGGTTTCAGAACTGTGCAACTGTTTTAACCAGAAGTAGTTTCAAAGCTTAGATTCACATTTTAATATATATGCTAACTAACAAATACTAAGTGTGGAAAATTTCTCAAGCTGCTGCTACACTTATTACAGATATTGCCAATAGTTTGTAAATGTTTAACTGTAATTTCAAAATAATGTAATTTACTTCAAAGATAAAGGTTCCATTTTAATTTCTTCTCCAAAGTGTGACATTAATCCAAGGTGATCAATAGAAATAGCATCTAATTGTTCCTGAATAATCATTTCGATGTTTCCCTCAGAGCAGTCGTCTACGGTTTACCACAGGATGTTGGCCTGTTTGATGAGTCTTTCAGGAAACCAGTCACATGAGTCTTAGTTTTCTCTGATTCTCGAGAAAAATAAACACAAGTTAGATTCCAGGAAATCTGGGGGAAAACTTTGGATCGTTTGATATAATTAAGCATTCTCCGCCCGCTTCTTCCTCCAGCGTACGACTCCCAGCCATCCAACAAACGTTGACATCTGCTGTTGTACTTTGTTTTCCGCCTTTGGCGACACACCAGACGAAACATTATGGTATTTTTTTTAATGGTAAATGTGTGTTTTAATGTGTCACCTTGATAAATGCGCCCATCCATGCGTGTGTTTTCCCAAATTTGCGGCCTCTTCCTCACATTTGTTAATGTTGATTAATAGCCCTAATGCATTTGGTATTTGGTCTCCCTTCTCCACCCACTCTTATCTCTTAATGTGACTTTGGCTGGGCTGACAGCCCAGTAAGCAAAGAGAAAAAGAGAAATGAAGTAAGCAGAGAGCGACAGCGAGGCGGACTAGCCTGGAAGAAGCTCTGGAGGCAGATGAGCGTGAAATCTCACTCGGATGACAGGAGAGATGTTCCCATCAGAAACAAAAAGAACAGCTCAGGCATGCTGTCTGCTCATCACACACATAGTGCATGCAGTCTATATATGTTGCTATAGTCTCATTCAAATATAACACACTTGCAACTGACCTCCATCTACTCTCGGATATTTTCAGACAACTGTGCAGAAAGTATCTTAGAAGGGGCACTTGAGTGGCTGCCTTAGTAATGGCACACAGTATTTCTAGGAACAAGAAACTCAAAATTATGAGACTATATTGACTCAGCTACATATAGTAACTACACGGATGTATTCACTGATGACCTGAGGAAAAAAACATTAGTAGTCACTTTCTAATATGTGACCTTTATCTCGACCCTAACCTCTAATTCTTATTCTTTCCCTTCTCCCCAACATAACATCAATAACATAACTTCCTTTTATAACCTTGTGCTTTTTTTGGTAAGAAGATGAAATACATCCAGGAATTTCAGTTGCCAAAACCTTCACACCACACTAAAAATAATTTAATAAAGAGTATTTTTCCTCGATGAAAAGTAGAATTCTTCTGTACTATACCAGGAATGTATTACACTTTGCTTCCGCCAAACGCTGAACTGTGCTGAGAGCTATGTCCATTGTTTGCCTTTACTTTGATATAAACTTGATTCTAGCTCTAATCCTAAGGATTCTTATGGACTCCAGGACATAGCCAGGGCCCGGGTCCTTACAGAGCCCATCCGGGGTCTGTGTGGGGTGAACATGGCAGACAGCTGCTGGTCATTGTTCTTAATGACAGCTCCATCTGCTTCCCTTCCCTCTCCCTAGTGTATTAACAAATTAGCCAACACAGAGACTCGCTCCAAGTTCCTGAACTCTGCTCCACTGTTTTTCTTGGCCTGTCTGCCCTGGGAGAGTTTTAGGTTGCATTTCTGTGCGTACAGTAGTGTGTGATGTAAAATGTTCAGAAATGCTACAAACACACCAAGAGAGTTTGCGGCTCACCAAAGAGCATAAAAAGCAAACTTTTGCTCTGTAACTTTAAAGGCTGCACGGCGGCTCTTTTATCAGGGCTGAACACCCATAGTGCAGCTCGTGTAATCGGCTACATAAGCTCCATCCGATATACAGTTATGGTGATACATGAGAGTGCAGGAGGATACGGTTCTTCTACAAACAATCCTGAAATATTTTGTAGTTTCCAGAGATCTTTGATTAGATAAGTCTGCTTCCTCGACTGTAACCGAAAGGTTTTCTTCCAGATTGAGCTTGCCAGAGCATTTCCACTTCTCTGTTTTCTCACTGCCTAAATGAGAGCTCTTGTAGCGAGAGGACTGCCCAACGGTTCCAAAAAAATATTTAAGCTGCTAAATGTTTACGGCTGTCCTTTGAAAGGCCTCTTTATCCAACATTAAAACTGATCTCTCACTGTTTGTGTTGATATCAGGCTCTCCTCAGGACTCAAATGACTCCAACAGCTGTTTGCAAGACATGCACTTGGACGTGGTACAGAGCCAGCATGTTGAGAACAGTGGACACACAGACAGATGGGGGAGGAGGATATTATGCCATTACAGGAAAGAGATTTGGAGCCTGTCTCAGCTCTGCTTTCTCTCCCACCCCATTGCATAGTTCCCTCCACCACATACTCCCCCTTGAGGGGTTAAGCACTCCGCTGGTAATGACCATGCTTCAGACAGGACTTTTAAGCCTCGGTGCCTTGTCGGAGCCTCAATGTATTTCAGCCAAAAAAAAAAGAATGCCTAGGGGAGGGAGTGGAGTTTTTCGGAGGAAATTGACAGTGTGTGGAGCTCAGCAGCCCCAAGGCGCACCCCAGCCCTGCTCAGGCTGAGAAACCCTGCCGGGGAAGGTGCTGAGGTGGCTGGGAGAAGATGTGGGGGCCTCAGGCAAGAGAAGATGCTGCGAAAAAAAATATCCATCCCAGCAAGTCATACTTAAATACTGCAGTCTTGATACTGAGTCTGAAAGCCATATGAAGCAAGTGGAGAAATCTGCCATTTGTTTTCTGTGCCAAGGGATGTGAAACAGATTTAACTGCCTTAGAAACATTTAAAATGATGTTTTAAGTAAAAGTGTTCTGCTTGATACTACTGAATAAGTTGCATCAGAGAGAAAAACAGAGAAGATAGTATCTCAAAATGAGCACCGGTGCGTTTATGCTTATCGACACACTTCTTTCTTTCCCACCTCCCTAACTGAAATCGTTTTCCTCCAACCGCATTCACAGAAAAGTAAGAGAGAAAAATGCTGGTATTCATTTCTTTTATTTCTGTTCAGCCACATGTGGACATGGACATCCTGCCCACGCTTCTGTCCTTGGCAGCTCAGGCATGTAGCCATGTAATCTGCGTTCCACTCCTTATTGATGGAGTTCACAGGTCCGGAGGGCGCGCTGGTGCACCATCATACCTCACTCCGCCGTAGACAGGGAGAATGACTGCCTCGGCTGTTAGCATTGGCTGGTCCAGTCTGCTGAGGAAGCAGTAGACAGTAATCTGCTCGGTCACACTCCAGCTCTCCTGCGGGACTGCGGGGATTAAATCGGGCGCAGGATATAGCGTCCACCAAATGCGTGACCGTGCCGGGAATTTCCATGTAATTGTGGACGAAGCACCATGAGCTCTCCTTCTCCTTCTCCGCCCCTCCATTGCGCTATAAATACCACCAAGGCTCCCCAAAGGCGCCAAGTGCCAGGAAGCAGGCAAGAAACCAAGACTGAGCCACAAGGACGCGAGAAGGTGCAAATAAGAAATGACATCCTCCTTGTCCTCGTTTTCTCTTGTCCTTCCTTGATTAGTTTGCAGCGTAGTAGGTGTAGCATGCAAAGTAGGTGAAGTAGATGACACACTAATGCTAACATGTGCATAATAAAAGCTAATGCTGCACTTTTTTACTTCTTCTGGCCTGTTTGAACACCAGTAGAATTCAGAAGTAAGAGTTTACACAGTAAACCAGCTAATGTACACCAGTCAGACACAACATTATAACCACTGACAGGTGAAGTGAATAGCATTGATCATATTGGTACTATGTGGTGTTCTGATGGAAAACCTTGGATTTTAACATCCGTGTTGATGAGACTTAGACACCCAAATAAACATTGTCCCACAACAAGCACACTCCTTCATGCAAATGGAAATCACAAATGTCACTGGCCTAACCCTGCAGGAATATGCACCCCACCACATGGAAAAAACATCAAACAACCAGGAACATGTTGAGGAACATGACAATGGTCCAACATGTTGATTTGACCTCCAAACTTCCTACACCCCATTCTGATCAAGCATCTACACGATGCAGTGGACTAGTTTGATTGACAGAGGCCCCACTTCTCAAGCCAAACTACCCAAAGGATCCACTGTCAACATCCTGGTTCCAGACCCCATAGGACACCCTGAGAGGTCCTCTTGTCTGTGTCTAATGGTTCAGAGCATTTTTGACCACATACTTGGGACCAACACAGTATTAGGCAGGTGGTCATAATGTTATGCCTGATTGGTGTATCTCACAATGTCACACAAAGCCAGTGTCATGGCTAAGAAGAGACAGCTTCATTTTATTTCCTGACACGCACTTTTTTTAAAAAATCATTGCCCAGGTCTGGATGCATTTATAAGTCATCAGCAAGTAATACACCACATTTTTCCTTTGAAATAAATTTTATCTCCGAAATGATCCAACTTCCTCATCTCATGTGACCTAACAGCACTTTCCAAGTTGTAGAAAGCCTGAATGCCTCTCATGAAAACACCCAGAATTTTCAGATTGAGCTCTCAGTCAGTTTAAAAAGTGGGTTAGTTCACTATCTGTCCTTGAAGCAGCACTCTGGCGCTGCACCAATCCTTCAGGAAGTGAATCATTCCTGTCAGGACGGAGCAAGACTCTCATCGGAAAGCTTAGCATTAACCCAGTCCCACAGCCACTCTGTCTTTCCTTTGTCAGCCGAGGCAAACCTATCCCACAACTAGAGCATTTTGAATGGTGGTACATCAAAAGTAATAACTTCCCTTAATGCTTAATGCCGACTTAATGACGCATTTTTTCAGCACAAACCCCTTAAGTTAGATTTGGCCGAGCATCTCACCAACCCAATAGAACAAAAAACACAAAAAAACAAGTTGAACTCACTCTCATGGAAACTTCCAGACACTCACTCCCACTTTTGGGGCTTTGGCCCATCTGCTAAAGGCGGAAAAAAATGCAGACTGTCCAAATGGGCCTGTATGATATAAACAACTCCCCGGGAGGTGTGCTGGAGCCTCAGTCAGTCATAAGGGCCAAAAACCACAAAGTGTCCACACAGGCTATTGAGAATGTATGGCAGGCAGCCATGACATGGGTCTCAACAGCTGTCCAAAGAGGGCTGAGAGAGGTCGCTGACTGGGGCCTTGTTCATCTGCAGCAAACCATCCAGCTGAGCAGAGAGCAGGGAGGGTACAGGGCACCGTTCCCAGGATTTTCCACAGCGCTGGAGGCAGTCGCTTATGAGTGAAAGAAACATGGAAATGTGTCTTTCAGTGGTTGGAGGGTCTCCGAAGTATTCTATATGCGTTCACACAGTCAAGCAGATACGCACACACATGTACTGTGCACTATACATATCCTCTTGTGTTCGTTAGCAGGCGTTCTTTCTTCCTGAATGCTTCCCTATTATAGCCCCAAAACCCTTGACAGGTGTCAGCCGCACTCAGCTCACCGACTCACCAAAGCCTGCCCAGAAATAATCCGCTTCTTCTTTTCCCATCTCCCGCAGTAGATTTCATCACAATTTCTGGACAAATTCGAGTGGAGTTGCAGACTTTTATGGGAAAGACTTTTATTTTGATTCAATATAAATCCTATCTTGGGGGTTGTGGGGGGGTTAGGTAGTTTTTTCCCTCTCCCGCTCCGTCTGCATGTGTTCCTCTCTTTCCGCCCCCACCCTCTGATGCTTCCTCTCTTTCTCTCTCTGTTGGACTCGCAAGCTTATGTCATGTGGAAAGTGTCTTCGCTGAAGCAGCTCGAGGACACTGGGAAGCCATTTCCATTTTCAGAGTTGTTTTTTTCCCCCGTGTGGAATATTGTCATTTAACTTTCCCTCGTTTGAGTGTGCGGAAAAGCCTTCAGGTTTTAAAGGGACTTGATCCCCTTTTCCAGACATATTCTCAGAGGATTAAGCAGTGAGGCCCAACTAAAGCACCCTTAATCAAATCAAAATAAATAGCCCCCTTCACAATGGAGGATGCCACATTTTCCATTTCTATTTTGCAGGGGGATTTGTCCCAGGGAGGGAATATCACAGTGGAAAAGGCTCAGCGCCTGTAGAGGGAATACAATGTTATGTGCTCTGTGTGTGTGTGTGTGTGTGTGTGCATGTGTACAGCACTTATATGTATAGTATGTGTCTTCCAGTGTGCCTGAATGTATATGTACATGTTGTCTTTGACAGCATGGTGATTCTCTTTCAGCTCTTATTGCAGTTGGAGTCGAGCAGGGCTTTTAAAGCCAAAATGGAGGGGTTTAAGTGTGCCTTAGGAAAGCTTCTGGCATCATGGCCGTGTGGCACTCCAGGGCAGCAAGAAAGCATTTACTGCAGATTAGAGCTCCTCTCAAGTGTTTCACAAAGTCAGCCTTAAGCTTGGCAATTGTTCCCAGGGCCATCGAGCAACAGTGGCTATGAAAAATGTCACTAGTCCACACCCCTGAATAGTTTTTCCTGCATCCACTGATTTTTGTCGAGGTCGTGAATCAGAATTTAGTCCAGCTTTTTACATTCCTCATTCCTCGTCTGTCACGGCATTATTTTCTTGATGGATGAAATTGTCGTATGCGTCACTGTTGTAGGTATAAGAGTATCAGCTGACAAGCACGCTCCATTTCTCTCAAATGAAGTGATTCATACAACCCATCTGTGGCTACAGTATTTCACAGAAGCCATTCTGTGTCACTCTTCCAAGCAATCTATCAATTTAAGAGGCAAGTTAAATGTCTCAAGGGACAACAACCCATGTTTTATCTTCCATGTGACACTGTGGATGGAAAGCTTCAATTTTTCCGAGATTTTAAATATTTGATAGCTAAATCACATGTTTGTTTTTCTTTCTTTAATCAGGTAACTACCCTCGGCCCTCCAACTACAGTGGGACAGCCAGCACCAGCTACAGTGGCCCCGGCCCCGGCATGACTAACAGCCTAGGAATGAACGCTACCAGCCCCATGCACGGCCAGGGGCCCGGCCAGCCTCTACCTGGAGGGCGCAGCCACGGCCCAGGCAGCCAGAACAGGGTGTACCCACCCATGGGTCCCAGTTCCCCCAGCATGCCCCAACCAGCCGGACCAGGGATGGGTCCTCCCTCTTTGGGTAACTCGAACCGTAAGGCCCAGGACGGAGCAGCAGCTGTCATGCCGGGATCCGCCAATTCAATACACAACAGGTAAGGAAATGTGTTTTTAGAAGATTTGTGTGATTTTTTTATCTAAGTTTATAAGCAGATGGGTGACAAATTAAAGGGAAACCCAACTAAAAGTATCCAAGTAAGGTTTTGGGTCACCATGTACTGCCACAACATCTTCATTGAACCTTAGCATGGATTCTAGGTTTCAGCTGGAGGAACTGAACACCATGTTTCCTGATTTGGTGTTTTGATGTGTTGTCTATAACATCGGTCCAAAAATTCCCATAGGTGTCTAACTGAGTTGAGATCTGGTGATTGTGAAGGCCATAGCATATGATTCCCATCATTTTCATACTTATCAAACCATCCAGTGGCCTCTCTGACATCATCACACATCATGCAATAAAGATGATCACTCAGAACACCTTAGTTGCAGGGACCCTTCCTTCTAAAGGGACAAGTAGACCGGAGCTATGCCAGTAAAATGCCCCCTTTCAGCATCACAGAGACACTGACTGTAGCAGTCAAGGTGCCCTTTAATTTGTCACTCTTCTGCATGCACCATATGGGTCATTCCATCTCAAATCATCAAATTTTTAGAATAATTTCTGCTTGACCCTTTCTGATTTTCCAGATTTTTTGTAGCATAAAATATGCATATTTATAAAGATATTTGGAGAATTTAGCTTGATATATCACATGCTTTTAGAGATAAATGTAATAATGATAATAGTTTCTTTTTTAATTGCCCGTTGACCCACTTTAAGCACTTTTTTTGCACTCTGAAATTTTCGACTGTGAACGGCAGTATCTCAGGAACTATTAAAGGTAAAAGCCAGAAATTTCCACTGTTATTTCTCAACGTGTCGTTGATTCAGAATCTGCAAAATTTGACTAGCAGTTAAAAATACTGATAATGCAGAAGTCAGCTAGTGATATTTTCCGAATCATATGTAGTTGCATGACAGAATAATGCAAAACTACACATATTGAATACTTTCTAACATGAAATACTTGGTAGGTAGCCTCAAGAAAATATATATTTTTTTATTATAGGCATATTTTTTGTTTTCAGACACCCCTTTGTAGACATAAACCTTAATTTGGTTTGGAGGAGACTTGTCATGTAGTTTTGTGTTATTTAAGAGTTATGACTGTATTAGGTCATTAGGATGACATCAGTATAATATAACCATTAGCAAATTCATAGATCTGTTGGGATGGTGGGTTTATTCTGGTGGGAAATGTTCATGCCATGACATGTATTTAATGGTAATCCGATGAATTTATGTGAGCAAGATTAATGGTGAGTTTATTCACATGATCATTGTGGAGTTGTAGGACTAAACCAATGTCACAAGCTAGACTACATCTACATGTAGATTTATCGGAGCTGCTCGGGAGTTTCCCTTCACGCATCTCTTCCAATAAGTAGTAGGGCAGTGCATAGACCAGAATATGTGCTGTTTAAAGTGACTGAAAACGATGTTATATGCCTGTCTTCGGAGGTGAGTTTTTTTTTTTGCCTTAAATTTTAATGTGTGGAAAAAATGCTGAAAGTTGGTCAATAGGCAATTTTTCTCTTGGAAAGTATTTGATACATGAAGCTAAAATTTCTCGTATACCATCTTGAATATCAATATTTATGTTAAACAAGTTTCAAGCAAATTAAAGCTGACTGAGTAGAAGGCTTCTGATGATTTTAGAAATACCCATGTGTTATTATGAGCTTATAAATGTATTACCCCTGAACATAACAGTGCCAAAATTATCGTTCAAGCGATCTTGACCAAAAAGAAACAATAAGGGTGTAAAGCTTTGGTGTAATTCTTACAGAACAGGCTGTCAGAGTTGGGCTATTTTATCGTGTTATTTCTGTATATTAACATTGGTGACCAACAAGCAACTCTTACATCACAGTTTGATGAGTGACTTCTGTCTGCAGGGTCATCTATAGGGAGGTGCGCTGAAAAGCACCACAGAGAGTTTCAGTGCCGTGGAGTTTAGCCCTTTTTTCCCAAATCTTTTCAGATGTGCAGGCAGGCGTTTGTTCTCTGGGGTTCCACTCTTCTATGAGCCATTTATGGAACTCTCCCTATTTTCACACATCTCATAAAGTGCTTGACATTTTGATATCTGGCTCTATACACCAAGTGCCATTTGTTGCAGAAAAAGAGATATTGGCTTGTAAGAAGGCTGCATGGCCTGAGTACGGCACTGTCAAAACATAAAAGAAGAAAAAGCAAACCACAGGTTTAACTGTGAAAACACCAGAGACGGAGGTGACACCGAGCACCTTAATACAAATACGAAGCACTTTGGTGCTATAACAGTATATGAGTTAAGGGGTATTATTTTTCCATCAGGGTTGGAGCTTTGACTATATGAGTGCTTGTAGTGCTGGAGACAGTGGTTGTTGTGGGATTGTGTGGGCAGTAAACTTTTGCTGAACCCTGCCGGGGGAACTTGTGAAAACATGGCTGTCTTCGGAGAGGAAGGATGGGTTTCGGCGCTTCCGCCAATCGGTGCGGGTTTTTTTCCTCCCCCTAACGGTGCATCGCGGGAGCAGTGTCTCCAGCCCTCGGCACACTGAAGTGGCAGATTAACATTTGTCAATGTTCAGTCCCATTTCTGCTGAAAACATGAGTCACACTGAAGACTGTGAGGCAGCGATGATGACGTTTCAGACGAAGTTTCTCTTGTTGTCGGCGGTCTGCAGGCTGCCTCCGTACGCGAGGTCCCCAACCCAGATGCAGCCCACCTCCACCCACTGGCCCTCACCCCACCCTTCCTCCACCCGTCCACCACCTTCACCTTCACCCAGACCTCACCATCCACCCATCCTGCCATCCTCACACTCACATAGGTAGGTCCTGCATTAAGATGCCTGCTGCATGTGTGTGTGTGTGTGTGTGTGTGTGTCATGACTCAACCAGTTTTTTAAGCGATCGCGGTGATGATTCTCACAAGCTCCCTCTGACAGCGAAACAAGAAGAGTCATCATCGTTACCATTGTAACTGCCATCATCACCTTCATCATCATCATCACAGTAGTCATCAGTATCATCACAGGCGTCTCTTAGTCACTCAAATGGCAAGTGAGAGCTGCAGCATCACACATGGACACACACAAGACACTTTCAGATTGTTTTGTGCACAATATTGTGTATGTGTGTGTGGACGGGGGGGGGGGGCTGTGACGTGTCTGACAGTATGTGTGATTAATTACATGCATCAGGGGGGCCCGGTGCACTGTTCACACACACACACACTTACTCACACACACACAGCAATGCAAATGCTGGCCAAGCCATTAAGAGATGGCTGGGCTGTCAATAAGAAGTGGCATGACATGATCCCCACTGCTGGGACCAATCAGACTGCCTGTCAGTCTCTCCTCACATTCACCAAGACACCAGAGAGGTGTCGCTCGCCGTGCTGCTGCTGGAGGTGAAGGCTCTTCCTCTCTCTCTCTCTCTCTCTCTCTCTCTCTCCCACTCGCTTTCTGTATTTGTTTACAAATCTGGCTTTAAAAAAGTGTTTGTGTCTTCATCTGTTTCTCCAACTTTACAGCGATCCACTTTGTTTCATTGTCAACAGTGAAAGTATCCCCGGGTTCTTTTGTTTGGTGTTTTTATCTCCATCTTTGGCATGAAGCAGTCATTAATGTGTTGTGTGTCTTTTTTTCTTTTTTTTTTACTTTGTTATAAAACTCACACTGGAAATGAAAAAGTCAGTTTTTTTTTCATTTTCTGTTTGAAATCTGTCTTTTCTTTCTCTCTTCGGCTGCGGTGGCTGTTGATGCTAACTTCCCAATTGTGACTGTGTTTATTCAAACCGCGGCATTAGTTGCAAAACCAAAACAAGCCCAGATTGGATAACAAAATGCTTTTATTTTTGAAAAAAAAAAACAACAACTACCAACTTACCCAGCTGGATGAGACAATTGGTTTCCACGGCAGATCTGTGTTCACATATTTAAATGATTTGTCATATTTATGCCACCTGTTTTTTTTATTAGAATGTTACATTTTTGCAAATAATTGGAATTATTCTCTTGAAAGAACGTCTTTTTGTTCGGGCTAAAAAAGAAAAAAAGTGCCAAAATGTTTTGTTATGATGGACATTTTTTTGCAGAATCCTCTGTCAAAGTGCTGCCTGTCTCACCTTCACTGTTGTTCTTGTCTGCCGCTGCTCATTCTGCCTCTTTCATCCCTCCTTGTCTGCTTCTCTTCTCTCTCCTCCCACCTGTTTCACTCTTTTTTACCAACTCTCCCAACTGTATCGCCCTCTCTGTCTCCGTGCAGCTCTGTTATCCTACCCAGACTGTTTTATCTCCCTCCGTCTTTCTTCCTCCCAATTTGCTTTTTGTTCTCTGCTGTCTCCAACACAGACTTGTTATGTTTTTCTTCCTCAGATCCCACTTTAGAACATCTGAGGGAGATCAGGGGAAAATTGGCCTCCGAAAAACCTGCAGTTAAAGGCTCCAGCACCCCGTTTGCGCTCCAGATCTCAGTGCAACATTGTGAAACATTCAGACCTAGTTCTTCTCTGTCTGAGAAACAAGTTGTTAGTCATACCGCATGTCTAGTTGCCCTCTTTGATGCATCAACCCCGGCTGCCACAGCCACCCGCTCCCAACCTTCCAAATCAGGGGCTAGTTAGCGAACATTTCACCGGCTGGTCTCTGCTTCTTCTCCTCTTTTCCTCTAGCACATCCCTTCACTGCATCCTCACCAGTGATGCTCTTCATTTCAGCCTCTCATCCCCCCGTCTTCCTCATCTCCTGACTCTCACACACACACCAGTCGACACACTCCGGCTTCATTACACTGAGCGAAAAGAATTCCAAATGAGCAGAGGAAGGGCCACTTTTTGGTATCCGATGGCTGCAGGCGTGGGTCGAGATTAAATCTTCATAAAGTGTGGCGTACGGAGTGTTTTTTTTCCCCCGAGCCCTCTCAGAGTTTCTCCTCCACCAGCAGAAACAAATGTCCCACTTTTATCGGTTAATCAGTTTGATTTGTTGTTGAGAGGAGCGGCGTTAGCCTCGAGAGTTTGGAGAGCATTAAAAGAAATTCCTGTTGCTCTTCTATATGTTAAACTAGTGAAGTACGGCTTTTATTTTGGGGACAGAGTCTCTAAATGTCTTGCTCATCATCACTTATGTATTCTAGTGATTTAAGATTCTTCTGCTGATGTAGCTACCGCAACAACAGAGGAGTAAAAGTGCAAAAAAATGTCTTGTTGATGCTCCTAATGCTGGTCAGTCTGACAACAGAAAACAGTGTGAAAAGTTGAGGTTTTGGGGGTAGCTGGCTGCCAGGTATCAGTTTGATATGCTGTGTTCATGGAATGCGTCCGATGTCAAGCCTGTCAGTGTGGAGAAGGTACAAGTTTGTTTGGAAGAAAGGTGCAGTGCAAAAAAAAAATTTAGGATGGAGATTGATGTTGGGGATTTTTATTTTAGAGAAGAGAGGAGAACACAAAGTATTAAAAGGTATAAGCTTTTCTTGGCAGCAGCTTCTGAGGACAGAATTGGCTTTTCAAATGGGTTTCCAGCGCTGCCGGCGACACTCTACAAAAAGTTCCTGGAGCTATAGGAACGGGCGAACTGTCGGAAAAATAAGCACTTAGTAGAAGAAGAGCAAAGCTCAGGAAAAAAAAGAAGCCGTAAATAAAAGGGAAATTGAAGGGAGAAAATGTTGGAAGAGGGAAGAAGAGAAGAGAGCAGAGTGCTCCCAGGCAAATCCTCGCCAAATAATTCATTTCTGACCTCCTTAGTAAGTAAATTTGCTAAATAAATAAGAGCAGCGCTTGAATGTCAAGAACGGGGGATGCTGCCTGTGGCGCTTTGTCGCTTGCAGTCTTGGCAGCGCTGCGGAGCGCTCTGCTTTCATTAGATGGGCAAAATAAATGGCTTCTCCTCCATCCATCCATCCTGAGCTGTTTGATGTTTGGGAAGGAGGGGAGGGAGAAGGGAAGAGTAGCTTTTCTCTGGATTTAATATGTTAAAAGCTGTCCTTTTATTTTTTGTGGGAGGTTTATTCTGGTGTACCCTCTATGTGTGTGTGTGTGTGTTTGTGTATGTGTGTGTGTGAGTGAGTGTGCATGGTGAGTTGAGTCAGGAGTTTGGAGGAGCAATGAGCCCAAGCTGCCCTGAGAACAGATTGGGTCCATATATAATTCATAGCCTCCAGCCGATCTACTCCATCCTTCCATCCAGCAGCCTGTCTCTGGCTCCTTTTTCCCTCACTTTCTTCCACACACTCTTAAACACGCAGCGAGCGGAGGGATCGATAGGGAGGGCTGCTCAGCCATCACACAGTCCTGCAGTCCCAGCGCTTCTGCTGTCTCGTCCAGTTAGCAGCGCTGGGAGGCATCACCGTGGCCTGTCACCACGAATGAAGGACAAAGGCGCTGCCACTTCTAGAGAGACACCGTCAGCTGGTTGGCTGGCACCTCGTAACCATGGCATCCCCTTGGCAACGGCACCCACCCTGCACACGAACACAAGGACACGCTCAAACACACACACACACACACTCTGCCCACGGTGTGAAAGTGGCCTTCTCTGATGCCCTTCACACATGTGGACTGAATAGCAAAAAGAGTGTGTGTGTGTGTGTGTGTATGTGTGTGTGCGTGCGTGTGCGTGTGCGTGTGCGTGCGTGTGTGTGTGTGTGTGAAGGACAGTTAGAGCATTTAGACAGAATATATTGAAAAACAATAGGGTTGTAGTTGCCACTGGGTTTGCATTTCAAAGATCTTTATTTCAGCTGGACAGCTCAAACCAAAGACTCAATGCCAAATCTGAATTTTCGTACATGTTCACTCCAGTATTGTGTCAAAACTAACTTAGACAGCGCCAGCCGAGTGAGCTCAAAGTAGTGTTTCCCTGCGCTGTTTCTTGCACTCTCTCCTCAGGCCACTCCTAGACAACAAACTGAGAGTGCACTGGTCTGATGGTGTTAGGATAGCTGTTTCTATGTTTCTTACTGTGTGTGTGTGTGTGTGTGTGTGTGTGTGTGCTCCCTCGGCTCAGTCTCATGGAACAGCGATTACCTCCAGCTCTGGGGCCCTGAGCTGAAAATACGCCCCCCATCGGTCCACCAGGGACCCATACAACACAGCACTCAGGCTTCTTCTTGCCGTAATTTCCATCCATCCCTCCTCCTCCTCATTCCTTCTCCTCTTTTTTCCCTCCGCCTCCTTTCTTGTTTTCTTCCTCTCCCTCCATTTCCATCTCGCCATCCCTCCTCTTTTCCCCCCCTATACTCTTCCTTCACTCACTCTTTCTCTCTCTGCGGCAACAGGATGCTTTTTCTCCCCCCCTCCCCTCCATCACAAAGGTGCCCGAGAGCAAGATGAATGCACTGTGCCGTTTTTTTTTTCTCTCTCTTTCTTTCTCTCCCCCCCCATCCTCGATAGCGGCACATGCATATATTAAGTGTGATTAAACGCTGTGCGGTGCCTCCATCAAGTGCCTTCTAATGGGCTTTTTTATGACATGAATTAGTCATAATGGGAGAGCGCCACAGTCGAAAACCACCAACCACTGTTGTTGTTGTTGATTTGGATATTTCACCATTTCACACGAGAGCTTGTGTTTATATTGCTCAAGGTGGGTGAGGGGCGTATTTTACAGTATGGATAAATGAGGCTCCGAGTCATTTGGCATCTCTAAACTTATTTTTCCTCGCTGGCGTATCAGCGCTCCCTTTTGTGGGAGTTTGCATGCAGAATGCTTTTTTTTTTTTTACTTGCTTGAGAAGGTGCAACGATCAAAAGGTAAATTTATTTCTGTGTCTTGACTCACGCAGAGCTTTTTAGGGAACACGTAGGCAGCGAACGAAGGAGTCTATATTCCCCCCATTATAGGGAAATGGGGCCAGATAAGCATGGATTTGGTGTGCTTGTTTCTTTGCCATGGAGCTCCCCTGTGCACCTCGGCCCCCATAGAGGGATTACATATGTATCATCAGCCGTGCTCTATGACTAATTACATCTGTGAGATGAGATTATAGGGAGGTTTACCAAGCCGATCCCTCCTCTTAGGCAATGTGTATCGGTTCCAACATGAGGTATTACATTATGTGTCTGTGTGAAAGAGAGAAGGATGCCAGTTAGGAGGGAATTGACTGACATAAATCCGGATAGCATTTGTGTTTTTGTCCACATAAAACAGCTTCCACGTTTCGGGCCAAATACTCCTTCTTGTGGTCTGTCATGTTTCGCTTCCTTGCCTCCCTTCTCCCCTCCCGCCGTCTTCACCATTTGACTTTCTCCGTTCTCTGCCCCTTCCTCTCTAATTTTATTTCACCTTGAGTTCCCAGGCGTTTTCTTCCATCTTCCAGGCCTCTGTCTCTCTTCACCTCACATGTCCTTCCCCTCTGTCAGTCTCCCTCCACCTTCTCTCTCTCTCTCTCCAAGTCTTTTTATACGGTCGTCCAGGAGATAATCTTGAGTTAGCAGAAGATAGACCAAATTGTTCCAAACATGGTGTTCCCTTTCAGCCCCTATGTCACTGGCTTTGGCCTGTCTGGCATGCAATGATAGACGCTGCCTTCAATCACACACACACACACACACACACACACACACACATGGATGGCTTGTATTCAGCAGGTTGCAGATAAGCCCCTCTGATGTCACTTGCAACACCATGTGATGAGCCGCCTG
The DNA here is from genome assembly GCA_024666655.1 of Dascyllus trimaculatus. Taxonomy (NCBI): domain Eukaryota; kingdom Metazoa; phylum Chordata; class Actinopteri; family Pomacentridae; genus Dascyllus; species Dascyllus trimaculatus. The sequence continues at coordinate 11,085,654 of CM045462.1, forward strand.
AGAGGGAGATGGGAGGCATGAGGGAGGGAGGTTGAGCGGCATTGATTTCTGCCGTCACCATGGCAACAAATAACATGATCCTCTCCAAAAGCACACCTTAATTAGTTAAATTATGACTTGTGGGATAGGGAGAGGGAGGAAGAGAGGGGGGGAGAAAACAGGGGGGGATTTGTAGAGGAGAAGAGCGGCGAGGGGAGGATAGAAGACTTTTTTTTTTCTTTTCTGATGCCGCGTGCTCATCTTCAATCTTTTGGAGGAGCTGTTTGTTTGATCAGGGATATGTTGTGTACTTTGCTTTTTTATTGTGACTTTCAGATATACATGCTGCTTGGTTTTTTTACTACAACAGTAAAGGAGGACGGCGGTGACAGACTGCCAAATATCTCTGTATGATTATGTGACTTCTGTTCCTCTGCAGCTTTCACTGTTTCCCACTTATCTCTTCACAGCCTGTCATCACATTGTGAATGGAGCTGGATTCATCTCCACTAAATCTACTAACGTCTCTCTCCTCTGTGTGTGGTAGGCAGGGCAACTACCAAGGCCCCGGCATCAGCCAGGCGAGCACTGTCCCCTACAGTCAGCCAGCGGGCAACAACAGTTCAGCCACAGGCAATGCACAAGGTCCAGGCTACAGTATGGCCCCCTCAGGTACTTAACTAACAAAAAGAGAATATTTTATGGCCTATATTGTCTACTTGTGTGCTTTTTAGCTGACATACAGGGAGAGGAGATGCTCATAAGCAGTGCAGATGCCGGCATTCTTCTCACAGCAAAACCCATTCATACAACTGCAGCCCACTTTCAGCAAAAGGTTTAAAATGAAGTTAAGGCCACACCTATACCGGCTCATCGTGCATTGCAATCTGCAGAAAATGTGTTTAATAAAAGACAGAAGAACCTGAGTTACAGCCCTCTTGGTTAATGTTAGAAGTACGCTGTGCCACCCAGCCCATGTGTTTACATCAGTGTGTACAGAACCTATCCAGAGAGAGAGAGAGAGAGGAGAAGAAGGGGCAAAGAAAAAGAGTAAAAGGCTAAAAAAAAAATCAAGAGTTTGCCAGTTACTTTCTCGCTGCTTTTACTTCTCCTGTAGAGCTGGCCCTCCAATGAGCAAAGATTAATGTGGAGCATCAGTTTTTCTTTCAGCCCTTCACCTCGCTGCATTGTTGCTAAACGCACATCAGAGAGCACTGTTGCTCCCAAAATGAAAGGCAGCTTTTATTCAAAACCAAATATCAGAATGCGTGACATTTGGAAAACTTCAAACGAATTAGAGTGCCAAGGTTCCTCAAAACTCATCTAGTTTGCCCGTGGGCACGGTAAAAAGCCATTAGTTTTCCCACCGTGCCACAGCACACAAGGGAAAAATAAAGAGGGGAGCCTTGTATCCAAGGACCCTTTCTCTCTGTTAATAAGAAATATGCAGCTGGTGCTATGAAAAGTAGTCTTAAGGATCTTAACCCTTCTTCAAGTAGAAACCTAATGAAGGTACGCAAATGTCTTTGAAAACAGAAACAAATCTTCTTGTCAGCCAACATCTCTTGAATGCTAACCTTTCCATTCTATTACCCATTTGAATATGTGAGAACATGGATGATTTCTCCCAAACTGTTGAAACGGTTGAAAGGGCACAGTGGCTTGCTTTTAGTGGAGCCTTATCTCATTCCTTTTTCTATGTCTTCTTAAAGAAACAGTCTTTTTATACATTTCTTTCACAATCTTCCATTTGAGATGAATGGCCGGACAGGCTTTAGAGAGGCCTTGAGAAGACAGAAAGGAAGAAAGAACGTAACATTTCAACTGTGTAATGACATTAAACCATTTTACGTTGTCTGACTTTGTCTGTGACATTATACAAACCATTATACAGCAGCTCTCAGCCCACACAAAGACGACACTCCTCATTTAGGGAGTTAAAACAAACTGAATCAACCATATACTCAAGAAAGTTTGTCTTTCCATCCTGCTGTGGTGAAAGCATCCATATTGAAAAAAAAAGCTTTAAAAACATCCATGATCCTGTGTTTAGTTTCGCGTTAGTTTGAGCATTCTTTTATTTGTAAAAAGTTTGGTACACATGTTTTTTAGTAAATGTTTGATCATGCCTGTTGAAGGACCTATGGGACTTTCGGGAGATGGTATAATGAGCCCGGATGGTAAACCGAAAACGGACGTCAAAGATGACAGCGGCCCTGCCAATGAGCCCCACAAACCAAAGGTACCTCTTTGACCATTTCCTCAACCCATTTTTCCTCGCAGTTCGCTCCCTCTCTCTTGCTTTTTTGTTTGGTTTTATGTTTTTTTGTGATCTTGCTCCCCAAATGAAGCAAACCAAATCTGATCAGCATATGCTGCCTCAGCACAGTGGGCCGTTTCTCTGTTGTTTTCTCACCATATTTAATGATTTGTTTAACATTTACCATTCCTAATGTTTTCCTCGCTTTGTTTTTGCCCCCAGCACTCTCTTCTTGCTGATGTTTTGGCAGCCCAAGCTGCAATAAAGAGAGAAACACAGCGAGAAAGAGAGGGCTTGGCATCTGCAGTGCACACATTTAAACAACAACAAGGAAATACAGAGCATACACACACACACACACACACACATGCATGTGCACACATGAAAACAAAAACGACACACACTAGTCTTTTCAGTCTGTCACACACACACAGACAGACACACACGTATGCATCACTCTTCTCTTTAACACTACTTCCTCGCACACAAGCGCACACACGTCCCAATACACAATGCTGACTTCTCATTTTGCCCTACAATAGCGGCTCGGCTTGGCTCAACTCAGCAACAACAGAACTCTGCTCTTTGCTCTTTTCTACCCCCTCCCCTTGTTTTTGCTTAACAACCTCTCACACACACACACACACAAACACACACACACAGAGGCCTCCATCACATCCACTACACATCTTTTCCCTCCAAATCCCTGTCTTTTCTTTTGCTGATTACGGTAGTGGGGCCTTTTGAATTATTTAAGGCAGTCAGAGCAGCCAGAAAGACCCCCAGTGCTCCCAAAAGAGATGATCTGTCTGCCAAGAGAGAGAAAATGAGCGAGAGATAGAGAGACAGGGTAAGAGAGAGGGAAAAAGATAAGGTTTTGCTGACATGAGCATTCTGTACACAGACCAGAAGCACTTGTCAAGCTGTTGTTCCCTCTTTCGCAGTCTCTTACACACACACACACACACACACGCACACTCACACACACTGTGAAGAACTCTCATACCCAGACACAAACTTGCACACATGGAGCGATTTGCACAGAAGTGGAGCTTGCTTTGAGATTCATGCACACACACACACATTACACACTAATACATACTGATCTGCACGCATGTTCAAACTCTTATCCAGATCTTTACATGCAAATAGATACATATATCTATGCACACTCACACACACTAACAATTATGTATAAAAAGTCTTTCTACACACAAGCACATACACACACTCACTGTACTTCTGCAGCATATGTTCAAAAAAGAAACACTAGACAGTAGCAGGAAGCTGTTTTTAGTAATACCTCAATATAAATGGCCGGCATTTAGAGTTTTATTTAAGTAATGTAAGTAGTGTTATTGTAAAAAATCATAAAAGCATTATTATAAAGATGGAAATATCATTCTTAAATGCACTTTAATGTCAGTAGTGTTCGTTTTGGAGAGTGGCCTCTTGTTAGCTCCTTTATGAGGTGATTTATCATTTATGTCTTGTAATTGGGTTAATATTGCTTTAACTTGTGTGTAGCTGGTTAAGGTGGAGCTCATTTGAACTATTTCCCATTCAGTAAATCCACAACAGAGTGTCATTTTTTAAAAAAGCTGGCCCCACATTCTGTGATGAAATCTGAAATGTGTAGCATTCAAAACATGTGGTGGATAAAAAGCAAAAAAGCATAATATCTCTCCCCTGTTTCATCGATCTCTCTTCAGCAGCTACTGGACGGTTACATCAACAATAACAGCAGCAGTGGCTCCCAGCAGTGTGCGTCCCAGCCCGCCACTCCGGGCGGCGCCCTCCCCGTGCCCTCCCCCCTCTCACCCAGCCCCGCCAGCCTGTCCTCCTACCACGGAGACGACAGTGACAGCATCAGCAGCCCCCCTTGGCCGCTCAAGACTCCCTCCAGCCCTGTAAGAACATTGGGCGGGTGTTGTTTGCATGGATGCATTTACTGACCAAATACCGGAATTCCATGTCATATTTGTACATATGCTATTCAGGCAGAAACACTAAAAAAAAACAAGCTACTTAAGTGAATTTCTGTTTATGGACAAGCTGAAGGATTATCGTGTAATTACTTGATCAAAAGCCGGTTCTTAGACCACAGACGTCTTTCTGAACCTGGACCGAAGCCAAACGTTGCTGTGTGGGATTAAACTTTGTCCACCAATTTGAACTTGAGGGATATGAATGTGCTGTGAATGAACTTTGAAATACACACACGCAGGCGGCGCACTGAGCGAAATGCTCGAAAGAAGTGTTTATTTTTGCTTGGTCATTCAACCAAGGGCCCACTTCAGAATGTGTAAATAAGGGATGAAACTTTAATGATCCTCATGGGGAGAGTGGGTTTGCTGTAGCAGAAAACAGCAAAAGGATCAGGCAAAGAAAAATAAACTGTGGAGTAGACTGGACTGTGCAAAATAGAACATGGAGAGTATATTTTCAGTGAGATTACCATATCAGCACATATGAAATAATTTATACTATGTGTCCACACATGTCAAGTACGAAGATGAAAGTACAGAAAAACTTATTGTGCTTATACACCGATCAGGCATAACATTATGACCACCTGCCTAACATTGTGTTGGTTTCCCTTATGTGGTCAAAAATACTCTGAACCACTGGGCATGGACAAGAGGACCTCTCAGTGTGTCCTATGGGATCTGGAACCAGGATGTTGGCAGTGGATCCTTTGGGTACTCTGGCTTGTGCAGTGGAGCCTCTGTCAATCAAACTTGTTCTACTGTATCCTGTTGATGCTTGATAAGAATAGGGTGTAGGAAGTTTGGAGGTCAAATCAACATGTTGGGCCATTGTCATGTTCTTCAACATGTTCCTGATTGTTTGATGTTGTTGCCATGAGTTGGGGTGCATTTTCCTGCAGGGGTAGGCCAGTGACATCTGAGATTTCCATTTGCATGAGGGAGTGTGCTTATTGTGGGACAATGTTTATTTGGGTGTCTAAGTCTCATCAACATGGATGGCAAAATCCAAGGTTTTCCAGCAGAACAGCACATAGTACCAATATGGTCAATGTTATTCACTTCACCTGTCAGTGGTCATAATGTTTTGGCTGATCAGTGTGGACACATAGTTTGCAGCTTTTCCATCATAGTAAAAAAATAAATTTAGATTTCATATGTCCTATTTTTAAAAAGTCAGTTTTTCACCTCTCCTTGTATTCTCTGTCTCTCACCAGAAAGCCAACCCCAACTCCGCCTCCCTCAGCGGCGAGCGAATCACGCGGCTGTTTGAGCTGGGTGGGGAGCCAGAGAGGCGGGGCTGGGTGGAGCGATACCTGACCTTCATGGAGGAGCGGGGAACACCTGTCGCCCAGCTTCCCGCCGTGGGCAAGAAGCCGCTGGACCTCTGGAAGCTCTACATGGCCGTTCGGGAGATAGGAGGCCTCGCCATGGTAATGCACGGGGAGCGAGTTGTTATGATCGAATAATATTAATGATAACAGACTTTAAAAGAGAATTTTATGGAGAGCTTAACCTCACATACAGTAAAGTCATTTCACTCTGCTCGTGTGCATTGACTATTTAGTATTCGTCTGCAATGTGCACTCTAGCTGTGTGGCATATGGCGTGCTTGTAAATGTTGAGCGATGTACTCAAGAGGATGGGATACATAAAATTAATCTTGGAGAATCTACCTAGAGTGTCACAAGACACAGCTCCGTGCATGTCTGACCCCATGTGATCAAAATGTAAACCGTATAAAGCTTTACAGACTAACATGGGCAGGTTCTACAGAAAGCCAAAGGAACTGCATGCACTGCACAGCAAAAAGTATGTGGACGCATGACTGATACTCATTATATTTTAAAAATATAGGCATGTATCTGCTGCTTAAACAACCACCACTCTTCTAAGAATGCTTTCCATAAGATTTTAAATCCTGGCTGCAGGGAGCAGTTGAGAGGATCAGCACAGATGTTACGAATGAGTTGTAGCTCACAGGTGGTTCTCCATTTCATCCCTAAGGTCTGATGGAGTTGCAGTCACGGCTCAACTTCTTCCGCACCAAAATTTGGAAAATCATTAGATCATCAGATTGTTGCCGCAAAATATAGAAGAACATGTATAAAAATAATACAGTACGTGCAGAAGTGTTTCCTCTGATTGGGAATGAGAAGCATCACCTAAACCATGAAAGAGATTAAATCTATGTGCTCGGTTCTGGTTCACATATTTTTCGCCAGATAATGTGTAGCTGCTTTGCTTTTAGATTAAAAACTGCAGTATTAAATTATGTGCAATACTCACAAGTGACCTACAACTTTGTGGTTATAGCAAAAGCACACACACAAAGTGCCCAGCCATGGAAACACATGTTTCGATTAAATGAGTAGGATGTGGTCTGTCATACTCCAGGCAAAATGACAAGTTTGTAGCTGATACTTAACTTTATAAAGAGAGAACATGAGCGCTCGGTGCCAGTCGTTTAACTTCCCGCTATCTTGTTATTCTCTCAATCGCTTCAAGGTAAACAAGAACAAGAAGTGGCGTGAGCTGTCCAGCACCCTTAATGTCGGTACATCCAGCAGCTCGGCGAGCTCGCTGAAGAAGCAGTACATCCAGTATCTGTTCGCTTATGAGTGTAAGATGGAGAGGGGGGAAGAGCCGCCAGGAGACAGCAGCAGTAGTAGCAGCATGGCCGGAGGGGACAACAGGAAGCAGGTCAAGATCCAACCGCCCTCACCTGGTAAGGACTGATAACGGAGTGGTTCTCTCATTTTATTTTCTACAACCACACTCTCCCATCTGTCAGCAGCCGAACAACAGGAGCTACTGATCAAACTCTCATGTGTCAGGAATCATCAGAGAAACAGTGATGTGTGATCCGTGCAGCTGTGTGAAAAACCTTCCAGTGAACAAAGCTGCTACTCTAGCATCTTGAAGGACAGGGAGCTGGCAGAAATCATATACACCTCACGCTGAAGGTTGACAAATTAAAGGAAAAAAAACCTACATAAAATGACTTAGTAAGGTGTTGGGCCACCATGAACAGCTTCAGCGCACCTTGGAATTGATTCTTCAAGTGTCTGGAATGCTGCTGCTGCAGGGATGAACAATATTCTTCCCAAAGATATTCCCTCATTGGCTGCTTTTGTGATAACAGTAAAGAGAGCCGACTAACATGTCAGTCCAAAATCTTATGTCTGGTGAAAAATCTTTTAAGGACATAGCATATGTTTCCCATCATTTTCAGACACATCAAACCATTCAGTGATCCCTCACACCCCATGGATAGTGGCATTGAAATTCTAACTACTACTATTACTATTGTGACTCTTCACTCAAAGGGAGCCAGTGGATCCAAATCATGCCAGCATGATAAATACATAATTTCACACATATGTACGTTGCACCTTCAGATCTCCATGGTTACGCTATTTAAAAACAAAATCTATCATCTGTCCCTTTAACAACCCTTCAGTACCACGACCAGCCAGTTACTATCGCATTACATTTATGATTAAAAATAGCCGACGAGGTTGCACCCCAAATGCATGTACACAACTTCAAACCCAAGAGAGACGAATGAACATTAGCACTGTTTTGATGAGATGATTCTTAGTTTAATGGAGGTGAGCCGCGATACGATCACCACTTGTACCTCAAATCCCAGCCTCGCCTTTATTTGATTACAGTGCGTTAGAAGGTTAAGTAATATTGTTTTGGCGTGCTTCCGACACACAAAGGGCACTTTTTTTCTTTTTTTTTGTTTGTTTGTGTGCATTACCCACTCACATGATGTGTCTCCGTGCACAATTATGACGTGAGGATCAGGACAGGAGAGAGAAAGAGTTGGAGCGAATAGAGAAGTAAGGTCACGTCTCTAATTTGCAGCGGAGATGAGAAAAGTGACCCTTGCTTTTAAATAGAACGCCGGAGCACTTCACCTGCCTGAGACACTGCAGATTGCTTTTCCTCGTGGGTGGAAAAGAGCATCTGCCTTCATTTGCATACACATGCACATACATAGGGCACACATGACCTGCACACATACGTAAACGCATTTAAATGAATTCATGCTCCATCTCGCTCATAACACTCTATAATTCATAATTCAGCCCTTTCTCATCTATTCAAGGGGATCTAAACACCTCAGTTTCACTGAATCTCATTTTGCCAACATCAACTGATGGGACCGTGGTACACATGATCACAGATAGTGTCTGTATTGAGAAATAGGAAAAGGTCAGTACTTGTGATGTTTGGGTTGCGTTTCAGATATGCAGCACTCCACTGTAAACCGCTCATGCTGCAACATTTGATTGAAGCGGCGTCCCTTGCATATTTTCATACCACCTGTCAGAGTGTGCGGTCCTCATGAGCTGCTACTATGATGCTGAAGCCAAGTAAGACACAAGCAGCAAATCTGTCTCCACACAAAGCTTTCTCGAGTGCAACAGAGTGTGTATGATTGTAAAAACATACTCATCTAAATGGGAAATGACAGTAACAACATGCGTCATTTTCTCATTTCTCACATTCTTCACATCAAATTAACTGCTTAGATCTGAGACTACGGTGGTGTTGCAGAGAAGCCAAGTGGGGAAAAAACATTATTAGTCAGACGACCATCTGATAAGCTTTTTCTTTTTAAAAAAGAAGGCAAAACGCCAAACTATCTGTTGTGAACAGTCTACATAAATTACAGCCCAACGTCATGGTTCTTCTTCACCCTACCATGTTTACTTTTGTTGCTGAATTCAAGCAGCGACTTCCATTGCTGGAAAATAAAGCTAATGGGGAAGCGCCGGAAACTGCAGTTCCTCAAATGGCCACTTTAGGCTGGCTCCAAAAGTGAGACAATCGCTGTAGACCTCCATGTTAAAATGGCTAATGTACAACAGGAAAAAAACATGTTTACAGCCTGGTGCAAAAAATGGTTTTGGTCTCTGTAGCTAATTTCTTTGCTCATGGCAACTGTACAGCAGGAGATTTTTTTGTATAAATCACCAGTTTAAATCATACTAAAGCTTAAAGTTATGCCTAATTAAGGGCGGGGCCTCTTTGAGTGATAGATGGATGCCATCAGAGAACAGCCCATGGCTCAGAGACGTTTGCATCGCCCACCTCAGCTCGACTCACTTCATTGCTCATTTGTCAGTTAACTCAGAGCTAGGCAGAGTCAGATGCTACAAAGGCGGCTTCAAAACAACTGTTCAGGAAACCTATGGCTGAGTGTTCACCCATCTTTATAAACGCATGGTTGAATCAGATAAATTCATTTTTTAAAGTTGCACCGTGGCTCAGTTGTTAGCACTGTCACCTCTCAGCTAGAAGATCCCCAGTTCGCTACCCCACCTTCCTGGGATCTTTCTGTGTGGAGTTTCCATGCGTGGGTTCTCACCGGGTTCTCCAGCTTCCTCCCACAGTCCAAAAACATGCTGAGGTTAATTGGTCATTCTAAACTGTCCATAGGTGTGAATGTGAGTGTGCTTGGTTGTCTTTTTCTGTATGTAGCCCTGTGATGGCCTGGCATCCTGTCCTGGGTATCCATTGCCTCAGCCCTGTGTCGGCTGGGATACTGCCGCGACCATACAGAGGATTAAGCAGTGTATAGAAAATGGATGGATGGTTGACAGTTAATTATTTTTCAAGCTTACTTGCAAGACTTTATGATTATTTATCCACAGAGTAATATATTATAGGGAAACTGCTTTTTTTCAACCAATTTTTCAGGTGCACTTACTTTAGATTGTACCAAGTAAGGTGGTTTGTATAACAGGCTGATAACCTATATGCAACTTGTCTGACTGTGTGAATAGGATTTTTACAGTCCAGCTATATAAAGCATTTCTGTGTTAGTTAGTCCATTGCACCACTTTGAGACTTTAGGACTGCATTTAAATTTGTACTTGATGTCAAAGCAGCTTTAAAAATGTCTTTTGGGTGAGATGTTTATATATAAACTTTGTTGGATCAGTTTATGCAGATTGATTTAGTTGCTGCTTGTGATGCATCCATGCATCCATTCAATGAATTTAACTTTTTCACGATGCTATTTAATACTGCTTTTGCATACCGTAATTCCTCTTCTATTCAATTATGGATACTTTAAATAGATTTCAGCCTAAGTCAGCTTTGGGACTTTTTTTCTCTGTTGCCATACTTACACACCATCATTCTGAAACTTTCTGTTATGAAATGAGCTCAATAACGCGCGTCCACAAAGCAGAAACAAAATCCCATCCATTTCCTTGTTTACCTCTGCGTTGATGTGCTCTCCACCGCTGCCTGCACCGAAGTGCAAACTGCCCTACTGACACCCTGCCAGCCTATATATAGACTGACAGCCCAATGATGTCACTGAGGGAGCTTGTCCAGCAGGCTGGTGGGGGTGAGGGTGTAGGGGAGAGAGAGAAAGTGTGTTGAGTATGTATGTGTGTGTGTGCGTGTGTGTGTTTATGTGGTGCTGGTGGTGGGGTGTGGGGAGTGATTAATGAGGACTGGAATGTAGAACGTAAACAAACTCGACCTCGCCGTCACCTTTCATTCACAAAACTGGCTCGGCTGACTGACTTTTTTTTTTCCACCCCCCCCTTAACCACTACCACCACTCTGGATTATGTCACCCGCTGACACACACACACACACACACACACATACACACAGGCTCTCATGCGCACACACATCAAACGTCAGCCACATGCCTCTTGCACACACACTTTTTTTTCCCCCTCATCGCCTCCCCTGTCATTTTTTTTTTCTCCCTCTAAATGTGGAGCAGAGGGCGCTTGAGTTCACGCTCTTCACCCACCTCTCCTCCATCTTCATACCCCCACCCCTCTCTGTATTATGTATTTGTCTGTCTGCCGGCTTGCTCTTGAAGAATGCCAAACCTCTTAACCTTGGCTAACCCCACCATTGTTTGCACTTCTCCATGTGGGCATGAGTGTGCATGTTCATTTCTGTTTTGACGCTGGGATATCCCAGCAAGTGAAGAATTCTCACTGCCCCGTCTTTGCCCTCTCTCCTGCCTCTGCTCATCATCATGGGATAACCATCTCTCCCTGTCTCTCTCTTACTCTCCTCTCTCCTATGATGTAGAGGCAGGGGGTATCATTGAATAATTCAGAATTAGCATGAATTTTTAAAGCTTAAGTCTTTCGGGTTTTTTTCTTCTGTGGAAACGTGTGGTGCAGGGAAAGGCCACTGAGGCTCTTTCAGAGAAAGGCTTCTTACGCTAAATGCTCATTAGGATACTTTCATATTCTCCCTCTCTCCATCTTTGTCATCTTTTAGCTGGAACGGTCCACATTTTCCATTAAACCTGCTTCTGGGAATTTGTATCCCTTGGTTTTATATGGTTGGGGGTTCTTTGTGTGGAGGGCTGTTGTGGCTCTGAGCTCTCCTAATTTCCTAGTCATCTGAACTGAGAAAGTCACAGAAATGTGGTGTCATAACAAGAGAGCACGCTAACCCAGTTTTAACCCCAGTGTGAGCCTCTCTGTGAAGAGAGATACTTTACTTCCCAGAGAGTCATCAGCACATACTTTCTCAGCGTCATCGTCATTTGATTTTACCCTACTGGTAGATACATACAGTAAATGTTCTTCAGATACATCTCTGCCTCCAAGCTCAGCCCTCCACATGAACCCCTTAACAAGTCCATGGCACACCTAAAAAAAATCCAGCTAAACCATCTTCAAACAGCTTTCAAATTAAGAGCAGAGCTGCGACTGCCTGAGTGGGCTATTCCCTCTGAGAAATCCTTCCCTTCTCCCCACTGTGTCCTCTGCTCCTGCATCTTCTCCCATCTCCTCTTTCTCCTCTGGCCCCTCTTTAGCAGTCCCTCCGTTACTGTCTCCTCTGCCCTCATGTAGGCTGTTTGCTCGGGCTCAGTTCTCATGTAGGGCATCACTGTGAGTGCTCTGGCCTTAAGCCCAAAGTTATCTCCTTTAAACAGCACCTTGCTGCAGTGAAATCCCACTTTGGCCGTTCTAACTCAAACCAGCTTCAAGATCGTATCTTCTAAGACGCGGGGGAGCTCTCTGCGGTCGGGATGTGTTGCGATTTTTGCTGTGAATTTCATGAATCACGCGGCTGGAGTAATAATTCTACTTGTGTCTCCCAGCTAATTCAGGCGGCTCCCTCCAAGGCCCACAGACCCCCCAGTCCTCTGGCAGCAGCTCTACAGCAGAGGCAGCAGGGGACCTGAAACCCCCCACGCCTGCCACCACCCCTCTGGGACAGGTCACACCGCTGCCCTCCAACAGGTACCACACAGACATACCGTACTGCTACTGCAGCAACACTGCTACTAGTGATTCTGCTGATTTCACTCTTGCTTTTACCGGCACTTATGTTACCGTTAAGTGTTACTTGATATCCCACTTCTGCCATCACAGCAGCAGTAACGTTTCTTTTCCAGTATGATTGCTTCACTTTGCTTTCTGCTTGTTATTTCGCAACAAGTTATGGTTTTGTGTGATATCGGTGTAAGCCAGTACAAATTATATATACCTATAAAATCATTAACTCCGTCTAAAGAAAACTACCTTCTAGTGAAGCAGAATTTAAAAGAAAAAGAACTCCGTGTACAGCAATGTTAAGTGAGACTGAGATATGTGTTTTCTTTTGGTGTTTTTTTTTCTCTTTAGATGACGATTTAAGTCGTCCTCATTCATCTTTGCTGATATTGGTTCAAAACCGCAGAGCAGAGGAGCCAAAGTTCTTGTTTCCTTCCTTAATGATATTATGTGAGATGTATGATTCTGGTCTAACAAGTGTTGTTAAACCACTGCTTTGGGATATTTGACATCTTTGAAGCACATGCTGAATAGATACTTTCATGTGTATGACAAATTAAACAACAAAGAATTATTAAATAAATGTAGTTAAATACTGAAATTAAGTTTTTCAGGTGCTTATACTTGCTATTTTGTGTTCTTTTATACTGCTACTCTCCCTTATTATAGATCCAAATATTGTACTTATTATTCCATTACTGTTAGAGTTACTTATTAATTCAAGGTTTTGTATGCACACATTAATATCAACTCATAGAATAGGATGTTTTGTCATAGATTAAACTACTAAGCAGTATATTGAAATCAGCTATTATTAGTAGTACAATCTGTTTTGTTGTTCATATCATGGTTTAAATGATGAAAATGACAACGTGAAAACATTGTTTCCCAGAATTTGAAGCATCGCATTGCAGAGAACACCATGTCCATATTTTCAGTGTGTCTTTCCCTCTCCCCACCACCCTCCTTGCTTTGTCCAGGAGCAGTGTAAGCGTACAGGACCCCTTCTCGGAGGTGAGCGACCCGGCCTTCCAGAAGCGGGCTCCCAGCCTGCCCCCCACGGCTCCTTACCAGCAGGGCCTCAGCATGCCCGACATGATGATGAGGATGCAGTACGACGCCAAGGACCCCTTCGCCGGGATGAGGAAGAGTGAGTCAGGCACACACTCTGACACCCTTTCACCCTGAAATCAAGGCCTGATCGTGAATGTGCCGCTATATTTTTTCATTTTTCTTGACATTCAAATACATATTAATCAACTGTTAGGTTTAACTCTAACACATTTCAGAACTTCATCCTTAAACTTGGTGTAAACTCACATGGCTCTTTGCCAAAATGACTCATGTATCCCAAAGCCATTGTTCTTTCATCTGTCTCGTCGGCCTAATTCGTTGTCTCGTCACCATGTCTTCTCACATCAGGACAGATGTGTGTATGTGTGCGTGTGTTTTACTACAAGAGCTATGAAAGGAGATGAGAACTGTTTGTTACACCACACATCCCTTTATCAAAAACAAGCCAGCTCGTCTGATGTTCTTGTAGCTTAGCCTTCGTCTCATCCTAACTTTGTTCATCCTTTTCATCCGCCTCATTTTCAACCTTTCATCCTTTCCACCCCGCTGAGAAGCACCTGTTTTGACCAACTCGTGTGGTTTAGTTTTCAGAACAAACAGTAGTTTTAGAAAGAATGGCGGCTCCTCTGAAGGCTGAGGAGAATGGAGTTTGAATGAATAATATGGTGGATGATAGCTGCATAACAACACTTTCAGCCTCAGAACAATAGGTTTAATCATTGCAAGGTGGTGAATATTCATAGGGGGATGCTGCCACCTGCTGGTAAGAAGAAAATATGATTCATGCATTTAGAGCACATTTAAGCCTCTGTTGCATATTTCAAGAACAATTATAGCAAAACTTTTGTCCTTCTTTGTGCCTCTTAAAAAATTAGTTGATATTGTCTTCTATTATATGAGATATTTTGAGATGCATTTAACTCATTTGTTTTCTTCCTGCACAGTGGCAGGAGCAGATCCCTACATCCCAGGCCAGATGCCTGGTGGTGGTATGCAGGAGATGTATGGTCGGCCCCCATCAGCCCTGAGCATGAGCCAAAGGTCACAGTACCCATACGGTCCAGGCTATGACAGGAGGTAGGTAGTCATAAACCTGGAGTTAGTGTGTAGTATAGATTATGACAGTGAAGCATGAAGACTGTCCTGTTTAATCCTCAGACCGGACCATGTGATGGGGATGGAGGGAACCATGGGTCCTCCTGGGAGTCAGAACAGCATGGGGCCTTCCAACAGTGAGGGCAGTATGTATTCCCCCAGCAGATACCCTTCACAGCAGAGGTCAGCGCTCTCATGTGTGCATGTGTGTGTTTAGAGTTTGTGAGTGTAAAAATCCAAAAAGGTGAACTATATGTCTCTATGAGAGTGGCTTTGCTCCGTATTAATCGATGGGGTTCTGTGTCCCATCTTTTTTTCTTTTTTAGACATGATGGCTATAGCCAACAGTATCCCAGCATGCCATATGGGATGCATCCATCTGGGATGTACCCACAGCAACAGGTGAGAGACAAATCCTCTGTATGTTCTCAGTACTGTTGACTGTATCGTATATTTGAATGTTTGACCGTATTAATACCTCTTACACTTGTTATATTGAAGACATCCTATAAATTAGAGAAATAAGTGATAATAAATTAAAACTGTAATTGCATGACACAAGAAGAAACATATTGTACATTATGATTTTTTTTTTTTTAACAATTCTTGTGGCGATTTCTTTATGATAAAGTCGATGCCACAATAATGAAGGAAAGTAATTAGACCTAATATTGAGCAGTCCCTAATAATGGCACCTGTGCAGTAGCTTCATCAATGATCTGTTCTTGACCGTGTACATTATTTGTCCAACTAAACATATTTCTAGTGAAATGAAGGGGTGGAGTCAAACTTTTTTAATGTGTTGGTTGAAAATAGCCAAGTAAGTAGGTGAGTGATACTGTATGAAAGTCTACTAAACAAATTGTAACACTTCCTGACAGTGGACATTTTTCAATGTTTTTGGCCATTTGAGTTTGAGTTTTGAGTTCCAAACTGAATTCTGACACAGTGCAAGTGTCAAAATTCAGTTTGGAACTCAAAATGTTTCAAAGATTTGTCACAGCAGCCAGCTTGGTAATGCACCCGGCCAGTTATTTCAGGCTAACAAGACTATCCACTTATCTAAATAAAAGGGAATGCAATTTTAATTGTGAACAGGACATAACAGCTGCATTTGTTGCTGTACTTCTACTACTTATCTGCACAGTTTGACAGCACCACACTTGAGTCAGTGAAGCAACCTGATTGGCTGATATGTTTCCTAGTTCAGATGTTACAAAGTAGATGATTAGCTTTTGGGGGCAGGACATCTTTGGTGAATTCTCTTTAAATTTATTCCACTGTATGTATGAAATGACTACTAAAGCAATGAAATGGTGAGAATTCATGTCTCATGGATGTGTGTTTTGATAGTACAGTTACTTGCATAAAGTTATCACTGACAATCTGCACCCTTGCTTCAGCAGGGCTACAAACGGCCAATGGATGGAATGTATGGCCCCCCACCTAAGAGACACGAGAACGACATGTATGCCATGCAGTATACCAGCCAGCAGCCAGACATGTACAACCACTATGGCGGAGGCTATTCAGGCCCAGAACACAGGGCGATCCAGGGACAGTTCCCCTACCCTTACCCCCGTGACCGTATGGCCCCCTCAGGGCAAAGCCAACACAGTATGATGGGTGGGGGGCCCACTCCTAATCACGCTGCTGATGGGCCCAACATGTGGCCTTCAAGAACAGACCTCGGTTATCCCTACCCCAACAGACAGGGACCGCCGTCACAAATACCACCTTATGGCTCAATCTGTAGAGATGACATGGACGGTCGGCAGGAGCAGTGGCACCGTCAGTCCCCCTACATGTCATCGTCAGGGGGCATGCCTCCCTTGTCTTCACGCCAGCCCTCTTCTTATTCCAACTCCCCCTCCATGGCCAACCACCTGCCAAGAGCACCGAGCCCAGGGGCCTTCCAGCGCTCCATGGACTCCCGAATGTCACCCGGCAAAGCACCCTTCATGTCACCCATGAAGATGCCTAAACCTGGGTTGGCCATGATGGGTTCTCAGGGCAGTGGACCCATCGGTCAGTTTCCTCCTAACCTGAGGAGGGATCTCAACTACCCTCCAGGGTCAGTGGAGGCCACCATGCCAATGCTCAAGCCTAGACGCAAGCTCACCTCCAAAGACAGTGGTAAGATGGAGTCCCGTTATTTCATCAATTATTCTGAATACAGTTATGAGTAAGAATGAATGGGGGTGTAAGAATATGCACTGGCAGTTGGTTAATTCTGCTTGTGTGCTTAACTTGGAAGGGTGTGGTTCACAGTTTTTTCATACCATTTTAATGCTGCTGTACGGTGAAATTTAATTTTCAGGTAGAACTAGCACAACATGAGGCAAATTTTATTAAAGGAATTACAATGATCCACTCTGTTCTGTGTCCCTTTAATCATTTGGACAAAGTCTGATGATTTTTCTCTTCCTGGTTCCAAAAATCCCCCTGTTTTAATCTCAGGAACGCCTGAGGCCTGGCGCGTGATGATGTCTCTGAAGTCTGGCCTGCTGGCAGAGAGCACATGGGCTTTAGACACCATCAACATCCTGCTGTATGATGACAGCACTGTGGCCTCCTTTAACCTCTCCCAGGTAAAAACAGTTTAATGACTTTCACTCACTAATGACTGACAGAACAGATTCATTTAGCCCCGTCAGAACATGCTGTGACAGCGTGACGTACAGTGTGTTCCTTTAAACCTAAAGATAATTAATCCATTTTGAGTTTTCATTTTAGTCCAAGGGATTTCAGGCTAGTATGACTATTTAAAAACAAGTGATCTGAATAAAGAAATCTCTCTCTAGATTGTAATTCTTGACTTTCATGCACCATCTGGGACTACTTGGCAACACATGTCTGATGTCTTTCTGCCTAAATTGTTGACAGTGATGATATTTTGTCTTTGCTTGATCAGTTGCCTGGATTCCTCGAGCTCATTGTGGAGTACTTCCGACGCTGCCTGATTGAGATCTTTGGTATCCTGGAAGAGTTTGAGGTGGGGACTGTGGCTCACAAAAGCCTTTTGCATCCTGCTTCTACCCAGAAAGAAGGACTTACCCCTGACCAGGAAACAAGCTCTACTGTTCAGCCTGAACCTGAGTCCTCCCCAGCAGCAGAGGTCCAGGTGGAGCAAGCAGGAGGTATCATGGAGGAAAATCCACCTGTCATTGCAGAGCCAGCTGAGGTAAGCGGTGAGAAGGCGGAGTCTGACGTGAGCGTGAAAAAAGAGGACAAGAATGAAGAAGACAGCAAAAAAGAGGGAAAGGAAGAAGAGAGTGAAAAAGACACAGAGAGTAAAAAGGAGTCTGTGGATCAGCCTGTTGCAGAGTTAGAACCTAAACCGAAACAAGCCAGCAAATATGATAAGCTCCCCATCAAGATAGTCCACAAAGAGGACCTGGTTGAAGACCTGACTGAGCGCTTAGGTTACGTCACTGAGTTTACCAGTGGGCTGCTACACTGGCAGGCTGGTGGAGGCGACTCCACCGCGCACATTCAGACACACTTTGAACCCCGTAGTGAACCGCCTGCCAGGGTGGATGAAAAGACAAGAAATGAGAACAAACAGGAAAACGAGACGGACAACGAAAAGAAACAACCACTAAAACATATCACTGCTACTATTGATGATGTTTTGTGCGCTAGGGTTGACGCCCTCTCTTACGCCCACCCTGCACGCTCCCTCCCATCTTACCCCTTCAGGGTGCATCCAGATGGGGAGCAGAATCACATCACCTTGCTTGAGGATGAGCCCCGCTGTCTGGATGAGGCTCCACTATCCACAACCTCTGCCTGGCAGGACTCTCTGTCCAAGCGGTGCCTCTGCATCTCCAACATCGTCCGGAGTCTGTCCTTTATCCCTGGGAATGACTTGGATATGTCACGCCACCCTGCTCTGGTTCTTCTTCTGGGCAGGCTGCTCCTGCTGCACCACCTGCACCCCGAAAGGAACAGGTCACCCCCTAGCTACCAGAGAGATGAGCAGCAGGAGCGGGGTCTGTCGAGTAGCAAAGAGGAGTGGTGGTGGGAGTGTCTGAGCCTGCTCAGGGAGAATGCCATGGTCACTCTTGCCAATATTGCTGGCCAGCTGGATCTCTCCACCTATTCAGACACTATCTGCCTCCCCGTCTTGGATGGCCTTCTCCACTGGATGGTTTGCCCCTCAGCTGAAGCCCAGGACCCCTTTCCATCAGCAGCGCCCCACTCCCAGCTCACTCCCCAGAGGCTGGTGCTGGAATGCCTCTGCAAGCTGAGCATCCAGGAAGGCAATGTCGACCTCCTGCTAGCTACGCCACCTTTCAGCCGACAGGAGAAACTCTTTACAGTCTTAGTGCGCTACGTGGGTCAGAGGAAGGCCCAGGTGTACAGGGAGATGGCAGTGGCTGTCCTCTCCCACCTGGCACAGGGAGACCCCACAGCGGCACGTGCCATAGCCATGCAGAAGGGCAGTGTAGGTAATTTGGTGGGTTTCTTGGAGGATGGTGTTAGCATGGCGCAGTACCAGCAGAACCCTCACAGCTTGCTGCACATGGGGCACCCTCCTATGGACCCACCCAGTATAAACATGATGTGCAGAGCAGCTAAAGGCCTGTTGGCTATGGCTAAAGTGGAGGAGAACAAAGCAGAGTTTGTACTGTATGAAAGCAGATTATTAGACATCTCAATCTCCTCGGTGCTCAACGTGGGAGTGGTCGCCATTATTTGCCAAGTTTTGTTTCACTTAGGGAAATTATGACAGGAGGAGAGGCAGGACTCACACGGCAGACACTAAGGCTAACAAGAAATTTCTGTGGTTTTCTATTTTTATTTATCAAAATGACAGAAAATGTTTGTGTTTTTTAAAAGAAATATCCACATAAGCAAAATGTCTCTATATATGTATAGCTTCTGGGCCCTGTTGAAAAAAAAGTGGGTTTGGGATTTGAAAGCTCATTTTAATACAAATATTTAATACCTGCTGGTGTTGGATTGCTACGTTTGATATTTTGTTTGGCATTTTGTTTTCATTTTGTTTACTTTTTTCAGCCAAAGCTGCCACCAGATGTTGGTGCTGAATTACGTGGTTCCTTTTGAGTCGATGAGATGTTTTTCAGTTTTATAAATGCTAATATACTCATCAACATTTTGTTAATGGAGAGTATTTATTTAAAATGTGACACTGTACAGTAGTTTGAACTTTTTTGCCAACCGTTGTGGGGGGGATAAAAAAAACACTGACTTTTTAAACTGAAATGTATATGTCTCCATCGCTGGAAGATACATTGTGCAATAGGACTAGAGCAAGTTGTCCCTTTTGAGAACAGGAGGATCTTCGAAGACACCTGCAGTGTGTGCTTTAGGCCATGAGGAGGCAGCATTGCACCAGCCAATCAACATAAGAGAAGAGCGTCTGTCAAAAGAAGTGTCTAATTTATCAATCATAGCCTCAGTGACTTTCACAGATGAGCTTTGTGTTTCCTAAGCACTTGTGTTATGTCTGTATTTTTTCATCACTGTGTATATAAACCGTTGTACAATGGACGCACATGATTCTTTCAGTCTCTATCAAGCATAGCAGGAGATGGGACTTTCTGACTATTATAACAAATGCTTTTATTGTTGGTAAAATTTGGTATTGTTATTATACATATTTTGTTAATGAGGTCAGATATTTGAACATGGCAGATGTACCTGATGTTTCAATGTAAAATTTCCTGTATGCATTGTATTATAGCTGAGAAAACAATCGCTTTGGTAATCAAACGTGGAAGTGCCAGGGTGAGAGGATAACTAGGTGAGGTTACATGAGAAAACTGAACATATTTCTGTTCGTTACTGTCCTCCATTCATGTCAATGGGCATATTTTTGAATCTACATATTGCTCTAAAAGAAACATGAGAAAAGAACCTTCAAAATGTCCTGAAAGCTCATTGTAAAATTTGCCTTTTTTCATATGACTCCATGTCTCTTTTATTCAGTATACACATTTATACTCTGTGCTGCACATGTCACAAATAAATGTACGATGAACATCGTTACGCACTGGAGACGTTGCATTATGTCCAGACAATCTTAGGCCAATAAAACAAACATCAACTGCTTACTTGAGCTGTCTTCTATTGATTTCGTTATCAGAGCAACAGCTGACTTTCCCAGCCTGACAGTGTTGTTATACACGAACCAAAATGCTGCAGCATATAAGTTTGTATGTTTTCTGATGGATCACAGCACTTGCTTGAGTGCGAGTATTTAACCTTAAAGACAGATAGATGGCTGTTATTGAGGTCTATGATGCATATTAAATATTTTATATGAAGATGCTAATGAAATTAATATTTTAGAACATTCTTATAGTGATGTCAATAATTGCAATAAAAGAAAAACAGATTTAATTAATAACTGTTAATAGGCACAGCAGCAATCCCTTTCTGAGAATAGTAAATGAAAGAAGTAAAGTTTTTACTGAATGTATGCTGATTAAGATAAAACTATTTAGATGTGTCATTAAACACTACATTGTGGCGACTTTCTGACTGTTAAAGCAATGAAAAGCTTCCCAAATTGCAGCCATGAGTTACACCCTGACACTGGGTGTCGTCTGATTTTTCTCCATTGTGTCGCGGACCTTGTTTTGTTGACTTTCTGAAGGCACTGCAGATATACAAAGCTTGTACTGACTCCTATTTTGACTTCATGTGTCTCACTTTCTCTATCTGAGAAGCTTAAAGTACAGATTTATTGGACAGCAGGAAGGCAGATTTCAAAATAAATGCAAAATGTACCAGTCAGCTCATGCACTGGTCCATGATATTGCTTTAGTTGTGATAATAATTAATGATATTTAATCATTTAATTATTTGTCTGGATCTTTACTGCACAAGTCTCATTACTGTTCTTATGGGACCCTAATCTCACCCTTGACAGCTCCCTCTGAGAGCAACAGTTTGCATCATTTCTTCATTAAGAAGGAGGTCAGTGGCCTTTTTCTCAATCCCACCAAAATGCTCATAGCATCCAGTATTATCTTAAAGCTTCTGAGGGGCTAAGTTCAAGTAGGGAAAGAAAATTATCAAACCTAAGGTGAAAAAAATGTGGATACATGAGAACACCAGTGATTTCTCCTGAAGTAATCTTTCTTCTTAGAGTGCATTCATGAGGACCTTGATCTCAACATGAAGATTTTGTGTTCATCTCGCTTTGTTTTTTGCGTTCCCTCTTTTTGTCACATTTAACACATATTTTGTGTTATGATTTCTCTGTATATAGTATCCTCTTTATGTGAAATTATTAGTTTAGCTTTGACCTTCTGTGTATCCACATCTGTGACTTTAAGCCCCTCTAAAGAAAGGAGGGGAAATATCTTTTTTCTTTCCTTTTTTTTTTTTAAACTATTGATTCAGAATGACGCAATGAATCCCATGACCACATTACATTTGACTTTCAACAACTGCAGCATTATCCACAGTTTTAGAAATGTTGGCCTTGCAACCTAGTTACAGACCTCTGAGGTCAGGTCACATTATTCAGCAGACATGTAATAAACAGTGGGGATGTGTTGAACATACGGTGTCAACATGGGGCACAATGCAGTTGTAAAATGCAGAGACAAACATGGCAAGTGATTCCTGCAGAAGTAGCAGCAATGTCGTCAGAAAACCTGATGTCTAGAAATATGGTTTGAAGTGTTATTAAAATCTGAGGATAGAATTCTGGAGCCAGAGATTGACAGTAGTATAAATGGTAATGTTATTACAGTAAATTCATTTCACATTATCTTATTTACTTCGTTTTTATTTTCTTATAATTGAATCTCTAATCTAATGTTTTATTTTAATCTTATTTAATTGCAGATGGCTGTTTGCCCGGACTCATTGGTCTCTCTTTTCATAAATGCATGCGATTGTGAGCATAAACACAAACATCAGATATAAACAAGACAAAAATACATGAATGATGCCCTCGGTGCTCTCTATCCTACTGTATCCTACTATCCCTTTAATTTTACTACTCTTCTGGCAGCACTTATAAGAAAGACACAACTGTCAACGACCCTTTTATTATGTTCCACAATAATGGATCAGTTGCTACTTTCCTTTTATTTTTATTGAATAGAGTCTCCGTCCCCCCCCCCTCAAGAATTTCTACTTCTTCTTGAGTTACCATTGACATCTTTATCACTCCCTTCCTTTGCCAGGGGAAATGCAGGCATAATATCAAGTCCTATTTTTAAGCTGCCTTTAATAATAGCATTCCTGAGATTGACAACAAAGGCAATAACCAGCCTCATCACAGGTTACGCTTCAAAGAAGGATAATTCACTGAGTTTCCTGGCAGCAGAAAGGTGCAATCACTCATCTTCATCTGATTAAAATGTTACTGACACCTTAAAATTAATGTTGGTGCTTAACAGTTTGATTGATTTCAAACTAAAGCCCATAAGTCTTAACTGTCACCTTAGCTGTGACTGTATTGTTGTTTCATGTATGCACTTTCACATCATAAACAGACCTCTGAGTGTTTTCAATTTCAGCCTGTCATTTGGAGTTTGGAGGGAAAGTGGGTTGCTGTACTTTTCTGGTGATGGAGGATGCGTTTCACGTAGGCAGCCAACCGCAGGAGAAAACCTCCCACACTCCTGTGCCTCTGAAAAGCTGAGTCATCGGGCTCTGACAGGATGGATGTGGTGGCTGGGAGGAAGCTGGGCCCGTCATTGGCTACTGCTGGTCTGGGTACCCTCTCCTGCTGGCTAACGTAGGTAGATGAATGAGAATTGGGTGAAAACAACAGAGACTGCGCTGACCTTTCCAGTGATGAGACATAACATGTGTGGTAGCAGCGGCGTGTTCACCAAACCAGGCCACATTTAATAACTGTGGGCATACAGCGTATATTAGCCTCTTGATGAGGCTTTGATCTGGCTGTGTTCTTTCATCCGGCGCAGCTTTCTAAACGAAACAATACTGGCTGGATGAGGCCTTGGCAGGATGTGATTCAAGCCCATGTTGTTCTTGGATTTGCACTCAAAGGGTCTATCATGTCCACCCATTTCCCACCACAAACATAGCTACAGCCATATGTCAGCATGCTGCTTAATGAGCCCCACAGTTAAGGAATTAGTCTGGAGGGCTTACAGATCATTAGCAACCATTAAAAACATCCACAGCTTTCCAACAGATTAAGTGCAGCATGTGCCACTTGGTAGCTTCACATGCCCAGCAGTGGCAGCTAGTCGTGCTCTCCATTAGTGTGCATGACACAAGATAAGATCAGATAAGAACAGATAAGATAAGAATACATAACATAAGATGAGTATACAGCCACTTCTTCAGAAATACTATATTGTATGTGTGATTGGATTTAACCTCTCATCAGATAAATGAGCTCAATATGTCTGAATAGTAAATCCAACTTTCATACAACAAATGCATTGGCAGAACATAAAAGTACAGTGAAATGCATGTTTTCCCCTCTTTACAAGACGATTGATTCCGAACAATTACGTCGTCTCACATTACATGAAAGGCAGCCAGACTTCTTTTCAGAGCAAGTGGATAATTGCACGGCTGTGGGAGTGAATGAGCTAAACCGCCTGGGTGACTGCAGAGTTAGATGAGGAGGTGTGTGTGTGTGCGTGCATGTGTTAGTGCATGTGTAGGTGTTAACAGATGACAGAGGAACTGTAGGATGATGATGATGAAATCATCTGTACTAATCGAGCTGAACAGGAAATTGCGTCATGGGTGAACTGTACTCAGCGTGCAAGTGGGGCACGCGTGAGGCAGCATCTCCTCATGTTTGTTTTCACTAGAAACACAGTTAATCTGACTGATGGTGCCTCCATGTATTGTAAGCAAATGTCTGATTTGTCAGCCTGTTTATCTTCCAAAATCCTGTTGAGTCATTCAGCAGTCGTCCTTTCGCTTAAACTTGTGCTCCAGAGGACATTACTGAAGTGATTTTTTTGACACTTAAATTCTTTTGCAGGTGATAACAGGACAATAAAAAGGCATCATACCTATAGATCTACTATACAGACACTGCAATAAGTTACTTAGACTTTTGTTTATATTAAGTTAAACTGTTTTTCCTCAGTTTTTAAAAGATATATAATAGACTTCAGCTTGTCATGCACTTCTGCCTTTAATTACATTATCTTAATCTATTAAAATTTGCCTTATCCTTTATCCTTTATTGTTATATGTAGTTTAGTGGTACATGCATTTTCCAATTTAGAGCTGGTCTTAATTCTGCATCATGAAGATTAAAGGCACGTTGTTATTTATAGTATATTCCTGTAATTCACAGTTTCTAAATTTTTCAAGAAAAAAAACAATATAATGACATAATAATGGTGATATAATAAGGTAACTACAGTAACAGTGCGTGTTGATCACAGTGGCTATACTGTATAAATATAGTATATTATTGACAACAGTAAACCTCATATTCTACTGTAGAGTATTGCAATCCATCACATGGTAATTAACTGAATAACTGAATTACAATAGTGACACTGTAAAAATACAGTAAAATACTATTGACCACAGCTGCCAGTTTTCCTTATTGTAATTTTTCACTGAAATATGTTGCAGTGTCATTTACTATTAGTGTCACACAATATTCATCTTCAATTTTCGTTGGAGTTTCTAGCTTATTCCATGCTACTTTATTAAAAGGGGTCCATATCATGGGTGTATTATAAGAACAGACTATTGTCATTCCACTAAACCTTTTTTTTTAGTGTCATCTGGCTCACTGCACCAATTCATTTTCCCGCTCTGCCTACTAATCTCCCCTGCATATTGAACTGACATGGCATGCCTAATTTTGATCATGCAAAGAACATGAATTGTCTATGATTGCAGTGTTATTTTCCTGTCATAAGTTTTACATGCAGGGCTGCACGGTCGCTCGGTGGTTAGCAGCGTTGCCTCACAGCTAGAAGATCCCCGGATCGCGCCCCACTAAGGATGCCTGGGATCTTTCTGTGTGGAGTTTGCATGTTCTCCCTGTGCATCACTGGGTACTCCGGCTTCCTCCCACAGTCCAAAAACATGCTGAGATTAATTGATTATTCTAAATTGTCCATAGGTGTGAATGAGAGTGTGTTTCTTTGTCTCTACGTGTAGCCCTGTGATAGGCTGGCGACCTGTTCAGGGTGTCCCCTGCCTTTGCCCTGAGTCGGCTGGGATAGACTCCAGTCCCCCCGTGACCCTACAGAGGATTAAGCAGTGTATAGATAATGGATGGAAGTTTTACATGCATGGTTACAATTGCAGTGTATGTTTATGGGGAAAATCTTTTCTGAGCCACAGGGGATGTTTTTTGTTGCTGTTGCAGTACCACAGTTGGCCACCATTCTCCTAGTCAGTGTCAATGTGACCATTCCCTTTTTTTTATCCCCTTCTACTGTAGAAATCTTTTATGTTTTCAGTACTTTTTGTCCATCTGTCTGTCAGCAAGATTAGGCAAAAACCACCAGGCTGAATTTCATGCAACTTGGTAGAGAGGTTGAGCATGTGAAAAGGAAGAACCCATTAAATTTTAATGTGGATCTGAGTCATTTTCTTTAAAATTACAAGATAGGGCACTGGCATTGACAAAGAACTGCAGTCTCCAAGAGCCCCTGTGGTTAAAAATTGGTCCTGGAACATGATTTTTTAAAAATCTTAATAATTTCCTCCTAGCTGGGCACTGTGGTTTTCCTCAAACTGAAGACTGACTCAAAATAAATGACAGTGCCTGTGTTCATGCTGATAATGGAACCTTTTACCTGGTGGCCTAATGTTGTTTTATGACTTCCAGTGCACTACAGAATAATCAGTGTTTGGCTACACAACAAATGCTTAGTAGGACTAGTTCAGTTGACAGTGGATAAAATAGTCGTAGCAGGAGGCTGTTAAAGTACAACTTATTCCAAATCTAGCTTGGTAGTTAACGATTGTCGACTAAGTCTGATCGTCCACGTAGAGTTTATTCAGTGTGGCATCATTGTTTTTCAATTGTTCCCAGTGAGGAGAGATTGCCGGCTAAATAAAAAACCCTGCATGTGGTTTCTTTTTTCAGAGCGCTCTTACTTTTTGATCCAGTCATATTTATGGTAGAAAATCTCTGAACTTTTCAGAAAGACCCTGATGCCATCACTGTTGCTCCTTTTCAGGCAACTGATCATATGAACAGAACTCGATGCTAGTCTCTTATACAAAGGTGATTAGAATGGCGATATTTTGTCAACACATTGTTGTCAGGAAACAAAACTTATGTGTAGCTGTAGAACTCTGTCAGCGCTTTTCTTCAAAAGAAAATTTCTATATAGGCCCACACCTTGACAGAGCAGCAGTTTGTTTTAGTTTTACCTGATTAAAATAATGATTATCATTATCAAGAGACATCAAAAGCATAACTATTCATCAATAAGCTTCCTTAACTTGCCATAGTACACTCATGGCATGAAGTTAAAGTGTTATAATTGTCTGCCAAAAAACTGGCCTTGTGCTGCTTGGGAATGCCATATTGTCTCATTTATAAACATCTATAGCTGCTTTTACCAGAATCAAACAATCATAATGTGTAAATACATAGAACGTTTGGGCTGCGGTGACAGCAAAAGTGTGTCTTTGTGAAACTTTAACATTTCTCGTAACTGAATAGCTCTGACCAAAAAAAAAATGTTGGCAATTTATAGCATTAAATTTGTCTTTTAAAGCTATTTCAACTGGACTGGTTATGATGTAGGAAACAGAGCAGGTGAAATAATGCATGGAGCCTTAAGACTACAGTAAACCCCACCCGGGGTCACCCCAGGCCCCTCCCTGGATGCTCCCCTGCTCGTAGGGATTTCCTTCACACACAACGGACACCCGGAGGTCCCCGGACCCTCTTTTGGGAACCCCTTCAATAGCTGGTCCTGCCTTTGCATCTCCTCAGTGAGTGGTGACTTCAGCTCCTGCCTGGGTTGGAGGGGGAGGAGCAGGCTGAGGCTCCGCTCTGCTCCCATGTTGATGTTTGTTGTTTGCGAGGGTGGCAGCAGAGTGTGGAGAGGGACACAATGTGAGCTGTCGACTGGCCTGGCAGCACGTCTACTGAGGAAAGCTGCAACTTTTCCCCCCGAATAGTGGAGATTCCTACTGATTGTTCGCCGATCATCGCTGTGAAACACTTGGCCGTGTGGCTATAAGGGTCCTGCCTGGTTCGTTTCCGTGCGCACAGACTCGTAGTGTCTCCGTGAACGGCGGTCAGTCAGGATGCTGGAGCTCGCCTGAGAGCAGCCCGCCGTGTGCTTCCTTTCTCTGGATTTTTTTTTAATGAAGTTCTCCTGCGGCGGCGACGAACCTGTTTCAAACTCATTCGTGTGCCTGTAAACTTCTCAAAAATGCTGTTCTTCGCTTTGTCCTCGGCTCGCAACAAACCTGGATAACGACAGGAGTAGCTACGCGACAACACCCCAGCACGACGGCCAGCGTTACTTTCCTTCGGTAAGGCAGCGGCTCAACTCGCCTCGGCGGGCAGAGCAGACAGACGCAGCCGAGATGTGGAGCCTCGGCGTCTGTAACGTTATGTGGTTGACAGCGCAGCAGGAGAGTGCTCTCAAACCGTCTTCGTAGCTCCCATTGACCGGGAGAGCGCAAAGTAAAATAGCCAAGTCAGTGCTCGTAGTAGGTGAAGTGAGTGGCCGGAGAGCTAGCGCCTAATTGCACAAGTTAATGCTAATATTTAACTTAACAATTATCTCATCAACTCGCTAGCCGCGTTAGCTTTAGCGACACTTTACATTCAGCTGCTATGTCGTGCTAGCCAGGTTTGCTAGCTAACAAAGGCGCTATTAATGTTAAGCTATGGTATGTGAGAGCAGCTAGTGAAGTTATTTGCCAAGTTAGCTAACATTACATTAGCTTAACTTTCAGGTGTTTGCAGTGTTACCCAACTCGAGTCGCTTGACAGGACTTCGGGAAACTACACAAGTGTATTGTGAGCGTTAGCAGAGGTGTCATTAATAAGAGGAAGTGTGCATGCACTACTCTCAAACTTTTTTGAACCTACATTCACCCCAAGCTTTTGTTGAAAAGTTGTGATCTTTAGCCTGCCTGCTAAACTGAACTTGTTTCCTTCACAGAGGCACATCTGCCCGGGATTTATTCAGCTCTGGGGATTTTAATCAGCAATTGATGCATCTCGGAGTGTCTGAGTCCATGAGAGAGTGCGAGTACAGCCAAATAAGCACTCGCAGCTCCACACCAATGGAGACCCCTTATAAGAAAAGGACCCCAAAGAAGAAGAAGTGGGAGGCCTTCCCAGGTCGGAATAAATTTTACTGTGATGGGAGGATAATGATGGCCAAGCAGACAGGGGTTTTCTACCTCACCCTTGTCCTCATTCTGGTGACTTGTGGACTTTTCTTCACATTTGAGTAAGTATTGCCAAAAGTATGTTCAGTCTGTTTGTGTCCCATCTGCTATGTTCTTGTGCAAACTTACATTGTGGATTAGGGATTTCATTTCATCGGCTCAAATATCAGAGGCAGAGTTTATACTCAGGTCAGTTATGTCATTCTGGAGTGGGTGTATTTCCCTTGATCTCCTTAGGATCAGGGAGATGTCACTGCAAACTGGTTGGAGATTAGGCAGAGGCATCTCTGTATTTAAAAAATATAGAGAAAATATTATGTATCTCTTTAATAGAGGCGGTTTATTTTTCCAGGGATTTTTGCTGATGGAAACTACTCTGTGGTTCCTTTTGAAAGGTGTGGGTTTCCTGTCTTCATTTGCTTATGGATTCTACATGTTCTTGTATGATTACATCATAAAAAGGGGCAGACAGTGTTCATTGTCAGATTTACCTTTGTAGGGTTAATATTGGTTGCGCAGTAAGAGTATCCTCCAGCTAGTGTTGTGAACAAACATTTAATTGAAATATCCTGGATCAAGATATTTAATTCAAACCAGATTCTGATCTGTAGTATCCTGTGTGGAAATTCTGCTTTTTTATACCAAGACACATAACACTTAATGATTTTGTTCTGACTTTGACTAGAAACCAGATTGCCAAACATATGACAGCCTTATGCTAGTCTAATTCACTGGATGTATACTGTGGTTGTAGACCTGCCATTCCTACTGCACATTTCATGTGACATTTTCCTCCCGTATACGCATGTTTTCAATTTTCAAAATTTCCTTTGCTACAAGAAACAACAACAACCTCCGAGCTAGCCACCAGTATTCTGAAAATGGCAAGTTTAGACAAAGATTTGGATTGTTCTGTAAGTGCAGCCATACATGCATTCTTTTTGCGAATAACCCAATTTAAATAACTGTGCTCGCATCCCTGCGTGCAAATGGTTCACCACAAAACAATAATGTTACACGAAAACTATTCCTCCTTGCCTCCCAAGTTGATTGTTGTTAGGTTAACAATATACAAGCAAGCCAGAGCAATTCTTTCCATATAGCTGAATGCTAATGAAATGCAGTCAGACCATTCTCTAGCGCCAATGCAGGCCAGTTAAGTGATGGAGGCATTACTGTTTTTTAGGTTGTCCATCTCAGGAACACCTTGAGGGAATTTCTTTGAATTTGGTGCAAGTGTTCACTTGGACTGAAGGATTAACTGATTAAATCTTTGTGGTTTAATAAGGTCAATGTGACCTCATTAAACATGTTTTTGCCCATAACTTAAATATTTCTATGCTATGGTGAAATTTTACACAAATGTGTAATAGGATAAAAAGATGTTGTAATGAATTTTATACCCAAATGGGCAAAGTCAGCTTCACTGGGTCATCATATTGTTCTGTAAAATCCCTTTTCCGGCCATTATTCAACACCATAATGCGCAAACAGAAGGGGACAATTTGACCATATTTCACACTTGGTCAGACACTGAATTATAGACTTAAATTCGCCCAGAAACAGAGATGATTATATAGATCTTCCTTGTTGCCAAGTTGTATATGTATGTGAAGCATATTATGGCACAAGAGTGATAATTTCCATTTAGCCACAAAATACACTTCATTGAATTCCTTAAAAATGTTAACTACATTTTATTTGAGTGTGGACAGACATGGATGTAAACTGCAACTTGACTGGTTGGTTGAGGCATGTAACTGTGAGGTGGTAATTATAGTTTTTTATTGACATAACTGCTTGTGGACTAGACTCTACAGTGTATGTCTGCCCATGTGTGCCACTTGCACTCCCTTAATCACAGTCCCACTATCCTCAAAGGAGCCCTCTGTCTTCCTCCCACTGGTAGAACAACCTGTAATCAACATACAGCATGTTCTTCTTCACACTGCCTCTTCCATCCCTCTTTATCTTCACCTTATCCCAGATGTCCTAAATTGGCTCACTACTGAAGTGCATGATGCAGCATGTAGACACAGACACTGACCTGAGTGCTGCCAGGGCTGGAGTGTACCACAAGATATCGTGCATGGCCTCTCTGCTCATTAGCCCCGAGTAATCATTGTGTCATCTATCAACTCTGAAAGTCCATCTATACAAGATAAGAATCCTGCTCTATCATGAGATTTGTTGTTCAGTTGGACAGTCTTTATCAGGGTAAAGTGCTTCACGACCAGAGAATGCTTAATGGGCAAAATATGTGCAGTGGTTGATGCACTTCTGTTTAATATGTGCACTGTAAAGATGCTTAATGATATACACTCACTGACCACTTTTTTAGGTACCCCTGTACAGTCTAATGCGGTCCAAAAAGTGATAATTCTGCTTTCTACTTATGATTGGACTTATCGTTGCTGTTGTATTAAAATGCATTATATATAGTGTTCTATGCTGTCCTCTAGATGCAAAAGTGGACTTCACTTATCATGTACTGTCTAGCACTGTCTGCAGTCTAGCACAACACTACCCCCAATTGCAAACTCAATAATAAACATTAGAGGCCGCCATATAGCTTGCTGAGTTGGGGCGTTGCCACGTGGGCGCAGGTTGCCGGCAGCGGTCGTGAGTTCGAGTCCGGCTCACTGGCCTTTGCTGCATGTCTCTCTTTGCTCTTTACGGGCTTCCACCCTGTCTCTCCCTCTATAATAAAACCGGAAACCCCCACGCCCCCCGCACCCCACTATATAAATATATATATATATATATTTATATATTTATATAGTGGGGTGCGGGGGGGTGCATTTAAGCATCACCGTCTGCTCTAGACAAATATAATAGACCTTTTGCACATCTTTTTAGACACTTTGTGGACCAAACAATTATTTAAAAAATAATTTTTAGATCTAATTTTTAAAGAAACAACTGTTTATTGCCTCTCTGATATTAGGCTACAAATTGCAGTCATTTTCATGAACAAAACAGAGGACTAATGGATTTAGATAGGTGTGCACCTCACTGTATTTCTTCTACACACTATGCCAAACTACTGCTAGTTGGCTGTTTTGTATGCTGTGTGTGTGAAGTCCTTTAGTGGCACTGCTACACATCTATCAGTACTGACCTCTGGACCACTTCATTTTTCAAGACGTTGTCACCTCAGCAGAGATACAGCCATAGCCCATGACCAAAGTGCAGACTGCTGGAGAGAGGGCTAAAGCACCTAACTCTCTTTTACTATTAAACCGTTGATAAAAACACCAAAATGGGTGGTTAACTGACTGGAGTGTCCATTTGAACCTGGATGTTCCTTAGCACCCAAATGTAGGATGCCAGATGCTTCCTGATGATACCCCCCCTCCTCAGATAGCTTCATTTCCTACACTGCGACCAGTCAATGGAGCTGGACTCAGTGTACTGTCCTCTGTTTGTTGTGACTACAGGGGACATTTTTCAGGAACACCATGCAACCACAAAGCCACTTTTCAGCTAAACACTGTCCGCCATGTTCAACTGTCCATGCCCCCAGGCAGGCCGAGTCCTCCTGACTTTCCTCTCTCTCCCACTGTCTACCCCCACTGTTCTTCCATCAGCTCAAAGGAGACATTTATCAGACAGGGCGATAGTCAGCAGACCTGCACATTGGCTTCTGTTGTCATTAACTGTAATGCATTTCGATTAGTTGTGTTTTCCTAACCTCACCAGTTGTCAGTATAGTGGAGAACAGCTCCTCATTCAGTATGTAGTGTTTTCTCTTGTCTTTACAATAGCCCCTGTATCCTATCGTGGTTATTTTACATTAGGTTGTGGTGTGTTGACACCTTGTGCAAATCTGTTTAAAGATATTCAAATTTGTGGCGTCCCGAAAAAGTTAACAAATGGTGAGCGTTTAGGGATTGAGACATGTATAATATATTTACCAGAGATCTTGCTACATCTCTGGATTTCTTTTTGCTTGTTTTCTTTGTCTCCGTCTGAGGGGTGCTCAACCATGCACAATAAACCCTGTTAGTGACCGACAGACTTTGGTCTGTTTATTATTCTGTTGCGGGCTCCCCCCAGATGCTCATGCGGGCTGTTGTTGCACATGTTGCCCTCTTTCCCTTATGTCTCATAAAAGTTTCACTCGGGCAGATGTTTGAAGAGGTGTTCTGAAGCACAGTTTTGAGCAGAGAGAAATCGAAACACCTTGGCCTGGACTTTGCACAAGGATATAGAGTAGCCACCTTGGGGGGGGATCTAGAAAAATCGGCCATAAAACCCAAACTTGACTTCTGGCACATTCTAAAGTCACAATTCTATCATATAAATGAATCTTAATTGCATAGTTTAGTGAGTTTGCTTATTCAACTGTAAAGGAGAATTTGTTGTATGTTTTAGCCCACATAGTGTGTAAATGTGTGTCTAAAACCATACTTATTTGTGACTGACCAGTACTTTTGTAATTAAAAATCCTTAAAACTTTTTATTAAATACATATACTACAGTTGTAGTTTTTATGTTCGACACCTTCCCACTTACACCTCTGGAAGACATTGTGAAAAACTTTCCACGATGATAGTTATTGTATTATTTTCCTTGAAACATGAATACACTGTTATTCAGTGAAAATAAACAATGTTACTTTAAGGGGGATCATGTTTTTAATCCCATGTCTTATCTAGTCTATGTTTTGGTTTTTTAAATTAAAAATGGCAAAAATAATTCTAAAATATCAAAACATGTGAATCAGTGGACACAAATCACGAGAATAGACTGAATCAACTAGTAATCTTCTGCTTTAAAAAGCAGAATGCAGGGAAAAATAATTCACTGATTTGTTTATTCATAAGCCCATAAACGTGTGTGTGGCAAAAATGGACTTTGAACACTTACTGAGCACTCTTAATTTGCTGCCACCAGTGTTTTCTGAAGTAGTCTCTTTAATGAGGATGTCCTCGGTCTGTGCAATGAATGCTGTTCTTAATGTGTTTTGCCATTAGTTATTTTGCTAATATTTGTAGGATTATCCACACCAAAGATGAATTTAAACTATTTACTCAGCAGGACACAGCCTCTCAGTCGACCATTTACACACACTCATTCATACAGGGCATGTGGGGGTGGGATGGATACAGACAGATGGGCATGTTTCTCTGTAATCATGCTTGCATTGTTTTGTTAAAATGTACAAACGTAGAGAATTGCAGCTTGTTTATCAAATGATATTATTACAATAAAGTTGCTGGCAGGACTTTAATGAACAGTTGGCTGTTTGGCTCGTAGCCGGCTCCTTTGGAAAGCTCGAGTTGTTTGGCTTTTGAAGTATTTGAGCTGGACAAAGACGAAGTGTAAAGCACTGGTCATTATATATAGGGCAATACATGGGACAGTAAGCAGTGACTACATGTTTTTTGGTGTTAATTACTGAATGGCCCTTAAAGGGCTGAAACAACAAGTATGTATATATACAGAGGTTGTATCCAGAGTGCCTAACAGCTGACTCTCATTCACACACATGCTGAGACACTGGTGGCAGCGGGCTCCCTACTAGTCTCACCATTCCAGTCAACTTGGGGTTCAGTGTCTTGCCCAAGTACACTTGAGTATGTAAACAAGGTAAATGGTAGCTAGTCTGTACTTATCTTGTATTTTTGCAACCTTAGCAGTTCTACAAAGTGCTTTTGTTTCTTATTCACCCGGTCTCACACATACACACACCAACAACAGTGGAGTTGCCATGCAATATGCTTGCCTGCCATCAGGACTAACTTGGTGTTCTGTGTCTTGTCCAAGGACACAGAGGCATCAAACCAATGGTTACTGGACAGCCTGTTCTACCCTTTTAGCCTTTGAGCGGCAGACACCCCTTTTAAAATGGGCTTTTTGAAACCTTTTTGCTGAAAACAAAGTAGTTAAACATACTCTAAATGTAATGTTTTGCTGATTTTCTTGTCATATATTAAAGAGACTGTGTTTTAAGCTGATGGATAGTTAAAACAAGAAATCTGGAAAGGCCACATTGAGGTTTAAGAAATTACAATTGGCATTTTATTTTATATACTAATTTTAAATTCAAGAAAGGAATTTTCAATGGTTATACTAGATAGGGTGGATGAAAAAGAAAATGCATTAGGCCCTCAGTCTTCTCAGTCATTTCTGTGTCTGGGTTTACAGCAAATGCAGGGGAATCCAGCAAAACAGTGCACTCTGCATTTATCAATTAAGTATAGACAAAGTGAAGCTAAACTACATGTTGAGTACATGATCATTAAGGCAAAAAGCCAACCATTGGAGCCTACTGGCTTCACAAGGGATGATAATGATTTGGTGAAAATCAATTAATTGATTTAATAATTTGCTAACAAGAAAATACTAACTCTCAAAACATGAAGTTAGCATAGCAGTATTTGTGTATTTCTGCGAGACTGGTCCCACTGTGTTGGTTTTGTTGACAGTTGTACTTTTGTCTAATTTTCATACATTTGGGTAGATTTAATCCTATTAATGAGAACAGCGGTAAACTGTTTTGCATACAGCATAAACAACATTGTACTTACTTTCAGTATTCTTTGCAAAACAGTTTTTTTAACTTTTCAGTGATGATATTACACATACAGCTCACTCGTTACCGTGTGGAAATGCAGAAAATTAAAAAAAAACAAAACTGTCATCTGTGATCGGACAAAGCAGCACATCTACTAGATAAAGGCATATGCAGGCAGTTCCCCACTTGAAAGGGTTAGGTAGTTTTGGTCAAAAGATTATATCATGATCTTTTCTGTAGGAATCGTGATTCACTATCTGAATCACACTTCTTCCTGCAGATTTATTGGAACTCATGTGGTCACATGATTAGTTGTGCATATGGTTTCCTGGATACAAAGCCTGTCACCTCATTTAAGGGCTAAAGGCCCAACTCACAAATCTTGCTTGCTAACTGATTTTAATCTGAAAGTTCTGAGTGGAAGTGGTGGTTTGTGTCTTTGGGGCTTTGATACCTCTTTAAAGATATTGGTCCACTCGCTGCTATTTTTTGTCCACAGTGCTATCTTTTGTTTACAAAATAAGCTGCCAAGCTGTTGAGGTGGTCCTCCATGTCATTCAGCTGCCTCAACAGTGAGTGTCCCTTTCTGAAGACGGACTTCAACACCACCATCGTGAACTTCAGATGGCGACAGCAGTCGGCTATCTCATCACGGGTGGCTCTGTGGTGACCTTGCTCTCCAGCCTCAGTGAGCTTATGTAGCGCCACATGTGCAGTTATCCACCTGGTGCAGGTTCCGGTTGTGGATCTCCTAGAGAGCAAAGTAAGGGCTACTGTCACAGGCTGCTGTCCAAAATGGTGGATTTGGAGTCTGTCAGAGGGACAAGAGACTCACTGGAGAGGCAGCTGAATAACATCAAAGACCACCACAACAGCAACCTGGCTAGCCTGGTCTGCAGGAAGGGAAACATGAGATGGGATGGGATGGGCTGGTGCTTACTGTCAAACTTAACATAAAGTTCCAAATCAAAACATTTGCATTTAGTACCCTTTATAATGCAATCTGTGTGATTCAATTGGAAATCATATCATATGTTTTATAAGACAGCCCACAATACACAATCACCAAACCCCAGGGTTAAGCTTTGATTGAAGTGTCCTGCATGTTTAGTCACACTTAATTCATGTATATCACTCTGTGAAGCCTGTGACTATTTTAGGTTATGGTGCCTGTTGAGAGCAGTATACTATTTGGGAGTGGATGCTTACTTCAGGGGGAAAAAATCCCTACAGTGTACTGCAAGAGTGCTCAGGAACGAGTCACCAATCATTCTTCTCGAGATATTGCTTACTTTTTGTCTCAGATTCTGTAAACAGTCGCCACTTTCCTGCTTGCTTGTAGTTTTAAATATTCCTACCGTTTATTTCAGAAAAGGGTGGCAGTTGCATCAAAGGTTTTCAGAAAAGTCACTACAGAGTCAGCCATTTCTTTTGGATAGAATAATTACGACTGACTTACTGGAAGTTGTCTAGCCTGCTTTTTGCCTGTCAGTGAGGCATACTGGCAGAAATCCTGATGTGATTCAGAAAAAAAATGTTACCACCTTCTCTGGTGGTTATTCATACTGATCGTATCATGAATGCCATCATGTAGCTTAGACAGGCAAGACAGACAGGCTTCTACTTTAAATAGAGCAATATGCACACTTGCATTTGCTTGCATGGAAATTTCTCAGAATGCCTGATGAGTAATTCTCTTCTTGAAATGTTAACAATATATTGGGTGTTTTGATGACTATATTGTTATTTACCAAGTTCAGACTATTTTAAAATGGGGTGCATAGAATATTTAAGTTGTTGCTCTCGAGTTAAACCCACTTTGCCACTTCCTAATCCTACTCTCTATCTGTATTAGTCATGACTTCGACAGGATAAGGAGAGAATACCTCAATATATGCTGGTTTGGCTGACACACTATCACCCTTTCGTAAACCTCTTTAGGTATGTAATTAGCATCCACTAATAGCTCAGCAGTTCTTGAAGGAGTGATTAGGCTTTGCTGTGAAATAAGGGAGACGGGGTAAATTCTGGCTTTGTAAAAAGCACGGTGGCCCTTCAGTTTTTATTCTTCCTCTTTATTTGAGTCTAAAATAGTAAAAACTGAACACACTCACTCATTGTGATCTACATCAGTAATACCAGCAACAATCTAGTCATAAATTACTTTCCGTGAACTTTTTAGGGTCTCCTTTTGCACCAGCAGGTAGTCCTGGCAGCTCAGATGCCTCGGAGGTTGTTTAATAGAAACCTGCTCAGATATTGTAATGGCACAATGCCACTTTAAACCAAAAAAATCATGTTTATCCAAAGTTTTAATAAAGTGGCTTGTTAAGAACACTATAAATGGACAAGTAGACAGAGGTTCAGTTTTTAGTTTAGAAGTGGTCATCTCTTAAAGTGAATACAAAAGAAAGCCCACAAAAGAAACCCCTATTTTATGAATACTCCAGGCGTTGTTTGACTGCTTCTTTGAATACAATAGTGCTCAAGACCCCTTAGCAAACACGCCATGTTTTGGCTGTCCGGTTGCAACAAATTTAATGTAGTGAAATAGGTGAAAAGATAACTCTTTTTCTCTTGCACCATATTGGTTCTGAACAATACTCCAGAAGTTAATGTTTGCTGTATGCTGGGCCAAAAATAATAAGCCAGCTTTTGGAGTGTCATAATGCAAACTATTGCGAGTGAGTCTTTGTCTACATAATTTAAACAGTCACACCCATGGTAGACATGGTTTCCCAAGACAAGAAAAGCATTCCTCTCAAGCCAAGCTGTCAAATAAGAACGTAGACTACTGTGTCATTCTAGATTTAGTCTCACTGTCTTACACTCAGTTGAATAAAAGGAATAGAGGGTTTCACACATAGGCACAAAAAGCATGTAATGCTACAGTCCATAGCAGGTTGGTAAACAAGACAATGGACACTGTACTGTTTAACCATGTGCAAATATCAGATGCCAGATCCGGGTCATTGTAGATGTGATTATGTTTTGTATGTAACTTTAGTAGTCAGAGACTTTACTGCCAGTGTCTGTTCTGTCTGTCACCAAGGCTCATTGAAACCAGGAATCATGTTGGGATGTTTGCTTTTTTTTCTAGTGTGATTCCTCTGCCTGACTAGCTTCAAGTCTTTAATCAACCCTGCAGCCTCTGTTTTTTACATGGCATTTCTGAACCAGCACATCCACTTCCTGTGCCAGGGGTAATTGAGTGCATGCCATATGTTGAAAGGTTATGCTTACAGACTTGGAGGGTTCTTGGAAACATGAATGACCAATGCTGTGTTGTGCACCATTGACAGCTGTCTAAAATGTGGTAGGAAATCATGATTCCATGAAGCAGTCTGGGCAGAAATGTAACCATTTGCTAAAGCATGTCATGTTCAGTTGTTTCATTGACAAATGACTTGGCCTACAGCTAAGAGGAGGTTCATGTTCTGCCCTTGCCTGCCATCAAAAGCAATCAAAATGTAATAAAAGGCAAAGCAGACAAAGCCTTGTATCCTAGTAGCCTATATGAATAATGGGTCTTTAGACTATAAGGCCACAAAGCCTGGAGCTTTAAAAGCATTTTTATATGATTGTAAGCACAGTTTTAACATGTTCACATTTTTTCTACTTTCTGAATGAACGTGAATGTCTCTGGGTAAACGATTTCTCTTCTCAAGCAAGCACCAAGTAAATTTAGAGGCCCAAAGGATGAATTCAGTGTGTTCAACAGATTTTTTTTGTAGATTATATGATATCAGTTGCCTTCAAAGATGTTTGACTGAGGAAGAAAGAAAATAAGGTGCGGTTTATCTCAGGTGACACTGAAAGGACAGCCAGTGAACAGTGCTGAATGAAGTGAGTGTCACATGGTAACATCAAGCTGAGATGAAAGTCCCCCAAGTTTAACTCCCAGCTGAGTTTTGAAAAACTGGTTGGCATCATAAGAGGATTTAAAGGGAAATGTGATAACGGTAATCTGGATTGGATTATTGTTGCGATTACTGCACCCTTTGAGAGGCAAATAAGAAGGAAAACCTCAGGATACCCTATTGAAGTAGAAGGATTATCTTTTTTGTTCTGTGGAAATAATGAACATATCTCACTGTTGCATCGAAGACATTAGCAGGAAAATAACTGTAAACCCAGATTTTACCAGGGTGACAGCACTAGAAGATTTTATGTTCAGTTCATATTATAAGCTGTGTTCTGACTGCCATAGCATTTGCTGTTAAGCATATAAGAGCAAACAGTAAAGTTGTGTCATAAAACATATCTTTTTTGAGGCATATTTGACATTCTTTTATTGTTTACTGACTTTTGCTATTTTTTTTAACTTAAAATGTCATCACTGATCCTGTCATTCACATTAGATTGTACATGGATTAACTTGTTGTGCCTGGCCTCTGTCTTTTTATCTGGTAGATTTGGTCAAAGTTTAGCTACATAAAACTTAACACAATATGTAGGGCTAAATTAGTTGTTTAGGTACTTGTGACAGTCTTTATGACAGCATGAAACCTCAATTATTGTCCATTCAAGTTAGACTGATTTAGGGGAGTAAAAACTAAAAATCGATCAATCCCAAGCATCTTCCTTGTACAGAAACACAGTTGCTTCATAAATTAATACTATCCCAGGGCTGCAAATTGCAAGCATTTAGAAACTTTTTGCGACAGTGCGACTGAATTTCATATCTGGAAATTGAGACCTCCCTCCATTTTTTAAAAAGCATCGTCATATATTATGTGAAACACCAGGGGAAAGCCTGAATGGTGGTGTGTGAAACATGGAGAGCAAGTAAAGGAAAATTCAAACAAAGAATCAGCAGGTGATCTTATGTTAAAAAGGACAGATTCACTCTTTCTGACAAGAATACCCAACACCGTTTCATGTGGCTTAGATATTGTAAAGAGAGGAAACGCCTTGTTGCTCTTGGTGTTGCCCAACATTTGCAGGAAAACCTTGAGTTTGCAGACATGACCACAAACTGTAAATATGGCGCAACTATGAATCACAGCATCATGATGCATAATCTATACAGGGACAAATGCACTAATGTAATTACAGTGCCTCTAAATGTTTTTTTAAAGCACTACTTCTTTTTCTGGCTTTCTCCTGTAGGATAGAACTGTAAGTTGTTGTTTCTATGAATTGGCTATTTATTAACAAAGTATCAGTAATATAGTTAAGATGGAAAAAATATAAGTGTTTCGTGTTGCATATGTAAGCGGTGCTTCTAAGTTCTGTGTCTGTGCTCATACAATAATTCAGTTGGGCAGCAGTGCTACTAGTGGAAAAGTGTTGTGTGGAGCCCAGCAGTGTGTGTGACTGTGATGCTATCATGTAGTGACACTGACCGAGTGTTTTTTAAAGCATTATCCACCAACAGCTTACTGTCACATTTCAAGAACTACTGCTAAAGTATATTAATGACTGACACAGACCTCATTGATCTGACTGTAGAGGCTGTGTTTTGTCTTGGGGAGACTTAAACTCTCGTTCCTATTTCCCCAAAAGCAGGTAAAGGAACTCTGCATACTATAAAGTCAGAATTTAAGTAGCAACTGATTAATTATTTCATTGCCAAAGCCAGAAGAGACTGAATTCCAGGATACATGTGTGACAGCAGACCTGATGACCTGCTACTATAAGCAAGTGCTGCAAAAGCATATTCAGTATTGCTTAAAAGCATTTACACTTTATCTTAATGCTGATATTATTTTCTTATTTTGTTCTAATTCTGGTGTTTGTGTGTAGTGATATGCCTCTAAAAACGAGGCAATCAAGGTAATGTTAGTATCAGTCCATTATTTACATACTGTGCTTTTATTTGGAATAGTGAGAAGTTTTGTTTGGTATGCCTAAGGAGGATTAAATCTAGAACAAAAAATGGCACCTGTGAATTGATAGTGATCAGCCTGCAAACAACAGTTCAATATTAACAGATGAAGTTTAGGTCAGAAGACGGACTGTGTAAACTTTGGGCATTAAAATGCTTTCATTTGGTCACAAGGTTCAAACACAAGGCCATGAAAACTTTGGATTTGTAGCTTCTGTTTGTTGTTTCTCCAACTGCAACATCCCTCCAGTGGAATGAAGCAATAAAGCATTAAGATTACCTATTTAAAATAAAGCAAACAATAGGTTTTTCCGATGTTAATATGTGTCAGGCTACCTTTTGCTGTCTGAAAGCTTGGAAGCTTCCTCCAGTTGAAGTCATTACTTGTTGTGCATTGTGCTACTGTTTGCTTTGCACAATGACATGCACTAATACCCCTTGCAGATGAGCCCACCATGTATCATCAGAATGTTTGCTCTAGTAATTAACTGTCAGATTTTTATTGCAGTCAACTCACACAGATT
Source organism: Dascyllus trimaculatus (assembly GCA_024666655.1). NCBI lineage: Eukaryota > Metazoa > Chordata > Actinopteri > Pomacentridae > Dascyllus > Dascyllus trimaculatus. The sequence continues at coordinate 11,127,540 of CM045462.1, forward strand.
TTTACAGTGATGCTTTGCACTTCTATAAATAAGGACTTTTTGTTGAGTAATTATCAGTACAAGCTGTCAAAGAGCAGTCATGTCACTCACCCTGGCTTTGCAGTCAATATTTGTGCATTAGACTTGTTGCAAAACCAGCAGTAGTACACAACTTTGATAGCTCTGATTGACCAACAAGTAGAGCTGCACAGTTAGTAGAATATTAATCTCAGTCGTGATTTTGGCTTCCTGCAGTTAAGTGAATTTGAACGACTGCAATATTGACTTTTAAAATACTCATAGAAAGCTCCCCTGCATTTCAAGTCAAGTGCTTCCTAAACTGTCAGCCAGTCACCAAGGAGCAATCAAGATGTTTTGGGAGACGTCGTGCTGCTGCACCCTTGCACTGGCATTGCAAAAAATTTCCTCGAAGTTGCAGCTGCAGTACAGAAAAGAAGAGTAATATGTAATAGAGAGGAGCCAAGCAAAATAACTGTTACATGTATGGAGCAGAAGGTGAACAGCTAGTCCCTTAACACTAACCATCATGTGCACCTATTTTGGATTTAGAGTAAACGATGTTGAGCAAGAACAAATCCTATCCAAAGAGTGCATGAAACTTGTGTGTGTGCCACAAAGCAACACAAGTAACTTGTTCAACCACCTGAAAAAAAACCCACAAACTGCACTGTGATTAATGTGTGAAGTCCAAGAAGAATAACATCGCTGACGTTACTTCACTGAATCCTGTCCTTGTCTAGCATCACCTCAGATATCTATATCGCACAACCTAAAAGTGAAAATAGTCCTCTGTTGATTTAATTTAAGGTTAAAGAAACCATTTTGTTACAGTTTTATTCATACATATTTTGTTTGTAGTGGATTCACTGAAAAAGGACCATCTTATTCCAATGCGAAGATTTGTGCAGGAGCAGGAATGTAGAACAACATGGGAAAGAACAACTGATAAAAATGAGTTAAGTTTGATATTTTCTGCCTGTTTAGTAAAGCAGTTAATTTACTGTTATGTCTACCCTGTAAAGTTTGCATATCACACAGTATATGTTTTGATCTGCCAACTTTCAACACCAACTAACCCAGACTGGAACAGATTTGATCCAGTTTAATCCAATCAGTCATCACACCCACATCATATGCATAATCGGCTCAACGGTCTTTCTTGTCCCCACATTTAGTCTTTTCCTCTGTGGTCAGCATCAGTCTTGTCACTATTGCTGGATCATATCCAACAGTCACTCAATCTTTGTCGTCATCAGCCAAACGATCTGAAACATTACCAGGCTGTAATGAATGTCATCATGCTGTCTGTATCTTGTTGAACGTCTGTTTCTTTTTTATTTCTTCCTTGGAGGCTTCAGCTCACTCGTGTGGCTGTTTCCAGGGTAACCACTTTCCCTTTCGAAATTTACCGTGTCTGACATTGGATACTGTCCGTCTCCATGGCAACAAAGCCCCTAAAGTCTCAGTTAAATATAAGATTTGGTATCAAACAAAAAGAAATGAAGATGTAACTTTACAAATGTCCAGTTCCTTGTCGATATCTGCTCTGTGCAGTCCTTAAAAGAAAAGAGAGTTGGTAAAATCGTTCATGGTCTTTATTGCTCATGTTCAATGACTGATAAAGGTTTATTTTTGGGACATTTTCTTCAGGGGAAACTCAAACCAGCAATGGTTTTGCTTACCTGCAGCACATCCATGTATTACTATTGATCCATGTCTGTAGGAGAGGCAGACTTGATGTTGCTTCTATCATCCTCTCTCTAATGGCTTTGGTGTTTAATCTCTGTCTGATTCTACCAACCTGTCGCTTTATATCACACATGACTGCCTTTTCATTATGTTCCTGATGTCAGACACATAGAGACACAGCTCCTGAGGACAGAGGCAGTGGTTTGTGCTGTTCTGTCAGCCATAACCATTGCCAAATGAAGAGTTTTGAAATACAATATTTTCATGGAAAGAAAGCACAAATCAGCGTTTTAGCTTTTCCTACACGAAGAGAGAATGTGCAGCGCGCTCCGGATATTCTTTGCATTTTTATTTCTTAATGATGCTTTAATATTTTGGTGGGGAGCTTGACTTTCTCATTGATTACTTCAAAACCTCTCTAGTCTTGGCTTTGGGTTAATTGTTACAGATGTAGCACCCTCACCCAAGGTCTGCCAAGCTTTTTACAACTGTAGTGATTTCCCATTAGCACCTCTAATTAGTGGATTCATTAATGTGATGTGTGACCAGTCATACTGAATAGAGGCCAGATTGAATGGGTAGATGAAAAGATGCTCTGTAATGACATCAGACTTTGAAATTGTCTGCTTTACTGTGGCAGATGTAGACAGACAGTGACAAGCTGTAGACTGTAGCCTTCTAGTGCTGTCAAACACCGCTGTTAATCTGCAGAAATGTGCTGTGTAGCTGTTCACTAACAGACAGGATTTGTTTTGTTTTACCATTACTTAACTGCTAAAAAATTAATACCTTCATAGCTCTGCTTTTTTGTTATTTGAGAAATTGTTTTTTTGCTGGGGGTGTGTTTTTGGTGAGGGATTGTGTTCACTCTGTGAGCTATGTAATGATGATGTTACATTTCTGATGCCTCCAGACAAGAAACAAAGGACTGAGCTCTTTCCTGCATGACTGGAGTAATCATCCTTTTCAGCATGTCTTAAAGAACTGTCCTCTCAGCACAGCGTAAATGGTCAGAAATTTACTGGCATTCTTTCATTGTTATTTCTTCTCTGGCAGTTGCAGCAAACTGGTATTTTTGAATACATACCGTTTGGTCTTTCTTTGGTAGTAGAGTAAGACGGTGCAACTTGAGTCATTTTTTCCAGTTGTTGACAAGATACATGTTATTGTTGACTGCACTTTACGATGCACAAGAAGTCAATATTGACATCTAGACACCTATGGAAGTGGTTAAATATAATTTAGCTTATAATAATATAATTGTACAATTTCATACACCTTTAAATTGTCTAGATGAAGCACAAGTAAAATTAAAAAGACAGTTTTGACAAAGGAAGTGTAAGAATCAAGGCAAAGGGAGTAGGCTGCAGTGAGAAGATTTAATCAAAATGCTCCCTTATTCATCATTCAGGAATGCAATATATTAACTGAAGAGGTAATGAACACATCTGTCCCTGTTTGTATAACCTACATTACCAAGATGTTACTCTTGGAACAGTGATATGCAAACGTAATAATATGAGATTATACAGACTTAGGCTAATACAGTTTAGTAAGAATTTGGAAACTAAGAGCAGTTCAACTGATCGTCCTCGTGGAGTTTGTAATGTTGCAGTTGTTTCGCCCAGATTTTGAACACTATAAGCATAAAGATGGGCTGCAATTCTGCCCCAGCCATAGATGAAAATGTGACCTGTATTCAATTATAATCTTGAGGAGAACAGTGCTGGATGGTGCTTCTCCACCATAGTCAGTTGAGAATCCAGAGACTGAAGAACAGTCACACAGCACTGAGAATTAAATGGATGTAAAATGGATGTCTTTATAGTGAGTGCCAAGTATAAGCTGTGTATACTGCACATTGATTGAGTCTCTGTGTCCCAGCACAGTGACCTTGGGAAGTCCAGGCAAGTTTTTAACTGCAAAAATGTTTTGCTCCTCATTGTTGTGCGGACTGCAGCCCCCTGCTGATGTCCCAGACAACCCTGTGATTTTTGCTGAGTTCAGTCTCACTCCAGATGTAGAGCAGCAGGACTGGCCAGTTCCAGCTTGGACAGGGTGTCACGGCTCACCTGCTGTTCTCACAAAAGGCACGAGTATTACAGATTATTATATAATGTTTTATGTATTGTTTATCTGAAAAGCCTCTCATCTGTTTAGATCAGATAGACGACAGATTATTTTCATCACTCTCTCATAAAATGGCATATGGAACTGATGGGCAAGGTGTGTCATTTAAGCACCTGAGATAATGGCATTCACTGTGGACTTATGTGCTGGCTGACCTTTTTCCCAGACTGAAGGACAGTCATCTCCAGCAGTATATGTGAAAGCAGACAGTGTATGCAGGAGATGGATGATGGAAGTCCAGTTAGCATAGATCAGCAAATCTAAGTGAATGCTCCAGGTCCAAATTTACATTTGCTCCAGCCGCTGTCATTGGCGGAATCCAACATGGCAAGCCTAAATATAGTTTGGCTTGGTTCATCACATTAACTGATGTTGGCACAGATCAGCGGATGTGACTGCCCTCCTAATGTGTTACCATCTGAAAACTGGTGAGATGGAGTGATAGTGCTATAATGTCCATCAGGAACTCACAAAATGTGTTGCTAGTTTTTTTTTGTATGTTTGTCATGTCGTTTGTTTTTTTTTCTGTATGTTTTGATATTTATGCAAAATATGTAACATTTTTATGGCAAATGCATCAACATAACTATGTTTTAATAAAAGGCATTTCACAAAAGCTTTTGAGACTCAGTAAAAAAAAAGAATAGATGAGGGATGTTGTACAGAGCCTCTTGCATTTGGGATTTTGTTTAAATGGATAAACAAAGAACAAAGTCCTTCTTATGCTCAACTCACAGTGCTATTTTGCATTCCTCAACAGCATCCCTCAAAGCATATGGCTGCCACATGTTCATTTAGTTATCGTTAACTAGAAAGACTCCTCTTTGTTGACCCCAAATCCAATCCGATAGACTAACAAATGAAATGGGACGCGGCAGCCTGTGCTCCACCTCTGTGGGACTAAATGTGATTACTGTAATAACCACCTGCACCGTTCAACATTTAATGGGATTATGTGAAATTGTCTCATTAGAACAGATTACAACATAGAGGACTGACCTTTATGTGTGCGTCTGTCTGTTATATCCACTTACTGGTCACTGAACATTAAGTCATTGGTATTACCACTTCCTGAACTTCAGCACTTGCCTCAACTGTCATCCAGTGTGTGTCTGGTATCTGTGGCAGTGTTTAAATTAAAAAGATGGGTTAGTATTTGGGCACACAGACACCTGTGAACTGATGCTGTCTACTAATACGCAAAGAATTGGGCTGTTTTAACATTAAAGTTTTTCTAACTTAGCTAGACATCCACAGTCTGGCAGGTACTTGTTTGGTTATAGCTTGCTCATCTTTTTCTTTTCACCTTCCTGTCCTACCAGTTGTCCGTTCCTGGCGCTGCACCTGACCCCGATCATCCCAGTCATAGGAGGTGTGTTGTTCCTGTTTGTATTGGGAACACTTCTGAGAACCAGCTTCAGTGACCCCGGGGTGCTGCCAAGGGCCACCCCTGATGAGGCAGCTGACCTGGAGAGGCAGATAGGTAAGACATGTCATTAACTATTTTAATTAATGAGAGTAAAACTTCATTATGAAAGTTTTGTTTCTCTGTATTTCAATTTTTGTATTGCTCCTGTTTTTCTGTTTTTTTCCCTGTTTTTGTAACTAGATGTGTTTTTAAAAGTTTCATGTTTCTGACATCACTGTAAGTAGTTCAGGTGTTAGTAGTTGATTTGTTATGTATGTCAAACAAGCATGTATTTTTTTTGATTGCCTCTCTTTTTCTTCCTCCCTGTCTGAGCATATGATTGCCCCTATCCTAGATACTGCATTGTTCTCTGAGCAAACCTCTCTCTTTGGTGCTAATGTAGGGAACCTATTGTGTATACCTCTACAACCTCTTAGACAGAGTGAAAGTTTTTTTAGCTGATGTGTCTGGAGTTTCTGTAAAATGGGGAACAAGCTTCCTCTGATTTTACAGGCAGTCTGCATTTAGGCAGAGGCAAAGTATTGGTGCTACTTTGACCAAATGGCCGTTGATGTGTTTATTTCACTACAGCTTCTCTAAGAGCACTAGTCTGGTGTATTACTTAGTCATAAATGGCCTTTTGATAACCTCTGAATCAAATTTATGATGTGAAAGGTAAAACTGTTTATGCATTAGGAACCACTTGATATAAGGTAACTGAATTACTGGCAGCACAGCACCGACAATAGCTCACCATGTCAGAACCTGTCTGTTCATGAAGCTCAGGACTGTCTGACTGATTAAAGCTATCAAGGTAATGTTTGCATGTGTTTATTAATACTAGTAGATGGCATTGAGAGGCTACCAGTAACGTGGGCAGTGATGGAACATAATAGCATGATTTAGGTATCAGTGGTTGCCAGAGTTTCATCAGCGAGACACAAAGAGAAGAAGTACATGCATTGTATAAATTGTACAGAAGGTGTTGTTGCCGATGCTGGTAACACAAAGTTAGACTTGAGTGAGAATTTGCATTGAGTGAGAAAGCCATGCTGTGTTTCCAATTTAACATGCCATACAATTTTGCTAGAGAAATATTTTCTAGATTTAAATATAAAAGTGTTTTCCAGAAGAAAAACAAGGTATTGTTAAACCATTATTATACATATTAATTTTACTACACTATGCTCCACATTAAGTGGTGTTACAAGTTATCTAATACAAGTCTCTTAATACCAGGTTCTTTTATCATATGCACTGATCAGCCACAATACTTAAACCACTGACGGGTGAAATGATTAACATTGATTGTCTCTTTACAATTGCTCCTGTCAAGAGATGGAATATATTGGGCAGAGAGTGGACAGTTTTTGAAGTTTACATGTTGGAAGCAGAAAAAAATGGCAAGTGTAAGTATCTGACCAACTTGTTTTCACAAGGGCCAGACTGTAATGTTATCTCCAAAACAGCAGGTGTTGTGGGGGGGTTTCTGGTATTCAGGGGTTAGTACCTGTTCTGCTGGGGAGTCTTGGGTTTGGCCATTCATGTGGATGCTTCTTCACACCACCTACCTAAAAACTGTTGCAGACCACATACATCCCTTGATGGCACAGTATTCCCTGATGGCATTAGCCTCTTTCAGCTGGATATATATAAATATATATACATACGCTTGTATCAGTATATGCAGTGTAGTAATTTCTGATGGTGAAAGAGAGAGACATTTTAAGACATTTCTGGGATAATACACATGCCACTAAACAGAAGGGATTTCACCAAATCTGCCACTGTTGCTACCATCTGAGAGGCTTGGTGAAATTTTAGTGTGGAGTCTTACAATGAATATATGTCGTACTCAGTGTCTGAGTTAATAAGAAAACTCTGAAGTATTTTTTCGTTATTTTAAATTTGAGTTGCTGAAGTAGGTTTTGGTACCTTAATCTAAACAACTGTTCAGAAAAGCATATCCAAATACTGGAAAATAATCTCCTTGTTCAGAAGTGGTATGAAACCACAACATAAGTGTAAACATTAGCCAGAACAGAAGCTACTAATTGTGTTAAAACTTTAGTCAGAGTGTAGTCAGCTTTACATGGATCTTTCAGAGGAAAAATGGGAACAATAGAGAGCGCTTTAGACTGGAATTTACTCTGGAAAGTTTATTGATTCAGTTACTGACCTGCCAGTGTCTAAAAGTGTCCCACCACCCCTGTAACTAAATGGATTATCACCACTTGACTGAAAAGTTTAACTTTCTAAACCCTATTTTTAAAGCCTCTTTTAGAGTTTTGGTTCTTTTTTTTTTTTTGGAATGTAAAGCTTCTATTTCCCAGCCACGGTCCTTTTCCGTGCTTCAGGCCACTCGGGCCTCATTAAACAAATGCTGGACTGGCTTAATTAATCTCATTAGGAGACTTAAAAGCTTTTGAAGGCAAGGTACAGTACAGAGAGCTTGGAGCAGTGGGTTGAAACAGCACTGTGCAAACATACCATGTTAGACTGGCATGCATTTTTTCAAAGGATAAACAAATTAAAGGCTGAAAATATGAACAATGTTGACCCAAATACCACACTGCATCCATCCCTTCCCCCAAATTGGCTTTAGGACCGTGCATTTACAAGCCTAGCAGTCGGCTATTTCCTTACTGGAGGCTCTTGTTCACAGACAAATGACTGTAGTCATGTTGCTTGTAGTTGAATCTGTCTGTGGACAGGTGGTAAAATGTGGTGGATGAATTAGAGAAATTTTCCTCAGGAAATTTCCTTTAACATCATGGCTCTTATTTTTGTTCATGCACTGTTTAGATGAATGTTTAGAATAATTAGATTAAGCTTGGTTTAATTGTGGAAAAGTTTGCCACTGTGATGCCTTAAGGTTTCTTTAGTCTATTTCTGAAACATTTACATGGCTGTTAGTAGCCTAATAGACAGCTTTAGTGTTGGTGCCACTATGGGTCTTATTATCTTCCATTTGAAAGAACCTGGCTTGTAATAACACGAGGATCTTTCTTTCTCTCTTTGTCCTCTCTCACACACATACACATAAATACTTCACAGCTAGGAATGTTACATTTAAACTACTGAGAGGTAAAGGTCACAGCCTTTTTGCATAGCAAGTACAAAGCTAGAAACACTTTGTAAAAATGCATATTATTCATAGAGCTGCTTACTGCATTCTGCTGCTCTTTCGTTCTGCTTTCTCTTTGTTTCTGTCAGTCTTTATTGCATGGTGTCTTTGCTCACACCTGCCCTTACTTTTTCCATTCAAACACTGTCCTTCTCATTTCCTCTTTCTCTGGTTGCTTTGTCCAGACGTGTGCAGTGCAGGGCTGTTTGGTTTCAGCAATGGCGTGGCAGCTTGATATGCAAGACATTAGTAGCACATCTGTTAGCTCTTAACTTGATCATCCAACCCCATCCCAAGTCCCAACAACAACCAGCCCCACAATGTCTTCCAGGAGAAAACACTTTTGCCTGTCTTTTGCTAGCTCTCTCATCTTGCCACTTGTATTTTTCCTTTGCTTATTTGTCTTGAAGCAGTGATTGAATGCATTTTTCAGTGTTTGCAGTACCTGCATTTGCTGCCAACGTTCATGCTTAAGTTTGTTAATTTTGTGTATCATTGTGTTTGCACATGCATGCTCTGGTTATGTGCTCCTTATTTATCTTCATTTCATCCTCCCTTACATACAACATGACTCATTTTCAGCAACTTTTTTTAATCTCCTGACTGAGACAGTTCTCATCCTTTTTTCAGAACTACTTTTTTTTAAAACCAATAATTTCTTATGTAACTGTGCAGACAGTCATAATAACAAAGCAGCTGACAGACTTAACAAGTATGGGTAACTTTTCACATGTCGATGCTACTATAATGTAATGTCTCTTTTCAGCTTGAGGCTTTGTTTCCTATATGCTCAGTTGCTGCCTTTTTGATTTACCATCAGATATGGAACATTTGCTTACTGGATCACACTTACTATAGTGTCATACACTTCTATGAAATACCACGTTTAATAAAAATCCCTGGCAAGTAGACAGAATAATTAACATTCCTTGATTGATGTAAATGACAAACTACCTACTGATTACACTCAATTATGTTTTGAATCTATCATGTGCATGTGCAGTTTGTATTATAAGATTGGATGTAGAACACTAAATCACTGAGTGCTTCAGCCACCAGTAGCCCAAGAACTTTGGTAATTCACTAGGAGCCTCATGAATAGATGATGATGTTTTCGAGTCAAAGTGCTACACGGCTCAAGTTCAACACCACTCTTATTGATCTGTTGACTCAACAGTGGAGGACCTAATGTCTGTACAATCTGAGACATCAAGGTCTCTCATCTTCCCTGCTTTTCAGAAGGGAAAGCTGATAGCTTCATCTCTGCTGTCATCATTGTGAACAGACATCACTGCTGTCTGCCAAATGCTTTAGACTTTAGATTAGCGTGGGCAGCCTGAGGTATAGCCTACCTCAAACAAAATCAAATATGGCATGTTTGCACAGGTAAAAAGTATCTGGGAAACTCACAAGACATGATGCTATGTGTGTCATCCCCATTCTTACTATCTTGACATTCTACCACAGACTCTAATGCAGTAGAAATACCATGTACTCCTATTAAGGATTGGAGAAGAGAATGTGGGGTCAGGAAAGGTAGCACAGATTGTTTGTTTATCTCTGCTTGAAATCGAGACAAAAGTTGACTTCTCTTCAGAGTGCCACATTTGATGTCTATGCATGTCTGCCTGCCTGCCCAATATGTCAGGACTAGACAGGCTGGCATCAGTTCAGCTACCACATGCCAAATCCAAAAGGATCTCTGAAAGATTAATCAGAGTGAAAGATGGTCAGAGCTGCCTGCTTCCTTCTTTCCACCTAATATGGTCCATGCTAGCTGCTGAATGTCAGGACAGCCTCACTGTTTTTTCCAAAGCTACTAACCAGACTCAAGGCTAGTAGATGAAATAGATTTTGAAAGGCTTAGAGCTTGGACTGCTGGAGGAATGATGAGTACATCAGTAGAGGATGCAGTGACATTTAAGTGTTTAATGACTGGATATTCAAAGGTGGTACCTTAGTGGTCAATTTTACACTCTTCCTGGGTGTTTTGTTTGTTTGTTTGTTTTACATATATTTGTGTGTATAGTAGCTTGAGTAAGTAATCAGCTTCCAGCTTTAATTTCAGTAAATATGCTAACATTTCGTAAAGCATGTTTTTTTTGCCATGGGTAATTGAGTGTAGATTGATGGGGAAAATGCAAATTCTATTCATTTGTGTGCAAGAACTGGAAGGGTCTGAATACACTGTAAAACATTAGTATGCTCTCCGGAGGGGGTATGTCTGAATAGAAGCTTTTGCATGCTAAGTAAAGCCATTTCCATGTCAACTTGTGTGTGGGATGAAATCAGTGGCATTTTAGAGGTATGATTTGTTTCACGGAGTATTATGCTCAGACAAAGACCGTGTGCTTGAAATGTTTGATTAATGAAGTAGTTTTTGCAGTGGGGACTAGGAGTGCCACCTACCCTTCTCTTTGTTTTGCTTTTTGATTTGTGGTTGGCAACCTGACTCTTTCTATTCTGCCAAAGTGTATAACAAAGTGAAAATTGCGTAAAGTGTGCTGTTTGTACAGTGTGTCTGTGTAGATTCTCAGTCATCAGGTCATACTAATCCAGGGTGTTTAAGTAGAAGGCAACTGGACTGCTTTTTGGTTCTTAAGGACATTTTTACCTCTCATCCATGAAGATTCTTAACTTCTGACTGACTAGTAGAGAGTCTGGGGTTTTACTTTAAGACCACCTGTGGATTGTTACTCACCCACAACTTGTCAACCGCCAGAAACGCACATTAATCAAGGTAAACATGGTGGTGAGGGATGCCAGGACTGCATTGTATGTGACTTATAAGTGGTGCTTCTCTTTTTTTTTAAAACTTCACCAAAGGAACAGCAGTAATGACAGCCTGCTGCTGTTGCTGTTGGTGGTACTTGATTGGATGATGTGATGATATTGTGTGTAAATGGCTTAAAAATGACATTAAAAAATCATATCAGAAACATAAAGTTTGTTATTGGAATCATAAAATTCTAATATTTGGAAATTAATTGTATTCTTTTTTTCTTTCTTTTCTGCTATCGTTTCACCTTTTATTTCTTTTCCATTCCATACCCTGTATATTTTCTCTTTTCTTGCAATGCTGGTCTCTCCTATAAGCTTGTAGAGAAAGTAGCGGAATGACAAATTTTATGTCACCATCACACCATATTGAGTGTTTTTAATGACGTTTCAGTCCATTAACAAAATTGATGGCATTTACAATGAATGTTTTCTAATGCATTAAAACAGATGACTAAGTAATGTTGAGGCAATACTCAAATTAAACTAACCAGCTTTAATGGACATATTTGTGCTGCCTGCAAAAGATGATTATAAATCGCTGCCAGATGGATTACACTGCCAGAATCATAAGACCAGAAGTGTCCTGTCACTCAGACCTGCCAATTTTGTTCCGTCCACACTAGGGATAGACAGATTATCAGCCTTTCCAATTATTGTGGCCGATATTTGGCATTTTTCAGGTTATCAGCACCGGTATTTTTATTGGTCCATCATTGACAAATTAAATGCGCTACTTCTATTGTGTGATGCAGCCTCCTCTCTCTGTCTGTTGTCTTTCTGTGGTGTCAGAAATGTCTCTCAAGCAAAGAGCTGCAAAAACTGGGCAAGAAACACAAGTCGTTGCCACAAACCAGGAAATCAGCTCCTCTCACAGTGGCTGAGGCTATGCAAACGGTTAGCGACGAAGTTAGAAGGCAGTCACAGATTTACCTGAAACAGAGTCTGGAAAACAATAATTAATAATGCTTTGTACAATGAACCTTAGTGGGTAAAAAAAGCGATAGAACAGTGAACAATAAAGAAAACAGTACAGCAGACAACTTCAGGAGTAAAACTGATCAACCTAAGTCGATCCCACCTAAACAGTGTCACAGAGAAATTCCTTTAAAGTATTAGGCTTGGGTTAGGGTTCTTACTTTTGTAATCAAGTTTGATTTCAAAGCAAAGCAATTAAACATATTCCTCCTTGTGATGTTCATATCATTACTCGTGTAATATTTGCTCTCTTGTCCATTCTTTGACTTGCACCCTAATACTATGTGTTTGTTTATTTTTCCCCAATAAAATTATCATTTAAAGCCCTTTGTTGGATCCGCCTTTGCCAGCGTCCCTGGCAGAACTTAATTCAGGTGCCAAACTCAAATACACAGCCCATTACAAGAGAGAGCCAGAGAGAGGCCAGCTTGAGCCATTCTGTAAGATCAGAGCCAGTTTAATCACATTAGATACAGCTTCCTTTCCCTGCAGCGATAAGACACTGCAAACATGCTTGTTTGATTTTAACACCTTGTAGGTCTGCTTGCAGCGTTAAATTTGCTTTAGCTCGGGGCAAATTGGAGACTGTACCGTGAATAAACTAGGACTCTTTTGATTATGAGCCTTTTCTTGAACATCAAAAGATTTTGTTCCATCTTGGCATTTGTATCCCTTGAATGCTGACCATTGCACTGTTAAATGCCACGAAACATAAGAAGTCGGAACCAATTTAAATTAATCATCACAGATAGCGCTGTTCGCAGAGCTGTATTGATTCTGACCTACTGTTGACCGCCAACTCTGGAAATTAAAAAAGAGAAATAAATCAGCCAGAATATGCCAGTGATTCTAAGATGAGACACCCTCTCAGTGACCGGGCATTCCAGAAGCATAGTTAGTTAAACTCGTGTTAAAGCCCTTTTTACTCTTTATAATGACAATATGCTTGGTTGTTTGCGGTAGCACTGAGGTGTCCGTCCTCTTGTAGGAAGGAATGAATAAATACCTTGTTTTGAATGACAATCCAGTCATAATTCATGCTGGTACTTAGACCACAGCTGTGACTCACTTCCTCCCTCTTCTTCCCACTCAGTGAAGCCAACCTCCCGAGGTCACATTCATGTTTGACTTCATTGTTATTGGCTGGATAACAAGTAAAAGGTGTGCAGCCAGTGGAAAGAGGCTTTATTACAAAGCCACTTGACTTCTCAACTCCTGCATTTATGTATTGCGTGTACACGTGTCACACTCTATTCTCCCATATGCCTGACAAAGAGACGTCTTGGTAAAGGAGGAAGAGGTTGGCAGGGTTCAACATGAGGTGGAGAGAAACTGCTTGGAAGTAGTAATCAGATGATGAGGAGTGACTAAATTGAAACAAACATAATTGGCATGTGCAGAAGAAACGTAATTTGGGAGTGTCTCCCTATATTTTACCATTTGTGTTTAATTCCCCATGGGCAATTAAAGTGTCAGAATCAGGTGATTCTTATTTTCATAAATATGAAACTCTATTTTAATTTCCTTGCTGAAGTGAAGCTTTCTTCATGTAGCATCTGCGTGCAAAACCCCTAATATCCAGGACAGTATTATATAACCGAGACGCAGGCTTATAGACAGCCGCCTGCAACCTAAAGTGTCTTTCACAATCTACCATTTATGTCATTTTGACCATGTGTGCCATAAAGAGGCATTTTATAGTCTTTAAAGTGCCTGAGGCAAAATAACAGCTTTTTTCTATTCTCCGTCTCCCTCTACTGTTTACGTGTCCACAGATCTACAGTGACGTGGACATAAAAAGACAGAGATGAGGAAGTGATTGTCAGTTGATGACAGAGCTGCAGGAGACAGTGACAGAGAGATGCACAGAAGTAGAGCTGTCACTGTAGAGCTGCTTTACTGGAGCACAGGAAAAAAGAAAACAACTAACAATGAAAAACAAACTTGCTGTATAGTAATAAGACTGGCCAGGATTGACGCAATATGCTGATCATTCTCACTCTCTCATTCCATCCATTTTACATCGTCTCTCTCTCACTCAAACAGACACGTACCTACCTTTAATCTTAGTACAAATGTATGAAATTAAAATATAGAGAAAAGCTAACACTGTGTACCGATGAGTTTAGGTAAGAGGAAAGGCATTAACATGTGACTAATGATGGCTTTAACATTGGTTTGTCTCTTTGTTTTGCGATTTCTTCTTGTTTTCCTGTGATTTCTTGGTGCTTTGTTATCCAGTCAGAAGTCCAGGGTGAAGTAGGAGCTCAGCCTCGTTGTACTATACTGATATATTGTAGCCTTGTCCAATGCGTGACCGCAACTTCTTCGTTATTATCATCTTTCACTCAGACAGATGTCACATCTCTGTAGCCAAACTACTGAACTGAGTCCTCATGGCCTTGGCTAAGGCCTTTCTTTGTTCACTGATGAGACAAATACAAAGTCTGAAGCAGAGGACTTTCAGCTCAAGATTTCCTTGTTCTGGATAGAATACACTTAAGGAGTTTTTCAGTTTTGTAGTATCACTTCCACTCCTTATTTAAGTTTACTAAATAGTCGATTTATAAATTATAATGATTATTTATTGTGATTTTTGAGATGCTAATTATAAGTCAGTGGTACCTGTTAATTATGTTGAGCTTTATAGTTTAGACAGTGTTGGATATAATAGAGGCCGAGCTATGCATTTGACTTGACAGAAACAGTTAGAAAATTCAGTCTTGTAGTTGGACAATATTGTTGAATAAATGGGATATTCAACTGTAACCATGGAGTCGCACATCTGACAAAAAGAAAATTGAAAACAGTGCAGTGTTTTGCACGCACTCTAGCCCTGTAGTAATGCAGCTGGTTTATGCGCAGTGTGGCCACATCAGACGTTATGCTCAGCAGCAAACCAGCTAATGCTGATTGCTACAGCCAACAGACATCAAGAGTCTCCTTGGAAAAACACTGAATGGTATGTTTTCAATACGTCCTGCCAGCTTTGTATTGTGCAAAATATTCAGCAGTATCATATTGGTCCAGGACTGGAGCTCTATAGCTTGAACAGAGTGGGACAGCCAAATGATTCATGTTTTCAGCATATTTTTCAGCTCTTGTTTTTCGAGTAGTTTTATCTTGAAAAAGATTGACTCTGATGTTTAATTGTGTATCAGGTGTGACTTTTCTTGGCTTGCTTCAAACCAAGGTCAAACAAGAAAATTGCTCTTCACAATGTGGACATTACTCAAGTTCTGAGTAACTTCCTTGGATGAGCTTACATCTTTTCACTGGGTAGAGTCAAAAATCAGGATTACCACAGCACGCATTATTTTTTTTAGATCTGATTTGATTTACTGTTCATGCAAACAAAACAGTTGCAGACAGAGTTGTCCTATGTACCTGTAAACCATTCTTATTCACACTCGTTTATTGCCTCACCTCATACTCGACTCCCAATAACGGCAGATAAATGCACCCACGATACCAGCTGTTCTTTTTAGTTGTAGGTTAATGACTTTCAGTTTTTAAGTGTGAGTCTGTAGTTGAGCAAAACACCTACCACAAGCAGGTGCTTATTATAGAAATGAATTGCAATAGCTCTTCAGGGATGATTTTATTATTCTGAACTTTTGACTTGGTTTTTATTGGCATTGTGTTAATACCCTTTCATGAGAACAATGAAAACAGACATTTAAATATGATAATATCTGAATAAATTCATAGATGTGGATTTTGCTAGTTTTTTAAAGCCTTTGTGTCTAGCGCTGTTTTAATGCTGCATGGTTTCTAATTTATGAATTATTTTTTCACCACTATTATGAAAAGTGAAACTGAGGTAGCATGTTTTTAAAACATCTTCGTTTCTATTCCATTATATGTGACATTTTGAAACTGCAGTATGAGGCACATTGAAAGTGTATGCCTTCACAATATCCTGCACAGCATAAAGCAGCTCAACTTTAACTTTCCACCTGGTTTTCAATAGACATCACGTGGGCTTGTGTTCCATTTAAATGGCTTGTAAACCAGCTTTTTAACACCATCTTTGGTCTCTGTGCACATCTGTCTGTAAACAGCGCATAGTGTTTAGAAAGACAGACTCTCTTTTTAACATTCTTAATTGAGAAAGTCATGTATGTGTTATATGAAAGGGGTGAAAGATCTTTTTTATTCACAGTTTTATATTTTGTCTAAAACAGTTTTTATCTTTCCAGCTGCTTAATTGAACAGTATTTTACATATCGACTGTCAGTAATACAGTGTGTTTTCCAGTAGACTTTTCCGTAAGTGAAAGCAAAGGCTTTAGTTTTCTCTCCTCCACATACACGGTGGGATAGCAATTAGTTTCTCTTTATACCCCACCAGGCAACACGTAGCACAGTTTGGCTGACATTGAACCTTCATTTAACTTTGCGTGTGAGAGTGTGAGTGGGTACACTGAATGTGTGTGTGTGAGTGTGTATTTATGCGTGTTGTGTTACATCACTTTCCAGTCTACCTGGCCTTATTTTCTAGCTTCAAGCTCTTAGTCCTGGCCTATCTCTCTGAGGGATCTCCCACTAGACACTGATGCAAGGCTAAGCTTTGGCTGCCAGGATGGCTAAGTGTACAAATAGCTTTGTTCAGCAAAAAAGCGACTTTGACACCCTCGCTCACACACTGCTTCACTGCAGGCTTCTGTGAACAAGTGTAGTGAATGTTGATGGACTGGTCGAAGTGTACTTAAGGTATGACCACAGGCTGATTTACAGAGACGGTGGCATTTAGAGGCAGGTATTTAAGGCTGGGCTGTGAGTAAATTGTTGTTTTTGTTGTCTGTGTGTAAACATCTATGAGAAAGTAGCAAATTTCATACCATTAAATTTCTGCTGTTAATGAAATGGATAGACTAAAAAGCTCTCAATTTGAGGAAATCTCAAACTCTGTTAGGCTACTTTTTAAAGACATTTCTCATAGACATTTCTCATAGACGTGGACATTAATAAAAACATATGTACAGTATATTGAAATTCAGAATCACTGTTATGACTTTTGTATATAAGAAGATTATATAGTTTTAATTTTTCAGTTTGTGATGGTGTTGCATTGACACTACCTTGTAACATTTTTGTCCACCAGAAAGTGAACAGTAACACCTCATTATTTTTAATGATATTGAATATAGTATTATTGCTTTTGTGATTGCTTTTTTTATTTTTTGCCCACTTGGAGGTGGTCTAAATTGACCATTATAAATTTACACTATACACCACATTGTTCAGTGCATTGGATTGAATCATATGGTTTAATACCTGGTCATTTGTCCACGTGTTGTCAATTTGCTACAATTTTAAACGAGTTTTAACCTGAAATAAGAAAAACATTGTTCTGTACCTTTTAAAATTCTAATCTTTTTTGATAGAATGATTTAAGGTTTGTTTGGCTCGTATACTTTTGTCTGCAATTCACCAAGATTGTATGACTGGTGCCGCATATCTGCTGTCCCTTAAACTGATTCTTTAGCCTTATTTTGTATTCATGATATGTCAACAGTATGCAATGAATGGGTAAACCCATTATTCCGACTTGGAAACTTTCATGCATTATTTCAAGCTCGTTGCTCCTGTTGCTAGTCTCGTAGCCATGGAAACCTAATGTAGATCATTTTAGTGTGTCATAATAACTGTTCATTACCAAGTGAAACCCGATACACACAAAAACTATGTTTAACCCTCTGACCTCAAGCAATTTGTGAGTGCTGTGTGCTCATGTCACATTTTCACTCTTCATGTGCTCATTTTTCACTGTGACATAAAGTCCTGCATTTCTGTTGCAACAGTACGACCACAGCTAGAAGTAAGGAGAACGCAAAATGTATTTTCCACAGTATAACAAAGTTATACATACCATAAATCACACAAAAAGAAAAACACAAAGTATATTTCTTTGATTATGCATTTAACGAAAAATATTCAAAAAATCTAGAATCAACATGTGCAACATTTCTCCAAGTGCCTGCAGTTGTTACTAACAGTTGTAAAGCATGGTGGCTCTGCATACTATGGATATGTTATTACTTTTTTTGTTTTCCATGCTTGTCTTTGTTTTGTGTGAACACAGTCTGCAGTTCAGCACACTTTAGCCAAAAAGTACTAGAGTTTTTGTTATGTGACGGTTGGATTTTAATTTTTTTTAAATTTTTTTTTTTACTGCAGATGTTTTTTGGTATTTAAAAAAAATATATATATATAGAATAAAGTGGCTTTGATTAAATGTCCTGATTTCAAGCATGGATTTGTTTATTTTCTGCCCAGTTAAACTGAAATTCACACATGATACGTTCAAGGACCGCTGAGGAAGTGAAAATCTTATGATTCTTCTTGTTCCAGTCTCTGGCTATGATAAATGCTGTAATTTTGACTTGATTTTTAAATAGCATTCCTTTCAAACCTGCTGTTGTAGTTTGGGGTCCAGAGTGTTAATTACCTGATATGACTGTCGAAAGTTACTATTGGGTTTTGTTTCCTCCTTTAGCAACTTTGAATTACTGTTTGATATGACATAAGTATGTCAATATGTATCTTTCCCTACCTGCCAGCATTGCTTAGAGTTCTCAGAGTACACTTTGAAGTAGTTTCTTCCAGTGCTTCAGAAGCACCTTATAGTTGGTTGTCATAGCGCTTTATTTTGCCTGACAGGAGCTAATGTTACTGTAGATTTTACTGCACAGTGAGAACCCTTACAGTGGAACCTCTCCTGTAGATTTAACACTGTGGAACCTGAATTGTGCTCCGAATTGTTCTCACGCTCCCTCTCGTTTGTTGTCTCCCTCAATGTACTCTGCTGCGAGGGCAGAGGGACAGAAGGAGTATGAAGAGAGCGGAGTGCTCTGTGGGCATTGATCACAATAGAGACGAATTCAATAGAAAAGAACTCACCGGCTGCATTTCCTCTGCTCTGCTTTCGAAATGTCAAACACCCACACAAACCTCTCAGTCCCTACAAACCCCCTCTCGCTAACACACATACATACCACTCTGTTAGCAATGCTTCAGGTCTCTGTGTAAATGATCTCAAAATTATCTTCCTACACACACTATCTTCTACTCTCCGCATGCGTGAGAGTGCTCAAAGCAAGCACAGCAATAATAGGATACAGGCTTTACCTTTTATGGCTTGAAAATCACTATCATTGCTCTCATCATTACCGTTTAGCCTGTCATCACTGCTGTCTTACTCTACCAAAAGCCATTCCGTGCAATTTACCACCGTTTTTTCTTTTCATTGTAGTCTGAGGATGTGGTGTTGACTACAGGTTGAATTCCAGACTGTTGTTAATAATAAGTGTACTAGGTTGCAATTTTAGTCACTCTAACAGCTGAAAAGACACAACTAATGGTTTTAGCGTGGTAGTGTTCTGTCAGCCACGCAAAAGATTGGTTCTGGTTGTCAGGTTTGACCCACAGCAGCAGAAGCTGTATAGCTCACACAAAGGAGCTAAAATGGTGGAGCTAATTAAAATTAATGAGCTATGTGGGTTGTCCATGTTCTAACCTTTTTAGGTTACTGCTATCATGACATGTACCTTTTTATCAGAGCTTAAGATAGCAGCAGATCAGTGAAAATTTTATTTAATCATAGCCTTGTTGAGGTGCATCCATCTCAAGACAAATTAAATCAGACAAGCTGAACACACTCCTTCTAGATGGTACAATCTAGTGGATAATACTGGCTCATCTTACACACAAAGAAATGTATTATCTGCACTTTTATTGTGTCTCAGGTGGCTGATTTTACAATTTCTTTTCCACCCACCGCGCCTTGATATTCATACAAATGCGTTGCCAGTGTAAATTTACTAGCCATTAGTAACCTATGCCCTTCATATACTTGACTGTTCTCTGTTGTTTGAGCTGTGTTATTCATCCAAAATGTAAAGTAGAGATTGTTATAGGAACAGTAGTAATAAAGAGTAAAAACATTTATTAGTGTGTGAAATAAAAATTTTATAGCCTAAATGTTGGTGTTGTTTTGTTAAAAATATTTTATTGTGTCTTAGAATATTTCTGTCATGTACTATTGGATGTATGCCAGTAGTTCTATCACACTTTACCCTATCTTTAATTATTTTTATTTTTATTTTTTTCTGTTGTAGCTAATTACCACTTCGATCATGGTAGTTTCCCTGTGTTCAATGCAATATTAGCACTGGAAACACAATCTGTTCTCCTTGTTTTTACTCTCAGTCTGTACATCCCACACAGTGGTTTCCCAAATAAACAGTATTTTTATGCCACTGAAATATTCATAACACATCTACACCAATAATACCACATGAACACTGTAACAGAGTACATGGGAGATCTGCATCAACAATGTTTAACAGTTTTTTACTCCGATTCTTACACGTTTTGTTCTCCTCTCTCTTTGATTTTCCTAAGATGTAGCTAACGGCAGTACGGGCTACCGGCCTCCTCCCAGGACTAAGGAGGTGGTCATCAACGGCCAGACAGTCAAACTTAAGTATTGCTTCACATGCAAAATCTTCAGACCACCACGTGCCTCCCATTGCAGCCTTTGTGACAACTGTGTCGGTGAGTTATGATGAAGTTCTCTGTTCTTAAATAGTCAAGACGTTTGGAAATCATCCATCTACCTTCTGAGCAGTTTGTGGTTCATATGTGTTTTATGAAAGGCCAATGTAGGCTCAATATAGATCTGATGAGCAGGAAAACAGCAGTGTATCTAGTATATAGAGCGTTTAAAAAATATTACTTTTCTGTATCATAAAGCTGGGGTTGATAAAGTGCTGCCACAGCTCACCTTCCTGCCCCCAACCTCACATATTAACACACATTCACTCAGTTCATAGAAGGATGACAAATCATGTTCATACTGATTCTGCAGAGATCGTATATTAGAACACAAGCCAAAGTAAATGTTACCTTTGTGATGCAGACCTACAAGGAATAAACAGTACATACTAAATGCCTCGAGGAATCAACATCCAAGCAGAGCAAGGATGGAATAGTTAGAGTAAGAACAACAGAAAAAAACAGCAGCATAATGGTTGAGTTTTGCTGCTCTTCCAAGCCACATGCTCTATCTCTGGGGACAAAGTGAAGAGCACAGCAAGGCAATTACTAAAAGATAGAGACAGAGATACAGAGACCTGTTTGTCTATATCTTTCTCATCAGGGTTTTTGTGCTCCTCATTCTTCAGAGACAGCTCTGCCTTTGAATGTCTATTTCCCTGTCAGAAGTGGAGCTGACTGAAAACCTGGGAGACAAAGATGAGGAAGTTGTAAACACAGGGAAAAAAAAGATGAGGAGGTGGTAATCAGATGCAGCAGATGCACGCTGGCAGGAAGGAAGACAGGCTGGGAGCTGAACAAAAAGATGGATGGGCAGTCATTCTGGCAAACAGGCTACGTATGTTGTTACACAGAGATGGCTTTTGTGCACACTTTAAGTGCTTGATCAAACTATGAAATGAGACTGGTGAGGCTTACTTTTTAATGTAATTGATATGCTGCTCAAAAAAACACAATATAGGATGAATGTTATTTATCTAAACCAGGACAATGGCAGCAGGTGCTTTAAATGCTTTTTCCAAACCAAACATTGACACAGAGCAGCGTCATTTTAAACGTATAAATCCTTGATTCGAAGGTGTAAAACACAATGTTTAGATCACAGTTGTGAGACGTGAACCACAGATGGGAGGGAAATGAAAAAGGAGAAACTGACACATAGTTGGACTGTTTGTGTGGCAGGTGGGTGGGAGTGATGAACTCTACTTATGAATGTGAGTTTTAACTGGTGTCTCTTTCATTAGAATACTTTCCAGCCTACTCTCATAGCTTTTGGTCTCCACCCTGCATGGAGATAATCTGCATGAACACTGCTACAGGGAAATAGGCCATATGCAGAGGAAAATAACTCGCACTTATAAGGGCTATTTTTCTGGACCACGGTTTCTTCCTCTGATATGATCAGGATTAGACACAAACTGGATTAGCATTTGCTCCTAAACTGAAAATGTGGATCACAGTGACAGTGAAGAAATCGCGTGAGTGTTTCCCCTGACTCTTGACTTCACTGCCTCTCGCTCCCCCTGCCTCTGGTGCTGTAAAAGCCAGGGGGATAACAAGCTCTTAAATAAGTTAAGAGACAGAATGGATAGGCCCTCCCTGGTGGATGTGGAGGATAGGAATATGGTAGAGTCACTTCCTTTTTAAGAGGGTTATCCCTTGGGGAGTGATAGAAGAAGCTTATAAGAGCACAGAATTATGATACACACACATCAGTTCCCTTCCCTTGAAGTCATGCTCTGTTCTTTCCTTCACACTATACATAGTAGCATAAGAAGATCTGACTGTTTGTGTTTAAATTCTAACTGTTAGTGTTACAAATACTGATTTTGAGGATTGATACTAAGAGTGATTTTGGGCTGTGTGCTGTTATTTATTCACTTATTCTGATGTGCCTAGTTAGAGGACATTAGATACAGCTTTAATGATCCCCTTGGGGAAATTACATTGGTATGTAAGTAAGAAAAAAAACAACATGCATCAAAAGAATATTGGCACATAAATAATATATTAGATCATTATGAAACTGTAAGCTTTTAGTTCTACATTAAAACCATCAGAAGAAGGATAGTGCCACATTATATTAGCTGTTATTTCCATGGCCTCTAACTCCTTGTGATAAATGAAGTGTGAGGTTGATCTAAGAAGTCGAAGGAGGGACTTAACTCTTATTTCTTAAGTATCAGTAGAGTTTCATAGTAAAAATAGTGTTGTTGATTACCTAACATTAATGACCTCCGGCAGACGTTTGTAGTCAGATTTGGCTAGTAGTGCTTGTCCCCTCCGTCTGACTAAATCCAGTTCCCAGACACATTTCTACCAGGTATTGACTAACGGAGACAAAAGCAGGTCATTTCACCTCACTAAACAAATAATGGTTCTGATTAATTAGTTAAGTTGCTACCACTGGGCACAGCGAGTAGTTTGCACTTGGAGATAGAATGACAGAGTTGGGGCTGATTAAATACTAACAGTAAGTCCTCCACTCTCGGAACAATCAGGCAAAAGTGTTTTGGAGCTGCTTGCAGTTCCTATGAATATAATGCCACTGACTGATTTTAATTAGAAGGAATTTCACATTATGTTTCTCAAATATTTAAACACCTCAGACTACATTCAGTTACAGTTTTTCTTTTTGAATACATGGGAGTATTTCATTCATTTCAGGCATTTTATTCATTTAAACAACACAGATTTGGATAGAAGAAGGCTCCTCTGTGTACCCTGCATACCCTCTACCATATCGCAGTAACACTGCACCAGAGTGACTAGCAGATTTGTGTCAGTTTTAACATACTGGAAAACACCAGTCTTTCTCATCTGTATGATCTCCTTGTAAGACACACAAAAGTCTTGACAACACTGTTAACTTTTCTACCTCTCTTTTGTCTTCAAACGTTCTTTGATTGAGGTCTTAATGGTGTCACTTTTATCTGTTGGCCCAGCAAAGTGCTTCTTTCACCCTCTCAACCTCACACAGTCACACAGTGACAGGGGGCGATTTTCAGCCTTACACAGTCATGTCGGCAGGCCTCTGACTTTTATTAGCTAGTTTATATAAATAGCCACTTTGTGCTATGTGAAAAATTTGTATATTATTATGCCAAGACCCAGAGGGACACTACCCTTTTCCTCTAATTTCCCACAGTTCTGGATTTGTACACTGTATTGATGTGCACTGAAGTAACCTAGTTAAGTTTTTAAACATAATGTGGTTGTCTTAAGCCACAATTAAGAAAACTTGGTTTATACAACTAGACTTCTGCTCGAAAGAAAGATTTCTCAACCAGTGTTGCCTAACCAGATATCTTCTTGATTTTTTTTTTTATACGAGCACGTCTCAAAGAATTCCTATTTCATCAGGGTAAACATCACTGTTGCACCAATGTGATGGTATAAAAGAAAAGACTTCTCTCCAGAATAAACTCTTTACTCTCCCTCTGTCTGTCTCTATATGTCCATGCAGAGCGTTTTGACCACCACTGTCCCTGGGTGGGGAACTGCGTGGGAAGGAGGAACTACCGTTTCTTCTACATGTTCATCCTCTCGCTCTCCTTCCTCACCATCTTCATCTTTGCCTTCGTCATCACACACATCATTTTACGTAAGTAGCTGAGGAAAAAAAGGACATGTGCTCTCAGGCATGGCACAGACTTACACTCCTCCTGACTGTGTTCTTGGTGTGTTTCGAGCCAGCAGGTTGTAAGTAGGCGTTGTGAAATACTGCAGCGTTCTGGCTTGTTACCATCTTTCCAGCTGGGAGCAGGCAGTTGACTGTTGGGCCCCCAATTAGTGCGTGCGTGCGTGCGTGCACGCACGCACATGTGTGTGTATGTTTAAATGACAGCCAGTGGATCAATGTTGTACTGGGGACAGAAATATGGGTCAAGATTAGCTTGTAGTGATGATTAATAGTCTGTTGGTTGTTCCCTTTCCTTTGACTGTAACCATGCTGTGTTGAGTCCAAGTGCTGTCAAATTTGACAAAAAGGCATCACAGGAGTTTTAATTCCTTGATTTTTGTCATCTTTTCTCCCACTGGGCGTCAAACCATATTAGAGAGCATCACTGCTCATGTTCTAAGCTTAGCATAGACATAGTACAGAAGTTATAAAACCTGCTTGACAATGCCCAAGATCAAAGGTAATTAACGTGCTTTTCAACATTTATTTTGTGAACAGCAGTTTAAAATGTACATGTCTTTTAGAAACTGAATAAGGAATAACTCTGTCTGGCTGATGAAAACTGTAGAGATGTCTCCTACTGCCACATACAGCTGGCCAGCCTGTGTCCACCTACTCTTCACACTTGGAAGTTAAATTAGAATTCCAGTTTAAGTGGGCACACTCAGCCTATCTCAGTTCATCTTATTGACTCTTAAACTTTACCTTGAAAAATGTCTGCAGCAGGTAGTGACCAGTAGTGAGAGTGTAGTACTCAATATCTGATACAAGTTCCCCATTAACTGGGGGTGCTTAATGCTGATTTTATATGAGATAGAGTGTATGTAATGGTAAACACAGCTGCACTGTGGTCTAATGGAAACTCTGTCTATGTCTCTATTCACAGGTTCCCATCGAAATGGATTCCTCACAGCGCTTAAAGATAGCCCTGCCAGATATCCTTTTACTGAAATCTGACTTGCATTTACTATTGATAATGTGTTTCAAAGAGTGTTTCTCAGACTTTTGCTGCAGTCTGTTCCCATTTTTATACATAAATTTGTTGGCCTATATATTTTTTAACCACTCAGTTGTTCCTAGACTCCACTGTATTCCTTTCATCTTGACACAGACTATTTTGAGTGAGGACCAACACAATTGATTCAGTAGGTCCAAATGATTTTGCATGTTTTGCCTTTTCAGAGCATTTTGATTCTTTGCTCCTGCCTTTTTCTGCAGTTATACTACTTGCATGACTTGTGTTTGTCTGAATAATCCTGTTCCATGAGGATAACGCAGCACGCAAGGCAGGTCCGCGTTCTGTCTGTCAATTGATTTAGCCAGTCTTTAATTTCATCTGGCTTTAACTTGCGTCTCTCTCTACAGAGATGTCGTGTGAGTGAGAATTGATATGAGCCTAAGTGTGTCGATACGATAGATAGCAAGTGTGTGCTGAACATCTTAAGCTATAGCTGTTACAAATACGCTGCAAGTCAGCTCAATGGCTTAACACAACACCAGAGATAATCACTGTGACAAATCCAAGTAAAATGTTTTATTTTGACATTGAAGCAAAGTTAGTTTCACACCATTTAACCTTGTCATTATATTTTAAATTTAATGTTGCCCCTCCTGCAGGCCGTTTCACACAAGGTTTGGTAGGAAAAAAATTGAACCTGAATTTTATTTTACCTTTAAATCAAAGATGGTAATAAAGCACTTTATAACTATTTATGGCAACATATACAGAAAGGTGTTTGCTTTAAATTATTTAAGTTTCCTCTTTCGCTGAAAAGAAACACGACAAGCATGTGAACCAGGTTGTCCTAAGTGAATGACATTTGGCTGATAAACTCTAAATGATTCCCAGTGCCATTCATAATCCACAAATCAAGTTCAGAGCATAGGGCTGTGACACTGCCTCTCTCTTTATTTCTGCCCTTCTCTCTATGGCTGAGTGAGATAGCTCTCTGCAGAGAAATGTGTGCCAAGCCAAGCTGATAACGTCCTGTGTCCTACAGGGCTTTAATAAAGGGGAATTGCAGTCGATACTATCGTAGCAGTCCTTTTGTACTGGAAGAATGATGACATGTTTTGTCCTTGCTAAGGAGGAAGAGATTGGGAAGAGAGAAAAAGAAGAAGATTAAAAGAGAGAAAATGGGAGAGTGAGGGCATTTTGTTGATCTTTCTAGTACAGTACAGACTGACTTGTGGTCTTGAGGATGTAATATTTACTGACCTACCAAGTATTTTTTTTCCAGCACACCCTCAGTCGCTTGCTTGTTGTACTAAGGCATGGATTTGTAGTGTCTGGGTATTTATATGTCATTATATGAATAAGATGCTTTTTTAGAAACTGTATTCTAAGATGTAGTCCATGCAGTAAGGGTTACTGTAGTTCATTTTTATAATGGCAGAAAGATTCATCTTGAACACTGTCTGTGCTTTGTGCTTTATGTGGAGCAGAGAAAATGAGCAGTGTTCTGCTGTCCCAGCCAAATGAACTGGTAACTAGGAAGTATTGGCAAGAGGAGGACAGCCCTCAGGCTGTAGGTCAATATGCTAGCTGCTACAACTGCATTTTTTGTGTCCATTCTGTCTCTATATGAGTCTGTTATGTGTGTGTATTTATCTCTAAGGGCTTTGATATTATTGTCTATTCTTAAGTTTAAGAATAGATAAAATGAAATCTACAGTAGAGAATTGTTCCTTGACCTAATGCTGTCACTGTGCTGGAGGTGGTGGTGTGTTTCTTCTCTGTCTGGTCCATAGTGGGCCTCTCAGGCTTCCATACCTACCTGATCAGCTCCAATCAGACCACCAATGAAGATGTGAGTATGAACATGAAATAGAATGTACTAGGGGTGTTTTTACTTATGCTAACGTGGTTTCTCGCTTCCATCACTCACATCTCTACCTCTGTGAAAGAGAGATGCGAGAAGCAAAAGAGAAAGACTCAAAAAACAAAGGAGCCGAAGCTGCCAAATGAGAAATCCTTTGTTCTGTAGCGTCAGTCATAAGCGACACCAGTTACTTATGATGTCCTGCACAACTGTATCACCTGTCAAATCAAACTGACACCCACAAAAGTATGGCATTTATACACACATGATCGAAGACTTCCACATGGCATTCCCATTTGCTTCTGTGTTCTAAGTTTACCTTGAAACCTGTTTAAGTAATTCAAAGATCCTCCAGGACAGTTGCCACGCCGTGGGAGGAGAGAGGACACAAGGAACAATAAAATAGGATGATAAAAAGCACCCCAGATATAATGTAGCCTAAAATGTACAGTGTAAAATTATGAGGCATCAATTAAATCATGACGCATGTTCTATGTGTTATCAGAATTACTTTTTGGGATTTGCTCATTAAGCATTTGAAAAATCTTTTAAAGTTCAGTATAGGTTATTTTTTAAATGAACTAAAAGTAGCATTGGTGTTCTCTGCATGTCTCTGTATTATTAATACTAATAATTCATTACTAAATTATTAATTTAGCAACTTGTTTTTTGTGTGTTTTTATGTTATTGTACTTTACAACTTTGACACTGCACACTAGTGAGTAGATATCAAAGGGAAGCAGAAGCTTGTCAATATTCACTCTGGTCATGTGCTCACAGCTTGAGCCCTGAATTCTTTTCACCTCTGTCAGACTGGAGTCATGTGTCACCAAGGATGGTTAGCTCAGTTTGTTATAACGTGGTGCTAATAACGCCCAAGGTTGGGGATTTGTTTACTGTGTTGGCCACAAGCAGTTCTAGCACCACAACACACAAACAGCAGTCTTGCTCTGTTTATCAGTGACACTTGAGTTATTTATCTGTCCCGCTGAAGGTGTGACTCATAATGCTGTGTGGTCTTGTTCAGATAAAAGGTTCGTGGTCTTCTAAAAGAGGGAAGGACAACTATAACCCTTACAGCCATGGCAATATATTCACCAACTGCTGTGCGGCGCTGTGTGGACCCCTGCCACCGAGGTATGACGTGTGTGAATGTGCACGTAGGATTTTACGAGGTGATTTATGCATTCCCAGATGCTCAGATGATGACATATGCCCTATCATCCGTTGCTCTGAGTAAAACCCATTTAGTCATTTTTCACCTTCACTGTAATAGGTCACAGCACCTGTTGTTCTTTTTCCTCCCATTGTATTTTTCCATTTTGTCCAAAGGCTGAAATAGAAGTGTTAGTCAAGACTCTGTTTGATGTGAAGAGCCGCTTTGAAATGAGCCTGCCTGCAGCCTTTTTTTTAATACATAGCTAAGATACTGCAAGAGTGAAAAGAATTTCAGGCCTATTTTAACCAAGTCTTAAGATCAAAGTTGGCTTGATATATTAGATTTCATGCTTTTTCTGTGTATATGATTTAACAAAAAATGCAGGCCAACTGTCACAGAAGCATTCTCATGTCCATGTGACTGTAAATGCCAGTACACATTGTACAATCCCTCCCAGCTTCTTTCACTTCAGTATTTTACCCAACATTTCTTATTACTCATCTGTGAAACTGTAGTTGCTGATTCCTCTGACTTAAACTGCTCTTTCTTTTCTTCTATCATGTTTAGAATTGAGTGCCCACTGCACAGAGATACCTCTGCCGTTATCTTTAAAGGCCACTTTGTCCACTTTGAAGATACAACACTCAAAGTGACATTGTCAGGATGCCACAAATATCTTTAACTCGGTGGAACTCACAGCCTTTAACGCTGCCTTTTGCTTTTAATTCGTTGAACCGTGAAGTACAAATAGATAGCAAAAGAAACATGCAATCTCCAGTTTACCACATGCAGTCAGATGCACACACACACATATGCAAAGTATGAGAAGGGCTGTGATGGAGGCTTTTAGCAATATTCTATCAGTGTATTTGGATGTATTGTGCTCTGGCCATCACAAACCATAAATCTCCCAATAATGATTCCAGTGGGTGGCAAAGGAGAGTCCTCAATGCACAGGTGGCTGCCATCTGGGCATGTGAGTGTGTTTGTGTGGCCACAGGCATCACACAGCTGGGTCCGCCACTAAGAAAGGAATGTTTCACCTCACCCTCGGACTAAGCAAGCAGTGCTGCCTCTCACTTGAGCACACTCAGACTAAAGCCTTTTATGTTTAATTCCCTGCCAAGAC
Source organism: Dascyllus trimaculatus (assembly GCA_024666655.1). Lineage (NCBI taxonomy): Eukaryota > Metazoa > Chordata > Actinopteri > Pomacentridae > Dascyllus > Dascyllus trimaculatus. Next base: position 11,157,003 of record CM045462.1, read on the forward strand.
CTTGACTCACATTTTAAAATGCATCAAACTACATGTTTTCATGCTCATTTGCTCCTAACCGCATTTGCAGACTTTTATTGGCAAAAACTCAGGCTGCTGCTGTAGATTTGCAGAGCTTATTTCTGTGATTCTAGCAAACTGCTTTTTACCTGATTCTGGCCCAATCCAAATATTGACATTACCTTGCTTGTGCTGTTTAACACCACAAATGGTTGCATGTGTGTTGTAGAGACTGCTCAGACTGCTGATCAACCTCTGTCTGGCTAATAAATAGCTACTATTACTGTAAGCAGTCCGTGACCACACACATGTGCATATGCATACCAAAGGTCAGCAGGTTGTTGTCTAACCAGCTGCGTCAGAGTTCTGCAGCATTAACGTTAGAACAGAAACAGTGATTCACTCCACTGTTCCACTGCAGGACCACAGTGATTTATTACCAAGTTGTGACTTTATGTGGTTGTGTGAATGTCTGTGTGAGGGGGAAAAATGAGTGTCTGCACTCACTCGATCTTCTTCATGGTCAAGACTTGAGTAATGAAGTTTGTACACAACATACTACTTCACCCAGCTTTCTCAACTATTTGCAATTGGTGTGGTCCCACTGGCACACAAGCTTATTTGCACTTTTGTAATGCATATCAACAGTAAGACTGACTCAGCTCTGATCTAACTACTAGCTTGCTGTTGCATTTCATTTCTACATCCCCTTAAATACCTTTCATAGCTGCAAGGAATGCATTAGATAGTATTATTCTACGGATTCTATTCTGTTTTAATGTATTTCATAGATGGTTACAGTATTTGCTGTGTAATGTTTGTGATGTTTGTGAATCCTCACAAACGGTGTCTTTGTCCAATCTTTGCTTTTCTCTTGTTAGTCTCATTGACAGACGGGGCTTTATCCAATCAGACACACCACAGCTGGCACCACCGACCAATGGCATCACTATGTATGGCGCCACCCAGTCTCAGCAAAGCCACATGGTAAGACACTGTCTGAGTCTCTATCATTTCTTCAGGAGAACTTTATAGAAGTAAAAATGCAGATTTGGAATAGAATAGTTAAAGGCATTAAATACTGTTTAAACTGAAAAACTCCAGTCACTTTTCTGTTCTATTTCTAACAACGTAGCTGACATATATTTTCTTTGGTGCTTCCCAAAACAAACCCCTGTTCTTTTAAAAAAGAAGTCAGTCAGTAATCTTTTTCTATCATGTCAGTTACAGCCGTAATCCTCGCAGTAGTTTTCCAAACAAAAGCAGAGCACAGTAAATTAAGTTTATTACACTACTAAAGGGTTGGATGAGTGCCGTCATTATCCAAAAGCTCACTGTGGCTTCTCTTAAACATTGCTGGGAATAACTGTTGTCTTATTTTGTAGATAGCCTTTAAAATGAATGGTCATTGGTTTACAAATTTAAGTGCTAATTGTTTTCCTCTAACTGCTTTACAATGAAAGCCACCCTGTGCTTGTAATGTGAACATTTAGATAAAATAAGAAAACAGTGGATTACAGAGAGACATCATTACAGAAGCTACATAAAACCACAGACCATAAAGATAGATACTGTTAATAAATGAGGTTTGATATTCATAAAATTCTGAAGATCATAATTTCTGAGAGTTGGTTAAATTTACTGATGCTTAGTACCTTGACTTCAGTACTGTTTGTGTCACACAGACTATACTGTTACTCCAACTGGGCCAGGCCTTGGTCAGCATGACACACAGAGACATACCATCTCTCACAACAGCCTGTCTAACTGAGTGAATCTCCAGCTGTTGTCCTTTGTTCATTTGCCACTAACAGAAACTCAGCTCACACAAGCTAAAGCAGATGATGCCAGTTTGAGAAATAGAACCTACAGAAACCCTGCCATGTATTATTCGTCTGGTTGTTTATGATCATGAAGATAAACATTAGCTATTGGTTTCAGCACTGGCCTAGATAACTTGGTCTAGCCATGGAGCGTAAAGGCCAGACGAGGTCAGATTATTTCAAACAACGGCTTCACTTTTCAGTTTATAATCCTTTTCTCAGACAGCACATCCCGCAGAAATGCACATGGCACGCATTTTTTCTCGATCTACCGAGATCGGGAAAAGTAAATCCAGTTAGTATTTTTCATTTCACTAGATTGAAAATGACGAAATTGGTCTGGATTGCAATGAACAAGTTAGTGCAGTGTTTCTCAAGGTAATTGGATTTTGCTTGTGACGGTAGCTAATGGGCTGAGGAGAACTAGCATGTCAACCTCAACAACTCAGCTGATTCTCAAGAATATAGCTTAACATATCAAAATTAACATGAATGCATCTGTTTTGGACAAATCTTTGCAAAGGTGTTCATGATACTAATCACTTGTGGATTCTAGATTGATTTTTTTTTTTAGTGAATTTGATCAGCTGTCCTCTCTGCATGGCAAAACCGACGACAATCCCTCCTCTACACATGATTAAGTTTTGAATTCAGAGTGTGTAAGGAGAGGAGGGGCTGTACAGAGATGGGTCTGCTCTCGATGTGTTAGTGAGCGAGCCATCGAGCGAGAGCGGGGTGCAGCTCTACAATCATTATATAACATAACATTTTATCCATTTTAAATAGTAAAAAAATAGAAAATCGATATATGGCGGCCAGTGTTGATATTGTGTTGTGCGACCACATATAAAAAAAATCGATGTATGAGAAACAGTGCAGTGATGTTTTCAGTTTTGAATGTGTCACCCTGTGTTGTGTTGTGTCGTTAAATTAGGTCAACAAAGGCAAGGAAGGGACTTTTATAGGTGCTGGTGCTGAGGTAGCATCGCATTGTGAGACGTATCTTTTGCCTCTCCCTATTTTCAGTTGTCGTCAGGGTTTGCTCATCATCAAGATTGAAGGGTTTTTGCGTGTGCTTTGTCATCATGCTGACAATCTGTGCATCGCAGTGGGCCCCAGGAAAAAGAATGAGCAGGCACGAGAGCGAAATCATGTATAATGAATTACATTTCGTATCCTCACAATCTGAAGGTACACCACAGTCGGTAAACAGAAATTTCCTGCAATGTTAAGCTGTCTCTTTAAGTCTGGGAGAGAATAGCTTTCGTTGTGAAGAGGACGCCATACTGACCTCACTGGCCTGTTTGTTTGCTGCCTGAATTGAACTAACCAGTCTTTTGTTGTTCAGTGGAGCTGTTTACCTCACACATTACAGACTAGATTTAAGGCCTCCTCACACACAGCTACTAAACATCTTTCACTGGTGCCCTCCCTCTCTGCCACAGTCACCCCCTTGTTCTCACCCAAACTCGACCTCATCGTGCTTGTTCTCATTGAGATGTCAGACATGAATGTCATCTGTCTTAATGTCCTGAATGGACTAGTTGTATTGGGCTGAACGCCACAGGAACATTCCCCTACGTTAGCACATTCAGAAATAACTACCATCTGTTTTCTATAGCAGTCATGATTAGAAGCTGGAGTTGTCCTATTGTATTGGCTGCTGGCCATTTGTGTGCACAATGATACACAGTCAGCTGTGTGCTTAGTATCTATTTGTTAAATTATGTAGAATACCATACTAGTAACACATTAGCAGTGACTATTCTGCTCTGAATATCCTCAATAATCTCCTTAGTTGTCAAACTCCTGCTGATGCAAATTACTTCATTGCTGTGAAAATCTGTCTTAAATTTAGGCCAACATGGATAGACCCCACATTTGTTGCTGGTTGATATTGTGTCATCAAGTAGGTTTTAGAGAGGTCGGTGGGTGAATTGCTAAAATTATTTAAACCACAGGAGGTAGAAGTCTCCCATTACTTTTGTCCGTTTACTCCAGAGGTAGAGGGGGTTATTAGGAGAAAGTGTGTGAATTAGTTATAAAAATGGAGAAAAGACTATTACGCTTGATTCTCGTGTGATGAAAGCACTGTTTCTTTGTAATGTACTTTGTCTGTGATGCAGCTTAAATTGACAGCTTGGTAGGTAGAAGTCCCATAAGCTGTTGCTGTGGTAACGGTGTGTGATATGAATTCATGCTACACCTTAATAACAAACCCTCCATTTCGGATTTAACTTAGTGGGTGGAAATAGACAATTACTTGACTGACAAAGGGACACTTCCCTGCTCTGTGCAGGTATGTAGCCATGCAGATAGTAAGAGTTTCAGGTTTTTAGACTATGCTTATTGTATGATGATATTATTAATTTTTGTCATGACTAGTGGTCGCAGCTGCAAAATATTTTGGTTTTTTTACAGAATCTGGATACTAAACGGTCAGTTTTTGGAAAAATATTTAAATCAGACATATAGAACAAAATGACTGATGAAATATCATGATTTTAAGCATAGATTTAGTTCATTTTCTTGGCGAAACTCACACATGATGAGTTCAAGGAACATTTTAACAATCAGATTTTTTATTTATTTGTTTTTAAAATTGCATGTCTTTTAAACCCACTGGCAAACTTTGTGGTTTGAGGGTTAATTTTGTTTATCTGTTAGTTATGAGGAATACACACATAGCAAACCATTACTATAAATAAAACTCAAACTATCTTAATGGACAGATAATATTGTATTTTATTGGGGGAAAAATCTGCTTTTGTATTTAATTTGGTTTAATTGTAATTTTTTTCAGATCTTTTCTTCTTCCTGTCAGAAAACTTTAGGAAGTTGCACACTCAGAGCGCAACTTCCTAAACCACCGTCTCCTTGTTGATAATTGTCCAGTGAGTGATGGGAGACTGACAACCCACAACCTTACTCACAGTTTTATTACTCACTCAGTCTTTCACCCAGGATGGCCTGATTGTGTCTTTGCTCTAGTCGAACTGATTTCAATTAATTATGCTGTGTTTAATGACCCCAGTGTTTCTTTTTCTCTTGCTCTGCCCAGATCAACCAAATGTACAACTTACTATCAGTCACTTTGTCATTTTTAGCAGGCAGGGGTGTGTTGTCAGGAATAACGCAGGCGGCTATAATCGACCATCTCATCTTGAGACTTGTTTAAATATGAAACATAAACGTAATCAGCTTTGGGAGATATTTCATTTTATTTGAGAAAGGCTTTGTTAATGTTATGACCATGAAACAACAGATGCATTATCAGAAATATTTTATTCTTTAATACATTAATTACATACTCTTTTTATGATGTCATACTGATTTTTGTACATATGTGAGTCAAGAAATTGAAGCATCAACAAAGTGTAAACTCTAAATGCAGGCTTAAATTTTTGATTATAGAAAAAAATCTCTTGTTGTGTCATCAGCCAACCAAAACATGGCCTGTGCTGTATCACTTGCCATCTGCTATGCAAGGTTAATCTATCAGCTGCCCATGTGCATATTGTTCCTTGTAGTTCTGTGTGTGTCTGTCTGCTGTGGGAGATGGACAGTGCTGAGTCAGTCTGGCTTTGACTGTTTATGAAGCATGAGTGGGCCAGAAAGTAGAAAGCGAATGATGAAGCGCTGTATTTTCATTTTATATCCAACACAGTGCTGATGACGCAGCTCTCTGCTAACGTGGCGGTGAGTGAGGTTTCCGTGTCATTTCTGTCCAAGAACCCTCGCTGAGGTTGGTCTTTTTAACAACCTGGAGAGTAGCCAAGCTTGTAAAGGTGATAAGTCAAGAGCAGCTGATACGTGCAGCTGATAAGAGGATTGATAATACTTGTTACCTCATCTCTTCTACTGTCAAAGGTAGCTCAATTGCTGTTTAAATCACATCTGTAATCTGCTCTTTTTAGGTCAGTGAGATTGAGACAGAAAGGTGAGATGTTTGGGCCAGATCTTTGCGCTTCTAATCTCTTGTTACTCCGTCTCTGGGAGTGGTAGGGGAAGGAGGGGGGCGTCAGAGTCCTTTTCTTATTTGTTAAAATGGCTTTTTAAATTTCTGTCACATCTGCACAGCTACTGATCTTTCATCTGTAACTGGTCTTTAATACACGATTATTCTGTGGTGCTAAAGGGCTAATTGGGTTCCAGCTAATCTCCCTGTAGATAACGTATGGTTTTGGTAACTCACCGTGCCTTTAACCTGGTTGCTCTGCTCCACTTTTAGACATGTGATTACCATTGTAAAGCAAGGCAATAGAGATCAATAGGCCATGAAGCGGTGACTTAATAGCTTCGTGTTTTCAGCTCTGTATTGACTTCAGCTCTGTTTTTACCGGAGTGGATGCATGAGTTGGTGCAGGTTCTTTGTGTGGTGCTGCATTCTAACAAGGGTACTAACATCTTGTTTCTTTCTTTTTTCCCCCTCACCCAATCACCTCTTCCCTCCTCTGTTTTCTTCACATATTCTGCTTTCCTTGATTCTATGTGCTCTTTTTTACTTCCCCCTTCTAATTTTCAATTCTGTCTCTTTTCAATTTCCGTCCCTCCACTCCGGCACTTGATCTATCTCTTTGACTTTCACCACCCCTCTCATATCGTCCTCTATCCCCTGCTTTCTGGTGCTTTCTCTCAGTGTGACCAAGACCAGTGCATTCAGAGCACCAAATTCGTTTTGCAGGCCGCCGCCACACCTCTCCTCCAGCAGCAGAGCAGCGAGCCAGTCATCCTAACGGCCTCCCCTGAAAACGGAGGGTCTCTACCTGGCCGCACCTCCCTCACCCTGGGTGGCCCATGCACCTCACTCCCCCTCGGCCAGCCCACCCCTCCGACGTCCACCCCCAGCCTCAGCTGCCATGAAGCCACTGACATGCTGCCAATCCACGGGCACAGCCACACGCACAACCACAGCCACCCTCTCCAAGAGCCGGTGGCCCACCACCACTTCCTCACCCCAGAGGAAGTGCCCTCGCCGCCTGGTATGCTTCACTGCGGCAGCCCCTTGGGTCACAGCCACACCATGCAGGCCGGCTTCTACAACCCAGCCAGCCAGGACTCGCTACATGAGGACTCTGTGAGAGGACTGGTTAAGCTCAGCTCTGTCTGACAGTGGAATATATATCCCTTCTCCCCTCTTCACCCACACATGAAAACATGCATCCAACCCCAGAAACTCTCCTGTGCCACTTTTGGATCAGCTCACTCCCCCTTTGACTCAATGGCTGTGGCTTAAATTCAGCTGCTAGAAAATCTGCGGAATTTAACTGAACTGAAGTAAAAACCTGTTGTCCTCAGCCAATATCTTGCCAAATCTCTCTGCAGGGACTGGGAGAGATAGTTCCTGGTGTAATGGCCTGTATGACAGCTCAGACATACTCTTGTCTTTTTTTTTCCTTTTTTTTTTTTTAAACTTCAAGGGAAGCATAATCCATTACCTCCTGGAAATTGCACAGGGGAGTATTTTCAAAGTGGCGCATGTCTGTGAGCCATTTCAAGCAAAAAAGAACTTGTGTTTTGACAGTTCATGACATTTTTGGTCAGAAGGCTGAGTTTCTGTCAATGGATCACAGGCCTGACAAATTTTTTTGTAAAACTAACTTTAGCCTTTTTGCCTGTTGCTGATTGGACCATGTCTTCTGCCTTTTTTTTCTTGGACATTCTCAGCAGTGCAATGGTTGATGTCTTCATGTTGCATATCATCCTGCTTTTTCTATGTAAAAAATAAGACTGTTGTACTGTACCATGGTTATTACAACTCTTACAAATTATATTTCCTGTGGATATTAATAAAACACCAACTTTTTATAAGATTAATTTGCATTAATGTTGAAGGTGTAATGTGTACTAATGTGAAAGTCAAGTGGTGATATTATGTCCTTCAAAGTCTATCTTGTGACGGAGGCCTGTGATTAGAGTTAAATACGACGGATTAAAAAACAAGCCTGTCTGATCAATGCTGTTGAACATTTATGGATGTTCAAACAAGGTTAAGACTTTCTTGAAGCAATGTAGTGTCCTATTCGTCCTGACAGAAATCCTGTTTAGACCTCAAGCACAAATCTTTAAAGATATGTAGACTAAGACAAGCTCTCAGTTTCCAGTAATATCTATTGAAAGTAATGAGTAGGTTCTTTAACAGGGAAATATCCATTTCTTCAGCCGAAACAAGAAAAAAAGGTCACAGTCCACTGCCTTACCTGGGTGGTAAATGGAATCAATCACACTTTAGTTCTCTTCTACCACCTTGTGGTCGAGCAGGGACACTACAGTTAACAGTGCAGTTTTTTATTTTACAACATACAATTTTTACCAAACATAAAAGCATGTAGAATAAGTTAATCAGGTGCAGACACCTACATTCTGACTTCTCTATCATGTCACTTAAAGTTGCTATAACCAAAGTTTGTGTGTTGGCAGTTACGAGTACATGTAAGGTGAAAAGCACTAAAGCGGATTTGAAGCAAACCACCAAGACCAAATGATAATAGCAACACATTTATTTATTATTAAATAATGTATGATACATATGGAATTCTTTCCATAATTTCTTTTACAATCATTACATTAGAAAATGCCTTAATGGCAATCCTAGATTTCTTAGTCTTTTCATTTTAGAGCAGAATTGATCGTTGAGTGCAGCACTGAGTGGGAGAGCAGTGAGACAAGAGGTGGTCACAGATGCAGGACTGGACTATATTCTATAGATTTAATACAGATTGCAAAATGTAATTTCTTAGGTTACTGAAATGTTATTGACCCTGTACTGCGCTGTGCTTGAGTCCTGCTGCAGCATTACATGGTAAATTCTTAAATCAAGTGCATGGGACACCATGGTATGTTAAAGAATCCTGAAAATGGCAACAGACGGATTCATTAATAAAACACTGGGCATGTAAAAAATTGCAAATGAAAATTCAGACAATGTGCTGAATTTTTGGGTTTTGGGGGGAAAAAAATACAACCACTACAAATTATGTAGTAAAAATGAGAAATGTTTGGATATTTGTGAAATAAGCTGTACAGTAAATTTACAGTAAATAGTCTTTACTGGACAATGCTCCAAAAGAATGGAGCCCTCCTATTTCATTCATAGTCTGAATTTGCTGACTGTCTTATAATTTACATATAAGCAAAGCCAGTGCTGAAGTGCTTATTAACATTTACATATATTTCCTGTTTTACCTAAACAGGCTGAATCACAGCAGAGATGCACTAGAGACAAGAAGAAATGATCCAGGGACACCTAACTTGTAAACAGTCATGGCAGCTCACAGCGTGATGCTCCAGCACAGCTTACTCTCATGCATCAGTCCTCCAGTCGGGGCTGAAAAGATAGAGCATTTATTCCACGGTAGGACCTGTCCATGGCCTTTGGTCAATGAAAATGCTAGAGTAGCTTAAAATTAATGACCAGTGGTTGCTGCAGGGCTAACCTGACCTGACATTCAAACCTGAAGTCAGCACAGGGTTCACCACCTTCCATCGTCTGGGTCATTGTGGCTAAGCTAATTTAGCACTAACCAGAACACAATAGTGTCAGTAACACTGGTTTCTGAGTAGAGTCCCACGTCACCACAGTTTCACATCGGTGAGCTCCAGGTCGCCCATGATCTCCAGCTGGTCAATGCTGCTCAGGTCTTGCACCCGATGTCTGAACTCAAACAAGTGTGAGCCGTTCACCGCTAGCTTGAACTGATGAGGCTGACAGAGGAGGAGGATCTGAGAGGAACATTTGAATACAGAGCACACAAGCATGATGAGAGATAATCAACAAGATGCTTCTAGTAACATACAGTCATGAACAAAAGTTTCCATACACTTGTAAAGACCATGTATATAATGGTGGTCTTGACTATCCAATGACTTCTATGACTTAATTTTCTATGATGGAAACATTAAACCACACAGTCACAAAAAAAAAATCATGCATTTTGGTTCTTTTCTAGATTTTTTACAGGTCTTCTGGAAATATGATAAAATCTGTTGGGCCAAAAAATACACACAGTAACTTAAATTGTTACTTCTGGTGATGTAGACAGGTATGTTAATTAAAATTTCTTAGTGGCCTGACCCCTCTTGACCTTCCTGATCAATTGTCTCTCAGCAGCAGGTTATAATTTCTTCCTGATAGTGGGAGTCACACAACTGTAGCATGCCCTTTATACTTAAAAACAACTGTTACCACATTTGATTTTTGGGATCCAAAGCACCTTTCCTGACTCATTCAAGTCAAGGATCTGCTTCCTCAAGGCTACACTTTGCCCCTCATACTTCCACATTGTAGTGTTAGACTGAGTCTAATGAATGTATCAAATGAGCCCTATTTTAATGGACTCAGAGGAGTCAGCAGCTGTAGCCAGCTGTATTCAGACATAAGAAAGTAAAAGGCCATGCCACAAAGATAATCTGACTTTCTACATCACCAAAAACTAACAGTTCAAGTTGCTGTATGTATATTTTTGACCCAGCAGATTTTATCACATTAACAAAAGATTTTGTTTGTAATGTGATAATGTGATTTCTTGTTTCTTGTGAAGCCACTTGTGTTTCAGTGATTTCATTATAGAAAATTAAGAGTCATAGGAGTCCTTGGAAACTCAAGACTGCCACGATATGCACTGATTAGCTACAACATTATGACCACTGACAGGTGAAGTGAATAGCATTGATCATATTGGTACTATGTGGTGTTCTGCTGGAAAACCTTGGATTTTAACATCTGTGTTGATGAGACTTAGACACCCAAATAAACATTGTCCCACAACAAACACAATCCCTCATGCAAATGGAAATCCCAAATGTCACTGGCCTACCCCTGCAGGAAAATGCACACCACATAGAAAAAACGTCAAACAATCAGGAACATGTTGAGGAACATGACAATGACCCAACATGTTGATTTGACCTCCAAACTTCCTACACCCCATTGTGATCAAGCATCAACAGGATGCAGTGGAACAAGTTTGATTGACAGAGGCTCCACTGCACAACCCAGACCCAAAGGATCCACTGCCAACATCCTGGTTCCAGACACCATAGGACACCCTGAGAGGTCCTCTTGTCCATGTCCAATGGTTCAGAACATATTTGACCACATAAGGGGGACCAACACAGTATTAGGCAGGTGGTCATAATGTTATGCCTAATCAGTGTACATAGTCTTTGCAGATGTAAGTACACTTTTGTTCATGACTGTCTAATCAAGGTGCAGATGAGAGCAGAACTCGTTCTGAAGCAACCCTTGAACGTTGCAGGTGATTCCTACCTCAAAGTACTCCCCAGATGAGAAGGGAAAGAATGGCAGCTCCTGCTCCTCCTGACCCCACGATTCACTCAGGTAAGAGTTCCTGATGAACACGCCAGACTTCATGCGGGGGTTCAGATGGAGAGCAATGTTCTCCGTCCTGCTGTTGCGGAGGTTCACTGTGAAACTGGAAGAAAAATGCGTAACAGTAAATGATTTTCAGAAGAGAAACGTTGCTTGGTCTGTTTTTAACCCAGCATGAAATAGACGGTAATCGTTCAAACAAATAAGTGAGACGAACATGTAGAGTGATTTTATTTGTTATGAGAAATTTTGTCAGTTATCTCTTTACCTGTGAGGATACATGCTGACCTGTCCTTTTATTGTGATGTGCTGCCCTGGGTTCAGTCCTTTGAGTATGCTGCCTTTGTAAGGGAGGCTCTGGAATGACAATATAACTTTAATTCAACATTATGTATATGGTATTAATAAGCAGAGGGGAACTGTGCAGATTATTGGATTCTTGCTGTGTTCCTAGATCTCAGCAGTTATTTTATTGACTAAAAACAAAAAAACAAAAACATAATAAGTCCTTTAAAGGTCTGCTGAATGAACAGTCTGCAGTGTGCAAAGAATCACGTAGGAGATGTGATCCCGTTTAAGACAGAGCAGATTTGTGTGAATGACGCAAAAGGAAAAACTCACCAAGTCGCCTGATTCTGAATATATTGCCTTAGAGGGAGAGAAGACATTTAGCAAATGATTAAACAGAAAAAAAACACACAAATCTAACAGGGTCATGAATTTTTAAAAAAAACAAGAAAACAGGGGGTGGGAATGTACGTACTGAGTTGGGGATGTAGCCAACAGCGTGCACCCTGACTTTCCCCGAAACAGAAAATGTGTCGACTCTGTTTAGGGGGACTCTGTGCTTGTATTCCAGCAGGTGAGTACCATTTACTGCCACCTAGAGGGGCAGAGAAGAAGCTTAGTATCTCCTATTAATTAAATCAGTATGTGCATCTATCGTCTTTAGCTCCTGCACAGGCTCCCTTACATCCTCACCAGCACGAGTTCACTGACCTTAAAGACGTCCTCGTGCACCAGGATGATGGTCTCGAAGGGGGCTCCACGTTTGTAGGGCAGCTGGTGGAGCGTCTCCTCTTTGCCCCAGTTCTCCTGCAGCAGGGAGTTGCACACCACACAGGGCGAGCCTTTGAAGCGAGGGCTGAAGTGGAGGGCGACGTCAGAGCGCGGCTTGGTGCTGCAGCCGCTCGACAGGTCGACCTGAAACCTGCGGAGGGAAGCGCACACTCGGGCTGGATCACCGACGGAGCGGAGAGGACGACAACTGCAACTGGAGGCCCCAAAACCCAGCAGGTCCCAGAGAGTTACAAGTTCATTGCATGTCAAAAGGGGTTTGGGTGGCTTGATGAAGTGCAAGATCTGCTGGGTGACATGCACCACTGAAGGAGAACAGAAACACAGGCAGGCCCGGCCTTTCTTGTACGGAAGCCAGTTTTAAAGATGTAGCTGAGGCTTTTATTTATGACACAATCAACAAGGTCCCTGCAGCCTGTTAGTTCAGCTACAGTGTGATGCAGTCTGAGAGTTCACCTTCAGCTAGCATTTATTATGTTTCTTCGACCTGTTGCTGTCCTCCTGGTGGAGAGGCTAAAACTGAAGTTACAGGTGAGCTAAAATTCCTCTGAACTAATCCTGTGTTATTCTGGATCCCTTTAAACTCCATGTCTTTGAAAGGGATCTGCCAGGTTGGGAACTTATTGACTTAAATGATCCTTCACCCCTGACAATCATGACAGTTAGGATTCTTCATAATGCTGCCTTACTGCAATAAAATACTGGAGAGCTTCTAATTTCCTACAAGTTAATACAGATAAGACCTAAGTTGTTGCTATTGGATCGGACCATGTTTCTACAAATGTCACCTCCAGCCTTGGACCACCAATACTAAACCCGAAACTCTTAGAGCTGCTTTTGATCAAAACACATTGAGACTCTTGTTCAATCCTGCCATCTACACATTGCCGAAGTCTAACCGATGCTCCCCAAAACACTGCTGAACAGTTCATCCAAACCCTCCTTTTCTCCCAACTGGACTAGTGCGGCTCACTTTTCACTTGCCTAAAAGATGCAGCAATTGCCTGGTTACAGCTGATTCAAAGACGGAGCAGCAGGATTGCTCACAGGCACTCAATGCAGGGAAAACACAAAATTCCAGTCCTGGCTAAATCACACCGGCTCCCCATTCAGTTCAGAATTCCATTCAAGATTCTTTTTGAAATCGCTCCACTCTGCATCTTGGAACTTGTAACGCTTTATTCTGCACAAGAACTTCCCAGATCAGAAAATCAATCACTGTTTAAAGTTGCACAGTCCAGGTTTAAAACAGAGGAGGTCCCCAAAACTCTGAACCAGTCAGTGCTTCAGCTCAGAACGCATTTTTTTAAAAGCTCCACTTGAACACTCAGGCATTTGTATGACATTTCATCCTGTTTCTAGAGTCTCACTGCCTTCTTTCAATGTTTCACTATTCTATTCTCCTCTTTAACGCTTTGCAGAGTTTCATGTTTTGTAAAGCAGCCTGTAACTCCAGTTTTGAAAGATGCAACAGAAATAAAGCTCATTATTATTGATCATTCATAGTGACGTGGTGTCAGTAATGAGATGTTGCTTCAGTGTGTCCACAGACCAGTTGTTCTCAGAGTAAATCTATCTATCCAGCACTGAAAAAACAAAGCCGGAGCACCCAGAGAAAACCTACACAGGTACTAGGAGAACACAGGAACTCCACACAGGAAGGCCGAGCAACAGGTTCAAACCCTGAACCTCCTTCTCACCAGAGATGTTCACTTCAACTTGTTAATGAACATTTCTTAATGCTCAGCTACTCTAAAATAGAAATATACACACATTTAACACATTTTTAAGGTGAAAAGCTGCTCTGAATCATCGTCTTAGTCAGTTTAAGCTGGCAAAGGCGTGTCTATGAAGGGATCCTCTGAGGTAGACACCACAGTGATAAGAAGTTTTTCCAGGTAAAATATAAAAATTAAAATGCTGTTGTGTCCATAAGGTGGCGCCTCTGTCGTGGAACCAAATCTTACCTGTCAGCATCTGGGGGCACAGTGCCCTGGATGATGATGATCTCCCCAGGGTGCAGGCCTCCAGGTATGGGCCCAGTGTAGGGGATCACCTGGAGCAGGGAGTTATGATCAGTGGATGTCTGCACTGACAGCAAGACTGAAGGTGTGAGACCTCAAATGCAGCACTGATAGGCTCAGAACGCACACTAAGCGCCTGATAGCTGAGTGTGCACAATCTTTAGCTTAATTAGAAACTACACGAGGGTGTGCTGAGCCCTGCGTGATGCCATCGCAGGACTGATGGAGATGATAATATTATTAATAAGAAGAATAATAATAATACTCTGCTTACCGGATTCAGAACAGTGTGTTTCGCATTTGCCACAGACATCGGGCTCCCTGTGTCACACTGCGACATGCAGCTGTGCGGACAGACGGTGGTTTCTGCGGCAAACAGGACCGGGCTGGAGCTCTCCTGCGCTACACGGGGATGATGGCAGTGGGCATCTTTCTCTCCATCAGCCATGAACGCCTGGCGCATGCGTAAATCCTACCATGTGATCAAGTCCGCTGGATGAGTTGAAGAGCAGCACAGGCCTGTTTTCACGTTCCCATTTTTTTTACTGTAAACTATTGCTAGACTTTCATTTTCTTAATAGGGTGAAGGAAAATTATAATACGTTTTTCTGTTTTCTGTCAAACTCATGGTCACAAATGCGACTGCTGTGGAAATGATGTGAACAATATAATGCCTGCCACATCTATCATCTGTTTAGGTTTGCTTCAAGAGCGTTTTTCATTAAATGAGAAGCTGTATTTAAAATATTTAACACTCTGAACCCCTAAATCCCTCCAAAAAAAGGCAAAATTACAACATTTATCAAATTCAGAAGTTGTAAAAGCAGAAACAATCATCAGATTTTTAACTTTCCGACGGTTATTGAACGCAACGCGTTTAAAATCATTTTATTCTACATGTCTTGTTTTTTTTTTAAATCGCCATAAATTAACAGTTTCCTCGAGCCAGATAATGTTTAAATATAAAAAAAAATTGGCGCTCCTTAACACAACCGGGAAGCTATGAGCGACTTAGCGGTGACCAGCAGTCACGTGACAAAAATTCTGAGAGTTTTGGGCTGAACTGTGTTTACACAGAACAGTATGGAAACTAAATAAAAATACGAGCAGTAAAAACATTCGTAATATGTAGAGTCACCATTTTTCTGTATTGGTAACACCTGTGGGCACTTGAAAAAAATGTTGTAGCCCTCATATGATTACATTTGTATTTATTTTTTCGTAATATAATTAAATAAAATTAATTTAACTTTATTTTTATGATTTATGGCAAATAATTTTTTTTAAATGACAGGAGCAAAAAAGAAATGCCTACAGTCTGTAGTTCAGAGGGTTACTTTTTTAGATAAGATCACCTTTCGTTTTTCGTTGTTTGATGACACACCTCTGAGTGAGAGAGGCGACTGTGACGCAGCTTATAAATACAGGAAGTGATTCGGGCTGTAGTTTCATTTCCAGCAGAAGGCAGCAGTGTTCAGAAGCAGTTCAGCTACCAGAAGACAATATGGGTCTTTGTGAGTATTTGAAAGAATCCTTCCTAATTTGAAAGTATACTGACCTACTCAATAAAAACCGAACAATAGCATATGCCATATTTGATTACTAAACATTTATGTGGGTTCTTGTGTTTCAGGGACTGTTGCTGCCATGACAGTAGGGGCAGGTATGGCTCTGAATATCCTTTCTCGTCACATTTTAACACACAAAAATGTTTTTTAGGCTTTATTTCCTATATCATTCATGTGTCATAAGAAACTTACTGTGTTCTGGTCCGTGTGCAGTGGGGGCAGTGGCCTCTGCTCCTTTTGTTCTGGGAGCCGTAGGTTTCACATCAGCTGGAATAGCAGCAGGCTCCTACGCCGCAGGCATGATGTCGTCTGCTGCAGTTGCTAACGGAGGAGGAGTGGCAGCAGGGAGTCTGGTGGCTGTTTTGCAGTCAGCAGGTATTTTTATTTGTTTATGTTGCTCACAGTTATATCTTAATGATGTGCAGTTAGTCTACTAAGTAAAATCTTACTTGGTCATTTTATATAAAACCAATCAACTCTGGAAATATCTCCCCCCCCCTGACCTCCTTAGAGTCCACTGAATTTCATTTTATTACTGTAGTATATTTAATGAAACCATGCAAAATTTTACCTTCATAATAAGAACATTTTACGAGCCACAGTGTATAGGAGTGAATATAACTTGTATTGACCAACCTCCTGTTCCACATGGTGATATGGCCTTTGAAAGTTACCCAAAATGCACTTTTTGAAGTTTTCTCTTGTGGATGGTCGATGGTCGGTTGAGGTAGATGGCCTCCTGGTTCCTCCTGGTTCTGTGGGAGGTTTTTTTTTTTTTTTGGTTCCTTCCCACTGTTGCAGACTGCTTCCTCATAGGGAATCCTAAAGCAACTTTGGATTGTTGGGTTTTCTGTTTTGTGTTCTCTGCCTATTATTCGAAAGGTCTGTACCTCACTATGTTAAGCGCTGTGAGATGACATATGTTGTGAATTTGTGCTACATAAATTGAATTAAATTATTTACACATTCAGGGTTCCAGTGCTTCTTTCTATGACTGTATGTCATATACATTAGACATTAAACTGGTGCAGTTTTCCTGTAGAAACTACGACATACCTCATGTAATTAATGCTCAAAGTTGGTTCCAAGAAAAAAAAAGTGGTTGCAGTTTTGCAACAGAGTTCAAATGCGTTTTTCAACCCTCAAAATTTCATGCGGCTTCTCCTGTACCTATGAAGTTATGAGGGCTCAAATATGCGAAGGGGAAAAAAGCAAATACCACATGACATTTTGACCCATCGCTGTGTACTTTGAGGTCCTGTAACTCGGCAAATATTCATACTTGCATGGCTTCATTAGATATACTGAAGTTATTCTGAGGGGTCAGGTGGGAGGCGCTGACCCGACAACACTCACTCAATTACAAACACGTGTTTATTGTCTGATGAAATTCAGCAGGCACAAGTGTTCATATTAAACATTAGAATGAGGAAGAATAGGATCTTAGTGTTTTTGACCGTGGCATTATGATTGCTGAGGACTGGGGAAACATTGCCAGGCCTAATAAATGCCGTCTTCTGCTGAGTCATGCAGAAAATAAGGTCAGAGTTTTGGGCGTCGGCAACGTGAATCAAAGAACCTAACCTGTGTTGTGTTAAAGGTCCAGTCTGGTGTTGATGTTCATAGTGTGGGGAACGTTTTGGGGGGGCACTTTAGGCCCACTAAAATGAGTTGGGGTTTGACGAGCAGCCAACAACAAAACAATAGTTTTGTTGTTGGCTGAAAAAGCTACATCAACATTCAGGATGGTTCGGTGATGGATATATGCACAGACAGCTGTTTCTCTCATCTCTATACATAAAAGAAGATCACAAAGGCATAAAGACTAAATAAATGCAGCCACAGGTCACATCAAAATGTCAGCACTGGCCAATTGTTTAATGAATAAAGTAAAGTAGACTGACCGTATTTACTTCCTTAATCCATCCATGCACTTATTTGGCATTTCCATTTTGTTCATGGTATTTAGACATTGGAATCCAATGCATTAAAATTTAAAGGCATCCAAAACAGCTGTGAGACACTCATTATTGCCAAATATTGACCAAGTAAAATAACAGAATGAGGTGGAGGAACTCCCTTCTTTCTCTTACTCACTTTGTTTGCGGTGCAGAGGTTTGGAAAGAAATGGCTTAGTCAGGTCGAATGCAGTGCAGCGTTAGGAGTGGTGGTTTTATTGGAGGTTAGGTGCTTAAACATGTCTGCAGCACAATCATGCTAACCTTAAGCAGAATCTCAAAGTCCATAGCACAAAGAACAGACTGTGTTGAGAGCAAAGGGTGGCAGCGTCGGTATGGTGTTCCTAATAATGTGCTTGGTAGTGTTATGATAGGAGTGCCACTATTCTGTTTTGAATGTTTTCTATCTTGATCATATCTAGTAATGTGATTTTTCTTTTCTTTTCTTTTTTTCTGCAGGTGCAGCCGGTCTAACAACGGCCGCCACTGCAGGCTTGGCCTCTGCTGGAGCTGGTGTTGGAGCAGTAGCAGGACGGCTGACCAAGAGTCTGATAAGATAAATTCAAATGATCTTCAAGACTGCAAAATGGAGAATTATGATTTCATTAATGCTAATTGTGTTTACTTAATAATCAGCACCTTTTTTAATATTATTTTTCTGGGGGCAAGATTTTTGAAGTTTTATTGATAGACAGAGTGAAAGAGGGTAGAGAGGAGAGAGACATGCAGCAAAGGGTCATGAGCCGGACTCAAACTCACAACCGCTGCTGGTGACCTGTGCCCATGTGGTAACGCCTCAACTCGGTGAGCTATATGGCGGCCCACTAATCAGCACTTTTATGATCCCAGAGATTTCTGTGGTACATCTACAATCTTTGAAATATTGTGGAGTATTCGTTTTCTGTTAGCATCTTCTGACTGAACTAAATGTCGATCAATAACTGTATTTCAGCACATTAAAGTGTAATTGAATGGAGATGTAAGATGTTTAGCCCAGATACTGAGGTTGCTTTGACTGAATGTAATTGGGAGTGAGGGACATTGAGATCATGCTTTAGCAAAATTTGTATTATGAACTTGTCCAATTTTTATTGATTAAAAAAATTAAAGCTAAAATGCGAGACGTTCCCTTTTTAAACTACAGTTGTATAATTTTTGCTCTTCTTGATATTGAAACTGTTTTCTTTCTGACAACTTTAACAGTACTGCCACAGTGAGTGCATTGCCCTGACAGTGAAGCACATTGGTGGGAGTGTAATAATATGGGGCTGCATGTGTGCAAAAGGTGCTGGAGACGATAGTAGACGGCACCATTTTCAAATCAAAGGTGGATTTATGAGGTTTTAAAAAATGAAAGATTTGAATTTAAGTAATGAAAAAACTGTTAATTTTTAGTTTCTCATACGAATAAATATCCTACTGGTGCAATTACTGTAAAGTTATATGACTTTAATCTTTTAATATTCAGGTAATATTATGAAGTATAGTAGTATTTGTTGTATACTGAATAGCTATTCTTCATCCTCATCTACCAGCTGAAATTTGAGGACAATTTACATTTTTATGTGTTAATTGAAGTGTTATTTATAGAGGTGTGTTGACTTAGAGCATTTACCCTCTTTGACATCTAGATAAACAATAAAACTGAGGGCAGTCTAAAATTTGATCTCCATATTGAATCTCATTAAAGACACACTACACTCCTCTACCATAAAACAGACTTTTCTAGATATTTGTATTGCCTGACTGGAGATGTGCGTTCACTAAAATAATCGGCTCTCTAAAGCATCCAGTTCACCAAATGACTACAAGATTATCACCAGGCTTCCTGCCTCAATTGCTAATTCCACAATATGACACTGTTTTGGCATCACGTGAACCTGCTGCTGTCCCAGTCAGAGCCACAGTGGCAACACCTCATGGACAAGATTAGACCAGTTACACATTTTAATGGTTGCTGTGGTGACTCGTGTGTCATGTGATGCCTCAGCTGTGACTGTCACGATGGCCTCACCTGGTAATGATACAGAAACGGCAAATAAAAAACATTTCATAATGAATGTATGGGAGTGGCTGTTGACTGCAGTTTGCATTTCATGGAAAACAATATTAACAGACAACATCTGAACATTAGAGGGCACCAGAGAAGCACTGGACAGGAATCTGTGATTCAGCTTCTCATACAGTTTCGTTTATCAAGAAATAGCAGCTGATTGTCCTACATAAGGTCCAGTCCGGTGTCAGGCTCCTTACCCTGTGAGAAAACATGGGACTGTGTAAGTATAACTCTCTTTCTGACGTAGATACACTCATTTACAGCTACCGTGTTGGAAATTTTACATTCTTTCTAAATATTCTTTTCTATATATTCCTGCTTACACTCAGTGTGCTATTCTATTACATATTTTATATACTAAATGTATGTTCTCTCATGCAAAGGTCTCTCGTTCGGTCTTGCTAGTGTCAGGTGCCCAGCCTGAGTTCTTAGAGTTCAGAAGAAGCCTTTTCATGAGGGCTTTCACACAGTTCTTCGTGTCGGTCTTCAAGACAAGGCTTCTTGTTCAAGTTAACCTCAGACACTTCTTGAGTGTTTCCTTAGTGGAGCAGCAGGCTCCTACGCTGACCTCAACCCCTTTTGTTCCTTTGCTGGGAGGAGTATGAGACACAAACTTTCTAGTAAAATAGTCTGTAATCTTTTTTAACGTTTCCTTTTGTCCTCTGGAGGCCTCGTATGCATACGATAAAGTGGCAATAAAACTGTTAAAGAGATCTATTTCGTTGGAATTCACTTTATTACAAATAAGCATCACTGTAAATGTGTTTGATAATGCCATCTGAGCTGCAGATGGATTTTTGTTTCTATCTTGTGTTTTAGTAACAGCTGTGGCCATCGCGGCGGGCGCTGGTAAGACACTACAGGATGCTTTTATGAGTCCCCTGTTTGCTTTTTCACTTCAGAAATACTTGGCACACATGATCCTTTCCAAAGTGCCCTGATCACTTAAAACAGTTTTCCCCTGTGTTCTTGTCAGGAGGAGCAGTGGTCTCTGCTCCGTTTATCCTGGGGGCTGTAGGCTTCACCTCAGCTGGAATAGCAGCAGGCTCCTACGCAGCAGGTATGATGTCGTCTGCTGCCATTGCCAACGGAGGAGGGGTGGCAGCCGGGAGTCTGGTGGCTGTTTTGCAGTCAGCAGGTAAAAATCAGTGCTGTAACGATCAACTTTTTTCACTAATAATGACTCAAAATCCAGGAGTGCAATCTGCCTTCAATGTATAAGGCTCAATGTCATGTCATCATGTCACACTGAGAACAAAGCTGTTGTTTTTTTTCTCTGTAGCTCAGTTGCTTGGTGACATTACTTAATAATCTGCTTCTATCCCTCTGCAGGTATGGCTGGTCTGTCTGGGACTGCCACTGCAGCCGTGGCCAGTGCTGGAGGAACGCTGGGCTTTTTGGCTTCTCTCATCTGAGATCAAGCTGAAATCATGAAGGAATAATACATAAGAAACAATATGTTTGCTTTTGCGAACTGGAAACAAATGCCAGCAGTATCAGTGTACAAGTACAACTTTATCTGACAGTAAAGCAAAAACTTGTTCGAAACCTGAGGGCAAAAAAATGTTTCCGTGTTTTTGCAAAGCCCATTTATATTGTTAATTGTCCAATATTAAGAATAATAATAAAGGAATACTAGACATCTGAGAAGCGTTTACTGTTTTTTATTATCTGCATATTGCATTTACGGCATGGCTCTGTCTTTCTATCTGCAAAAACACTAATAATAAGAGGGGTTAACTTTAATATTTATAATTTGTATTCATAAATGGTATTCGGTGATTTGTTTTTCTTCAGATTTACCTCTTGAAATGATGTCCTGCAGTCATAGTTTCTGTTCTTGGTGGAGCACTGCACAGTTTCCTGACTCTCTACTGCCCTCTTTTGCTGAGATTGTAGCATAGTTTTGTTTCTCAAGAAACGAAACCTTACAGGGTGTATAAAAACTCTGCCCAGTAGAAGGTTTGTCAGAAGATTGAACAGCATGGACCCTGGTAAGTCACTGGACAGCTGACATGTCCATGCAAAGCGTAGGAATTTATGACATTATGATGAGGCCTGCTGACTCCACTGAGATGTTTGTTCTTCTCTTCTTGTGTTTCAGTGACAGCTGTGGGTGCTGCAGTAGGAGCAGGTAGGACACACTTCATGTGCACTCCTTCACTTTTTCTGGGTTTAAACCTTTGACCCGAAAAAGTTCCTGGAAATGTGCATTTGTTTCATAATTAATTCATTTTGAATCATGCATGATCCAATTCTGCTGTGTTCTGGTCCATGTGCAGTGGGGGCAGTGGCCTCTGCTCCTTTTGTTCTGGGAGCCGCAGGTTTCACCTCAGCTGGAATAGCAGCAGGCTCCTACGCCGCAGGCATGATGTCGTCTGCTGCAGTTGCTAACGGAGGAGGAGTGGCAGCAGGGAGTCTGGTGGCTGCTCTGCAGTCAGCTGGTAAATGTCATAACTCGTTTTAAGTCTTGCATGTAAAAGGCAATGTTATTAGCATTGCAGCAAGAATCCGAGAGTGAATCATGTGCCTTTGAGCTTTAAGAGCTTACTCTGAAGTGCAGCAATATCAATATAACCTCCTACACAACTATCTAAAACATTTTGATACAGTTATACAACACTGTCGTGGCAGTAGTGTTGCTGCTTCATTCACTTCTTTGTAAGAAAAAACCCTCAGCTTCTCTGATAATGTGATCAAATGTTTTAAAATGTTTGAATTTGAATTTGATTTGAATTTGTTTTGATGATCTGTGCGAACCCTCAAACACATGCAATCTGCTGTAGGTGCAGCTGGTCTGTCAGGGACTGCCGGTGCAGCCGTGGCTGGTGTTGGAGCAGCAGTGGGATGGCTGGCAAGCTTCATCCGTTAAAAATAAACACACCAAGAAATGAGTTATTTACTTTAGGCAAAACTGCAAATCCTGTTACATTAATGAAGCAGCAGTTTTGTGTTTAAGACTGTTGAAATGTTTGGTTGTGTAGAACTGACTGACTCAAACTTCTGTTGATGTTTTGCTGTTTCTTCAAAGACAATTACAGCATTGAATGTTCCAGAAATGTAGAAAATAAAAACAGTGTTTCAATAAAATGCCCATGGAAGTGTTTACTGACATACTGTCTTCTTTTGAGTTGTTGCCTGCATGCACATGCTCTACAGAACATTAAACCATGTTTGGACAATACATGGTAGAAACAAGCTTTTAGCTGTTTTTTAACTGTAAGAGTCTAGGCTTTCCTACTTCAGTGGGTAGCCTCTGATTTGGCAGTCCAGGAAACCGTTAAGGGAGACTTCATTTACACTGCTGAGCATTTATTTTCCATTTTTCCATATTTTACTGACGTAAAACTAGATTAGAAATTTTAGGTAAACCTTTAATTCTGTCTGGAAACTGCTTTTAAACTTGGGAAAGTTGTAAAAGAGCTGCTTTGATGCATCTGGACCACACTGGACCAGGCTCAGATTAAAACATACTACACTTAGTCTGGTCAAACCTGGATTAGACTAAAAGACTCTGTAAGACACGGTCTCTGATTTGGAAAAGCTTCATTCCATTTCTTCTCACATTAGAAAAGATGTTTTTCCACCAAACTTTACATGGAGCTCCAAAACATCCAAATAAAACCTTTCACACTGAAAAATGCTGTGAAGTTATTCAACAAAACACATTTCATTTTTGTGTGTTTTGTTTTTAGTCTCTGAAGCTGTCGTGATAAGTCCTGTCACTGAGCTCACATTACCAAAAACAAATAATAATGCAGAGGTCAACTAGTAATATTCTGTAAACCACATGTACATGAATGTCACAATGATACAAAACGAAACATATAGAACACTACTTACATGTGCAACACTGAATAAGGAATACTTGATCACAAGGCAGGGAGCTTATAATGATTTACGGTGCAGATACACAGCTTGATGAGCTGTTTTAGAAAGGAATCCCAGTATAAAACGGGACCAAAGCACTTTACAAAGACAACAATAGATCAATATAAATGAGATTTTTACATTTTTCTCCTAAGTCAGTAAAAGAGCATCATTTGCATTCTGCATCTCTTTTGTTCTTCAGTGTGTGACTGTTGCTGGGTGAGGCTGCAGCACATCATGCCTCAACTGTTTCATCCCAACGGTGAGATGAAAACATTACGTGCCCATAAAACAATAAATCATTTCTGAGAAACTGAAACTTACGATCAAGTAAAAATAACAGCATTATTTTTAAAAGGTAATGATTTGTGGAGAAGAAAAAAGTCTAAGTTGAATCATACCATGTGTGACATTAGACACTGACTAAAAGGATGAGCTCAGACTTGGCAAAACTTCTAAATATACGACATTAGACAAGTAGATCAAACAGTCTCTGATTATAAGTTAGATGAAATGTGAAAAAATCGGAGTCTATCATGAAAAGTCCCATCTTTGAATACGTATTAACAAAACAAACACATAAAGAAAAATGATGATGCAGAAGTCAAGTAGTGTTATTTTGTGAACCACATGTAGTTGTGTATTGTCATAGTGTGAAACAAATCATGCAGAATACCTCTCAACATGCAATACTTGATCACAAGAATGAAAGGTTGAAGGTTACTGTGGTTACTTAGAGACTAAGTAAGTTGTACGCAAAGGTTTAAACGTGGCTGTATCAGGATTTTATTTCAATTTCAAAATAATAAAGTCCTGGGCCAAGGCCTAGTTTTCTACACGAGCTCCAGAAGAACTTTCTGAATGTTGTGGTTTGAGGAAGCGATTGAAACTATACCAGCTTTACGATTCTTTACTTCGAGGATCTTTTGTTCTGATGTTTCCATTAGAGGGATGACTGAACATCCCTCATCTGAGGAATGTTGAATATGTTTGTTGTTTGTGGGACCAACCCATATTCAGACGATTGACAGCACTATGAAAGGCCAACTACATTCTGGAAAATCTACTGGTAGCCACATCATGCAAGATTTTTTTTTAATTTTTATTTTTGACTCACTTACATTACAGGTGATTTTTACCAACAAACCTTCTAAGAAGTCTTTATGACATCTGATGTCCTGTCACTGTTTTATCTGATGAACTGCCTTCACTCTGCATTCATTTTTCTACTTTTTCTTCTCTCTTGTTTTTACCCAACAGCTGAGTCATAAAGATGCATTTAATGGACCCCACAGCAATATTTAAAATGAAGATATAAAATAGTAATAAAACAACAACACCAGAGCAGATTTACTGTATGTGCTTATTTGTTATGTCTTGTATAAATTATGGGAACATATGATTCCAGTTTACGTTTCTCTGTCAATTATAATGTAATCAGCTGTCGACTTTCATAATTCATTGCATTTTGGTTGGTTTAAGCTGTTTGGCACCAGGCATGCCACAGTGCCAACCTCCAAAGCAGCCCTAATATGACTCGGCTGGTCATCAAAGAAGATGTGGGGGCTGATCTTGTCCAGGGTGGGACCTTTCTTACTCCCTCCCAAGAAGACAGCCTCATCCGGCCTCAGACCCCACGTGCACAGAGTGTTTAAGGCTCTGTACCCGCCAGGGCCTCCATCACGAGATGTCACCAGGTAGGTACGAATGGGGCAGATCTTGTACAGGCCTGTATCCTGTTTATCCTGCCATTTCCTCTTCAGCCTTTCCAAACCCTCCAAGAGGCTTTTAAATGGCCCCTGTAATATAAAAGTGTATTAGAGCACCAACATAAAAATTAAACTGAATTCTTTTTAACATCAATGTGTTTCATTGATTGAAATACATTGATGTTAAAGATATATATGTATATGCACTGATCAGCCACAACATTATGACCACTGACAGGTGAAGTGAATAACATTGATCATATTGGTACTATGTGGTGTTCTGATGGAAAACCTTAGATTTTGGCATCTGTGTTGATGATGCAAATGGAAACCCCAAATGTCACTGGCCTACCCCTGCAGGAAAATGCACTCCACCAAATGACAGAAACTTCAACCAATCAGGAACATGTTGAGGAACATGACAGTGACCCAACATGTTGATTTGACCTCCAAACTTCCTGGACCCCGTTCTGATGGACCACATAAGGGGGACAAACTCAATATTAAGCAGGTGGTCATAATGTTGTGTCTGATCGGTGTGTGTGTGTGTGTGTGAGATGAAACACATATAGCTGACTGACTGTTTTGAGCTTTTTCAAAAATTTAGAGATAATAATGTGAAAGGGTAATTGATGATAAAATTTGTTACCTGTTTCATTGGAATTTCAATCATTTCCTCCTCGTTCTTGAAGAATGCTTGTAGTCCACGTTGTTGAAAAACTCGCTCTGACTCATCAGAGAAGAGGACAGCATCTCCATCGAAGACAACACGCAGCTGATCCTCAACAAGCTCCTTGATGTTGTCTGGGCTCTTCATGATAGCTGCTGCTATACCTAATGCAGGGACATTCATTAACAGAAACATGTAGAGTCTCTGTTAAAGTTATCGGTGTTGGAAGGTTTTTGTGCTCTCATTTATTTCATACTCTTTACCGTGGCTCAGAGCTTCTTGAACCTTCCACCCTGGTTCAGCAGACAGGTACAGGTGGGTATTGTTTTGCTGTAGCTCACTGATAAGATCCTCTTCACTCACCACCAGAGGAGTAATGAGTTCTTCCAGCCCTGCAGTCAAGAATGAACAATATCATCACTGGACAATCAAATTCCCCAAAATGTTGTGATTTAGTTGGTACAGCTCTATGAATTAAATCACACATGCATTATTGTATGCATGCATTACACATACATGTGATTTTACAGTACTGTTGATTAATTATATACACTGACTGATTTACTTCAGAAATGGAATGCATGCATTGGAGACTTTTTTATTTTTACAGTAGCTGAAGACGTTGATGGATAAGCTATGAACTGTTTTCATTTGAAGAGGTGGCAGAGGGAAAACCAGATTCTGCTGAAAGATAAGTGTCTCATACTGTCTCGATGCCAATGTTTCCCTTTGCTATGCTTCTTTCAACAGGTGTTCTTTATGAAATCCCTGTAAAGAGCCACGGACTTGCACAGCTTTTACATGTAAAACTGGTTCCCATCAAATATCTAGTTACATTTGGTTTAAAGAAGTGAACATATCAACAAACAGGAAGCTTAAATAAAGCTTGTTATTTTGAACATGTTATTTTCTATTTAAAAATATCGACTGCTTATCAAGTATATATAATGAAATCCATGGGTGAATGTGCCTGCAGTACTGTTTGGGTGTATCAGCAACTCACCGTGTTCTCTGATAGCCTCGTTGAGTGAGTCTGAGGAGCTGTCACTGATGAGGATGACCTTAAAGAGCTCCTCACTCTCAGGGTAAAGCTCTTTAAGTTTAGCATTCACTGCGTGCAGAGCCTGAGATCACAAAACAGTTCATGAAATTAAAAGACAATCGACTGAATACTAAATAACAAAAGAGAACATGTGCGCTCATTAAAAAAACACTTAATCCCGCCGTGTTCTCACATTAAAACTACTAAAGTTATAAAAATAAGCAAATATTTACCACTTGATTCCAATTCATTTTGTAAATGAATGTCATTATGTTTCAGAATTACTGAGAATCGAGTATGTAATTCTTTTTCTCTTCTAAAAATGGAACTTTTGTTAGCGTCCTGTTTTGCCAGTTGTGTATTGTCAAAATGGGACACTGCTCAGAGTCATCTTAACAGGGTAAAAGGGTTTTTGAGGATCACAAAATATATATTATGTTAAAGGAAATTAAATTTCTAAAGTGGATCAAATATAAATTTCTTCTAAAGATAATAGTTTGCTGGATCTAAGCTAAAAATTTTAACTGGCCTACTTCGAAAGTGTTATCACATAATAATAGCCCTGACTAGCTATTTGTAGCTATTTTACCTTTTCTCATAACATCTTAATTAGTGGCTGTATGCGGTGGCCATTGGTCAAAGTAGTTTTAACAGCAGAATAAAAAACAACATCAAAAAACAGAAGAGCAAAACAATGTTAAATACATTTCAATGGTTCGCAAAAGTATTTAAATTGTGTTGTTGCATTTATATACATTAAAATGTTAACATTAACTTCTCTCTTTTAATTTTGTGGGTTTTTTAACATCAAAATATAGTGTCCCATTTTATCAGCAGCATATGTAAAAACAATGGTCTCAGGACATTTTGTGTTCCAGATGAAGTCCTTAGCTGTGTGTTTGATTGTTTAGAATGTTTCTTCTGTATATTGTGTTAAATCATGAGTGTTTCTAGAATATCATGTTAGGAGCTGTGTCTAACTCCACGAGTCTGCCTCAGCCTGTGTGTCTTTGTCAGCTTCTTCCCTAAACAGTGTCTTACCCTGACGAAGGGGAAGGCAGGACCGATGCTCCCTGAGCTGCTGCTCTGCTCCACCCTGAAGAGAACCTCTGAAGTCATCGCAATGGCAACGGGACTGCCTGTTTCAGACTGGAGGATCAGAATGAATCAAATGTGCGACATTTTAACAATGTTCCAGCTGTTTCTATTGGGATTATTTGTATTAATATTTTGAGATATCCTTTAATTACTTTGACCACAAAATATAAAAATAGCTCTCTCTACTGTGTACTGTAGGTTACATCTGACTGGCTGAGTGATGTGATTACACTTCTTGCTGGTTGTTTGTGTGTTTTTAAGTCTTATCTTTCCTCATGTGAGGACATTTTATAAGCTGACCTAACACCTGAGTGATAAACCAGCTGCTACTTGATCAAGTTATAATTATGTTTTTGAAAATGTATCAATGTATCAAGTTATCATTCTTAAACATGGTCAAACTCACCCGCTTCCGTTTATTTTTTCCAGCGCTGACATTTTTTTTGAAGTCCTGTCCAGGGCTTGTAGAAGGTTTGTCGTTAGAACTCATCTTTCCTGCTCGCTCTCCGTCTCCAAGTGTATTCCAAGTGTCCTAATGTAATGAATCTTTTATACCCTCCTCTTTTCTTTCGGTTTCGATTTCTCCCTTTCATCCTTGGATAAACCTAACTGAAATCCATTAATGACTCAAGCGTGTGACTAAAAGCGATATTTGTTGTTACTTGTGATACCTGTTTAGGTGATGTAAATGAATAAGAAGAATGTGGAAAAGACAAACTTGCTCAACTGTTCTTCTAATGTCTGTTGTCCTGTCATTTATTTTCCATTTTCCCATATTTTACTGATGTAAAACTAGATTAGAAATTTTAGGTAAACTTTTAATTCTGTGTGGAAACTGCTTTCAAACTTGGGAAAGTTGTAAAAGAGCTGCTTTGATGCATCTGGACCACACTGGACCAGGCTCAGATCAAAAACTATTACACTTAGTCTGGTCAAACCTGGATTCGATCATTCCAGAGAGACTACAAGACTCTAGATGACAAGTCTCTGATTTGGAAAAGTTTCATTCTGTTTGTGAAAATCCAAAAAAAGAGGAAGTTGTCCCTTGTTTTCTTCAAATGTAGACCACACTAGGAAAGGAGTATTTCCACCAAACTTTACATGACGCTTCAAAACATCCTAATAAAACCTTTCACATTGAAAATGCTGTGGAGGTATTCAACAAAACATGTTTCATTTTGGTGTTGTTTGAGGGAGCTTTTTTTTTTAAAAAGTCAAATAAGGCTCACACAACGATAAAACATGGTGGAGACTACACACTGCACCAGAACAAAAGTATAGGTTGAATCATACCATGTGTGATATTAGACACTGACTAAAAGGATGAGCTCAGACTTGACAAAAACTTCTAAATATACAACATTAGACAAGTAGATCAAACAGTCTCTGATTATAAGTTAGATGAAATGTGAAAAAAACTGAGTCTGTCACGAGAAGTCCCATCTTTGAACATATATTAACAAAACAAACATTAAAAAAATGATGATGCAGAACTCAGCTGGTGCTATTTTGTAAACCACATGTAGTTGTGTATTGTCATAGTGTGAAACAAATCACACAGAATACCTCTCAACATGCAATACTTGATCACAAGAATGAAATGTTGAAGGTTACTGTGGTTACTTAGAAACTAAGTAAGTTGTATGTAAAGGTTTAAACGTGGTTGTATCTTGTTATAATTCCAATTTCAAAATCACAAAGTCCAAGGCGTAGTTTTCTACACGAGTTTGAGAAGATAAAAGAACATTCTGACCGTTGAGGCTTGAGGAAGCGATCGAAACTATATTGGCTTTACGATTCTTTACTTCCAGGATCTTTTGTTCTGATGTTTCCATTAGAGGGATGACTGAACATCTAGGGAATGTTAAATATGTTTGCTGTGTTGTCTATTTTGCCGATCATACCTGTCCGTGGTAGATTTTTTCTCAGTTGCATAATTGTACATTTTCCAAAAGGACACGATACAATCTTGTGACTTGTTTTATGTGTGAATTAAAGGACATGTCCTGATTAAAATTAACAACAAGGTTCCTCACAGTGGAAGTAACTATATGGTCAGATACAATAACTCCACTTCTGTCTAAACTTAGATTACATTATACCTAACTTATAGAAAATGACCATTCAGTCATGTGTTTAGTTCTGCAGTGTTTGCCATAATTTAACCTTTGTGTAATTGTGTCATACATTTACTATGATTACATGAGATTCGCTTGTAGTATCATGCTTAAAGACCACTTTGTTGACATGTTCATGTGGTGTGTTTTATATGCTGGAAGACACATCACGAGTGACATGAGCAGTCAACATCATGGCGGAGCATTTTCATTTTGGAACTGCAGTGTACTTATGGCAGCCTCAAACACACGGATTCAGATTCAGAGCGAACGGAAGGAATGAATCCTGTCAACTTGCAGAGAGTAACTTTCATTGTCATCAGTTTTTTTTCCTTACATTGAAAGCTATCTTTAATTCAGAAATCATCCACGCATGTTAAAATAGAGGAGGGGACTTGAAATCCTGAACTCAAAGTGAAGAAAAATGAAGTTATCAAACCAATTTCATTAAGATACTTCGACTTGAATTTAGTTTTAAATCAACTAATGCAGAAATTAATAACATTAATTTTTTTTCACACCAACAGTTTTATGTCAACTCAACCCATCAAATAATACTTGCAATTTACAATTTTGTCTAAGACAGTAAATTAGATTTTTATCTTGCAGCCATACATTTTAATAAGTGGTGGGAATCTGTCCCTTGAACTACATTTTCAAGTGTGTAAAAAAGAACTATCAAGTGCCACCTTAGTTTCCTCACCTCTGCATTGACAAAATGCTCGTTCTTCTCAATTCCATCATTATCTGTCACATATTCTTCCTCACTGACAAAGCTCATCAACTTGCAGCATTAATGTAATTAGCAAAAGGATAAGTATGAGATATATAAGAGAGTGGAATGTTGCTCTCTCTTATTTACCTTACAGCATGTTGCAGTCCATTCTGCAATAATCTGCCTCAATGTGTAAAAGGTAGGGTAAGCCCAAACCTGCTTTATTGTTTTGCTGATTACATTATTGCCACAAGTTGAAGAACTTACGAAATGTTATCTTGTCCAGACACACGGCAGAAGATGAATCATCCATTACACAATGACCAAACCCATTACAAGCTGGAACTTGAGTTGTTTATTTCCTGAACTAATGACAAAATAATTCACCAGGTACCAACCAGACATGTAAAACCTTGAAATCAACATAATATAAATATTTACTTGACAATTAAAGCCACCAAATGTGATATGAAAGCCACTGAAAACTATGAAAAAGGTGTCATTTTCATAAAATATTTCAATAATGAAGGTGTCGTGTAACATCTCTAGTTTTTCCATATGTTTTCAATGGATATGAAGACATTCCCTTCAAAAAGTTTCAAAGAAATCAAACCAATCCTTCCTGAAATAAAATCCTGTTAAATTGTCCTAAAAAGTGGAAACTAATTTTAGGAAAACCTGTGGCAGTCAATTTTTGATTGAGCACCAAATTTAATTTATAGATTTTTATTATTTCAATTTCTGTAAAAAAAAATAAAATAAATAAATCAGCACAATCTATTGACATGATTACAAGTTCCAACTTCTTCTTGAGGTTTCTGGACTATTCAGTAAAAAAAAGAACAGTCAAATCCTGTAACAAATAAGCAACTGGTAAAGCCTTAAAGATGCTTTTAAAAAATCGCTGAAGTTATCAGATTTATCACAGAGGGCGTGTTTTAAAGAATTCATAACCCTAAAAGTATTTGGAGTAGAGCATCAGGATTTTGTAAGAGTCCATGGTTTATGTAAAAGTTTTTTTGATTTTTTTTTTTTTTTTTAACATTTATTTTTGGCCTTTTCATGCCGTTATTGGAGTAGGACAGGACAGTGGATGGAGTGAGAAACAGAAGAGAGTGGGGAAGGACATGCGACAAATGGACGAGGTCGGATTCAAATCCAGCACAGCCACTACGCCTCTGCACATGGGTCAAGCGACATAACCGCTAGGCTATAGAGGCGCCTCTGTGCATTAATTTTTTCAAGAAAATCCATGACCTCAACTAGGAGGCCCTAAGTGAGTTCACATGGAATGACTCAGGTACTACTGATGGATAATACTACAAGACATTGTTGCTCTGATGCTATTTATGTTCTCCAGTGACGGCCTCCAATCTAAACAAGTGCTTTTCTTTCTTTTGTAACAAATTTGTTTGCAGTTGTTTTCCCACAGTTTACTTTCTTTCTCTTTCTCTTTCTTTTTTGGTACTATTATCTTCTTTCCTTGAGAAAAAACATGATTCTATCACAGTGAAGCATCATAAAGAAATGTAATCATATCAGCTAGTCTTTTTTGTTTATTTAAAGTGCACAAATACATTAATTAATTTATACTTATTTTAGCTTAAAATGTCCCATTTTTTATGTACAGACCATTTAAAAACTTAAACATGAGTTCTTTCATGTTGGCTTAAGATAATGAGATAAATGAATGAACAGTTAAGAGTTCAGTCAGCTCATTCAAGTAAGTTCATAGGAAGCAAAACCAGCAATTAAGCAGACTTAAACCCCTCAGAGTTGTTTTTGTTTTTGTGGTTTTAGAAAGCAGACACGGTGGAAACTTGCTCTGCCTTTAATACATGTTAAATAATGCTATAAATATATGCTATACATACATACACTTATAATTTATCTCACTGTGACTGTGAGCAGCCTCACCGATTGTCTTTGTTCTGACTCTGGATGAAAACATCTGAGGCTGGAAGTTCTTAATGTTCAATGAAGAAGAAGGCCTTTAAACCTTGGAAATGTCAATTTAAAGCAAATTTATCTGTTGATTCCACTTAATATCCTCATTTTATTTAACAAACACTTTGATGTAACTCAGAATATGAAGATCACTTGCATTCTACCTCTATATTTTTTCTTCAGCCTATGACTGTTCATGGGCGAGGCTGTTTCATTTGTTCCATCACAACGGTGTGACGACAACATGATGCGTCAACAAAAACCAGAATCATTTCTGAGAAACTGAAACTTATCTTCAACAGTAAAGTAAAAACAACATTGCTTTTTACCTGAGTTCTCTTACAAATCAGTTAATCCTAAAGGTGTTTGTCATCATTTCACCTTTGAGAAAGTCATTTCCAGGTTTAAAGAGTTGCAATAGTGAGAAGAAGACAAATGTCAGTATATATTGGAATTTGGGGGATGAGTGCTGCAGCCAGATCAGATCAATACACCATCCTGAAGATTAGTGCACAAAGATGTGCTGAATGACTCACTTGTCTTTTTACTATACTGAAGATGTTGCAATGAGCTGTTTTGCTCAGATGCATGTTGGTGTCTGTCTCCCCCTGCTGTCAAGAGGAAGAATAATTTAGTATTTTACATCTTTTTTTATGTCTGGCCGTGGTTGTCCAGGTCATGGTTATCCTTGTAGTTTCAATCGCATCTGGACTTAGCTTGAGTTTCTCAAAGATGTTTCACCTCTCATCCAAAAGGCTTCATCAGTTCTAAACTAACTGGTTGGGAGTTCCAGATTTTTATACCCCTCAGGAGCCATTTAACCCTACAGAAGATATGAGATATATTGACAGATGGTTTGAGAGGAGAGTGAAGGAAGCCATCTATGTTAAAATGGAAAAACCTTCATTAAACAGAGGGGGACGCCTGAGACATCACCTCTCACCTGTTTACAATGCAGTAATACATTCTCTACCAAGGAAGAACACACCTGTCCACAAAGGGCCCTAACAAGCCCCACTGTGAGAGGGAAGGACCCAGCGACTCGCATAATGAGGGGAAGGGTATCACACACCCAGCAGATTGAAGCTTCAATAGTGTTAATGGTTGCTGAGGAGTATAACAATCTGGAACTCCCAACCACTTAGTTTAGAACTGATGAGGCCTCTTGGATGAAAGGTGAAGCATCTTTGAGAAACTCAAGCTAAGTCCAGATGCAACGATTGAAATTACGAGGATCCTTTTTTTATTTCTCTTGTGAAGTAAATGTTCACTATCTTTACACGCGCTATTCGCCCATTCTTTTCATTCTAAATCCAGACTGTAGGTCAGAAAATGAAACTTTTTGCACCTCTGCACGCCAGTAAACAATAATCAGTTTGCCTTAAAATGGGGAAAAACGAAGGAAACACCAATGTTTTTAAACACAGTCACTTTTACTTCAATCTTGAAACAGAGCAACAATCCAGAACTACTCATTTGCCTCACAGGTTTCATATCAGACAGCAACATTTGCTTCACACTCATTCACAGACTAGCAAGTGCAACAATGATCATAAGTTAGACAGACAGGCAGGCAAGAACAGGGGAGACACGGAACTTTCGGCACTTTGGGAACAAGAAGCAGAATTTCAAATTGCACATGAAGGAATTAAATAAAAGCTCAAATGTATCTTTGCTGTCGTGAACAAGAAGAAATATTAAATAAATGAACATTTTCAGAATTTTCAGTATACTTAATTTGCACTCTTACATTCATATACTTTGATCAATCAGCCACGTGTACAACATACATATACAACGACATGCAAAACAGACACAAAAAGAACAAACAGCAAAATAAAACATCGGTGAGATAAAAAGGCACCAGTGTTACTCTTCAACACAAAGACAGGTATTAAAGTGCACAAATCCACAAAAAGACTGCATAAAATTAAAATTATTATCAAAAATAGTCTCCATTCACTTGATGTGTCCTTAGTGTCCCGGTGTCTTGTTAGATATTTTCATATTTTAATAGTTCTAGTCATTTATTTGTTTGATTTTTTTTTCCTCTCCATAGCTGTACAACATCTATGAATGTAAAAATATGTCTGTATGAGAAATGATTAAATAAATAATAACAGCAAAAGGAATCTTTAAATATAAACAGCACTGAGCACCACTTTCAAAATATACAGCCTCTGTAAAAGGTTTGGAAGTTGTACCTAATGATTTTAATAATGGCTAATAAATCCTTGATAACACATTTAAGGTTATCAGGTTGTCAGGGATCCTCTTGCTTTGTGTTTTTCCTCTCTTGGTGCCATTATGATAACAAAATGTTTGTAATCCATTAATAAGTGGTCAATACATTTTGGTCTAGATCCTCTGCCGTCCATTTCTACTACATACTTAGTCATATGCTCCAATTAGTCGAAGACATTTTTATAACCTGGTAAACCAGACAGTCTTTAAATAATGACAAGTTTAAAAAAGATAAATTATTAAAGTCATTAAGGTACCATTTATAAACTATTTATGGATAAACTAGTATTTTTGATTCATGTGATGATATGATATATGATATGGCTTTAACTGGGCTCTGCTAAATTTTCAACCCAGGACGTTTTATCATGATTTTGAATTGCGTACATCATTTTCCAGCAGATATAACATCATGCTGCTGAATGCCAAGACTAAATGCCCCTGTTGTCTCATGTACCTCTGCACAGTGATGATCGCAGCTACTTGGGTGCAGAAGAAGTCTCTTTGTCCCTTATTCCTCTTTTTGCGACTCTCTGAGCTATCCCATAGGGCACGTGGCACGCCACTGTCCCCATTTCTGCTGCCCCCTCCACATGAAACATCTGGTCGTCAAAGAAAATATGCGGCCTGATCTTCTCCAGCATTGGGCCCTTGGGTGCCCCTGCGAGAAAGAGAGCTTCGTCGATCTCCAGGCCCCACGAGCGCAGAGTTTTTAGGGCTCTGGTGCCAGAACTGGCTGCGCTGCGAGCCGTCACCAGGTAGGTCCGGATGGGGCAGTCCATGCGCTGGCCCTTGGCATAAAACTTTTTCTGTAGCTTTCCTAAAGCCTCCAGGAAGCACTTCAGTGGCCCCTGCAGAAAGAAGGAAGGATACAGGACAGTAAACAGACTGATTATACCCCCAAAACACAACTCATGGTATCAAAATACATATATAGAAGTTTTTTCCACCAAAAATTAAACACTAAATTGCTTAGATGTAACTCTGCACTGTTGCATCCTTTAGAATATGCAGATCTATGAAGTTCACACCTCTCTCTCCTCCCACTGTGCCACTACTTGCTGCAGCTCAAGGACATCAGCTCACCTACAAGTCTGCTGAAACACTATAAAACTGCTCTACGCTACACAACAGTAAGCTGTGATGAAGGAGGAATTCAGCCCTTTTTCTGAGAGAGTCATTGGTACACTGCAGCTTTAACTATGGTGTTGACTGTTTATTTCTGTTCATGATGTATCTTTCAGCATATAAAAACACCATACAGACATGTAAGGTGAAATGAAATAAAAGTTTTGTTTTTAAAAAATATATATATATACGCAGAGTTTACCAGCACATATCAAGTCAGCTCTGAACATGTGAAAGATAACAGAAGAATTAACAAATCTGAGTTCAAACAAACCATTTTTTTGGATGAAAAAACTGGCATTGGGGATATTATTATTTAAACTGTTTACATCCATGTAGGGTAAATTTCTTTGTTCATATTTGTTCAAATATGGCACTTGATAAAGTTATACATGTTTGACTTCTGTGTTTTCACTTTCAGTTTTAGCTGTAAAGTTTGAAAAGAAAAAAGTTTCAGCTGTAAATTGTGCCACTTTGTGTGCACAAGTTCATTAGTAGTTCATAAGTAAGTTTACTAAATGTGTGTACTGTACATGGTCCAGAGGCTTGTTTTCATGCGCCTTCTCGTGCTCAAAGAACTTGTCCAGTCCATGGGCCTTGTAAATACGTTCAGACTCGTCTGAGAAGAGCACGGCATCTCCATCAAAGGCGACACGCAGCTGAGTCTCCGACACCTCCGTTATCTTCTCTGGGGTGAACATGGTGGCTGCTGCTATACCTGGTTCACACACACAAAGACTCATATTGTGCTATGCGAAGAGTTTTAATCTTACCTGTTAAAACCGCTTCTTGCAAATGAAGTGCATACGTCTCTCACAGTTTTGCAATAATCTCTTTGTACTCACCTTCCTCCAGAGCCTCACGAACCTTGACTGGGTCAGCAGACAGGTAAAGATTAGTGTGGTAGGCCTTCAAGTAGCCTATGGGGCTGTTTCCTCCGGTCATACAGAAGCGCTCGATGAACAGCTCTGCAGAGAGGAGAAGTAATTCTGAGGGAACAGCCGATGTGCAAAATACTGAACACAGCTGATAATCACACAAAAAGATCAGAGATGCAATTCTGTGTTTATCTCACAGTCACCATGTCTGTGTGTTTCTGCATCAAGAGAGGAAAGACGATGAAATGTTGCTGTCTCCAGGTTGATGAAAGAAACTGGAGAATTTTCCAACCTGAGAAAGTTAAAGTTTCTACAGTTTTACTAAATGACAGCAAAGAAAGAAGAATCAAGGGAGACTTTTTGTTTTACATATGCAACTGCAATATTTAGTTGCAGAAATCCAAATACTGGTGGACAGATCACCTAAATTACCATCAATTACCCAGGAAGACATGAAAGAAAAGTGAGATTTTTCCACTTGGTTTGCCTTCATCAGTGGGTGCAGATGTTCAGGGTGTGGGTCTGCCAAATCTCTGTAAAGAGCCAAGACTGTACATCCCAAACTCCCATCCTTTACCCCTGTGCGTGTGGAGCATGAGAAAGATCCGACAATATAAAACTGTACAAAGGGACCAGAGCGACCTCTTAACCTGAGCGGAAATGT
Source organism: Dascyllus trimaculatus (assembly GCA_024666655.1). Classification (NCBI taxonomy): domain Eukaryota; kingdom Metazoa; phylum Chordata; class Actinopteri; family Pomacentridae; genus Dascyllus; species Dascyllus trimaculatus. Next base: position 11,194,922 of record CM045462.1, read on the forward strand.
GTCGACAAGCAGGGCTTCACAGGGGAAACCAACAAAACAACTTCAGCCGAACAGTGAAGCACCCCAGTCCAAGAGATGCTCAGATTCCAGCCCATTTCCCCCTTCTCTCTGTCTTCCTCTTATTTGGTCAAAAGTGGATTCTGTGATGCTTTCTGTGCGTGTCTGTGTGACCTGGGGAGGGCTTGGGTCGTAAAGTCACTCACAGTGTGGGAAACAGAGAGGAGCAGCTGTGGAGAGCAGCTAGAGAATCGACAGGACGTTGCCTCGAGTCCAGCCCACCCTCAGTGTGCGTTTGTGTGTCTAAGTGCTCGGACCTGTGCTGCTTCAGGACATCACACAATGAAAACCAAAGCTTTTCTCAGCTGTTTAGTTTAGAAGCTCTTAAGTGAAAAGGTGAATCTGGAAACAACCCACTCAGCAGGACAGACGTATCGCTGCACTAGTAGCAGATTGACCCTCCAGCATGACAATAAATAGAAATGTGTCAACGATCAGCCTCAAGTTAAAGGAAAGCCAAGTCACCATTATTGATACAGCACAGGCAAAACAATCCATCTTGAACTTTTTAGTAGAGAAATAAGACTGCTGTTGTAAATTTACCAAATAGGTTTAAATATTAAGGTTAAAACCCTGCAACAAATATTTATCATGTGAACCTACCTGATTAATTTAAATGTCACAGTTAAAAGTCTACAAAATTCTATATATTACAAATTAGCCTGGACCTAAACTTAAATGTTAAGAGTAAGAATACTTTTATCAACTGAACAATTAAATTTAAGATTCTTAAAAAATCATACAGTGGTATCAGCAAACACTGGCTTAGTTTGTTTGAAAATCAAATGCTTGTGACATTCTGTGTTTTTCTCTAAATCTCCGACTTCTCCAACCTCTGATCTCTCAGCCCATCCGTTCCTGCATGTAATCAAAGCCTGTTTAAAAATATGCAACATGATTACTACTTTAATTTGTTTTTTAAAAGTTCTTTTTCTGCTCACTGTAGTATTCAGCTTTTACCGTTTCATAAACAGGAATGAATCGTACATTTGTTTGGAACTACTTTTCTAATTTTGTATCGCTTCAGAGTTGATCCTCTAGTGGTAGCAGCAACATGGTGCATGTGGGATCAATTAAACTACAGAAAAAAAGCCTTAAAACTGCTGTGTTAATGTTCATTGTAATGGAGGAACATCAGCATTGTGGCACAGTGATGTGCTTTTAAAAGTTTTTTGAAAATAATGGCGCTCTATAGAACAATGGAATCAGTTGTATTCAGCCAGGGATACATTATTTGGTACTCAGCTCAATTTAGTTTTGGTTTTTCACAGCATTTGCTGGCAAAAAAGAATAATAAATCACCACTATTATCCTTTAAATCTTACATAAATCTGTGATACTTTGTCAAGTCAATCAAAATTCTTCTACCAGCAGTTGACAAGCATTTATTCATATCTTTAGAAATCAGTTTGGATTCTAGGTTTTGTCCAAAGTTAACTTCAGATCTGTATTTTCTTATTCAACTATCCACAAGAGAGTAAATGTGTATTTTCCTAAATGCTAAAATGGAGTTTATGTTTTCGCGGATGTCCTGTAAAAAAAAACATTAAACCAAGAAAACCTGTTTTTTAAGATATTCCAAATTAGTTTTGATAAGGTTGACTGAAATTTCTGAACCCATAAAAAGTCCCATATTCCTTCAGCTTATCTGATAAATTCAAAATATCCCATTTTGGTGGAATGTAATTTTCAATAACAGTAACAAAACGTTTTAATCCAGACTTTTCCCGTGTGGTTTGTGGTATTACTTTCCATATATGTGTAGGAGTGGAATTGTGACAGCTGCAGTGCACACATCCCACTGACTGTACCAACACAGGATTGTCTCATTTTTCTACAAATAAAAAAAATACAAAAGCAAACTAATTGAAAAATGCTTTCATGAATTCCACACACTGGAGCTTTGAAGGTCTCGTTAAAAACATGAAGCTGGAGGAGGATATGCACCAGACAAACAGGATTTTTCGCACGTTATCATTTGTGTTGGCAACTCACGGTGGTGATTGATGGTATTGATGAGTCTTAATCCTACGTATGCGTGGTTGTTGGTCATGAGCACCACATCAAACAGCTCCTCGCTCTCAGGGTAAAGCTCCCTCAGTTGAGTGTTCACAGCCTCCAGAGCCTGGGAACACGACCAAACACAGATCAGAGTTATTAAAAAAAGAAGAAGAGGATAATACTGTATCACTGCAGAGGATGAGCATGAACGTGTTAGAGTGGGTTCTCATCCACCGCCTCCAGAGGCACGATAAGGAATCTCTCCGCACTGGGTTTGACATAGTGTTTCTCTCCATCCTCTCTGACCTTGACGAAGGAGAAGGCCGGCCCGGGGCTGAACGGCTCCGTTTCGTGCTCCACCTGATACTTGATGTACTCCTCCATGCCTTGCTGCTCGTAGATCTGCTGCTCCTTCTCCATGGTGAAGAGGACTCGGGCCGACACGGCGATGGTGATGGCATTCTCCGGCTTCGGCTGGAGGATGAGAGGTTTAAAACATCTCATTTCGAATGAGAAGAGGTGATGGTGATGATGACGTTGTTATCCAAAGAAGCATAACAGAGCTGTCACTTGTCTGAATGTAGGAGATTGATCATATTCTGAACAGAAGTCGATTGAATATGGAGAAAACTTTTGTATGACAGTTCCCAGAAGGCAGGACTGATGTAATAAAGGCTTTGCTGCCCCTGTCTGACATACAGCAGTGGATAGACTAAGTGAGCTGATGTGACAGAGTAGAAGTGACAGCGTGATATGAAATACTTTCCTCTACAAGAGACTGATAGTGAAGGGCCACATACCAGAGTGGCTGGCATTTGTTAACTCTTTGGAGGCTGAAACTGTATAATCTGTCTGTGTAATAGCTCTTTAACAGTTTGCCCATATTTTGACTGATCATTTTCAGAAGTTTCTTGTTAAATAACTAATTTTAACAGATTTTGAGGGAGCTAAACTTGAAAAATATCATTCTTCAGGGCCAAGATGAATCTGTTAGAACTGCAAGATATTTCAGTGTGAAACCTACAAAGTGCGTAGAAAATGAACGGCATATTTGTAACAGACTTTTCTTCGGCCCAAAAGTGCCTGAAGTTGTATCAGTCCCTGTATTTTGATGCATCCTCTCCAGGTAGCCAATCCAAATGAACTTTCTGGTATTCTGTCTGGAACTTTCCACCTGATCTGAAACAAGACACCTTGATACCTTGCTCAGTTTCCAGCTGACACAATAAGGCCTTGCTAGCCTTCCTATCTTGTTTCACCAAAACATGTTGCTATGTATGTTTATTTTCAGTTACATAAAGGCTATAAAAGATGCAGCACTCACTTGTGGACCTGCTTTACAGTTAGATTTTGATTGAGTTGAGGGGTCAGTGTGTCTGTATTCTATTTTTTGTCAGTCATCATGTGGAGTAAGTAGCCCTGAATAGTGAACATGTCTTGACATGGCAAGTAAAAGTAGCACATTTCAGCTCGTACTTCACTTGTAATGTGTGCAACTAGGATCCTCAGTAACACTGACAGTTTATAAAGACATGGAATCTGTACCTGTGCGTGGATGCTGCATAAGAAAGGCTGCAGAGATACTCACCGGTTTGGGTTTTCTGGTTGGGGTGGAAGGCTTCAAAACTGTCCTAGCATCTTCCCAGGGTGCTCGGCTGCTGCTGCTGCAGTTCTTGGTCAAGTCCTGTCCACTGACGGTCAGAGTTTGACTGTTGTTGAGACTCATTTTACCTCACGACTCACCGCTCTCCCAGGACCACACTGAGTCCCAGTGTGTCCCCTGGCCGCTCACTTTTCTGATCTCTCTCTTTGGCAGGAGTTCCCAAACAAAGTCCTTACTCACTCTTGCAAAATTTGAATTCAGGCCCGGTGCACTTAAAGAGATCAATTTGACCGCAGCTGCAGATGCAGGCAGTGAAATGCTCTGAAAAAAAGGCAGCGCAGCACTGAGATGTTGCAGGATGGAGAGAGATTCAGAAAAACAATTCAGAAAAGGACAAAGATTCAAACCGTAAGCACTTGCCCTTATCTCTTAGCATCGTGCTTGTTATATTCCTCGCTCAGCTCTTCTGTGCTTGTCTTTCTGTGTGTTCCCGAGTCACACACACACACACACACACACACACACTACTGACTTCAAGCCATTTTGCGTCCTCCCCCTTTTCAACCCTTAGAGTGTCTAATTCCTTGGAGCAGGAGCAGAGCTTATGATTTAATGTAAGTGACAACTGGTTGTTGCACCCTATTGGATAGATCAAGTCAGTGTATCTGACCACTGCTGTGTCGTGATGCTTGAAATGTATTCATGCTTCAGTTGCCCCAAATAGATAGTCTGATATCTGCGAGTATAAAAGAAAAGCTATTTTGTCATGCTCTATTATTAGATCGTTTTGCAGGGTTCTGATTGTTTATGTGTTAGATGTTACTGCGGAGGTACATTGTACACCATGTGCTTTCCACTCCCTATCATACACTATCATTACATGTTCCTGCTCAGCAGTCTGGGAAATGGAGTCCATCCTGGGTCATTTGCTTCCCCCCTGTGCCTCTGCTAATAATTTCTTATTGCCTCTTTCCTATGTAAACCCCTGCAGGATATTTCCAGGGATTGAATTACAGAGCAGCAGTCCCAGTTGCCAGGCAACCGCCGGGGAGTCAGATCAGCTGGGACTCCCACATCTAGATGTGATTGGCTGTGCAGACACTAGACTGAATATAAAGCCTCCAAATATGGCACCAGTCAGAGAAACAGGCAGGTGATGCAGAGAACAAAGATGAAAGTGCATGTTGTGCTTTGAAGAGCATAAAGGCAGTAATAATGGTATTAGCTCTGTTTTATCATGACAGACAGTTTACCAGCTACAGATGATTTTTGGGAAGAAAAGCAGCAGACAGAAATACATGGAAGGACTCAAGGAACAAAAGGATAATAGAGACGCCTCCTAGCACGTACATGCAGGACACAACCGCATTTATTATGGCTGTCACCTTTATGTACCTGTCAGCAATATTAAGGTAGCAAATACTAAGTTTTGACATCAAAAAAGTAAAATCATATTCATTAACACTGTTAGAAACAAACACCTTAAAAGCTGTTCAATTTTTTATTTTTTTTTTTACTAGTTTTTAGTGTATATTTATGTTGCTTTTTAGAGTTCCAGATTGTGTAAAGCGTTGATTACACTTATCTCTCTAACACTTGACAGCAGTCTAAAGAGCCATTTGTGACTGTGGCCATGTCACGGTCAGGATCATGTTTGTGTTACTGTGACCACACACTCTCCTCCAGGCTCTCCAGGGACCAGACGCAAAGAGCTTTTATTGATTTACTGAGGACAAGTCAAGGTTATGTGTCTTTTATTGTCTGCATCCTGAGCAACTCAAATGATCTGTCTGCTCTGTTCGGTATTTATACTTTATAGGTCTCAATTGAGCACACATTGTAAAGCATCACTATTAACTGGAATTATGTCAAATAAAACTCTTCAAACAGAGTAGATGGAAGCAAATGATGTTAAATCAACTTAATATTTATAGGCTTACAGTTATGGTTTTCTCAGTGGTTTTGCATTTTTAAAACTCAATAATTATTAAACTTAGTTGAACTAAATATTGCACTTAAGTTCAGACTCTAGAGTGACTTTCCTTAACCCCTTAATGCTCACCAGCCTAAATATGAGCCAAATTATAATTCTGCCTCTGCATTCTGTATGGGAACAGCCCATTTCTGAATCACTGCTCAGAAAAACAAAGCTTTGCCGATTAAATGACTTAAACTATTAAAATGCCAATACCACAACAGTAGCAGTATTTCCCTACTTTGTAATGATTGTATGAGTGCAGCCAAACAGTAGTGTCTTGCCTTTGTGCTCCTATGTGTGTCTTTAGGAACACATAATGTGCCGCAAACTATCTTCACCGTAAGAGTAACAACAACCAAAATGCTTTCAGGATTTTAGTGTTTGTTGCAAAATAACAAGAGGGGGCTATTGAATGTTAAGAGATTAAAATGATTTACAGTGATCAATCTGTGTGTCCTGACAGTGAGGAGCAAATCTGAGATATGTGGATTTAGGAAAAATAAAAAAGGAACAAAATGTAATAGTTAATCCAGAAAGATTTGGGTTGCTCCATGTTTGTTTGGTGCATCTTAAGCTCCCAGCCACTAGAGTGCAGTAGAGGCCTAATAAGCCTCTCAGCCTTGTGTGCTCTGAATACTTCACAGTTTCATTCATTCCTCCGGGCATAGTAGACAAAGAGGATGTGAAAGAGAAACTCTGCAAGTGTGAGAGAGGAAGTTGATCTGAAAACCTCAGTGCCATCGGCTCTTTAAACACTTAAACCTTAGAAATGTAGCTAGAATACATGTTTACAGGAAGTTTCAGTGTTTGCAGTAACTGTTAATATTGTAAAAGTCTAAAAAGCTCTGGCTTTAGAGGAATAAACCTGATATATGCTCATATGGAATTAAAAACACCCTGATTCATAAAAGAAAAGCTTGTAAGATGTGCCATTATAAAAGCTTTACATTATGTTTGGGTGCCACATATTATGTCTGAAACAGCAAAAAAGTTACACATTGATAAAATGTTAATGTTTTTCTCATGTGAGAAGTTGGCAACAAGTAAAGAATTTACACTCTGTTGTATCTGTGGAACATCACATTTCCCATTCAAGAAGCAAAGCCCTCGGCCTACACTAGTGTCTGCCTTTGTGTTGTAGTCTGAAGCTCGGAGGGGGTTAACAGGACATGGAGACAGTTGGGCCGCACCCACTGAGTTGATTTGAATAACACCGGCATTTGGCGCGAGGCTCAGAGGAGCCAGCCTTTCTTCATACCGGCTGTGACACCACTCCCTCCCCTTTCCTCCCAGTGCACCCCGGAGTGGCGGGAAATGCTAGAGAGAGAGAAAGAGGCACACAGAAAATAGAGGGAAAGAGTGACTGTACTAGCAGGACTCAAGGAGCTTTTGCACACCTACTCTGTACCTGCAGTTGCCCTGGAAACCTGTCAGATGCAAAAATGTACCTTGGGAAAAAGGGACAGAGAGAAAGAAAGAAAGCCGGAAGAAAAAGCAACACGCCGTCCCCTCCCTTTTTGGCGCGAGACGGCTAGAGAGATAATGCTCTCTCAGTGGTAGACTGTGGGTGGAGACAAAAGAAGGCATGAGTGGAGCGGGCCAGAACAAAGAGGGTAACAGCCTGGACTACCCCCCTACCCCTTATCAGGCCCCACCCCCCAACACACAGCCTGAAGGCTTGAGGCAAGGCAGATGACTATTATAACCTTAATCAGTCCTTCAAAGAGGCCACTCAGGCATGTTTGCCACCACCAGATTCTTTGTTCTTACTGGGGTTCTACTCAGTTGTGGCTTGAACCCTTCCTCTTTTTCCGTGTATTAAACCCACGGCCACACACACACACGATGCTATCAAACACAAATTGAGGCCTTCTTTCCGTTTCTTGCTGAGATAAGAGCTGGCGACCTTCTACCACCAACGTAAAGGACCTATATGAAGGTCATTTGCTGAGGTGGCATCCTAGACATTTACCAGCACCCACAAAGCACTCAAGTGACATAATTGGATTTGTTGTTATTAGCTTTCAGAGATGCAGCAGCCCAGAGTCACCCCACCCTCCTAAACGTGCAGCATAAGTAAGTGGGTGGCACCTGACTGAGCACAAACCATCATTTTTGGCAGAATTCACCCGTCACAGAGTAACACAAAAAAGCAGAGCAGCAGCTCCTCTCGCTTCCTGCCTCCAATGGGTTCAACACAAAAACAGGAAGTGTGTGCTGCCTGTGTGTTTCCTAGGTCTTATTAGACTGTCTCAGTCTTTCACACACACACACACACACACACAAGCCTATAGTGGGCAAGAGGAAAACAGGGCAGTGATTATTACATAAGCTCCACAGTGGTGGTCACTGACAACAACAGCAGTCACATTCAGACACGGGGCTGAAAAGAAGGAATTGTAAGCATGCAAGGCAAACAGAGGCATCTATACACTATACATTCACCATCTGATAGCAGACAATCTGATAACACACGCTGAGTGGGTGTGTGGATCTGCATTTGAGCATTTCAATGTACATTGATGCAAATACAGGCTCACACTGCAGTAATTGGTCAATAAATTGGCCTGTGTGTGTGTGTGGTAGGGGGGAGCTGATTAGCGAAGGTCTGACCGAGGCAGAGACAAAAGAGTGGAAGAGATCTAGAAGGGGGGGTTATAGTTGTGGTGGTGGTGGGGCAACAACTATGAGGTCTGTTGGGGGTTAAAGGGGATAGGGGGAGGGGTAAAGCCCCCTCTCTGAGTAGCTTGGGTGCTGGGTGGGGAGGAGGGGGCCTGGTGGTGACGGCACTCAAAGAGGCTAAATTCAAAAGATGCAGCAAGTGTCCCAACTTCAACTGAAGCAACCTTACACCACAGAGCCAAACAATGGAACATCTGCTGGCTGACAAAAGCTGGCCGTTTGCTGTAAGAGCAGCAGTGGCTGTGTGTTGAGCTGGATGAAGTCCCCAGCAGCGGCAACAGGTCCCAACATATTTCTGAGATCATAGATACTTGCTGTAATCTCACTTTCTTTAGCACCTCTGAATAGACTGACTCACTGCATTTTGAAAGCCAATAAACGTTCGCAAATGTGTGTTTAAACGTATTGGAGGTTGTTGATTCTATTCAAGAGGAGTTTGGGAAGGTGCCAAGTAGGGCATTTTCTGGTGTGCCAGTTTTTTTTTGGAATATCCAAACTATGTGTGAATGCATATAGACATCACAGCCTGGTTTCAGAAATGTAAAATGTACTCTAATGTGTGAGGGGTAAACAAAGAAACATTATCAGAGACAATGCAGTCATTGATTTTTTTGGACCACTTGGGGGCAGGGCAAATAGCTGTAAACACAACAACAGTTGATATCTACTTTAAAAGTCAATATGCATAAAGAAGAAATGGAACAACGTTAATATTAAGCTTGTGTCCATGCACTATCAGAATGAAAGTCCAATGTTAAGAGCTCTGTTTTTGGTCTCCACCACCTTCTTTGAAATATGTGACTCCTAAGTTGTTAAATGCTTCACTGTGTTTATCATCTAGTTTCTAACTTTCTGTCTTTTAATGAAAGGTATGTAGCATATAGCGAGTTCTGAGATAAATAAAGCTGATCGCTGAAGTTGGACATGACAGTGGTGACAAGTGAGAGTGACGCAAAATGGCAAATTTGCAAGCGGCAAAACCAAAACAATTGGCTGGAAGCTGCTAAAGCACTCAGGAAACTGGAAATTCAAGTGATAACTTTCTGTAGGTTTGTAGCTGAATCTTTTTTTTCTTTTTCTTTTTTTTTACATTACTTGTAATAGTTTGATCATCTATTAAGGACTCCCTCTGGTGAGAATCCTGTTTGGTGTCTTGTTATGTCCGTATTGTTTTTTTATTTGCAAGACAATACATCATGAGTGAAATTAGGAGTCAGTTCAAGCTTTCAAAAGCTAGCAAATCCTTTCAACTTGGTTGGATGGGACTTTCTGTATCATTATCCTTATTTAGAATAGGTTTTAACTGGAATGTGAATTATTTTAATGACAAAATCATTTTTAATATGTAAATGTGATACACAGAGCTGAGTTTTTCAGGGTTAAATTAACAACCAAAAAGAATCTTTAATACAAAAATATAGTGTCAAGCAGCTTTTGCCAGAAAAGTGATTGTTTGTTACTCTTGCCTTCCAATACAGTGTATAGTAAGTAATAAATTGGAGACGCCAAACCCAGATAAACAACAAATACAGCCACGACAGCAGGAAAATAAAGTGCTTCCTCCTCAGTTGCTGTGGTAATTCATCAGCACAGAAATGACAGCGAGTGGCTGAAAACAGAGGAGTTGGAGATATATCTACACAGACAATCAGAAACTGGATAATCAATCATATGTACAGGCACATCAATTACTAGGTTTCATGTTCGGTGGAAACAGTGCATCCTGAATGTGCTAAAAACCAAGACAGGACACAGAATGCATTTCAGTATAATTATTTGGTGCTAAATATACAATGGACTGCCAGCTTTAGTCTCAGGCCACCTCGCCCTCTCTCACCCACTTTGTGTATACTGGGAGGCGTGGTGGTGATGAGGGGGTTGCCAGGGGGAAACCAACACAGTAGTTGTTGGTGTTAAGGACCTCTCTCCTTCCCTCCCTCCCCCTGTCTCCAGATTATCCATTAACCGGCGTCACGGTTACATCACCGCGGCTAAACCTAACCCAAAGACACTATAGAAGCAGATTACTCATATGTCCTAACACCAGATACATGGGGCTTCTCTCCAGTCTCTCCTCCCAATTACCTGCTTTATCAACATGAGCTCATGTCCAGTGCTGGCGATGTGTTTGTTTGTTCGCTCATTAACTGTTTGTCAGTCTGTCCTCAGCGTGGTTGTGTCATTATCCCGGGTCAGAGAGTTTAGCGTGAGCTACTGACAGCTCACGCAGTGTGATGGTCTGAAGACCTTTTGATGGGTTCATTATAATCAGAGCTGTAGTGTGTCTGGGCCCAGATGGCAGCAGTGTTTACACTAACGAGATTAGGATTATCTTCAGATTAGATTATTACCCTCCTGAATTTATCTCAGATACTACTAACCTACAGAGATGGTTGCTGAGGAGGGTCACAAAGGCGCTTGAGGAAAAGGAGCAGCAACAAAAAGAAACCCAGAAAAAACCCTTTTTTGCTTTACAACACAGGAACTTGTGCCGTCTTTTGCGTTTATTTGGTTTCTCAGGCCAGATCGATTTGTTGGACTGTCTGTGGTTTAAAAGGAAAACAGTGGTTTGACACCAGTCAGCTGGGGCCAGATGTATCCAAAGACAGGAACATATACAGCCTGTTCCGACTGAATCATCGCTGTTATGTAACACTGGCCTTAGGATGGGGAGGGCGAGCAACACAGAGAGGGAGAGAAACCAAGCTCAGAAGACTGACCTAGATCAGCAAATGGTGGAGATAAGTACCTGAGGGGAGGGCAGGAGCCAGCAGACTGGGGGAGGGAGGCAGACAGGAGAAGAGGGGCTATAGAGAGAAAGACGGGGAAACAAGAGGAGGGTAGGGAAGACTGAGAGACCCGACAGCGGGGGGTGAAAGGAGGCGCTTTCTTGCATGCCAGCATATTCATGGGTTTTTTCAGTGGGTTCACAGTCTCATTAGGATCAGATGTAGAGTAGCCGCCTGGTTGTGTCACTGGAACTCAGAGTTCCAGTGACACAACTGGGGTGGAATGTGGGTCAGTAGGCAGAAAGACCGAGGGCTGCGACCGGGGAAAGTTTTCTGCAAAGCATTTGTATGTGTGCCGTGAGCCCTCACAACCAGACGTGTGCATCTGCGTCCTTTCCCGCTTGTGTTTTCCACATCTCCCTTGACCGTCAGCCACTTCAAAATAGAATAAGGGGAAGGGTGTGTGTTGTGAGTGTTGAGTAACAGAGGGATGACAGTGAGTCCACTTCTCTTCTCTCCAGCTGACTGCGATTCCCTCCGAGCAAGCCGAAAGCACGACCTGAACCCAGTCCCCCCCTCCCCTGCCTCCTAATGGGAGATTATTAAATTCCACTACAGCTCATTCTCATACAGGAGATCATGATGCTATCCTAAGATAAGCCTGCTTCTCTTCCGCCTATATTATATGGCCTATATTCTCCCACATGTAGGTCATAGATAAGCAGACAGTCCTCCCATGCTCTTAGAATCACAAACCAGTGTAGGGTGTTAATGGTCTGTTTCCTCCTCTGCCCCACTGTCTAAACATGCAATGTATACACGCCATACAAGCCAGACCAGTCAGAACACAACCAGTTAACATGGTGGAAATATTGCTCAATGCCTCTATTTGTGTGTGAGTGTGTGTGTGTGTGTGTGTTTTTTCCTCTTTGAAAGTGCAGAGGTAGTAAATTCATCACAGCTCGGGGATGTTAACTGTTGCGAAAGTTGATCCTCTCACTTTCCAAGAACACAGATGCACTGTCTGAGTTGCTCAATTAAGAAAAGGTTGTGAGCTACAGTCACAAACAGCAGATCAGAAACAGCAGATCAGATCTTAACGGTGGCTTATCAGCGAGACATACCAGCACAGCGAGTATGACTGGTTGTGTTTCTGGTCTGGGATACCTGCCAAAGATAAGGTGTGCTCATCTGCTTTTCTAGTTTTCTGCCAAATTCACAGGTTGAGTCATTTGCTCTGAGGTGATGTATCGTGTGACAAATGTGCACAAACACAATGAATATCCTCATTCTTTGATCACTGGGGGATATAATCAGGGGGAAATCTATTGATTACCAGCTAGCCACAAATGATATAGTGAATGGGAGCGAATATACACCTGTGTTAATTTGTCATTTCTGAAGGTTGCTTCAGCCTTTCAGGGAGCTTTGTCCTCTTGTCTCACCCTTATGCACAGCTCTGATCTGCTCTGTTAAACACAAATTGAATCAACCATGCAATTTGCTTGCTCCTCATACTAGCCACTATTAATCAAAGGATTTCCCATTCAGCAATGTGTGTTAATGCCACATGCTCTGTTGCATCAAACTAAAAGTCAGCTCTTAGGTCTTATTCTAACAGGTAGGTGTTCTTCAAATGCCACTGCACAGCGCCTACAATCACAGTGAAGCTATGTATGAAGTCAGAAAGACCAAAAAAAAAGTGCAGAAGTGTGTGCTCAGAGGATTATAAATCAGAGAGACGGCTCTCCACACAGCCAGATCATCAATTCTCCACAGTCCCACCCTGATCATACACATTACACACTTCTGTCTGACCACCACTAAAGTTGTCACGGGCCATCTAGTGCTCTGGGAATGTGCAGACTGTGACACAGATATGCAAAGTTTCTTGCTTATGCACATTGGATATTTAGTTTAGGGGACAAGAACAGGCTCCAGCTGTGACAGAAGAATAAGTGAAGCCCACTGATAAGGGAAAAAAAATTAGACAAAGGCTCTAAAAGGAGACATCCAACGTATACACACGTGTGTGAAAGTGATCACAGAGGGACTTCAGGAGTTGCTCAGTGTGGGCGCTGTATGAATTTGAGAGCAGAAAATCAGGTCCAGCAAGTTAACCGTCAGAGCAGAGCAGAGCATCTGATATGACAAAGAGTTCCTCTTGTCTCATTATGTCCTTCAGGAAAAAAAAAACTGTTTTTGAAATGTAATCCCTGAGTGTTAATGTGTCAACTTTAGCACACGTTCAACTAGCACTGAGGCCTGCATTCTCATTTAGGGGTTCATTTATCTTTTAACTCCTGTAGTTATATTCTAATGTATGATCTGACACAGTTATACCACAGTTTACCTTAGAGTAATTTACTGGATGAACTCAGATGTACAACATACTGGACACTTTGAACACAAGCCAACATCAGTATGTGATCTTTGCAATAAAGACTAGCAGTATTTTCACTTGTATCCACAACACCTTGGTTTGGATACTTCGAATGCTGCTGCTGGAGCTGAAAATGAAGCAAAATGCAGCTCACAGTACCTCTGTTAGGAGGAGGTGTTTGATTCTGGACCACATCATTAGGTTAATGATTTATTTCCTACCCTTTTAATGCATCATTTCAAATGAATTTTGTCGACCTAAGGTAACAGGAAACATATTGGCCTGTATGTGGACCAAGACCCAATATCTGATTTTTGCTTCCACTTCCTGATGCAATATAAAGCATGAGAAAAGCTGTAGCAGCTGATGACAATCTAGAGAATGATCTGTGTGCACTGTGACTCGTCTTTATCACAAGTTCACTCAGAGTTGTTACTTGATATGTTTTTTTTTGGCTTGTTTTCAGTTTACCAAGGAAATGCGAGAACAAAAATGCATGAGGTTCTTTCTTCAGAAGCATGAGGAGGTTTCTTAAGAATGTGTGGAAAAGCAAGTTTTTTTCCTTCAGCTGAGTATTCTAAAAACCAAATGTTGACTGAGTAAAGGAAACATATTCAACTGTGCCAGAAAACGATGCCCTCGGGGCTGAAAATAAGGCCCAGAGAGTGAAGGTGAAACAGCAACCAGACCCGGTCATAACAAAGGCCAGCGAGGTGTGAGACGGTTGGAGTTTAGGGTGTGTCTGACTCGTCTGTCAGGCTCTACTTGAACCAAATGGCTGCTTTGAGTTTATTAAACAAATGGAGCTTTAACCTGAGTCATCCAGACTTGCAGCGACTCGTCGGTGAGGTCATCAACAGACCAGCAGCATCAAACAGAAACTCACATGCAGCCTAAGTTACCTCATATTTGGCATTTATTGTGAGCCAGTTTTAAGCGGGATGAATTTCATACTAAAATTGAAAATTCTGTTTCAGGGAAGTAAATAAAAACATGTGGTTCTACTCTAATGTTGCCAAATGAGGTCCTGATAGTCAAATAATTCTGCTTCTGTCATTACAAATATAGTATGTAGGGATCTAACTGTCTTACAGCACCCACCAGTTGTATTGACCACAAGCAGATGCTAGTTACAGGCACATCACAAGTATGACATTTTTTTTCATTTGCAGTCTATTTTACAACCACTTACATGAAGCAGTGCAGCTCTCCGACTGCATACCTGCACAAAATAGCCGTGCTGGATCCAAGTAGCAGTTCACACAACCCCTGTCTCCAAACCCAGGGGACTGTTCTAAAGATACCGATTGTATTTGTGTGTGAGTGTGACCTAATTCAGAGCACATCAGGTGCCCAGCATGCAGCAGCCACTGCAGAGGGGAGGATCTGCAACGATATCACACAGACTCTCGTCAAGGACAGCTATCAAGGACAAGTAGACTCTAACCTTCTGAGGACCAGCAGCCGCTGCACAAGAAATGCACATTTGTTCGAAAGACACTGGAAATTATAGTTGGCACATTTTTGTGATCTGCCCTCATTTGTAATAGTAGGTCATGTTTCTGGAGAGGCAGTGCCACTTCAGCATGAGGTGGATCTAACCCAGGATATCAGAGAGAGGGATTATAAATCAGTGTCATTTCTTACTTCTCAAGTCTTGCCACAAACATTTAGATCAAGAATTCCCATTAATGTGAGTTTAGGGTGAATTAGGTTGCCATGGAAACTAATAGAACCTGAGATTAAATTCAATTTGACGGCAAGGTCGAAATGTTCATTTTAAAGGTGAATACATCAACTTGTATTTAAGCACATAGCACTGTGAAACATTTTACATAAATAAAAAACAGAAGACCTCAGTTTTTATGCAAATATGGTATAAAAATTTAATGATGCTATTGATGTTAGCATGCTTTAAAAATCAACCAAAATCAGAAGAAGCATTGAAATCACAAAGTGACGTGTGAATATAAAGTACAGCAGTGCCACTTTTTCCATTTTTTTTCCCTATTTTCTTAACAAAATAGAAGCATCTTAGTGCCTGATGGCACATCATACAGAGGAGCAAACCCAACTGTCAACTCTTGGTTTGGTCTCCTTCACCAGGAGCAATAAGCTATTATTTACAAAAAAATCTGTAAATCAATTAATCAGTCGTACAAAACCAAACAAACCAGGAGCAAACTCATTCTCTCTTATATACACAGAAAGGCATTCACACATCACTCCATGTGCAATGATGAAATGAAAACATCACCACCAATCTCCACACATTCTGAATGCTACAATGTTCACTATCACACTGGTAAACTATTGGAAAGTGATTTCACATCACCGCATACCAGGAAATATCTTGGTCATAGCTATTAAAATCAATCCATTAACCCGCTGTTCATAACTAAAACAGTGCAAAAAAAAAAGTAAAATAAAAAATCAAAACACAGATGGAACTGCTCCTCCCCATAACAGGTTTACAGGCCAGCACAGCCAATTCACAGGAAGCCCACAGCCATATATGCATGCATTCCAAACAAAATTCACAGCTATTTACATGAGGCATGTTGCTCTATAAAAGGGTAGCTTTTCAAAAGTGACAACTTGTGAGTTCTTGACTGTAAGTGAGGCAGTTTATTTCAGAAGCACACTTGTTCAGAGTCTCAAGAGCGCTTGAGTTCCGATAATTTGCGGAGAAGCTGCTGCTGTCTGGATTTAAGTCGCTTCTTCTCCTGGAGCTGCCGCTTCTCCCTGGTGTGCAGCTCCATTAGGTACTCTGTCGCCTGGGTCAGGATGGCCACCTTCGGGGTCTTGGCTGACTCCAGGCCAGGGATCTGATCCCGCAGGGCGAGGAAACGAGACCTGAGGTCATTCCTTCTCTTCCTCTCAAGGAAGTTGTGGTTCCGCCTGCGGTCAGTGTCCTCTGTGTCCGAGTTCTGAGGAGTGTCTGAGGGTGATGTTGGCTGGGAGCTATGAGAACCAGACCGCTGACTGGATGCAGAGCAGGAACGCTTGCTCTGAGGCTCCTCATCATATTCATCCTCCTCCTCCTCTTCCTCTTCAGGTTCTGGCTCGCTGTCTGGGGAGCGGGCGGCATAGTTGTGCTGCTGTCGGTGCACAGACATGTGGAAGCGTTTGGGGCAGGGGTCTGCTCGGACCGTGAGGGCGACCGGTTTTCTGGCATTCACCAGTCGCACCCGGTTCTGCTTGCTCTCTACAGTGACAACATCGATCTCCTCTTCATCATCTGTCATCAAACAGGAGAACAACTCATCAATACACATAGGAATAACAAATCGCAAGTAAAAACACTGCAGTGTCATATTTTCTACAAAATGCTTCACTGGGTCAACTTGGATCAAAATATAACTAAACTGGCATTCCTTAAGTAAGCAGATCACCACTCCTCAGTGTGAGGAGGGCAGAGCAGGAGGTGAGGTGTTAACAGCAGTGGGTCAACCAGGCAAAGGTTTGCAGGGTTTGAGGCTTTTGTCACTGGAGCATTCATCAACCATTTAAATAAGGAGATCTGCTGGCAGGGGGCATTCCCTAATTTGAGAAATGTGAAAGAGTTACTCTCACGGTCTGTCACTGTGTGTGGAGGGGGCCATAAATCACCAGGACTGGCTCACCCCGCCCCTCTACCGCACTCTGCTTGTGATGCAGAGGCAGCGGAAGATAAAGAAATAGAGGAGGATTCAAATAAAAGTGATAGGGGCGCGGTTTTTAAAAGATAGCACGAGCATTTAGAGCAAGCATGTGGCGCACTGAGTAAAAAAATAAATCCAGCCTTAAGGTGACTGCACTGCACTTAATGACCCCTCTGCTACACAGACCACAGTTATGCAACTGAAGCCCGGCTTTCCAAATTACGCATTGTTAGTGGGCAATATAATCCCAAGGCAGGGCAGGGTGGGGCAATTTAGAGCATGACTGCTTCCTTACCAGAAGAATCAGAGCGAGACTCGGAGCCAGACGACGCCGGCTTCCTGCTGCTGCTCGCCGGGTAGGTGAGAACAGCAGCGGGGTCGACGCAGTCTGTCGCCGCGGCGGCGTGCAGGCCACCGGGCGAGACGCACTGCGCTTTGCTCGGTCTCACGGAGATCTGTGCCACCGGGGGGACGACGGTCTGCGGCGCAGCAGACACCCTGCTGTTGACCTTCTCCAGCTGCTTGCTGGCAGAGAAACTACTCCACATGCAGTCCCGGATGATGTGGGAGCTGAGGTTGCCGAACAACCGCTGCGTGTCGGGGATGAACTGACCCTCGCACTCCTCGTCCTGCCCCAGCACTTTGGACAGCCAGCTGAGCTTGTCTCCGGGCGTGAGATACAGAGCAGCATCGCTCAGAGTCCGGGTGGGAGACATGGGAGGGGTGGGCAGCAGCTCGAACTTTTTCCATATGTCCTCGCTCGGTGCGGTTGACTTGTAAAAATCCTCCTCGGTGTCGAAATCATCGAAGAAATAGTGCTGGTAACAGTCGAACTCCATGTTTCCAGATAATAAAAATCCTCTAGAGTTTATTCCCAGAAATGATCTAATGACACCAGTGGCCTCTGAAGAACGTCCTGCAGGAGGAGAGGAAATATGAGTGATTAGTAAGTAGTTTCCAGCAGATGTATGATCACATATCAAGTATCCATCTAATGGGATCAGGACATCACATTCCCCTAACAGCCTACTTTCTACAAATGGGACCACATTAATAATTGATTGCATCTTGCGGATGCTCTCTTTGCACTGATGGTCTCAAGCTGTTCAGGCGCACGGGGTCATTACATAACCGGCTTCTTTATATACGCGTAAATTATAACTCTCAATGGAAAGAC
This sequence comes from Dascyllus trimaculatus, assembly GCA_024666655.1. Classification (NCBI taxonomy): domain Eukaryota; kingdom Metazoa; phylum Chordata; class Actinopteri; family Pomacentridae; genus Dascyllus; species Dascyllus trimaculatus. The sequence continues at coordinate 11,213,176 of CM045462.1, forward strand.
GTGCGTAAAAGTAACACACTGGGCTGCGTTTCCTGAAATGTAGGCAGCGCTTTGTTCCACAGAGCAGCGGAGCGGCACACAGTCACAGAGTGGGTTAAACATCACGCACAGGACACCCATTTCCTCGTTGAAAACTTTCACACGCAGGCAACTAGAATAAAACTACTCACCGGTTCGCCGCAAAATCCTCAGAGCGCAGAATCAGGGCATTGAAAATCCCCCGGCAGCCAAAGAGCGCACAGTCCAGCACGGGAAAGAAACGGATAAAAAAAACTGGGAAACTGTCCGAGTTGTTACCGGATACGAAGATAAAACACAGCCTGTACTTGTGTTTCAGGTTAGTTCCAAAACAAAAAAAAACGCCGGGGTTAATATAGGCGCTGCTGGATCCGCCCCGCAATGTGTAACAGAAAGCCACACTGTGCGTTTTTCGCGCCAGTGAGATATCCTGTTATAAGGCGATAAAAGTGCAGGGAGGAGCCTCGGAAATATCTGCAGCGGTAGATCCGGGTAAGCCCCTTCATTTGCATCAGAGGCGGGCGGAGGCGCACAGCCCCGCCCCGGCTCCAGCCCCAGCCACGGTCACAATAACTGACACTTATTTTATGATCAGGGTGGCAGTAAATGTAGCAGGATTTAAAAACCACAGGAAAAAAATGTGTTTTCTCACCAAAGTGTACCGTCCACGACTTTTACACCTATTTGTATGATTCCCTTCATTGTATACACCCACTCCCCTGCATTTAGAAGGAAATATAGATATTATTCACAACTTTATCAGCATTTTACTGAGCATATCAAGATTTCACACACAATAATCAACCTGTTTAAGCACAGCACCACTATAATATAATAAATGGTTGAATGACAAATGCATCAGTTACCATGATGCAATGATACAATCTGTAGAGCAGTCAGTGATTAATGAGTGTCATCAATTTGATAATAAAAGCTTCAAGCAAAGATTCAAAATAACTCTTTTCTTTTCCTTATGTGTTGAATCTTTGTGGATTTTTTGAAGCGTTATCAGACAAATCCAGACATTCGAAGACATCACCAGGAGTCTTTCTTAACTATTTTCTGATATTCGATGGATCAAACACTGGGAGCATGATTCTATTTGATTGAATAAGCAATATTGAACATAACAGTTAACTGCCTCCCTATTGATTTATAATATTACAACACCCAGAGGGGCCATTTTAATGGAAAAAGGTTTTGTCGATGATGTTTTAGTACATTTACAACAGGTAGAGTTTTAAATGTGGAACTAACTGAGGACATTTTTCTTTTGCTGCTTTCACTCAAGGATCCATCTTCCACCACTGCACCCAAACATAAGATACTTCCCATAAAATGCACATTTCTCTATGACACTTTGATGTCTTCATTGTTCAGTCTCGTGAAACTGTGATGTAACATTGGCATTACATTTAAGCTCAACCGGGTTTCTCCTACTCTTGTTAAAATCAGCAGAACCTAAGAATTTCTCAGTCGTGAAAATGCTTCCTTTCATAAATGTAGTCAGCTTTAGAGTGACTGACAATGATTGTGGTGTCTGAGTTCATCTTAATCTACCTTATTAAAGTTATTTTTTTATCATTTTACTGATAGAAAGTTACATTTAAATCAGTTTTCTGAGCGACTCTGGAGCAGTTTTGAGGATTTGCAGCAGTAGGACTCTTCATTTGTGTTACAAAAGGGTCGAATTCAATGGTGATGGCCCTAGTATCTCCTTACTCAGCATCTCAACACAGACATGGTAAAGGCCATAGAGCTGCTAATAGCTGTATTCTATTCCAAGCAAAGAAACGTTCTCACATGTTTAGGCAGGGTGCACATCGATGAACGACCTGCATTTCAACACAAAGGATCACACGGTCAAGATTGAGCTGCTGAAGAGTCTCCAGGTGGTGATGAAGCCAGTAATCTTCTTTGCAGGGAGAACGAGCTTCTTCGGCAGCAAACATGTTAATTTCTTGGACAAACAGCACCTTGTTTGATCTTAAATTCTTCTTTATTGGTCAATGCAACAGCTTCATCAAACTAACAGAGCAGCCCTGTTAAACACATTTGCACTCAATGACCTGAGACCTTTGATTATGTTAACACGGACCGTGATATGATCATGTTGAACCAGGTGATGATTAAGTCAAGACATCTTTACATTGTGTGGCGTGGATAAAAGCGCAATGCTCACTGGCAAGCAAGAGGTCAAAGTTCTCCAACGTCTCGTGACCAGACAACGGCGGGTCAAAATCATACGCCACCCCTGTCTTTCACCTCCTCCTAACATATTGATCCGTTTGGTCCACAGCGTGCATGTCTTCTCCTTAAGTGTGTCAGTGGTGGACAAAACCCAGTTATAAACACTGATTAGTGACATCTGTCGCCAGCGACCAGCCTGAGGTCAAACACATGCCTCCGACTGGGACGCCTCATCAGATCTGCTGCAGTTCTCCAGAGGCGGCTTTGATCAATTTCAGTATTGTAAATGATGACTCACTTTGACAAAATCAAAAAAGACTTTGATTATTACATGTAGACTTTGGCTTTGAATGACCTGCTGATATCCCGCTCAATGTCCAGCCAGCTAGATAATTGGGTTTTTGAAAGGGTGCATAAGGAAACTAAGCGACAATTTTCTCACCAACTGATATTTTTTAAATCAGTTCCACCAGCTGACAAGCAAAATGTTACACTTGGGACTTCCGAATTGACCAAATAGTCTGACCACAAGGTCCGCTTAGCAGTTGTTCTGTAAAAACTGATTGCATCACAGCATCTTAGCAGATAGAGCTCGGCTGGTTGTCCAAGGATTGTGAATGTGCAAATTAATTATTGTCGTAAAAAAGCTCTACTTGACAAAAACCAGCAAAGCGAGGGTATAAAGAAGCCCATTCAGAAGCTGTGCTGGAGGTTATAGGATTTTCCTTGAGCTGCTACTGTCAAGTTGTGCAAAATTTTCAGTTTTTCTGTCTTGTACATTCATTTTCAAGTACTAGTTTAGGGTTTGTATTTAGGATTTCACAGCAAAGACTTCAGACATATGTATGATTCACACTGCAGAGTCAGAAAGGTTTTTATTGCCAAGTAGGTTTTCACGTACAAGGAATGTGACTTGGTGTTTTAGTGTATTAAACAGTGAACAGTAGCATATAGGTTAAAGAGTGTTGCCAGTTGTAGGTATGGACTGTTAAAAGATCAACAAGAAGCAGTGTTGTAAGTCAAATAAGCAGTAAGGATTTGGTTAAAAAATGCATTTTAATCACAAAAACACTGTTGTCCTGGTTACAGATGAGTCCGATTATCTATAATAAAGTGTATCTTATATAAACTAAGACTGTTTGTGTTGTTTAAATGTGTTCTTGTAATGTTTAAATCTTGTTTTCTTGGCCAAAAAAGAGATTTTAATCCCTGTGAGATTTTTTAACTGGTTAAATAAAGGAAAAAAAATGAAAACAATCATGTTTGAAAAACCTTGTGATACTGGTTCAAAGTGCATTGTGTTGTGCTCTGAATCAAAGATGTGTTGAACATTTGCAGAAAAGAGCGAATTCTACGTTTCACCAGTGTGACTTTGGAGATCTTTCGCCCACAGAGCAAAGATCACAGTCTTCAGATCCTGTAACTTCACGTCCCATAATTACATAGCAGGCCAACCCTCAGTCTGCTATGTTAGGAATATTTCATCTCTGCCAAAGAGAAGAGAGGAAAAAGAAAATGCTGCTCCTATAAAATCCAGACGAGAGCCTCCTCTGCAGCTCTTCTCTTCTTCTCTGTCCCTGCATTTAAAACCTGGAGATCTTTTCCTCAGCAGGGACCAGAAGTAACAATGCTTAACACCAACAATAGGCTGCTCCCCGAGTCATTTCCCAGCTTAACTTCAAGTGCCCTCATTGTTCTTTATTGTTATAGTAGCATATGTGTGAGGGTAGTAAAAAAGGGGGTGCAGGGAGTCGGGATCCACCTCAGCAGAGTCCTCATGTATCTGTAACACCCACTCAGCCGCCTGAAGAACACCGAGCACAATGCAGTGCAGGAATTCAGATGGTTTTTCGGGGATTGACTGTGGAATTGTCCCCATGTGCCATACAAGGGGGTGTCCTCCTTTTTCCCCACGACCTCCGTGACACTCAGGAACCCCCGTAACCCTGACCTCTGACCCTCTCCTCACAGCTTTAAAGAAATATACTAGCTGGTTTGAAAATGGGACCAGTCAACCGGCACGCAGAGAAAAGCCATGCAGATGAGAAAGGCAACATAAATAATTCACACAAGTGTTATTGCTCCCCTGGGTTGTAAAACACCATATTCTGACACCCAGCCATCTCCACAACGAGAATACCACCAGAGTGTGATCAGCAGGGTGCCATCTCTACCTGCTAACAGCATTTTCACATACCAGAGATCTCTTATCTGTCAGAGCATGCATTACATCAGGCTGCTGATGCTATCGCCTGTCTTTTCATTTCCGCAGTAAAGTGCTGCACTACTGAAAACATTACTAGATGTGATTGCAGTCAAAGCTCCGGAGCTGACCTCAGCATCAAATTATAAATTACCATTAATAGAGGACATGCTACATGCATTAGATATATCGGTTTCTTGAGGATGAAAAAAAAAGTCCAGCTTCACATCACTGTACAGCCTGCAAACCAAGAACAGCACGTTGAAGCACTTTCTTTAAGTGTAAATAAGTGAAATTATGTAAAATCCCTGGATAGACTAGTATTCGAGCGCCACCACTGCCTCATTGCAGCAGATATGGACTGAGTTAGGCTGCCACCTGCTGTTGGATAAGTGTAAATAATCTAAGGACTTCTCTCAAGACTAATACTACCATAGGGTGGCCCTGGGGAAAAGCATTAGGGGAAGGTGGGAGGTTTATGTAAATAAAACTGCAATTATAAAGGCTGCACTACAACTAAAAGTCTTTCTTTAATAGTAGGAAATAGTACAGAAGTATTGTCAGTTGTTAAGTACTTAAAGTGCAGAAAAATGGCCACTCTGACTGATATTTTATATTTAATATAATTTAGTGTAAATATTTATAATGTATAGCTGATTAAAATGGAGCTAATTTTATTTAATTTATATAGGCTACTGCTGGTTAGTTTATTATCAAACAGTGTGTCATTTTAAAGAGGCTGATCCCAAGCTTCTTTATGTAAAAACTTTCCTTGTAATCACTTCTGTATGCTGCTGTGAACACATTACATTTGTCTGTAATAAAGTAAAGTAATGCATTACTGTTCCTAAATTTAGCTATCAGTTACTTATTAGTTACTGGTGCTTCTTTCATTTTTAAGCATCACAGCCTTGTTTCTCACCTTGACATTTTTTTTCCTTTGGGCTTGTTTGTATTAACTTTGCTAGTGGCTTCGTGGTAGTAATCTATTAAACAGCGTAAAAGAAAGATCTTGTGTGTGTCCTCTTTATCAGAGAGGGATTTGTGTTGCTATGTGGGCATACACTGATCAGGCATAACATTATAACCATTTGCCTGATATTGAGTTGGTTCCTCTTGTGTGCTCAAAAATGCTCTAAACTATTGGGCATGGACAAGAGGACCTCTCAGGGTATCCTATGGGGTCTGGAACCAGGACGTTGGCACTGGATCTTTTGAGTACTCGTTGTCATGTTCCTCAACATGTTCCTGATTGTTTGATGTTGTTTCCATGTGGTGGGGTGCATTTTCCTGCGGGGGTAGGTCAGTGACATTCGGGATTTCCATTTTCATGAGGGAGTGTGCTTGTTGTGGGACAGTGTTTATTTGGGTGTCTAAGTCTCATCAATACAGATGCCAATATCCAAGGTTTTCCAGCAGAACAGCACATAGTACCAATATGATCAATGTGATTCACTTCACCTGTCAGTGGTAATAATGTTGTGGCTGATCAGTGTATATACACAGAGCTGTACTGATGCTGAGAGGAATATCCTGGTGAAAAGATAAACTAAACTGACTTTAACCAATACAGTGACACAAAACGACAGAAATTGGAAACAGAGTTAAAATAAATGGGTCCCAGAATGGAGTTTTGACTGATATATTTGAGGGGTACTGAGGTGACTAACAAGATCAGGATTATGTGGGGGAAAAACTGCTTTACAAAAAATGTTTTAATTTTCAGATTTTTTTAAAAACTCTGTGCTTTATATAGTATGAACTAGCAAATAAATTTTCTTTGCTAAACCTGAAAAGTAGTAAAAATGAAACAATCTTCAAAGGAATCATCCTTTTGACTGAGCTGCTTCCAGTTAATGTGCAAACCAAAGCTAGATATAATTAGACATTGTGTCACTTTACACAAGCTAAAAAGAATGACTCATCTAAATAATGACTCTCATGAATCATAAGCATATCCTGAGTCTAGAAATAGTTCACTGGCATCATTATTTACATTTTTGCCTATTCAGCTATTCTAGTCTCACAGGTTGTCCGTTTCTGGTGTGCAGTACTGTCCAGTAGATGGCGCCATGATGAAGGTTTTAACCTGTGAGGCTGCAGAGTTCATCTTCTTTAGTTGCCTGTAATACTGTAAAACATCCATTCATCTACTTTAATTAAGTTAAGACTTGACATACATGTGCTTTACACGAGTATTTCCATTTTATTTTATTTCCTGGCAGCTACAGTTAACTCAGCTGTCCAATAAAACCAAGAATTGTGGGTCCACCAGAAACCAAGCATCCCTCCTATGTGCTTATTATTATTTCTATCTTCACACTGTAATCCATGTAACTCTAATGTTACCACTTACTCTTCAAATTAGGAGTTTAGAGTGAAAAAAAGCAAGCATCATGATATGCTAAAACACAGCCACTCCTCATTAATGTCCTGAATGTGAATAATGTCATGAACTGTCAGTCGTCGTCTTGTCTTTTGTATTTGGATAAATAGGCTTTAGGCTTCTAGGAGTTCAGTTGTTATGAAGAAAAGATTGATGTAAAAAGTGAAACCGCTCCCACGTCTGCTTCAGAGGAGCCCTGAACATACAAAACAATCTGGTGCTCAGATAAACCCAGATGGAAAGTACTGTACTTTCACAGCCACATCGAAAACATGGTTTCGGTCTTAAAGGACTGGAAAATGATCCTCAAACAAACCATGAAGAGTTTATTTGAGGGGCAGAGTAGAGTAGAGCTGGATAAGTTGCAACAAATCCATCCAGTTCAACAGTGGTTAAAATAGAAGAACAGTACAGATGTAGAAATAGCTTTCATGAATTTATGACTTTCTTGAAATTTGTATTTGAAATGTACGAGAATATCAAAGGTACTGAGGGTTTTAACTGGAACAAAAATTGGTATATTAATTGCAAAAGTAAATAAAGTCTAATTTAATAGATAGAATATGTATTCTGCTATGAATGGAATTTAAAAATGTACAAGATAAGTTATTACTTCTTAATCGAAACAAAAACTAACTTTGGTAAAAATGTAGGCAGGAAAAGTACCCAGTAAAACATCAGTTTCTCTTTATGTTATTTAATGTAAATGTACAAGTTTTGCTAAAATTAAGCCAGATGAACTTAATATATCTATTTTTTCCATTTTCAGACGACTTTAGGACTTAAGCACGCTCATTCTTATAACTTGAGGGCCTTTTAAAATGATGGGTTTAATGAATAAACAACAGAAAGTTTGTTCAACTCATAAAATTAAGTTTATAAGAAACTAAATGAGCATACAAGCAGACCTCCAGTGATGCACTGAGTAAAAACTCCTCAGAGACTCTTGTTTGTTGTGGAGACTTGCTCTCACATGTTGAATTAAGTCTTGGTTGTTACTTTTCTTAATAATCAATTCTAACCATGACAAAGGGTAGTACTGAATCAGCCCCTACATCCATAGACATTCAAAGTGCAATTAACTTACATTTAAAGGCAGCAGTGGAACTTAAGTGTCTAAACTGAATGAATCTAAAATGATTTACAGTGTAGAAGTATCAGCCTACAGTAAACATGGTCACTCATTTACATAAAGTGGTTTCATTATTCTTGGCACTTTCGCTGGAAGCAAATCTACAGGATTAAGATGCTTCAGGTTATTGTATGTCATAAGACCAGCTAAGTTCCCCAGACTCACAGTGAAGTAACCATGTGGCCTTTGTTGCAGTCTTTCTGGGTCAACATACAGTGAGGGGGAAAACCAGATCGAGTATAAGCAAATCTACAGCAACTTTCAATAAAAACATACATGAACTGTAGAAAGAGGCCATTATTTCTTTCTTTATTATTGTGATGAAGGTCTTAAAACTGACAGCACCACTTCTGGATTTCCCCTTATCTCAACTTTAAATGGGCTTTTTTTGGAATTAGTCAGATACGCTTTCTGTTTCATGTTGATGCAAGTGGTATCTGGTAATCACATCTTCATAGGAAGAACAGCACAGCGGTTCAGCTGAGACATGGCATCATATTTAAACTTGGAAGATGGGCAGGTTTAATTTTGACTGCCTTTCCTTCTCTTTCCTTTTTGATGTCCACACTAATACTGACAATGATGTGTATTTGTGCGTATTTATTTTTGGAAACAAGCAGCCCAGTATGTCCCATATTGAAAGGAGGCCATAAACAAATATAATTATAGAGCAGACATTCACAAGGTCATAAGGCTCAGTGTGTAAACTGATTAACAGCGACAGTATGAAAATTCTCAATCAATTCATGTTACAGCTGAGGAAAACAAGGGCGAATGAAATGCTACAAGATGCAAGTCATCTAGTGTAGTTCATGGCAGCAGTATTACAGGATTTTGCAGCACATGGTTCAGACTTATTTCCTAATTAACCCACTTAACTTAGTGATGAAGTATATACTCATTCATGAGCCAACAGGGACACATTAAAGTGTGACAACAGGAAACATGGTAATTTCTTTCTATTTAAAAAAAAAATCCAGCAGAATAGAGACTGGAAATGCATTGCTACTTCCTAGCAGGTAAAAGCAACAACACATTGGGTCTTTGCAAATGAAAATGATGTCCACGTTCTTGCGTATGTAGCAGTAAAGTGAGATCCGGTCCCAAGATGCATGCTGAGACACATTCTAATGCTAAATACATGCACTGATCATGCATAACATCATGACCACTATTGTGTTGGTCCACCTTTTGTGTTCAAAAATGCTCTGAACCATTGGACAAGAGGACCTCTCAGGGTGTCCTATGGGGTCTGGAACCAGGATGTTGGCACTGGATCCTTTGGGTACTCTGGCTTGTGCAGTGGGGCCTCTGTCAATCAAACTTGTTCCACTAAATCCTGTTGATGCTTGATCAGAATGGAGTGTAGGAAGTTTGGAGGTCAAATCAACATGTTGGGCCATTGTCATGTTCCTCAACATGTTCCTGATTGGTTGATGTTTTTTCCATGTGGTAGGGTGCATTTTCCTGCAGGGGTAGACCAGTGACATTTGGGATTTCCATTTGCATGAGGGAGTGTGTTTGTTCTCGGACAATGTTTATTTGGGTGTCTAAGTCTCATCAACACGGATGTTAAAATCCAGGGTTTTCCAGCAGAACACCACATAGTACCAATATGATCAATGTTATTCACTTCACCTGTCAGTGGTCAGAATGTTGTGTCTGATTTGGTGTATGCACTAGTCTGACTGACCGGATGTAGACTTTGGGTATGAGTGCTCCATTGGTGGTGCATTTCACACAGTCTCCCATGTTACTATTTTCAAAATGCCCTTCACTACAGCCATGGCAGTTTTTTTCAGTAAATAAGCCATTTTAATGACAGAGCCCACCTCCTCCCTGTCACTATTTTGACGGGACACTGATGTTGCTACATCCTCCACACAGCTCAACCCAATTATTGTGATTGACTTAAAGAAGCCCAAATAAGCTGGAGTGTTTTTCTCCTGTAGCAGAATGATAATGAGGTAAAGACAGATCCTTCTGTGCTGCAGAACAGTCTGTCTCCACTAAAATCTGGCCATGTGAGACTAACTGTGAACTGACATACTTTGAATTATTCGCTTCTGATCACTGACAACACATAGTAGTACCAGGTGTGAACAGGGCCTAACATCCACAAGCTTAAATCTAGTATTGAAAAAAAAGCTGCTTTACTGCAAACTGTCCTATTAAATGCTGCAATGTGACCTGTTTTTTTAGCACTGCAGGGCTGAAAGCGAAAACAGAAATGTGGCATCTCGTTTCAGTGAAGCAGAGTCTGCAAACTAACTCTAGCTGACAAGTTTGAAAAAGCTATAAAACCTATTTTTAAATTAAATGATGGGTTTTTAAACTGTTTTTGCACCCAGTGTTGATCATAGTCAGCGCAACAGATTTAAAACGATTAATTTTGTAGTGGGTTTTTTTTGTCTGCTTAACAAACGTTATTCCCTGGAGTTATGCATTATTAAAGATGATTAAATATTAAGTGATCATGTATTGTGATACCATGTTTGGGTGATATGAAAGGGGATGTAGGGTGAGTGCCTACAACTATACACTCAACAGTCCCTCTGATTATATTACATAAGCAGAGGAGACTTTACAGCAGTAAGATCATCTACAGGTCAGATGTTAGGAGCATCATGAATCACATTCATAAGTAATTTGGCTGTCAAAGGAAACTGTGATCTCTTGTCTCTAGACAGCCTTAAGTCTAAAAAATTGACAAATTTTAGTCAGTGCTGAGCATTATTTCAATTAGATGTATTTGTTATTTGGCAATAGTCCAAACATTTTTGCCTATGATCTCTGTTCACCATGAACCATCAGGTAACAGCAAATGCTCATGTAGGAACCAAAGAAGACCTTTGCTGATTTTCTTTCTGAATTTAATATTTGATTTGGTCAATTTTGTTTTTACTTAAAAGTAAATAAATAAATAAATGACTAAATTAATAAACAAACAAATTAATAAATAAATATTTAATTCAAGCACATTCATTTAATGCAGTTAATGTATTTATTCTAATTTAAACTCAGTTTATGGAGTTAATTCATTTGAAATTAATTTTAAAAAGTAACTTGAATAAATAATTTAATTATTTGCTTTTAATTAATATTATTTTAATTTAATAAAAAAAAATTAATTATTATATTTTATTATTGTTTTGTTTGATCCAATTCAGTTAAATACACTGATAATGATTTAATGTATTTATTTAAACTAAAATTAATAAGTATATTTAATGTAATTAATGTAATTATGTAGTTTATCTCCAAAACAATTATTTTGATTAGTAACATTTTATTTTAATTATTTACTTCACTACTACTTGTTGATCATCTCAACTGATCTAATTGAGTTTATTCAGCTCAATTCAGTCTAGTTTATATTATTATATATATTATATTATTATATTAGCAATTTATATACATTTGATCTCAATAAAGGAACAGTAAGCAAGTTAAATAATTTATTCCACCTGATTAATTGGATTTAATTGATTTTATTTTATAGTTTTTTATATAAAATATTGTAATTATTATTTTATATTGTGTTTAATTTAATGTATTTAATGTAATTAATTAATTAATTGCAACTCATTTGTCACAGGAAATTCAGTTAAACTGAGTTGAATTTAAAGAGTGTGTTCTCATTCTCATTCATTCAGCATTGTATTTTGAGTGTTTGACTTAATTGGATGTAATTTAATACAGAATGATTCCTTCATCCAATACACTTCGTTGCTGTGTGTGTCTGGCATCATCTGAGAATCTGAATTCCAGTGCACACCAGGGCACTAAAGCTGACACTTAATAGTAGATTACATTTTAAATAAATAAATAAAAAGACAGACTGATCAATGTGTTCTGCATGTTGTTTCATTAGGTTATGCCATCAGGTTTGCTTTCAGCAATAACAACCATAACGTGTGAGTGGTAAGAGGTCTTTTTTTTTTTTTTGCTCATTTACATTTCACATATAGAATCATAGTAATCTGTGTTATCAATAATGGCAAAGAAGAGATTTGACAGCTGCTGACGTTGCTTTGTCCTGTGCTGTGTTGCGTTTAAGTGCTATTGAAAGAATTTTTAAAAATAACTCCTAATTTAAAAAACTGAAATAAATAAATACATAAATAATAAACAAACAAAAAACAAACAAATAAATAAATAAATAAAAAGGTAGAATTTGTAGATTCTGTAATAGTATAATGTTATAAACCCTATGGAGAGTTACGCATTGCGATGTAAAAATGCTATTTATTTCATTGAAGTACTTATGTAAAGGATTACATGTGATTCTTTATTTGTGTATCACTTGTTGACACGATTTTCATCCCTCAGAGACGATATTTTGGTCTCCTGTTCTGAAATGTGTTGCCCTTTTCGAACGACCACGATCCCACTGCTGGAAGCGTAAAATCTTACTGCACTTGAAGTGACGTGCGTGGAATAGGAACATGCGATGGTCACGTCACACTGTTTGAATGACGTAGCCGTAGTAGAATGAATGAGGTGGCCGGGGAGAGCACGAGAGCCTCGACTCAGACCCACGCAGAGCTTCACACCAGGATGCTGTGAGGAGGATTTTTCTCCTAACACTAAAAATTAAAACCATATTATTGAACACTTCATCGTCTTAGAGCGCAATGGCACGAGGAGAGGGCGCGGAGCAGTACGCAGCGACTCTATTAACAGTCAAACCTATAAATGCTGACACCAAACCAGCAAAGGTACGTGGCTGAAAGATTTTACATTTTTAAAATTTGTATTTATCTGTTTGTGTATAATTTCCACTCTGTCTTATTCTGGTGCGCAAAAAACGCGCCTAAATTCAAAGCAACGCCGGATAAATTGTGGTCGTTACTTCCTCTCGGCATCAAACGCTCCTCCAGTCTAAGTGTCTTGTGCTGTTCTCGAGGTTTGAATTTCACCCTGTTCGGACCATCTGTCCTCGGGCTCGTTTGTTAAACGGACATGCCGGAGTTAAAGGGACCACGTCTCAATCAGAGTTCCCATTTGAACAGTTTTGACTGTAAACTGCTCGGTGTGGGGGGGAGAGATGGAGCTGACAGATGTGCTGCACAAACATGACGTGGAGCTTCAGACTGGCATCAGACACGACTTGGTTCCCAGTGTCTTTGTTAACGACCGTGCACAGTCTGGTGGTAGTGACACTGGCAAATGGGGTGGCTGTATGGGGAATCAAAGAGTATCAAACCAGCCTTTCATCCTTTAAAGAAATCAAAGTGACCACTGTGTGTGTCTAGCAGCTTCCAGATCATTCATCAGTGTTGGCATCTCACATGGGACAGTGTGGCAGCATCTGCAGCCTGTAATACCTCCTATCTGCTCTGTGATCACTCTCTAACAATATCAGATTAAAATCCAAGCTACTTATAGACATTAGACGAGTCTCAGGGGGGAATGAGTGAAAGAAAAAGCCTCTCTGGAGCTGAAATGGTGTGAAGGAAAAAACCCCAAACATTCACTAGATCCAGCTTCTGTAATGTGAGAATTTAAAATAAAAATTTGAATGCACTTGGGTTTGGACTGACAGATGAATGTCGCCTTGAGTTCTGGAGTAAATTGTAGTGCGGATTTACTTCAGAATTTGTGTGTTCTTTTGACCATTGGAGCTGTCAGTCCAGTCCTGTTAAACTCTGTCAGTCCCTTCCTCAAAAGTCACTGAAGGTTATCCCCACACTGTCACTCTATATATAGCCTCAGCTTTATTTTTACTTTCCCGGTGATGGCGGGCTGAGGGATCTAGCAGGAGACGCTGTTACTCACTCCTGGTTTGTGTTAAGGTGGCAATTTTTCTCCCAGCAGTGGGGATTTTGGATTTTGAGTCTGCTGTGGTTGTGAATCGGCGCCCCTCGCTGACATCACCACACTCTCGCAGGTGATTGGCTGCGGCTGATAAGTCTCTAGACTGTTGGCTACAATGCAAAAAAAAAAAAAATGTCACACTACCCCTGTCACACTACTGCTAAAGCCAATGGCTGAGCTGCTGTGATGTGGTGATGCAGTCTGAGTGAACTAAAGTAACCTCAGCGGTTCACATGGTGTTCCTGCAGGTTGTAATACTGTATCAGCTTTTTCCCCCAAGAGTCGGACTCGGGGATTGCTGAGAGCAGAAAACAGGGATTAACAGAGAGGGAGAGGAGTAGATAATGATCGTGTGGCACACCACTGCCCACATCACTTTACCTTAATTTACAGCTCCCCACGCCTTATGAGTGTTCCAGTATTTACAGTGAGACGCACAGATTGTTTCGAAGCCTACTTAACGTCATTATGCACCTCTTCTGCCCCTTCCCTTCCTGTCTTCCAGCCAAAGAACCAGAGGAACCGTCTGTCTGTGTGCAGCAAACTGTGCTATGCCTTTGGCGGAGCTCCATACCAGATCACAGGCAGCGCTCTGGGCTTCTTCCTCCAGATCTACCTGCTCGATGTGGCCCAGGTGACTGACAAGACGGAGGAGAATGTTACATAAATGAAATCATGCTTCTGTTTTTTTTTTAGTGACAATTTCTGACCCAGAAATATGAACACACAAACGCACAATGAGTCAAGGTCAAAGTTTGTGTTCGCTCCATTGAGCCTCATCACTTAAACGGTCTCCATCCTGCAGTCAAGCGCATTAGCCTGGACTCCTACTGCTTTGCTTTGTTACTTAATTAGCAAATTAGACTTTTCCTCAGTACACAGTAGGAACCTAAATAAGGGCCATTCAGCTCAACGGATGAGATCATTATAGCGACTCTGAATGCTACTTTGTTCATAAAGAAATTGCACACTTGTGTGTTTCGCTGCTGTTGTACTCTCAAAATGTCACCATAACCTCATTGGTGTCATGGTATTCTCTGAGCCTTTCTCCATATGAGCTAGTATTTGGCATCCTCTGTGTTTTGGTCTCAAGTCCCTTTTTTTCCATGTCCCCCCACCCTCTAGCTGGATCCCTTTTATGCCTCCATCATCCTGTTTGTGGGCCGGGCCTGGGATGCCATCACAGACCCAACTGTGGGTTTCCTGGTGAGCCGGAGTAGATGGACCGGCATCGGCCGCATGATGCCCTGGTAGGTGTCAGGATCAGGCTCACGAAGCCAATAAGACGGTTAGTGAAAATGAGCTGAGCTAAAGGAGAAATGTGAGGCTAATGTACTGACAAAAAAAAAGCAGCCCATGAGACGTTAGCGGTAACCATGGCAACAAGCTTGAAGAAAGAATTAATGGTAAGAGTGCAAGAATGCAATGTGGCAGTATAAATGTGTGTAAAGCGCAATGCAAGTCATGTGTGCATTAGAAATCCACACAGGCATTAAAGCTGAACAGGAACAGCAGCAGAAGCATCCAGTGAAGTGATTCGACTCTGTGAACAGTTAATGGAAGAAGCAGGAAGAGCTTGTACCTAAATAGGTAACAAGAGGAACTCTGCACGTCCTTCCACATGAAGGAGTTGCCAGATAAATTAAAATCTCCATTTTTAGTATACCACTCTTCCTCCCATGCTTCTGCTGGCACACCGCTGCATTGGGATTGTATTGGTCTGCCTTGTGGAACAGCTGCTTCTTGCCAAAACCATGCCGAGTTCTCCTTCATCTCCCTGCCACCGTGACAAAGAGAGATTAATGATTTACTTTATTAACTTCACACAAAGCAATAAAAGTAAAGGTACAAAGCCAAGGCTGTTGAATTTGAAAAATTCAAATGCTCCTCTATGCACAACCAAATTTGTCTAGTTGAGCTTCAGGGGGAAGCAGCTTGTGAAGGAAGATGACCTTGACGTTCTGCTGGGAGGGTGAAATGTGGTGCAGCTTCACGAGATCATGTCGCTCACAAGCCGTCACTCGAGGCCACGTTATAATTTGCCGAGAAGCGGAACTAAGAATTTTTACAGGCCTTTTTCTCACATGTTGTCACTCAAGTGATATCTTGAGCACTGGTGGGAGTTAAAAAAACTACCAGCTGAGTACGAGCTCCATGCTGTATGCTGAAGTGTGTGTAGGGGGGGAGGGGAAGTTGCCGGCTTCTGCTGCGATTGGTCCAACCCACAACACACCATCAGCTTCAAACCAATAGGGGTGTGTCCCTCTTTGTGTGCATGTGTGTCTGATTTCAGGGAAGGTTACCTTGGGTCAAAAATTCAAATTTGGTTGCAATAATGGAGGTCATTGTTAAAAAATGTATAAATGTATGTGACAGATGTCTTTGTTTTAATGTTCTCACTTGTCCTCCTCAGCATGCAATGTGACAATATAAGAACCTGCGGTCTGTGTTCAGTCACGACCGCGGCTCTATTTCTAGATAAATTAGCTGTCATTAAGTCGAATGCATGCAGACATCAGAGCAAATCAGAAGCTCTTTTTTGATTCGCCATATGTTTCGTAGAAGGGAGTTTCGTATCACCATGTGTGGATGCAGAAGTCTCATATCGAATGAGGAAACATCCCTCTGTGTTTAGTGAAAGTCGGCTTTTATCGCTTCTGCAAGACAGCCTTGATGCAAAGTTGAGGAAACTGTATTTATTTAGACATTATATCTGCTGCCATTTTACAAAACTAACTTCAGATCTACAGCTAAAATCTCTAAACCTTGCAGCTACTCAGTTATTTGTTTGAGCTATAAAACGTTAGAAAATAGTTCATAAAACACTTTGCATGAATGATTGTCCATCAAGTAACTTTGTCTGGGTTTGTTAATGCGATTAAGAAACACGCGGTTTCCCTTTGGCACGGAAACACTTTATAATGTTTCCCTTTGAGTCCTCGCAGAAAGGAAAATTAGTCTGATTTGCCAGTTTGAAAACAAGCATTTGGCACTGCGGTCAGCTGGAGGCCCTACAAAGCCGAGGAAAAGGCTGTCGAGTGGGGTGAGAGTGAGGTGGGCCAGAGCGGCCTCGCCATTGGGCCGGCCCACCATCGCCTCCTTATGCAGCCCTGACTGAGCCCTTTCTCCACACACGAGCTCCGACAAGGCAGGATTAGGGGGATTATACACAAAGCAGCTGGGACAGAGTAGACAAGAAGTGACTGCAAGGGAGGAAAAATGAAAAGGAGGGGGTCATGCTACAGTAACAGTGGACAGAATTCAAACAGTGGGACTCTGTTTAACACACATAGAATGAAACTCAAATTAGAAGAAAAAACATCCCTGTTTGGTCCATACCAGTCTCTCTCCTTAACAGTCCTCCACTCTTCTCCCACCAGGATTCTTTTCTCAACTCCGTTTGCGGTGCTCACTTACTTCCTCATCTGGTACGTGCCTCCATTCGAGGAAGGGAAGGTCATCTGGTACCTGATCTTTTACTGCCTCTTCCAGTCAATGCAGACGGTTAGTGCCTCGTGTTGACACTCAGCAGCACTCTGTTCCTCTTGGTTTCCGCTGTGCACGCTGGTCTAACAGCGTGTATGTCTTTGCAGTGCTTCCATGTGCCATATTCAGCCCTCACCATGTTCATCAGCCACGACCAGAAAGAGCGAGATTCTGCCACCGCCTATCGTATGTCAGCCCTCCTGCGTGATTTAAAATGGTTGTACATGTGTTGTCATTCATGCTCTCACGCGCCACGTCTGTGCTGCCTTCAGGTATGATGGTGGAGGTGATGGGCACAGTGCTGGGAACCGCAATCCAGGGCCAGATAGTAGGAGGCAGCTCCAACTGCCCCGATGAGACTGAGGTTCTAAACAGCACAAACTCATCCAGAGTCAACGTAACCAGAGCTTCACTGGATGAGACGGTAAGTGACTGACAGATGATGATATTCACAGCTATTTGGTGCAACGTTTACATGGGTGTTCATTCAATACTGTCTTTTCTGTCCTCAGAAACAAGCTTACCTGGTTGCTTCAGGGGTCATCTGCATCATCTACGTCGTGTGTGCTGTGATCTTGTTTTTGGGTGTGAAGGAGCAAAAAGGTAAGAATCAATGAAATGATAAGAAAAGTTCTCCTTTTTAAAAAACATTTTTGGGGAGTTTTCCATTGTTTATTGGTTGGGGAGAAACAGGATGAAAGGGGGTATAGAGAAGTAAGAGAGACATGCAGCAAAGGGTCATGAGCTGGACTTGAACTCACGACCGCTGCTGGCAACCTGCGCTTACATGGTAATAACGTCCTAACTCAGCGAGCTATACAGCGGCCCAAGTTCTCCTTTTTGTAAGGTGGAATTTGCATAATGTTGCAAATGTTTGTACTTGTGTGACAGGAATAATACAATATCATCTTTTAAATGTCATCATGTCTGTTCCTAAATACCGTTGGTTAGTTCTGTAAATTAGGAATACTGTTACCTTGTTGAAAAACCTCAAAGTTCTTTAAGTTTAGTGAAGAAAACGATGCACAAAGACTTCTTTAGTACAACACAGACTTGCTTCAGGACTTCATAGCCAACAATTGAGACTCACTGGTGCCTTGAAAAAAAATGAGATCTGATTTCAGGATTGCATTTGAACCTCTCATGGGAAAAAAAACATATCAGAAGCAAAAAATGTGGAGGCCACATTCTGTCAGGCGCTACATTTCTCTGCAAGATACAGACTAGACGAATAATCATGATTATCTCTCATCATGATGGGTACTTTAGTGCATTCCTTAAAGCTGTCTTGTCTTTGTTCGCTTCCCTTCAATGTTGGATTCCAGAGAGCAGCAGGAAGAAGTCTGAGCCGCTTACCTTCCGTCAGAGCCTCTGGGTGATCGTGACTCATGGACCGTATGTTAAACTGGTCATCGGCTTCCTCTTCACCTCACTGGCCTTCATGGTGTGTTTCATTGTCAGTCTCCTCTGGGATGCTTCAGTTAGTTTGTATGAATCATATTTAACTAACTAATTCGAACTAACCTAACAGAAGCATGAGACTAATATCAGTGTCTCATCTAACTCTTGTCAGCTGTGTTTATTCTTCTGTTTTTACCTTTAAAATGACTCTTTATTTTGTCTTTAACAGCTGCTGGAGGGAAACTTCGCCCTCTTCATCACCTACGCTCTCGGCCACAGGAAGCACTTCCAGAATATTCTCTTGGTCATCATGGTGAGTGTTTCTATTTTCCGCTGAAGGGCTCCTGTTGTAAAAGCCCTGATCAGGATGGGATTTGAAGTACACCAGTGCAGTCCGCAGCAGAAAGCCTCGCAGCAGAGTAAACACTTTTCAGCTGTTACTCTGAGGCCTTCGCTCACGCAAGGAGATGCATGGCACTGAGGCTGAAAGGGCAGATTTTCAGGGTGAGAGGAGGTGTTGTTTGGGCTCCTGGGAACCTGTCTCCCACATGCTCGCTGTGCGTTCGCAGGAGATCAAGGGAGAGACGGGCACACAGTGGAGCTTTTGTTGCCCGGGCAACCCTTCCCTGCCACCATGGGAACTGCCGCTACCGGTCGTGCCCTCCTTTCCGTCCTCCTCTCACTGCTTTCTGCTCCGGTGCACTTGCCTCCATTTGGTAGTGGAAGCATTTTTGGACAGCGTGTGTCATATTTGGAGAGGTGGGAGGAGAGGAAAAAGAAGAAGAAAGCTTTATTTTTCACAATTACAATTTTACAGCGTTGCACCCCTGGAGCAGGAAGGGTTAAGGACCTTGCTCAAGGGCCCAACGACGGTGGCATTGGGGTTTGATCCACTACGGATCAGAAGGTCAAGCATCTTACTCATTGTGCCACCGACTGTCTCGGTGGAGAAAGAAAGTATTTCCCACAGAATTTGCTCACAGTAGAAGTTTGCATTTTGTCATGCTTCGTGGTTTTCATCAACTGCTCCTTCTTGTGTGACCACTTAACACTTGTTGACCAAGACTGGCCTCGAGGTCAGAGGTCGTGTGCCCCCTGAAGGGTGGAGTTAAAACCCCCTCAGAGCATATTGTCAGCTTGTCCTTTGACCTCCTCCAGTGGGCAATTTATTCGTCCCACTTTTCCCTTAATCCTTAATAAAGCGTAGATTGACTTTTGATTGATATCACTGGAGAAATGTTTATTTTAAGAAAAAATATTTCACAAAATTCATTTGATTCATGTTAAATGTTACAAATCCATGTTCACTTTTCATTTCGGTACTTCCATTGCAGACAAGTTATATTAGCTGATGACTTCCATACTAATTCTTTATGTGAAAATATCTTATATTACAAAAAAATGCAAAGAAATCAGGCTGCTTACAACATAGTTGATAGTAAAGAGTGTTTTATGCAATAACTTGGCATTTCTTTTCTACCATCATAAGAAACCATGCTTATGTAAGACCACATACAACACAGGATATGTAATACTAGGGCTAAGACCTACAAGGAAAAGCTGCTTTAATTATCTAATCATTATCTGGTGCATTCTTTTTTATACTCTTGAGTTCCACGAGAATCAAATGTTTCACATAGCAAACACCTCCACAACATCAAAAATGCCAGACAACGTCCGAGTGTCTCTGATGATGGCTGCAAGGTTTTCTCCCACATAGGAAATGTATGTTAGGCACAGTGTGAGAGTACAGATACATAATCACTGTTACTTCAAGAATTTAGTGTCTCTACCTTCTGGCTGCTTTGACACAAAGGGCTGTTCTTCACTGAAACAGTACATCAAAGGCCTCAAGGATGCCGTCTGTGTACATGAAGCAATAAATTAAAGCTGTTTCCAGTTACAAAATCACTTACTCAACATTACCAGCTTTTTCCTGTTTGAAAGTGCTGGATTTATCATTTTGCCACCAGTATTGAGAAGTGAAAGTTTAAGGAAGAAAAAAGAGTTTTTAAAAGCCTAATACTGTTATAAAACTTGATAAATTCGACGAGTACACTTCTTATTAGTTCTTTAATTCTGGCAAACATCTGTACTCACTGGGATGCTTCCCAGCTGAAAAGTCATCCTTCTTTCTGGTGGTCAAACTAAGCAATAGTGGTGTTTCCAACTTACCTCAAATGCATATTTGGTCCCCAGTACAGCTACAACTTGTTTATTCTCCACACTGATGTGCTTGGTGTGGTCGCCTAATACACAGATCAGGCATAACATTATGTGTTATGCCTGATCTGAAATCTGATTCGATTAGTTAGCAAAATGACCAAAGTGTATCTCCTTTATGAACCTGCCATTCTGCCTGTGTGTTTGCTGTTGATGTTGGGCGGTCAGGAGGCCAATGGAAGCGCTCCCCTGTGAAAAAATAACACATCACTTATTGCATGTGTGCTTCCACGGTGGTATTTAATGGAGTAATAATTCTGATAACCCTTTTTTTCCAGCTTTCTGGGGCCCTCACCATCCCATGGTGGCATTGGTTTCTGACCCGGTTCGGGAAGAAGAAAGCAGTTTACTTCGGCATCTCGGTTAGTACTAGATATTTGTTTTTTGTATACCAAGGCAGAAAATAGTGTTTTACTCCAGCTGTTTTTTTAAAGAAGTACTGACATCTTCCTGTCTCTTTCCACAGTGGGCGATACCTTTCATGATCCTGATCGTCTCTATTAAGAGCAACCTTGTCATTTCTTACTTGGTGTCAGTGGCAGCAGGTGTGAGTGTGGCAGCAGCTTTCCTCCTGCCTTGGTAAGCCTGAGTTTATCAACAGAACCCATCCTGGATCCATATGCTGATATGCTGACATCCGTTGTTTGAGCTTCCTTCTAAATGTTGCGGTTTTTTTTGGTTCCAGGTCAATGCTTCCTGACGTTGTTGATGACTTCAAAGTTCAAAACCCAGACATCCACGGTCATGAAGCCCTGTTCTACTCCTTCTATGTGTTCTTCATCAAGTTTGCCTCTGGAGTATCCCTGGGCATCTCCACCCTCAGTTTAAAGTAAGTTTACTTGTCTGTTTTTGTTATTATTGCTCATACCTGCTATCATTTTGTTTCCACCTCCTATATGAGATTACCTCCCTGCTACAGCTCATTTGTCTAGCGGTCATGTGGTCGACAATCACATAATCCTTCAACTAAGCATTTTGCCAAACTACTCACATCAGCTCAACTTTTCTCTCTCTATCTGCATTTTTCTGCAGATTTGCCGGCTACATGACCGGGGAATGTGTACAGCCTGAGGCAGTCAGTTTAACCCTGAAGGTGCTGGTGTCTCCTGTGCCTGTGGTTCTGATTGCTGTGGGACTGTTGATACTGAAGACTTACCCCATTGACGAGGAGAGGAGACAGAGCAACCGAAGACTACTGCAGAAAATGTTGTAAGTGAAGCGTGAAATGCATGCTTGTTCACTCACAAGTTTATACCTTATCCAGGATGACCGAACGACAAGGTTAGAGAACTGACTTGTGCAAGACCACACTAGTGAGGTGCTAAATCCAGCTCTGTTCTGTAAACCTGAGCTAAATACAAATGAAATCTGCACATTGCCCCACTGTTGCCACGTGTTACTCACCTTGTTGGCACAAGACGAGCTCTTTGTGTGTGACTTTTGGCTGTTCTTCCGTCCTTTAAACAGGGACTCTGAAGCAGACTCCGAGTCCGAAAGCTCAGAACTTGGGAGCAATGTGTAGCAGCAGAGGACGGGCCAACTGCCACTGCTGCTTTGCATGTTTGCACAGGCTGTTGAGGGACCACCGGTCATCTGGACTATCACAAGAGGGACCACAGACCACTACTGAAGCATCATCAGCTTACAAACAGGCTCCCTCCAGCGACTCACACAGGTTTACGTCTCCCCCTAGTGGCAGGACGGTGTCAACTCATGTGGGGAGTATTTGCCTTGTCCTTCCATCTCCAGCTGTGTCCCAGTTAAACTCCGTTAACAGAAACTAAAAAGCACACACAGATCTACAGTGTGTTTTCTTGTCAGTGTAAAGCCAGAGTCCCAGGTTCACTCCTGTTTTTCACTTCTCAATTTACTGTCTGTGTAGATTTTGACCTAAATGAACATCTACGACTGAAATGGACAGAAGTGTCACACCACTGTATTATTTAATCAAAACTCACACACACACACACACACACACACATTTTTGTTCGCCTTCAGCTGCTGCAGCTCCTGTAAGCAAACGGACTCTCGGTTGAGTTTCACTCCGCAAAGAGAAATCTCCTTTTTCCAAAGATGTAATGTTTACTGACATGTTCCTGGAGCTTTGTGTTTTACATCTCCAGCTGTGAGCAGCTCCATTATGCCTTTTTGGGACAATAATATTCAAATAGTATCACTCCTCCTGTGTGCCTGCACTACATCCTCAGAGCCTGGTTAGAAATTAGTAGGCGTTGGGAGGATTCGTGGCATCATTCATGATGTATTTATTTGCTGGTTTATAAGATCTGACCATCACTCATGCAGACTGGAGTGTGATGTTACCTCTGTTTCCCATTTCTTAGCTGTTAGGCATCACGTTCAGAGGCTGCTCTGGAGGAAATGTACACGATGAGCCCTTATTTGTGAAGGGCATGACAGCACTGATCCATTTATTGGAACTCTATGGAGCTTTGCTACAAATTCTACTTTTTGCTTTCCTATAGAACATTTTATAAAAGCAAAAACTTGAAGTGTACTTGAATATCCTGAAGGGGAAACGGCATCTGGTGGTAGTATATAATGTACAGTATGTTGGTTTTCTGGATCACTGCCTTACAAACACATCTGATTAGTTGCAACTGAGATTTTCTGGTGAACTCAAGTGATTTAGATTTATTTTTTTATGCTGCTGAGAAGTGTTACACACTCCTTTTTCTGCTTTAACCCTTCAGCCGATCTCCATCAGGTTTGATAAGACATTTCTGAATGTGCTTTTACAGCAAAGTCACCTCCAGTATGAAGTCACTTCATCGGGCATGTTTTCACTCCCCAGGAGGGGAAAATGCTTTATTTAACTATTTATTTAAAGAAACTATCTAAGGGATTATCAGTTTTCTTATGTGTATAATAATTTATTAACAACGACTGAATGATTATTGTGACTGTGTGAAGTGATTTATGAGTCGTGTGGAAAAACTGAGAACATCAAAATGTGGATTATTACTTTTTGTCCTTTTCCTAAGAGGAGTAGAAGTTGCTGTACTGTCAATAAGAAGATGCCTTTGCAGAACTGTGACTCGCAAAAGCTGCAGCCTAAATGCAGATTTAGTTTTTTTTAAATTCTAAGTTATGTGGGAGGCATTTGTTCTCACTTTAGATGACTTGAAGTCACCTTAAATGATGTTTTTTTGTGTGGATTTCATCAAGAAATGTTAATATATTCCTGAAATTGCACTGAATGAACAGAATGAAGCACATCACATCTCTCCTGGGCCTCTTTGGTAGTTATATGCTGCTGTTTGTATGAAGTGTAAATACTTTTTTTCCCAAGTCTGACCATGATTATATTTAAATCATCGAAGAGAGGAATCCATGTACTGTAAATCTGTAATTTTAAATCTGTGAATAAAGTTTGTCAAAGAATAGGAATCTGTTCACTTTCACTGAAATTGTAGAAGCACTCTCTGCTTTTTATGTGTGGAACCTTTAATCACTTGTACCAGAGGTTAATTCTTCCCCTTATTGACCTTTTAGTCAGTTTGATTCCATCTCTCCATGGATTGGTCATGTCAAGACAATCTCACTAGAATCACTTGTTTAAACAAATGAATCGCTTTCCAAAGAAAGAAACCACTGTGCTCCTTGAGAGACTGAAATTAAACTAATAAACGGAGCTTAACTTCTCCTGTTTGACAGCAGGCTGCCAATTTATCGCCACTAATTACCTCCAGCCGTGGCGGTGGTGCTTTTACGCGCGGATAGAAAGAGAAAGATAGAAGGACAGGCAGTCGTTTGCGATGAAAATAAAGTGGCAACTCTTTGTTTTATGGAGTGTTTTATCACTTGGCATCCTTGGAGCTGCAGCGGACACGTATGAATACCCATTTACAAGGAGGAAGAGGGTTTTCAAACTGGACACTCTGAAATCCAAACCAGTAGATCTGTTAACAGTAAAAGACAGACAGTCCAGTCTGAGGTCACCTGCCAGCACAGCTCCATTGCCTCACCTCAGGTCCCATCTGCCTTCAAAGCCAGTAACACCTCGATCCATGCGTCAGGAAGCAAACATCCAGTCGGACTTTGCCTTTCTCCCGGACGTCTCGGTAACCTGCTCCACCGCGGACTTTGTGGTGCGGGTCAAGCCAGCTTTCTACGGTCTGGGCGCAGATGCAGAGGAGCTGAAATTAGGCAGCAGCTGCAAAAGCAACGGGCTCCTCAGACCATACGGTGACCTGCTGTTCACGTACCCACTGACAGCGTGCGATGGAGTGCGCGAGGTAAGATGTCCACGGGTGACGTTTGCCTCCAGACGCTCCCCTGCAACTTAAAATCACAGTTTCTGACTTTCTTCGACAGCTGCCTCACGGTTACCTGGTCTACAAGTTTGAGCTCCGTTATGAGCCTTCGCCAAGACGGTTTCCGAGCAAGGCGCACCAGATCAAAGTCGCGATTGAGTGCCGTTATCCAAGGTTAGATTTATTTTCTTACTATTTAAAACATCTGATGTGTGTGGAGACTTGCTCAGCACTTTTAACATCCCAGTCCTCCATCCTGCACAGGAACCATCATGTACACCAGCTGGCTGTTCAGCCCACCTGGCAGACTTTCGTTATGCGTAAAAAGCTGAAAGGACGTCCGACTGACTTCCAGATCAAGTTAATGGATGGTATGCGTAAAAATCCGGTGTACCCAGTTGCTGCAGCATTCATTATGATATTTGTCTTACTTTGATAAAATGTTAAATAACTGTTTTCATATGATGTGACTCATTCAATGAACTCCTAGATACATGGAGCAAACCAGTCAAGTCTCAGGTGTACCAGATTGGGCAAACTGTTAATTTCCAAGTTTCCGCTCCTTACCTGCATGCTGGAGGAAAACTGTACATCGATAGCTGCTATGCAACACCATCCACTGACTTGAAACCATCCCTCAAATACACTATCATAGACAACTATGGGTATGTATTGTGGACAACAAGATATTTAAAATGTCTTGGTGTTGCCTTTGGTGTCCGTAATGCTGGATGTCCATATTAATAGCTGTATGCTGGACAGCAAGCGAGACCCAGGGGCCTCTCAGTTCATTTCTCGGACAGACAAGAGCCTGAGGTTATCCTTAAAGGCCTTCCAGTTTACCGCTGACCCCGACACTAAGGTGAGGGCGGAGAAGGCACAATTTTCTGGATTTACTCAACCACCAGCTGTGGCTAAATCCTGTTTCTCTTTTAGGTCAGCATCCAGTGCAAATTATTTGTGGCATCAGAGGACCCTGGTCCTGCACACAAATCCTGCACCTACAGAGACGAGAGGTGAGCACTTCCAAAATCACAACTGTACATTTTAGCTAGATTCGGCTGTTTCCAGGTTGAGTGAGCATATCTACACTATAACAGGTGGAAGGCCCTTACTGGCGACGACTCCATATGTGAATGCTGTGAGTCACAATGTGTGAGCTATAAACCCCGGAGAGCCATGATGGAAGGTGTGTGATGGTCTGTTGTAGCCTTGGTTGGATTTTAAAGGAAATATTTAAGTGCTTTGATGACAAGCATCAAATCTCTAGCTGTCGATTTTAAAAAGTGACGTTTGACATCTTTCATTTTCCAAAGGCTCTGCCAGAAGTGGGCCGTTGTTGGTTTCAGATCAGCCGTACACACCAGAAGAAGGCTTTCTACCAGTCAGATCCTCTATCTTTAGCAAGAGAAACGAAGACAAGACTACAGAAAAACATGACATCGATGAGCTGCACAGTCCTGAACAGCTTTGGGAAAGTGAGGATGTAGTAAAGAGTGATGATGGTTTAGAAGAGAAGGAGGAGAAGCTTGAAGAAAGTGGAATTATCCTTGGAGACATGAAAGAACCTGATTTAGATGAGTTAAGTTTTAGGGAGAGGGTGTTGGAGGATGAGTGGAGTGAATCTGAAGTGAGGAATTTAAATGAGTTTGAGGAGAACGGATCAGGATTTGAAGAGAAAGATCTTTCAGAGAGCAGAGTGAAGGAGAGATTGAAGGGGGGTGATGAGACTTCTGATGTAGATCAAATGATCCATCTGAATCAGAAAGAAGGTGAAGGGCTCCATCACTGGGTGCAGGTGCAGGAAGTGTTACCATCAGAAGTCAACCTACAGAGAAAGGTTGAGCCACCTGACTCTAAAGATGGAGTAGAGAACAGGACACGTACAGGCAGAGGAGAAAAGGATGAGCAGATGATAGCTTCAGAGGTGCAGAGGATGAATGACAGCAGTCTGGCAGACGTGGATGATGGGGAGATGACGTGGTATTTCACATGGAGGTAGTGTTATATCAATGAATGAAGAACTGTGCTCTAACTCTCCATAACAAAAGTCTTTGACGCATTTCAATAAAATTAAATATGAAAAAGCAGTTACTTGACTTTCTTTCAGTGCTTGGCACAAGAAATTTAAAGTCAGATCCTTTCTCTTGACTTGCCTGGTAGTCGTTATTCATTTGAGAACCATTTCCATTTCCTGAGATTTGAATATTTGTTTTTATCTCGGAGCTGACAAGAATGAACTTGACTATGTTAATGTGATTAATCCTACTAATGACACATGTCAAAAACAGGAGACATCAGTGAGTTTAAAACTATTTGTTAGCATCATATTGAACCATACAGACTTCAGGCTCAAGCAGAGTGAAGACTGAAGTAAGAAAATGTATGCAGATGTCAAGGGAACAACAATATTGGAAGAAAAAAAATGTCCTCAGTCAGCACGACAGCTTGATTTGTCCATAAATCTTTAATTTTTTTTCTTTATAAATGATTTTCTTACATTACAGTCTCTAAAACCAGTTTGAAATCTGGCCCATTATAGTTCAACACAAACATCCCACTGTTTGAGCCTTAATAACTGTGAGGAAAGGCAACCCTTCCAATATCAGTAACTAAAAGCAGCAGAAAATGTGCTCCGTAACAAGGATTTTAGTATTGCTTTATATCTGCACTTTCTGTGACATCAATTGTCACGTTTATAGATTGCTTCGAAACAAAAAATAGAAGCTGGGATTCTTAAAAACATAAATTTTGATGTGATTGTGGAGATATACAAACAAACATAGATTTATATTATGATGTTGGGATTTAACACACATTGCAAAGGTGACACTCTGTCTATAGAGACCCTCCTCTAAACATGACAGGAAAAATAACTTAGATAATTAATATTTTTTAACAAATATAATTGGTGTGGAAGCTCTTTTGAAAAATACACAGAACAGAACTCTGTAGAACAAATCCATTATCACTGCATATGTTAAATATACAAAATGTCGCTATATTTACAGATGAGCGCCCAAAAGTCCCAAGTACTGACTAAAGCTCTGATTCAGCAGGACACAAGTGGTACAATCACTGTTTGACACTAGAGGGCGGTATATCCCCATCTCTTGCAACAGAAAAGCTCCGAACACCCTCTGGCAAAGAAAATATACAGCATTTCTCTGTAAAATGCAAAATGAGTACTTCAGGAAATTAAAACCAACACCATTAACTCAAATTTGAATAACTCAAGAACTTTTCAAAATGTATTTTTTTGAAATAATGATTTCATTTATCCAAATCCAGCTTCTTGTCTACCACACACATAGACTCGCAATGAAGTCAGTGTTATTGGTAAGTCCTTCCCAGAGGTCCTTCAGTCTTTACAATCATGTAGACAATGTCTCTCCTCCTTCAACAGTACCTGCTGTCCCGTTTGTTTTCTCTGCAGCATCTGAAGCTGTGGGAAGGAAAATGTGGACAGAATTAGTTTGATGGGAAACAGAATTGTTGTTTATATATATATATATATATATATATATACATACATATATATATATATATATTAAAAAACAGCTGATTTGAATTTTTTGCTCTTCATGCAATACAGCTTCAGGAATGGCAGTGTTAGTCATTTGGTCCAATGGTTTCAACTACTGGATGGATGAGCATGAAATCTTTCATACATTTATTCCCTCCTTAGTTAAATTGCAAAAACTTTGGTGAACCACTGGCTTCCATCTCTTTTATTTGTCTAGTACATTGGTTTCAGATCAAATACCTGCAAAATAAATGATATTTTCATCAGCCTCAGCTGTACTTGTGGTGTGGTAATTTGCAAATGCTTGCTAAAATGCTAAACTAAGATGGTGGTAGACTTCACACCTGATAAAGCTCAATTCAGATAATGTTGTGAGAAAAGTAAGAAAGGAAAAGCCATATTCTGAGCTAACCCCACTGCTAACGTTGTAGTCACATCATTTAAACAGCCTTAATTAGCTATTTTTGGATGTGCGCAACCAAACTGTGTAGCCCAAATCAAGTGAATTATAATTTGTAGTAACTGCTAAAAATTATGGTTTTACTGCTGGTCTGTTAACAGTTTGTTGATGCTTCCATTTCTTTTTAGCTGGCAGTACTATTTAGCTCTCATCACTGCTGTGATTTATAGCCTCCTACAGCCTTTAGTATGGCTGTGGATTCTAAAAATATTTGATATTAGTGTCTCAAACGGGGACAGTCTAAGCCTGATGAGTTTTAACTATACAGAATAATCTATGTTACCTTTGATACTCTCCTGCTGCACTTCCTGTCCTGCAGTTTGCTCCTTGCTTTCGGTGGTCTCAGCCTCCTTGCCCTTTGTTTTTGGTTTCTTTGCAACAGGTGGTGGCACCTTGCCTCCCTTCTTCAATGATTCTGCTTCACTGATCCCTTTTGTAACAGTGGAAACCTCCAAGTTCTTTTGAGTAGTTTGTTTGTCCTCAAGCACTGGCTTAGTCTCAATCACCACCTTCTTGTTGCTCTTGGAAAAGATAAAGCTTGCAGTACTGGTAGGGGACTTATGGAGGTCCAAGGGTGATGTTGGTGAGTGCAGACTGAGGCGAGATGCAGTGCCCTCTTTTGATCTGGCTGCTGTCCTCAGACGAATGGCTTCCTGAAGGTTCATGGAAGGAGAAGCAGTCATGGCAGGAGGAGACTTTTTCATTGGGGAGAGGGCTGTGGATGAAGACATAGGTGGAACCACAAGAGAATGGGGCTTGGGAAGAGTCGGTTGTGAAATGGCTATGACAGGTGGAGAAGAAGATGTGGGAGAGGTCACGATCAGAGACCTTCTGATGGGCTTCTGAGGAGCCTCACCACTGGTTGATGATGTTGGGACCTGACTGCTGGGCTGCTGCTTCCTCATTGTGACCTCAGCCTGTGGTTGCTCTTGAGCCTTCGGGGGTTCAGGGCTGCTGTTGGTGGACCGCGGATTGACCGTCTGCAGGAGGGATGTGGGTTCCTCTTTTACAACAGTGGCAGGGGTCTGCTCTTGGCTCTGGTTTTCTGTGCTTGAAGGACTCGGCAGGTCTTTAACATTGGCAAGACTCTCCACTGGTAAAAGAATGTTTATGGGTGGAGAAGGAGCAGGTTCTTGAGTCTTTTCTGATGGAGGAGAGGTTTCAGGAGCTGGTACCACTGAGATTTCAGGTGGAGGCGAGGGCAGGGTTTCCTGGGTTGCTGGATCATCAGTTTTTGGGGCTTCAGCCTGAGGCTGGTGGAAAAGCTCCACTGGAGGTGGAGGTGGAATACTCTGAGGGGGCATGAAAATACTGTTAGATGAAACTGAGTTAGTTTTGAGTTCAGAGGGGATGTTCTCTTGTGAAAGATCAGTCTCCTGCTCTGATGACTGTGGTTGTGATGGTTGGGGAGGTGGAGGTGGAGGTGGAATACTTTGTGGTGGAGTAAGTATGCTGACAGGTGGTCCCTCTTCAGAGGACTGAGAGGCATCTTCTTGAGGAGGTGAAGTAGTAACCTCTTCAGGGGGCGGAGGGGAAACCTCACCAAGCAGTGGAGGCGAGACCTCTTTCACTGGGGAGGGAGGCACTACTGTAACCAGTGTGGGGTAGATGTCTTTAACAAGTGGGAGCACATCTTGAACCACTGGAGCAGAGGACTCTTTGGGAGGCAAGGGAGAAACCTTGACAATCTCTGGAGGTGAGGCTTCTTTAGCTGGTGGAGTAGGAACTACTGTAACCAGTGTAGGGGCGGTGTCTTTAACAAGTGGAAGCACATCTTGAACCACAGGAGCAGAAGGCTCTTTGGGAGGCAAGGGAGAAACTTCGACAATCTCTGGAGGTGAGACTTCTTTAACTGGTGGAGTAGGAACTATTGTAACCAGTGTGGGGGTGGTGTCTTTAACAAGTGGGAGCACATCTTGAACAACAGGAGCAGAGGACTCTTTGGGAGGTGGAGGGCAAACCTCAATAACCTGTGGAAGCAAGACCTCCTTAACTGGGGAGGGAGGCACTACTGAAACCAGTGTGGGGGTGGTGTCTTTCTCAGGGGGGTGCACATTCTGAACCAAGGAAGCAGAGGACTCTTTGGGAGGCAGAGGAGAGGTTTGGATGACCGGGGGAAGTGAGACTTCTTTAACTGGTGGAGGAGATGCTACTTTAGCCAGTGTGGGAGTGGACTCTTTAACAAGGGGGGACACATCTTGAACCAAGGGAGCAGAGGATTCTTTGGGAGGCATATAGGAAACCTTGACATCCTGCAGAGGTGAGACTTCTTCCTTTGGGGAAGGAGATACCACTTTAACCACTGTGGATGAGATGTCTTTAACAGATGGACGCACATTTTGAACCACAGTAGAAGAGGACTCTTTGGGCCTCACAGGAAAAACTTCTGGAGGTGGTGGTGGAGGAACCACTTTTGTTGGCAGTGATATGTTTTTGATTGTAGGTGGTACGACTACTGTAGTTGGGGGAGGGGGAGCCGTATATGGTGGGGGAGGTGGGATATTCAGGGGTGGAGGTGCCATTTCCTGAGACATAATGGGATTCCGGCGTTCAGCCCCTGAGGTCAACTTAACACTTGCTGTTTTTACTACTGATGTAACAGGTGCAAGAATGGACGTCTTTGGTGGCACCTCAACAGGTAAAACTAGACCTTCACCAAACAGTGGTGGAGGTGGAAGAGGGAAATCTACCTCATCCATCCTATTAAGGCTCACTTGTGCCATTGGTGGAGGTGGTGGAGGCCAGGATGACTCAGGGGATACAACAACTTCTGCTGATTTTACAGAAGCAGCTTCTGTGGTCTGTCTGGTAAGAGGTTGGGGAGGATGGTGCACCAGAAGAGGAGATGGCGATGGAGATATTCGTGCTAACGAAATGGCAGATAACGTATTTGTGTTAGTCTTTTCATCTGTAGCTTGGGTGGATGTCTTCTTAGATTCTTCTCTCACTGCTGCCAGCCTTTCTTCACGTTTCTCTACAGCCTTCACTAACATTCCATTTAATATATCACTTGCTCTAACTTTCTCATTTTTAATACTTCCTTTCACATCTACATTCTGAGTCAGTCTTTCATTGTTCTCTTTCTCTGCATTCAAAATCCCACTTTCTTGAACTTTCTTTGTCTCCAGCACGTGTACGGATCCAATAACAGACTCCACTGTTACAGCTGGATTATTATGTTTTCTTTCTACCACCAAGCTTTTCACAGAGCCCTCCGTAGATACAGAGGGAGACTGTCTCTGTTGTCTCCTGTCCTTTGGATTCTTCTTTACAATAGCATAAGTCTTACCAGGGGCTGGAGGTCCCAAGAGCAACTCAATTGAACGTGTGCTGTGAGCCCATACCTCAGGTGGAGGAGGTGGAGGGGCATGGACTTTTGGTGGCGGAGGGATATTGAAGAGTTCTCTCAAGGTTCGTACAGAGGGGCTGACAATGGTTGTGTCAACTGATTCAGGTTTAGGTTCCCCTGTGTTTTCAGGAGCCTCTGGCTGTGTTAGAATGGATGGAGCTGAACCAGCAGGAGAGGACGCAGGAAATAGCCTTTGAAGCTTTGCTAATAGACCTTTCTTTTGCTTTGGAGATGGGATGTGATGCTGTTTAGAAAGCTGCGGAGATGTGCCATCTTGGCTGGAGTAGCCACTGGATGGAGAGATTACTTTGTTTAGCTTATTCTCTTTCAGTGGTTCCTGCTTTTCTTGTGAAGCATCTTTAGAAACCTTTTCTGCATCCTTTTTAGCATCCTCTGTCTTTAGTACCTCCATCTGAGATTTTAAGGGACTAAATGATGCAGAGCCTGTGGAGTCATCAAGAGAGCTGGTGTCAGCATTGTAACCAGGGCTGTCTACAGTCCTGGAGGGCATGGGCGAAGATCCTGGTTTGTTTTTTTCATTTTCCTCACCTCCAGCTGAGATGGTATTTAGAGAGGGTTCTCCTGAAATGACCCTAACCTCTGCCAGATCACGTGACCTTCGCTTCATCTTATTGTGGAGGGAATAGGAGCGACTTGGAGGAGGAGGAGCCCTCTTGGGCTTCATAACAGAGAGGCTACGCCCAAACTGCGCATCTTTATTAACCTCGTCCACCTTAGTAAGGAGCTTGCCATTGGAGGTGCCTTTGGAGGACTTGCTGATGGGAGTGTGAACACTAACTTTGTCCTCCCTAGGAGAAGCATCTTTGTCCTGAGATCTCTGTTGCTTGGGGGTGCTGCTGCTGGAGATGGTTGAAGTGTCAGATACCAAGGTCTCAGAGGAGTCAGAATTGCTCCAACAAGAATTGTCAGACACACTAGGAAAGTTTTGACGAGAGGCAGAGGTGATGGTGGAAGCTCTGGAGGAGGGTCTGGAGGATATTGTTCTGGATGATGCTCTAGAAGAAGCACGGGAGGAAGCTGGGCTGGACAGCACCAGGCTGCTCTTGCTGACTGTGCGGACACTGTTGCGACTCCGGCCGCGACTGATCTCCACCACCTCAATGGAGGGTGGCAACACAGCATTGGGAATGATTTTGGACATGTAAGCAGCTTGTGGTGACATGGTCATGACAGGGCTGGGCGGCTCCTGAGAGGCCATCCAGGGAGGGGCCAGTGACTGAGGCCTCTGCTCACCTGTCAAGTCAGGGCCCAGGTGGGGCAGCAGGTCCAGGTCGTCCCTATGACCAGCATGGGTGGCATCAAGCTGTTCGACTTTGTCTTTGCTGAGAGGCTGGATGATGTTCACAGTCTGAATGTTGGCACCCGCTCCATTTTGTGACTCTGCTGTCGGCTGCGGCCCATCAGTGGTGGGACTGCAATCAATGTCGCCATTGTAAAGCTCTTCCTCATTTAACTTCTGAGTCAGTGTCCAGCCTGTTCTATCAAGGCCTAATGAAAGACAAGAGAGGGAATTACTACAGACTTACGTAACAGTTAAAACATTTGGAATTTCTTCTTTTTGAATTACGAAAACCATCAGCACATTTAAGACAGTAAGATAATCCTCCTAGACCCCATGACATTCCTTAATGTAGTCCATATCATTCAAAGAGTAATTGACAGACAGATGTGTTTAGTGAAACATTAAAATTAATAATGTAAAAATATTAACTGCATACCCAGCTCTCTCTGAACATGATGCGGGATAGTCGCAACAGTCTTCCTGTGTCTTCTCCTTGTCTTGGCCTTTTCTGACTTTTTCCCAGAGTTCAGTGGTCTGAATGTTGATCCTAGACAGATATAAACACGAGAAGAAAGAGGATGGTGAACACTGTGTGTTTAATGTAAACCAGATTATATCCAATTAAGTTAATTTTATTCATAATGTGTCAAATTACAATGTAAAATTCCTGTTCAACATCAGAGCAGTGCTTGTTTGTCTTATTCAACCAAACCTTGAAAAACACACTGATATTCAGCTGAATATCATAAATGACAAAGAAAATCACAATGTTTGAATCTTTGATATCAAGTAACTGATTGTTTCAGCTCCATATGTCAACCATTAAATCTTGTATACAAGTGTCACCATATGTTGCATAATAGTGTTTTGGCTCATTGTTGAGTTACCTTGTCTGGTGAGTCCAGAGCGGGAGGATCTTGTGGACACCGATGATTTCGCAGAGACAACAGAAGATGTGTCGTGAATGGTGCTGTCTGTGACAAAGCCTCCACTTCCTCCATCTGTTTGGACTGTCATTGTCGACTGTCAAAAGGAGAAACTCAGTATTTATGGTGGAGGGGATCCATTACTAGTACTACAACTGAGAATTTGCTGTGTGCAAGAAAACACTGAACCCTTGTTGTGATGTGTCACTTACGATTGTACTTTCGTTATCCTGATACTCCACTCCATTATTGGTTTCTGCCAAGAGAGAATAACATTTCATTCTACTGATTTACAATGGCACCTTAAATTCTTGGCAGTGGTTACATCCTCATTTACACACCCTCTTCTGCAGCTAGCAGACAGTTATCAACATGTTGCTGTGGGATAACTCCAATTTAGTTCACAGAAGAACAGACTGTTTTGTACCTTCCTGCTGCATCATTTTCAATCCTTCCAGGGCCTCAGTGTGGAGGTCCTCCAGGTACTTGGGCCTGCTGGTCTCAATGAATACATTCTCTTGGAACAACGGAGGTGCAGGGGTCTTATCATCATCTCGCTTCGGGTCAGCTTAAAGGAGAGAGAGGGGGAGACGGGATCAGCCTGGATCAACTTAAAGCTCTGTGTTACAGTAACAGTAGATGGTGGTGGTGTGGGGGAAGCATATGGACAGGAAAAGAGCAATCAGGTGTCTGTCAGGGACATTTAAGCACTGGAACAGTAAATATGTTTGCGGGTTAATACATAAGAGTGCGAATTAAACAGGCTGAACTCCAGTCCCTCTTATGGAGGATTAAACTCCAGTGACTTTGACTTTAAAGAAAGGATTATCATATCAAAAATCCACCATCAACTACATATGCCTGGCATTATGCATTATGCATTTTTTTCCTGCCTAAGTATGATTTAATGAAACGGTGAGAAGGACACTAATTACCTTGCTGTCACATCTTGTTACATGTACAGTGCAACGGTTGAATCTTGCATTGAGTAATTACAAAATACCAGAAATGCCACAACGAAATCCATGGAAGCCATCCAAAAAAAAGTCAGTTTGCTTTGAGATACAGATTACCTTTCATCGTATCTGAAACTCTAGCATGACAAAAGCTTTAATGACATTTTTAATGACTTGTTATGACACAAAACCAAGTTAAGGTACTGAGGTTTAACTTAAAAAAGTGCAAAACTCTAGATTGTCTTTCTGAGTTCGAGTTAAAAAAAAATTGCAGTCATTTCATTCAGGAAACTACACAAAATCAAAGATAATGCACTGTAGCTTTACATTTACTGACCACCTGGCATGTGGTGCCATACATGTGGTGGCCTCACACTTCCAGGGCACAGTCTGGGATCATTGAGCTTATAGCCTGCCAAGACACTTTTATGTAACAGTGACAGCTGCTCTACATTTAGTGCTCTACTGTAAGTATTGTCGTGTAAGACCATGCTGGAATTAGCCTTGACAAGCATGTGCTTAGTGATCATTAGCTAATTTTTACCTTCCTTTTCTGTAACAGCATTATGGGTGTTCTGCTATTTAAAAAAAACAAAAGCTTTTATTTATAGACATGCAAAATTTAAATTCCTTTTTTTTCTGACAACTACTAGTAGGCAAAGCAGGCGCATGAATGAATCACAGCACATTTATATATCTGCAGAGTAAACATTACAAACTGACAGTGGTTTTATAGCAACAGTGAATCACCGCACTTTAATTACTTTATTGCCTATTATCTTAGTCCAGCCAGTTGATCCAGCCTGTCCTGGTTATTTATGAATAGTAAAGACAATTCCGCAATCTTGGCAGGACAATTGGTTTGACTCATAAACCAATAAGACTAAATCAATCAAACAAGCGGCATGTTATTTTCACTCACCTTTCCTCTTGAAAACTGTTGGAAAGCAGTGGAAATTAGCGCTGGAGCTATTAGTCAAAAGCACCACCATGGCCTTTCCTATATCTTGTAAAAGTGATCCAAAAGTTCACCAAAACTATGCTTAAGTTATGTTAAAGAAAAAGGAGAGAGATTCAGATCTAAAGGTGTAGTCTGCAGTCCATCAGTTCAAAAAAAACACCCTGGAAAGATGAGGACGGGATGATAATCGCACTTGTTTTTGATGAGGCTGTTATTGTCAGTTCACGTCCATGCAGAGCAGAGGATGCCTCTGCAGCCAATAGACAATCAGAGCTCAGACACTAATCCTCAGCAGCCTAATTCCTGTCATCCCTCTCCACTTTATCTGCCCCCCCTGTCAGCGGCCAACAAGATACGCAGCATCCCACTGTTGCTCCCCATCTGCAGGCACGCTCGCCCCGGATTGGCCAGTCAGGACGCAGATCACATTGAAATCAAACATGTAAACATTGAAGGAAAGAGAGAGCTGTTGTCAGGGATTTGAGGTACAAGAGCATCAGGGGTGCCTCCCTCTCACTTGAGCCCCGGCTTTAGCACTCTCAATAAATAACACAACTCTTCTTTGTTAGATTATACACCATTTTCACTGAAGGAATTTCAGAACATGGTGAATTTCTGTTCTTCTTTAGGCTGTATTAGAAGATCTATAGGTGCACTGTTTTGCCACAAGGGGGAGTAAGTGAATTGAAATGCTATATTCCTAAAACAAGATTAAAAACATGTTTAAAGAGGCCTACAGCTCCACAGCACATGGTTACACATGTGAAAAATGTTCCCTATTGTTTCCAGAAACACAACATTGAATTTGTTACTATGCAGCCAGAAACACAGATGATGACAGAAGAATTCTCTAGTTAACTGTTTAGCGCTGTTTTCCAAGGATGGATTTTGTGATCTGAAACAGCACTTTTTAAAACTAGTTGCTGGATTCTGTGGCAGAGGCTTTTTTTTTCTTTTTATTGTTTGTTTTTATTTATTGTCAGGACACTTTTAAATTCTTCTGTGACTAAGGGGTTCGTTCACTTCCTGGTGTGCTGAGCAGACATGACATGGAATGTATGACATCTGAACAAATGGAAAATGTTCCCATGGTCGGTATCCTACCGAGTGAGTCACAAAAAGCTGTTTACAGAGAAAAGAAAAGAAATTCATTAAGCGGCGAACCAGATCATAACAGCATGTACAGATAAAAAAAAAAGTTGCTGCTTCTACCTGCGGTTATAAACACAAACTAGACGAACATGTGCGAGGAAGCCAGTCTGGGACAACACTCGTGTTGTTGCCATGACAGCACACACTTAACAGGAGAAGCCTGGAGTGTTGGGTGGGGCACGAGTGCATGTTAATGAGGAGCTCATATTATCAGTGGCTCCGTGATCCCATTGTAATTGTGTCCATATTAATCACGGACATATTAAAGACGCCATCTGTCACTGCTGGATTGTGTTGGGCTGTCAGTGATTACGTATGAACCCCCAAACTGATGTTTACATCTCGGATTTGGGTAAACACACTCGTTCTAATGGATGTGATACTGCGTGACTGTTTCATTCAAGTTTTAGCCTCCAGTGAGGAAAAACAATGTTTTTTTTGTTTTTTTAAAAGGATTAAGGGGGGAATCATGATTACATAAGACATGTAAATAAAAGTGGATTTACAGTAAAACACTTTAAATGAGCAAACATCTGCTGGTAGGTTTGTTTTCGTAAAAGACAGATTCTCTGGTAGTAAACAAAGCCAGAAGGTTTCAGGAAATGATGTAAGTTGCATCATACAATACTGTCAACAAATCCTAACCGGTGACACAGACAGTAGTGAGGAGTGTATAAAATGCAATCAGTCATTTGTAAATGTTAGTTATGACTTGCAATTTTAGGTTAGGAGCAGTGTCCCGTGAGTTGTTTTAGGCTGAAAAAAGATTAAATAAAAATGAAATAAAATAACAGCTGTGAGATCTCTCAGAGGAGAGATTGAGCTATTTTTTAAACCATTCAGCTAATAATAAGACGCAACCAGAACTTCAGAAGTGTCAGTGAAATCATTACATTTGTGCCTGTCTGGGGGCCAGAATTTATTTTGATGCCTGCTATTTATTTTGCTTAATTTTCCAAATTTAATATTTAGGAAGGAGAAGTTAAGAAAAAATGAGGTAATGTATCTCCAGATCTCCAAAATGCTTCAACTATTTTGCATATTTGGCATTTTCTGTGCATTCTATTTACATGAGAGCTGTTTTTACCCTTTAATATTTTTTTTATCAAAAAGAGATCAAGCAAGAATTACTGAAATACCTTCTTTCACCAAGAAACAAAAGCTGCTCGTGCATAATAAAATTCTAGCATATTAAGGCAGCACTTTCTTTATATCCAGCACCAACCACAGATCAACACAGACAAACTGGCATGGATGCGACTCTTCCTACAATGGCTTCATGGGAATCAAGTACATAGCCCACACACACACACACACACACCTCATCTTTGCCCTAACTTGCCCCTCTCTCTTGTTTTGCACCGCCAGGCAGACAACCATGCAGAGACATTCTCTCCAGCTCTGAGGGTGCTGTCTGCCAGGTGCTTAAGCCTCTCTAATCAGCACCAACCCAACTGAATGCACTGTGATGACAGTGGGAAAGGGCTGAAGCCTCAGCGTTTCCCTTAAAACAAGTACGTACAGCCACAGCACACTGGACACACATGTTAACGCATCCAGGTCCAAGCTTGTGCCATTTCACGCTCCTGGTTTTCAGTGAGTTGAATATAAACATGGCGGCTGAAAAGAAAGGAAGCAAGAAGTGTGGTGTGACAAGGACCCGCTATCCAGGTAACAGATACACCTGCATCACATGGCACATCACAAAACACTATTGGTACGCCAGACAGCCAGCATGTATCAGATACCTCCAGAAAACACATTAACAATGCTCACATGCCTGTTATTTGTGGGTAGTCACCTTTTAACACCACAGCACATGCCATTTAAATCAGTTTACATCCTGATCCCAGCCCACCTCCCCAAACCCCCCATATCATTTTAAAGGGCGAGAGAGAGGAAATTCAATGGCAGCTTCCTCACGACAAGGTCTCAAAAAGTTTAGCCACGAGCAACAAATCCAATCACATTTAAAAAAAAAAACGCAGTAGAATGGAAAATATTCAGGCCTGCTAGTACCTGTTTAATGTAAGCACGAGTTTGCTACAGGCTCTTTCTATATGTGACTACAGACAATAAAACAGCGTAAAGAGCTTGACATTCTTATTAGTGGAACAAGAATGAGTAGAGACATGCATAGTAGTCTGGGTAGCAAGTTGATAAGTGTTGCGTCATGTCTTTCTAACTACTTCAGGTAGAAAAAGGCCAACTGCTACCATTTTAGTCACAATAGCAGCAAGGCTCCAGGGCTGTAATGTCTGTCATCAGTCTGAGTGTTGGCCCACCAGTTTGGTTCAGACTGAAATATCTCAACAACCACTGGATGAATTGTCATGAAATTGACGACAGTAACAAGTGATTATTGGTTTCAGGTTCCTCAGAGGATAAAGACGTTGAGGACTGCATGTACAGATGGTCAAACCCTCCATGACCTCACCGACAGGTTTCCTGAAGAGCATATCTGAAGCTCTGTGTGGGCTCCTGCCTTCACCATCCTGGCAGATCCTGACTTGCACCAACTCTCAGCTAATCCAGAAATAAAGAGGTGGAGCTGAGGCAGGCCGTACAAAATGCCTCTTGGCCACAGACTGTCCTAAAATGGCACCCACTTCTCATTAAAAGCCTTTATTTATGCATATTGTTAAGCCTTTAAACAATTTAAATGAGCAGGTTGTATCAAGATTCACCCTTGTGCAGTTGTCATGAAAAGGGAAATTAGCTTTATAAACCAAAACAGTTTTTGTACCAGCCTGTAAATGTGTTTATTCCTGCTGTAAAGTTGGGCATTTTAACATTAGGGTCTACTGGGTTGGATTCACTTTTGGAGCCAGCCCCAAGTGGCCATTCAAAGAACTGCAGATTTTGGCACGTCCATGATGGGTTCATTTTTCAGACCTGGAGGACGCTGCCTGGCCTTAGACAAACTTTCTGGTTATTAATT
This sequence comes from Dascyllus trimaculatus, assembly GCA_024666655.1. Classification (NCBI taxonomy): domain Eukaryota; kingdom Metazoa; phylum Chordata; class Actinopteri; family Pomacentridae; genus Dascyllus; species Dascyllus trimaculatus. Next base: position 11,253,883 of record CM045462.1, read on the forward strand.
AGTAGCAAATATAAGCATGGGATAAATAAAGGGCTCATGTTTACACAATTATCCCAAAGCAGAATTGTGCCCAGGACCAGCCTCACAGGGCCGCTCGCATGACTTTCATTAACTATTAACTCTTTGTTTTCAAAATAGAAGAGTAGTAAATCCTAGCAGATCCTCCCTGGCACATCTGGGCACCACTTTGTGCTGATACAAACTGGACAAGCAGCTCTATTATATACAAGCAAAGTTCAGGCTTATCACCGCTCCAGTCCTTGAATTCGTCCAGTCAGAACAGTGTGTTCTCAGTGAGGAAAACTACATTAACATCCAGCACTGTATGCACTATTACTTAACTTCTGGACTTAAAATCAACAAACTTATCTTAAGCAAGACTGTCACAAATGTCTGCTATCTGCCACTGCTTTAAAACTGCCTGATTTAACTGCAGAAGTCATGAGTGGTGACTCATGAAACTTTCCATACTTATCAGTCTCTCTGTAGTCCTGCCACAGAGTGTTGTCAAACTTTTTCCGTTCGTGACAAAAGCCTGTGCAGTTGGTGCAAAGCCACTGCCCCATATCTGCATATCTTGACAATGAAACAATGTATGATTTCATAAATAATACTTTTTGCTGTTGGCTGTCCAGCCTGCTCAGTTTGGTAACACTGATACCAAACATTACAAGACTGCATAGAATAAAAGGAACTTGATGAAATGAAACCCAAGCACATAGTTCAGATGAGACTAGAGGGCAAACTGGCACTTAGGAAACCTTTCTTAACCTCTGAACGACCTAAATATGATCAGTTCTGCCATCTGGGTGTGGCGACTCATCACCCATTGGAATCAGATCCTTCTGAATGCCCTTAAACGCCTGTGATTATAAATACGCATTTGTGCAACTGTTTACAACATAGGCAAATTCTCAACAACAGAAATTCACATGACATCTGCATCAATGAGGTTTCACTGACAAACACATACGCACAGTGTGTGCTTTTGTTTATGTGAGCTGTTTTCAACTTTATGTTGATTTCTTGGGTTTTTAAGCGATAAAAACTTTGCCATTTTCCTCAAAGTATCACAGAAAGTGACCTCATCATTGCTCCAAGATGGCGTTTTAATTTACAGAAGCACATGACCTAAATCAACAAGCCCTTTTCACATAAAAGCTGGATAATAAAAGCATCTTTCCAACAGATGCCTGAGGCGACAGGTATAAAAAGGCAGTTGATTACTTCCTGCCATGTGAGGAAGAAAGTGAAACTTTACCAGAAGTCACTTTTCTCAAACCCGTTTTCCTGCTCTACATTGGCAACTGCCATTTGTTGTTATTTTTACCGTAACATAATTTTGCAGTTAATTGGACAAACGCTGGTTTGTCTTTGGCTGTCGTTGCCCTTGAGTTTACCAAACATAAAAACAGCCCTTTCAAGGAAGAAGAATTATTTTTTCTCTCTCTTCCCTAAATGAGCAACGTGTTAGAAAGTTATTTTTCCCCTCAGTGTTTAATTTCTTCAAAAGCCCAAAGCTGGAAACTGAATCTCTCCTTTCTTCACACTTTCTAACTGATTTATCCATTAACTTTTGATGCAATCGAGCAGATTTCATAGAAAATCTGACCTGATCATGAACCCATAAAGTCCACAAATCTGTCGCACAATCGTATCTAAACTGATGTCACAAAGATTTAAATGCTCCAAAAAAACAGCTTTAACTGACAAAGCAACATGATAAGAAAAGTCAGAAAAGAAGGAGACACAGTCAATACACTTCGATTTAACAATCCCGCTTCGCTTAAGCAGCATCTCTTACTAAATAGGCCACAAAGGAAGTAGAAATCAATGGCTCATATGATGTGAACCTGGCGTGCAAACCAAACATACACTCTCACACACAAAGAGCTCTCTATTTCTAGCTTCCTCAAAGAAACATCTTACAGATCAGGAATGTGAGGAATCTCTGAAGGAGTGTTTGGAGCCAACAGGTGACCTTCTGAGAGCACCTTGTTAGGACTGTATGACCTAATCAGTCTTCAGCTACCTGGTTTCCATTTGAAAACAAGGGAATTCCTCTTAAGGGCCAATTATAAAGGTAAAACAGGGACAGAGAGAGAGAAGGGGGGGTTGTTATCTGGTTTTACAGAGGACTACTGAGTAAACGGACAACACAGCACAGACATAAATCACTGTACACTGTATGTAATTAGATAAATGGAAGTGAATTAACTTGTAAAGACAGACAGCCGCTGCCTTTTGGCTCAAGATGAATCATGGCGGAAAGACAATGCAGATTTAATGGGTTCACCACAGTGGAAGGTTCAGGAGGCCAGAGCTTATCAAACCAAAGCCTGCTACTGTGCAGATCCACTCTCTGGTCAAATTCCACTGGCTTTGTTTACAAAAATACATTCCCATTAGAGCAAAGGGTAAAATGAACCGACACAGGGTTTGCACTCTGACAGGGAATCTAGATCAAACCTGCACGGGCATCTTTTAGTAAAAATGAAGAAAAAACAGACGGAATTCCCTGATATGTTAACAGCAGGTTACTTTGGTTAATTAACTGACTGAAGACACTCAGTATCACATCAGTACAAGCTCGTATTAGAAGGGCTGGTATTCCAGGATTTTTTCAGAACTGAGTTTTGCAGTCATATATACATTTTTATGGCCTAATCTGAGGAATGCATCCACGGTTCCTGCAAACACCTTTCGTTAATAATGGAAGCCAAAGTTTTAAACTTTAATTGCTCTTCATCTAACTGTGCTGTGATAAAATATTCTAAAGAAAAATGTTTCCAGACCTTAAATCAGACATTCAATGCCAGATTTTGGTTTTGACACTAGGGCACAAATTTAATTTGGTCAACTGTTGTCTCTAAAAAACTTAATCTCTTAGTAAGTTTCTGTTTTTAGGGGGGGAACAAAGGACAAGGAATTTATGTTTGAGATCTTAGGCTTGTCCTCAAAAGCAGGAAGATCTGAACACAATGTGAACTTTAGTTAAATGAGGTTAGTGTCAAGATCAACCAGGATAAAAAATGGAGATGTAGCTCTTTTAGTCTTGGATGGGTTCATTGAAAACAATTTATTTTTATTTGGGGAAAAAAATCATAAATTAAGATAAATTGGTTGCAATAATGTAAAAATCTGTCATTAACAATTATTTTTATTATTGATTATTCTGATGGTATTAGCCAAGTTGATTAAGTCATTGATGATCATTCACACAATAACATGCCTAAAAACAATGGATAATGCCCATCAAAATGCACTAAATCTGTCAGTGATAGAATTAAATCACTTATTTCACCAGACAAATACTCCAGTTCCAAAGATGCTCTGCCTAGTATCATCTATCTGTATGAAAAAGAAGCAAATCCTCACAATTGAAAAGCTATAACTTGTTTTGCATCTTAAAAAATTATTTTAACAATTGATCAATTAGCTAGAGATATTTTTTTCTCTTTATCAACCAGTTGATTAAAGCAATAATGGTTTCAGCTCCAATGTTGTCATTTAGACACTATTTCTCCTGTAAATTTTGGTATGCAGAGAGCAAAATAGGTATTTAGTTTTAAAAAAGTATTCTCAAAACAATATAGTAATGTTGCCTCCTATACTTAGTATCTATGGTGATGTATATGCAAGACTTCTAGAGGAAACCGGAAAGCAGCCACAGTGATGAAAGAGAGCCGACAAAAAAGGGAAAAATCATCACATTACATTTCATTAAACAAGTATTGAGCTTTGATCGGCAGCCTCATAAATGCACATACCTCATATGAGGCTCTCTGGGTGCCAGTGTCTCAGCTCGATGAGCAACAGCATGAGTGGAGGGGTCAGAAAAAACAGAGCCCCTTGTTCCTCCCTCACTGTAACAGTCCTGGCATGGCTTTTAATTAACTGGCCCTGTGCCCACCATACCAGGCTTTTACTGGGCAGGAGGCCCCTCTGCCATCAATACAGATCATCATCACGGGCTCAGCTGGAGGTGTTCAAGTTTCTGTGTTACACTGCACCGTGTCTTGCTCCTGTAATGAACCTCCTCTGGATGCACTTTGGGAGTCGCTGAGCTCCTTCTCTAATCTGAGGAAGCGTCTGGTGAGGAGTTTGCAGCGGTTGTTGCCAGAAAAAGCAATCTGCACGACATACGTAACACGTTTCTCTGCTCAAGGGCTCAACAGCAGCATATGTTTATCACATAAATCACAGTTAACAGTCAACACTTCTGGCTTTTTATTGATACATTTCCATCACTTTACGGTCTGCTACCTTGAGGCGACTGACATGCTGTTTAAAATCATTTTAACTTTGGCTGCCATCACGATAATAAGTAGAGGTGGTTAACAACTTTTTAAACACCCAGAAACTGACATTTTTCTGGAATTCTATCCGAGTGCAGAAGTGAAGGAGCATTTCTGACCTCTGCCCAGTGTGGGAGTTAGATTCTAAGCCAACCTTGGCAGAGGAGAAGTACCTTATCCCTCTCCAGGGTTTACTTTCTCAAACAAAACTCTCCCAGTGCTGTTTGGGCCGACCATAAGTAGCACAATAAAGTGCAAAGATTGCGTAACGCGGTCCGCAATCTTCACCTAGTGCTGACGTATCTGTCTATGCGTTTATCATCTGCCAAAGCCGCAGATGTGACTGAAAACGTGTCCATACATATTCATCCTCTGTTGCGGGGATAGTGTGATGAAGAGTCTGGCTCTCGTGGAAATCCCCGACACCCTTCCCGCTCCACTACTAAGATCTGGGCTTCCACTGTGAGAAGAGGCAGCAGAAGAAACAAGGTGGAGTCTCCTCCTCCTCCTCCTCCTCCTCCTCCTCTGTCTGTAAAGCAATTAGCCAAGACTGCATAAGCACTGCCAGACAAACACACATAAAACCGCCCTAAGCAAGTAAACACTCTGTACAATAGTGTTTTTGGATGTAACACGGTATTTCTTGGTTGTGGTGTGCGCTTCAGGTCTGACTACATCTAGGTGTGATTAAGCTGGCTATAAAACTAAAGTAAGTGCTTACAGTTAACGCTACACTCCACATATAGAAAGCAGGACTGGTGTAGTGCAGCATGCTGGTATACGAGTGCGCCTCTGCAAGCTCTGACAAGATCTGCGGATCACAAGTCTGGGAAAATGGCAGAGCGTTGGTGCAATTTTCTTCCGTGTGAAATCTTTTTTATACTACGTGTACGAGTCGGCTTTTACTTAATCTGTTGACTGTGTGGGCGTGCACTAAGGTTAAAACGCCATGTGGATGGCAGCCCCAATGCAGCGCTTCGCCCTCCATGTAACCTGAAGACCAGGTAAGTCAGTGATGGTATCACAGGACAGGACACACAGAGATTTTTTTTCCAAGCAAACAATTTGAGCTGAAGGTCAGAAGGCGAGTAGGAAAGCAGTGTATTTAAACATCCCTCCAGAGAACAAACAAAGAGGATATTCAACCGGTTCCCAGCACTTTGTCCCTACTCATCTTGGATGTCGCGTTGCTGAATTACACGACACGGCTGCAGCAACAAATCAGCAGTAAATTATTCCTTCCTGGCAGGCACCCCTTTTCCTTTTCATGTCAGAGATACAGCAGTATGACATATTGCTTCCTCTTGCAAGACGTTATTGATACACTCGCACCAAGATACCTGGAGTCTGACTTACCAGAGTCACTACTTCATGACTACTTCTGGTGGCATATATCAAATAAATGGGGTTAAAATAAATGGCAGAAAGCCAATCAGAAAGCTAATCCAGTGAATTTACATATTTTTTTTATAATTTTATTATAGCAATACCACACAAACCAACACCACAATACAGTGAACAAATCAATAATTCCTGCTTTTTACCTTTTTAGATGTCAGTTTCTTTCTTCAGTCACACAGTAGTAGTAGATTATTGTTTTGCAATGTATTGAGTATTGCAGAATCACTGAATCGTGATATTATTGTTAATGTAGGCAACATATAATGATAGTATTGTGCAGCGATTCTCACTCCTGATGTCAAAAGTACCTTCTCTTGTGAGTTAAAAGCAGAGTCATTTGAGGATGCTCCAACGTCCAAAACCCTGAGTCTCACCTGCTGGAATTGCATTTTTGCCCCAATATAATGCTGAAGTATAATGCAAGTGTAACTGTTGCAATGGTAAAAATAACAAAAAAGTGATGTCCTGAAATTTGTTGTTTTTTTCCCAACAAACACCAAAATCCCAGTATATTTAAAGTATAGTGATATCAAATGAAAAGCACCAAATTTACACTGAATAAACTTGAGAAATGACTTAAACAATTAATCAAATATTAAAAATGTTGGTGCTTCTATCTTACGTTACTGGGTTTAATGATCAGATTTAAACATTCCAATATAATACAACAGCATACTGAGGACTCTTACCATGACTGTTTCCCTGTTGATGGGCCTGCTTTCCCGACTTCTGTCCTCCTGCCTTCCGGACTTCTGCCTTCGGCCCTCCCTTGTGT